>CM063498.1:162313131-162525631 GCA_032207245.1 Pardosa pseudoannulata | reverse complement strand
ATTTAACTATTTCAAAGTTCTTTAGTTAACTGATGGTTTCTATAAGTATAGACTTTAATGTTGCAAACATAAAGGTAAAAACTTTGGTCAAAATATGCAGCAAATGGAAACCTCACGTAAGTAAAATGCAATTAGAAAGAAAATTAAAGCAGACACCTGTTAAAACCGTGTTAAAAATGAAGTAAAGAAACTTGGAAAAGTCAAACATATAAACCGGAGGTTACTCACATTAAGGCTAAGAATTGTGCCTTCGTTTGAAGAGCAGAAAGGACGTCCTAGGGTGAAAGAACGTCTTTGCTAAAAGTGGATCTTCGTAATAAGCTAATAAATAGAATAATATGATGTAATACATGAAAACTATATTTTAAGTATTTATCTAAAGATTAGAACTTTCAAGACAAAATCAAATAAAGAACTTCCATGACCAATATCTTTCATCTTTTACTATTGTAGACTAATTTTGAAATATAAAATCATCTTCAGTTGTTCATTTCAATTACTTTTTACTTGCAACTAGGTAAATGATCTTGACAGCACTATGCAGAAAAATACTAACGAAGTTGAGGATTAATTATGGTTTAGTATATGAAAAATGCTTAGAGAAGAAATCTGTGAAACCACACAACAACAGTTACACAACAGGTCAAAATAACCTCCTTCCCTAATTCTAGTGTTAAAAGTGGATGTAATTTCATACAAATTAAAAATATGAAAATTTGTTAATTTATTTCATCAAAAAGTCAGAGAGGAAAAGTTCTGGAAGACAACATAAATGCGATGACCGTAGAGAATGAAAAGATTAGAACTTTCAAGATGAAATCAAATAAAGAACTTCAATGACCAATATCCTTCATCTTTTACTATTGTAGACTTATTTTGAAATATAAAACTATCTTCAGTTGTTCACTTCAATTACTTTTTAACTAGCTTGCAATTGGATAAATGATCTTAACAGCACGATGCAGAAAAATACTAACGAAATTATGGTTTGGTGGATGGAAAATGCTTAGAGAAGAAATCTGTGAGACCACACAACAGCATTTAAAGATTAAGTGCATTTTTGTAGTGTCTACTACTAAATTTCTTGCATTAAGACAGAAGCGCCTTAAGTTTCACAACGAGTAGATGCTCTGCTTTCCTTATTGACTTAGAAAATATAGCATGTACGTTTTTGCTATTTTTTATTTAACGAAGTTATTCTCTTCCTGCTCATAACTAATTACCAAACCGTGCACTAAATATCATTAAGTTCAGTTTCACTTTACTTGTTCCAAAAAGGGGAAGAAAATTGTTCTTATGCTGAATCGGTAAATAAAAATTATCCCATTATTCCATGTACAAGGAGATTATTTAAGAGTTAAACCAGGAGAAATTCAAATGTAAATAGGCGGAAAGAATTAAAACAGTCTAAGAACTGCTTTTTAATCAAATACTAGACGCTTTATCTCTCGTCAATAATGAATATATTTTGTATCTCCTGTGTAAAACTAAGACATTATATCTAGTTGATGGTTTTATAAAGATAAAATATTTAAGAAACTACTATACCTGCATAAAAACCTATGTATGCAATTACAAAACACAAAAGAAAAATTTCTGCAACCAGCGAAATCCAAAAACATGATGATCTTCTTTTCGGATTATCCATTTTACATATCTAAGAAAGGAATAGAAAATTTATATTTTAGCGTTATACATCATATAACTCTATATTCAGAAAATCATCATATAACGTATTTTGCTGTAACATCTTATACCTTTGATGATCCTATCCAGCCTGAATATCTTCAAACCTTTCATTTTAGGTACCATTAAAAAATAGATTATAGAATTTTTAGGTTTCTTTAGAATGAGTTTTCCTTTTGAGAGTAAGAAGAGGTAAATATTATAAACAATCTACAAAATTTTCATGTAGTTTCTATTATTTATAATTTTTCTAGTTCGATTCACACTTTATGATTTTTTGAATAGTGAACATAAAAATACTTTTTCTGAAATCATGACAAACTGTTTTATGTATTTTAAAACTCATTTTACATTTTTTATTTTAAATGTAATACAAATAAATCTTTTTTCACAAAGTTTTTCTTTTTTCATAAATGGCATCCTATGATGTTTAAAACGATAGCTAATCACTAACGTGACGCGCTATTCGAATTTACACAATATTCAAAGTTGTTTAAAATTCATATTTATTTTATTCTGTTTAGTCCATAATAACTTAGATTTAAGATATGCATCGATATGTATCGCCAGAAATGACTCGTGCATTAAAAGGTTAAATTTTAAACAATTGTTGGGATTTTTTGCTTATTTGTTTTTTTAGGGGGGGAGGAGCATTACTGAGGTTGAACTATTTGTTTTTATTTCTAGCTATTTTTATTTTTTAATTCTGCATTAACATTCTCTATTCTTGAATAGGTTCATCTCAAATTTCTGTTCTAAGAAAAACCCACTAACATCGGTTTGGGATGTGTTCAAAAGATCTCCATTTGCTACCATCTCGTCAGATATTTTTTTTCCTGAAAAATATGCTCATTTGCCCCTTTAAATAACTTACTATATAAAGTTAAAATATTCAAAGTTCCCATGGATATTTCAGGCATGCCACTTAAATCAAAATTTGATGAAGTAAATTTATTTAAGAAGAATCAAATAAAGAGAAAATATTTTTAATACAAGATTTATAAAACAAAATACCACACTAAGTCAAAACGACGTCCTTTAGTAATTCTAGTGTTAAAAGTGGATGGGAATTCATACCAATTAATTCACCTTTATATTTCAAAAAGGCAGAAACGGAAAGTTCTAGAAGACTTGAAGACGGGGATAACTGTAGAGAATGAAAACATAACAGCTGGCAATATCAGATCAAATAAAGAGAAAATATTTTTAATACAAGATTTATAGAAAAAAAAAACACTAAGTCAAAACGACGTTCTTTTGTAATTCTAGTGTTGAAAGTGGATGGGAATTCATTCCAATTAATTCATCAATCTATTTCAAAAAGGCAGAAACGAAAAGTTCTAGAAGACTTCAAGACGGGGATAACAGTAGAAAATGAAAACTTAACAGCTTGCAATATCAGATCAAATAAAGAACTTCTATGAACACTATCTCGTAATTGACTCATATATATATATATATATATATATATATATATATATATATATATATATATATATATATATGTGTGTGTGTGTGTGTGTGTGTGTGTGTGTGTGTGTGTGTGCGTGCGTGCGTGCGTGCGTGCGTGCGTGCGTGTGTGTGTGTGTGTGTGTGTGTGTGTGTGTGTGCGCGCGCGCTCGAGCATACATAAGCTCTATAATTTAAGTTGATGTTTACAGATAAGCAATAGATACACAAACATAAATTCTTCAGGATGATCGATCAACATGATCCTGAACTTATAACTTCTTACAGATGATAAGGAAAACATTTACTTAAATGATAATTCATTTTTTGAAGTATTGAAACTGTAAATAAGACTTATTATATTAAAACATTTACACATATCTATAAAGTCCTACAACACCAAAAAAAAGCCAAAATACAAAGTGAAAATTTATTTCTGAAAATTTTATGAATAAGAAATATTACTTTAACGCTAAGTAAATGTAAAGTCATTAACCTATGTGAAATTTTTCCATTTTTTGTTGGGGGTTAGTAGTACATTATCAACTTTCTAACTGAAATCAGAGTCAAAATACATCAATAGTAACTATCCCAAGACAAAGAAAACCTTTGTTTAGTATCTTCCCTCTTTCTTATTATCTATTTAATTTCAGGTAAGCAGTAAAAAGTTTATAAAAGCTTTTACACCATTCATTTATGTATCAATCCTACATACTTCGAAAAGAACTTTTCAGTAATAATACTTACTTTAAAACGATATTAAAAATAAGAATATGTACACCTGCTCTGCCTTAATCCTGCTGTCTTCTCTTGTTTTAATGAAACAAAAAAAAATGGTTTGCATAATTTGGACTAATAAGATTCCTTCCTGTAATAAGATTCCTTTCTTGATCACTGAAAAAAAAAGAAATGATTTTTTACAGCTGCAGAACAAGACATTTTATACCATGTTTTAGATTATAATTTCTTAAACCTGGCGTTTTATTTGTGCACACGTAGTACAATTAAAACTCTTACACTATGCTTTTTCTATTCAATTTGCGTCGTTAAAATTGAAAAATACGAAATTTTGACAAGTATTTTACTTAAATAGCAAATACTATTTATAACTTGTTTTGTGTTTTACGCAAAGGATTTTTAACTTTATACAATATTTGATCAAAGGTTTGGTTTGAAGTGCTACAGTCTACTTTTTGCAACACAAGGGCTAATGAGACCGGGACCTACTGCTTAAAGCCGATTCCGAACGGCTACAAATATCCATGCCATAGTGGGACTCGAACCCACTAACTCCGGTTCCGAAGGCCAGCACCCTAACCAATCGGCCATCGTTCGTCTTTAATCAAAGGAGCGCATATTATATGGATATAGAGGAAAAAATAGACTAAAAATTCATACTTACAAATTTCTCAATTTTAGTAAAATAAAGACATGATGTTTTTAATTTGGTACTTTGTTGTGTATCATCTATGCTTCCGCACGTTATCTAAACGTGTTGGCATAGGGAAACGAGAATTCTATTCTTCTAAATACATACATTATTAAGTAGTTTTTCTTAGGAATACAATAATTTCTGATCCCAATTTCTAACTGAAACGATAAATTCTCTGTAATGTTCAAATCTGATTCAAATATGGTAGAGTTTTAGTGACTTTATGTCAATAGAACAATAGCCACAAGAGCAGTTTGAGTTTAGCATCATTATCTGATAGTATGAAAAGCTGTTGGAATTTTAAGATGTTATTCACTAGGTTTTGTATTACCTTTTAAAAAGTTAACATAGACATGCTGATCCATAGTTTATTCTATAAATACACACTGGTCAACATCTGTTGCAGCTAATCATCCCCATATCATCACACTCCTTCCTTCATGTTTGTAGTTCGAAGTTTTACCATACTTTTGTATTTCTACTCAAAACTCGCCGAACGCTGGCCGATTGGTTAGGGCGCTGATCGTCGGTACCGGAGTTCGTGGGTTCGAATCCCACTATGGCATGGATGTTCGTAGCCGTTCGGAATCGGCTTTAAGCAGTAGGTCCCGGTCTCATTAGCCCTCGTGTGCAAAACAGTAGATCGTAGCGCTACAAACCAAACCAAAACCAATCTACTCAAAACTCATGCTTTCATTGAGTGAGAAAACTAACATTTTTAAGCTTTCTAAAATTGAGAATTCAGTAGAGTAACAGCTTTACTTTGTCCTGGTTTTATCCATAGCTCTCTAAATATGTATCACGTTATTAAAATAATTATTTAAACTTCAATTTTTGTGTATGTGTATTAAAATACTTATCTTCGTTTGTTATTTTAAGGGGTATCAGGACTGTTAAACATAATGATCCATGATTTTACTTTAGGACTTTCCATAACTTTTTTTATTTCACACTAAAATGTCTAACTTTTTTTTTAGTAATTTGTTATTCATCTCTTTATTAAAATAACCTTAAATAATTATAATAAAAAGTGTTTTTTTTTAATATATATTAATAACTTAACATTTTCGTTCATTAAAATTGTTCTCACTTTCGCTCAGCCGAACGATGGCCGAATGGTTAGGGTACTGGCCATCGGAACCGGAGTTCGTGGGTTCGAATCCCACTATGGCATGGATGTTCGTAGCCGTTCGGAATCGGCTTTAAGCAGTAGGTCCCGGTCTCATTAGCCCTCGTGTTGCAAAAAGTATACCATAGCACTCCAAAACCAACCTCACTTGCGCTCATGTTTACAAGAAATAATGTGCATACAACTGTTAAATTTAAGTTTTTAATGAAAAACATACTTCTAAAATAAAATCTAACTAAAAAAAACCACACATTTAAGCATATTTTATATTCTTAAAACATGTTTATAATTTTACTCCTTTTGGGGAATAATTTTGACATGTACTTACCTCTCTAAAACAAAAAATACTACTCTCATAGCAATAATTTTAGTTCAAATGAAATAAAACATCATTAAATTGAAATGCTTAAAATCCTTTTCAAAAGTATTGAATAGGCTTTGAGAAATTTTGCATGCAACATTCAAAATTTGTTTTCTGGGAAAAATCAACTTACAGTAATATGTAAACAAAACATAGCTATTTTTAACAATGCTTCAGTAATAAATGCACTTTTTGTACTAATTTAACAATATAAATACATTCCTACACATTTAAACCCTTAGCACTCCGCACATTTTTGTACCACTGCCTACCAGCAACTCCGACACATTTTCGCAGCCGAACTAGTGAAATGGAGTTTTATTTTAAGTGAGAAAAATCACACGAGCTTGTAAATGTTTTTAATTTTGTTTATTTTATACATATGCACTTTCTTCTTGCAAATGAAAGATAAATTTTAAATTTTGTACTTCACCATGGTGTGATATCTTTGGAAACAACCTCCCATATGCATTCTGGGTTTACTTGGGTAGTATAATTTCAAAACCACTACTTAAAGTATCATAATTATAATCAACATGTGTCTTTTGCAATACCATTTAATTCTTCTCTACCACTCAACTCTAAATTGTCATAATAATTATTTTTCTCTATGCTGCTAACCATAAATAAGGTTAAACAACGGTTTAATCTTATCTGTACAGAGACTGAGCACGTTTTAACTACAGATAACAAATGCCAAATACCGACGATTCCGCAGTATCTTAAGCGTAATCATGCTAAACACATTTGGCTCCTCAGCGGAGCCTACGGAGCTGTGAAACAAATGCCGGATGTCCCTGTAGCGGAGCCAACGGAGCGCTAAGGGTTAAGTTACTTTTAGCTATTATTTCCAAAATAAAACCCAAATGGTGGTGTAAAGCACCATTTGCCGGTGTGTGGTGCTATGCTAGCGTGGGACCTGCTACCTACTTTACTGGAACAGGTATGCTGTCTGTTCGTAGACTATCACTGGGATGCATTAAATTACCTCCGAATCTTTAAGGACAACAGATAACATTTCTTGACGTCCCAGAGCCTGACCTAAAAACGCAATCCGAAATCAAGTGGTCGAGCTTTCCATATCAAAATAAAAATGGCGTTACGTTCTCTCCTTCCAACCAAAGACATCTCTTCAAGTCGCATGCTCTATCTGGACTCCAGACCTCAGCTGAACTGCCCGCAGATATTCTCTCCTTTTTTCGGGGAGTCAGCTTCTGGAAACTTGATCCCTTCCGAAAAGGGAATCCTCCTTTCAGATGCACTGCCGCCCTGCAAAAAAACAAGCAACATATCCGAAAAACCTTATCAGGCCCCTTAGGCGGCCGGTTCCTATTTCCCCTAAGGAATGCCGGGTGGAAGGGGTCAATGGGGTCGATTTTGCAGATATAGTGAAGGGTATACATCTGCGAAACACAGGTCGTGGGTCAAAATTCCTTACAGATTGTAGTAAAGAAAATTTCAATTTTACAAACATATTCATTCGTTATTATTAACAAAATCACAGATTTTTTTAAGTGTGAATTTTAAAAGCCTTCTACAGTAATATTATATTATATACATACTTTGCAGGAATATTTGTAAATGTTTATAAAAAATGAACTTAGTGTAATCGTTTGAAATTAATAATTTAAATGACACTTTACTTTTTGTAAATCCTCCAGCTTCGTGTAATATGCTTTCCTTTTCCCTCCGTTTTATCGATAAGCATGATTTTGATTTCTTTTTTTTTCCTTCTTATTTTTAGACTGTTTTTCAAAAGAACTTTCTGGCAGCATTTACTCGTTTCATGTCACTGTTGAACTGGGAAGTTATAGCCCATAGCTAACAGTTGCTAAAACAAACCATCACATATGCCTTTAAAACATAGTTTTTATTAAAAGTCCACTGCCAAGCACAGAAATCACTAGAATGTTTTTTGTATTTTTAATCATAACTTTTAAACTAGGCGTATTTTTTATGCTGTTTTTTTAAATGCGTTGAACCTCTCAGTCTATAACCCGCACACACACATATACATATATGTATATATATATATATATATATATATATATATATATATATATATATATATATATATATCTTGGAAAAATTAAAAATTTTGAAGATTTAAAGGTTTTAAGACCAGTTAAATAAAAAATGTGTCAAAATTTCATATTTTTCACTTTTAAAGAAGACTTTTAAAGAGAGTGAACGATTCAAGCATGAGTTTTACTTTGACTCACTGTACTGTCGTTCTACAAAATATTAAGGTCCCAATGAATTCCATTTACTTTTTTCGTTGATAATAAATATCCAAGATTTTCAAAACTAAATTCATACGCAATAATCTAAAATTGTGCAGTGTCAAAGGACGTATATCCATGCATCAAAGTGTAGCAATTTTTTTTTCAATTTTTAAAGACACAGAAAAGAGGAGTTTTAGCTTATTGCTTGTACACTATGGAAATTGTATCTGGTAAATACCAAGAGTTTTTTAAAAAAATCAATAGAGCACTTCATTTCCACTAGTTCAGTTTTGTCTACATTCTAATCCTTTTTATTTCGAGGGGGAAAATGTTTCACACCTTCCTCCTTGCTTTGCCAATTTCCCAAGTAGAAAATAGCTTAAAAATTATCTACCTAAGTGATCTGTTATAGGTAGAGTTGTGAGCAGTGGAAAAAACCCGGTTTAAACCCGGGAAAAAACCGGGTTTTTTGGGAAGAGAATTTTGAAAATTTCCAAAACATGGGAATTTTGAAGTATTTTGAAGTCGCCAATTCCTATGACACAATGAGAACCACCATTTTTTTCTGTCTTTGTTGTAGACCTCAAAAGTTGATATTTTCACAAAATTTAACTATTATATGCTATGAAAAAAAATTGAATAATTGGGATTAACTAACTATATTTGGCGAGGTATCATGTTTAGCATGAAAGTATGAGTACATTTTTCCTTTGAGAAATATCCAATATTTTTATTATTACATAAATATTAGGCAATAATCTGTAGTGTCACAAAACCCATAAATCATTATTTTTCTTAAATAACATCTCTCTCTCTCTCTCTCTATATATATATATATATATATATATATATATATATATATATATATATATATATAGTGTGTGTGTGTGTGTGTTAGTGTATGTGTGTAGGAAATGGACCCAAAATGCAACATTGTCATTTGATGACACCTTTAAATGATATATGCATTACACAAAATAATAAACTGTTATTTTAAATTTAAAGATATTTATTTTTATATTATAAAAGAAGGGAAAAAATGTTATCATAAAGCAATTTACATAATAAATAATGATAAAAAATAATGTATATAATTATTATATTAGCAATTAAAATTGAAGCAACCAGTTATGTGTTTGATAAGACTAATAGGGTAATTAATTACATAAGTACTACTATAAAATCATTTAAATGCTCATTGCTATTATTTCTTGAATATATATATATATATATATATATATATATGTATAATTTATATGTATATATAGATATATATATATATATATATATATATATATATATATATATATATATATATATATATATATATATATATATCTTAGAAATAATATGCTAGTTCTTAAATAGCCACTGTTGAAAAAATAAATGTAAACATTGTTAAAATGATTTCTTCCCAAAGTTCCAAAACTTCCGGGTTTATTCCCACCCGTTCAAAATTCCGGGTGTTTTACATCTCTAGTTATAAGCCGTCGTAGATCATAGCAACATTATGAAATATCAGTCAAATCAGAGAAATAAGATCAGTGTTCAACGCCATCAGTTTAAAAGTGTAATCATTTTTAACCTGATCAGCTTTTTTGCAATGAAGTCTGTTAAGGTTCCCTAACCCCAGAGCTAGACAGTAAGCACTAGACAGTAAACACTCACCAAGGCGACCACAGATCGAGACCGGGGAAACATGGTGGGGGTAGATCTGTTATGATGAGTGACTCTGCAACGTAGTCAGCATAAACCAGAAGTTACTACCCCTGGGACAAACTTCGGCAGTCCTGCCAAAGGGACCACATTCCCTGAGGGTACCACAGCTCGATTTTTTATGCTGCCTTCCGCACCCGCATATTTTTATTTTACTTTTATTTTTTACTTTTAAATTTGGAATTAAGATCTAGGTTTTTCACCTCTGAAACTAATGCGAGGTTTCAGTGTATATTTTTTGAGAGAGCCGAATCACTGTTTTTGCGCAGGGTGGTCCAAAGTTCTATCGCAGTGACTCATAAGTGATTGTCCGAAGCCCAGGACTGTGACTGTCACCTCTCAAAATTTCCTGTCCCTCCTTTATGTTCATCTAGATTGTCTCGAAGTGCAATGAGCACAAATTATTCTTCAGGTTACAAAATTAGCCTTCTTTTTAGTCCGCGTGGTTTGAGCCACAATCACTAATTCCGGCTTCAAGACGCCCGCTAGAGCATCCAGTAGTATCCCAAATTCCTCTTACGACCGCTACTCTGCTACGTTTGCCCGCCCGTAATGCCTTCAACGCTCCGAGCACTTTGAAGAGGGCTGGCCGAGCAGGGTAGCCCAATACTTGCGATCTGCCACCACCTCCGGGACAAGCCTGGAGTGTCTCATGGCCATATGGGCCCGGATAGGTGCCTGATTATTTGCAATGAAGAAGAGAAAATGCTATGAATGTGTGGTGAACAGCTTTTTCATGTTTCCGCATCAAACTCATTCGTGTTGTTTATGCTATCTGAACCGTATTACGAGCGGTTTTAAAATTACAAGTCATTTCTTTTGAGTTTTGACCTTTGAACTCAAGAGCACAACTTTTGACACAATCAGAGCTAGAAATTCCAAAATTGAAAACTATAGAACTGAAAAACTGGTAGTTACTTCTGACTGAGCCACAAAGTTCTCAGTCAGAAGAAACATTTTTTGTTGCTAAAATTTAATTTTAGATAATGGTGATCTTACTGTACCACTGAATATGTAAGGTCGAATATACGTAAATAATATACTACTTGTTGGATCAACCTCAATTTTGAGAAATAGATATTAACAGATTTAAAAGGAAATGTAAATGATATATCGCATCTCGAAATAGGAAATTCTCATAGACTTTCATTCAGTTCAAAAACATTTCTTAAATATCAATCAGTTCTAAAATTATTTGATGATTATGTTGCTTAATTACTAGCAATTAACTCCACATAAATTTCAAAGAATAAATACATCCAAATGTATTTATTATTTTCACGTTTAACCCTTTTAAAGTTGTTAGGGTTAGTTACTTTTGAGGTTCAAATAATTTTGAAATTCAATATTTATCAAAACCCCAATGTTGAAATTTTTTTAAAAAATCAATACTTTCTCCCTGTTTACTAAACTTTCTTTATTTTCTCTACTAACTTTGACTGTAACTTTCAAACCCAAAATATCAAGAAAACATTCAACGTCTGTAGGCTGTTTTATCTACTTAGCAACTTAGATTTACGATTAAATTTTGACAGCTGACACAAGGCGTGTTTCATCTTTTATATTAATCTGATGTGATTTTAGCAGCCATGGTTAGTTAAAATATTTGTTTAAATCTAAAATTTTTTTTGTAATTTTATGTAGCAATTAAATTTTTTATCAAACTCCTGAAAACTAAAAATCGGTGATTTTTTAATTTCTTTTTAGATCATTTAAAAGAGGAATTAAATTTTGAATAAAATTATTTTCACCTAAACTTTATGTTAGTTTATAAATTATTATATTAAGTAATTTGTTAACATGGTTATTCTTAAAATCATTTTTATAAGGTGTGTGAACAGTAATCTACAATTTTTCTAACATGAAAAAGTTATAAATATTAATAACATTTGTTAAAGCATGTGCAGGTATAGAGCCAAAATCATTTATTATGTGTAAAAAATTGTATGAACAGTATTTTTTTTTTAAAGTTATGAAGTTATATACTTGTATGTTTCTGTGCTAAATTTAGAAAATATCTTTTGTTTCCTAAAATTTATCATATATGTTCAGTAAATGGAATACATATGTATTAGGATAAATAATTTTGGGATTATTCTTTGATTTTAATTAATTCTGAAAGTTCAATAGTTATTTTGTGTTACTAGTAATGTTCTATCCAAATACTATTAGTTGCAATGTACAGAATGTTGAAATGTATACTTTCTTTGACTCTGAATTTTGAGTTGTTTTGTGTATGTTTTGACTCTCGTGCTCTACCCATTTCATATTCTTTTGATATTTTGACTCGGTCTCTTTTTTAACCAGGGTTGGCAAAAACCTGGGGTTTTTTCAGAAAGAACTCAGCCCAGTGGGTTTTTGAGGTTTTTTTCAGGGTTTTGGGTTCTGTTTCGGGTTTTATCAGGGTTTTTACTCTACTTTAATGGGTTTTTGATCCTTTTTGGGGGGTTTGAAAACTATTCAAGTTTTTTGTTATGTAAGAGGACAGGATATATAATTAATTGTATGGTTAAAATAAATTTAAAATGTTAATCACTTTTTAAAATTGAAAAATTTAAAAATCAATTTTAACTTATGCAGAAGAAATGTTTGTCTAAATTAAAGGAAATTTTGAAATCTTAAAATAAATTTTTTTCATGTTATAAAATTTTTCTAACATCAAAAAAACTAGTTTTTAATGGCGATTATTTTATACTAAAAGTTGGCTTTGAAATAGTTGCATTTGAAGTTTTTTCTTTTCAATAAAATGTATTAAATTATTGCTCTATATTTGTTAGTTATTAAAGCATTCAGAAGATATGTTTTTTAGTTAATTTGTAAGTTTTATATGATAAGTAGCAGATTTAATTATATATATTCTCCCCATGTTTATTTATTTGCAGTTGTTAAACATATTTTTTTCAAATTTTTCTTGTCCATTTTTCGATTAATTTTATCCCATGTAATACTTCAATATTCTTATTTTTTTTCATCATACATTCTTATTAACTTTGTTTAATTTAGATTTTATTGTATTTGTTATACAGATAACTATTTTTCCCTGAAAAGTTTTTGTTTTTTCTACCAGTTACGACCCCCTCAAATTAAACAAAATCTAGGATAATTGTCAAAGATGAAATATGTAATATATATTATAGATTTAATTGGATATATTTATTATTAGTTAAATTTGTGGAATTTTAAATAAAGATTTTGAGATCCCAATTTTGAAAAAACCCACCCTGGTTTTTTCGGGTTGGGCAAATGAAGCCAACCCTGCTTTTAACACATTGTTGACCGGTAATTTTACTGAAAATTTATCTCATGTCACTGGCTATTATTTCACAGTTACCACAATTTGATTCATAATCACTCAGACAATCAGATAAAGCATCCGTGAATAATTCTTTTAAGATTCTTCATTACATTCTGTCATCATTTTTTTAAATTTTCTTAATTATTAAATATTTTTTACAACAAAAGATTTGTCAGGTCTTATAAGCAAGAGTCACGGCTTGTGTTATGCTGACCAACAATTGCACTATATGGTGACCAAGAGAGAATACAACAGCTATGCAAAAAAAAAAAAAAACGCAAAAAAACTCGTACCATGAGTTTACTCGTAAATGTGAAATGTTCGACCATAAAACACAAGTTACTGCAGTTTAATGTCAATATCAAATTTTTAATAATGATTATAATTGTAATGATAATAAAATACATTGATTAAAAGCCAGTTAGTATGTTTAATTCAATTACATTTTTAATTCATATAAATTAGTTTTTTTTATTTCAAACTGCTGAAATGTATAGGCTTAAAGAAAATGTGAAAAACATCAAGTTTATTAATATAAAAATTATTATTAATTTTAATATTTTTTTTCAGGCAAATGATTTCAAATCATAAAGAAGTTTATAAGTGAATTTTTTACTCCAAATACTTCAAAGAAGAAAGGCTATATTTAGATTTTCTTTTATATCCATGTTTAACCCTCTGACTGCTCAATACCAAATATATAAAATATATATATATATATATATATATATGTAATCCATTTTATTATAAATATGAGATCCTTATAAGAAATACAGTATATATAATGATTTTAATAATTCATAAAACTTTTTAGAACTCATCAATTTTAAACCTTATTCAAGCAAAACTCAGATCTATCTATTTATGACAAGTCAAAGCACAGAGTTCACTTACACAATGACTGACCAAAAGAATCACAATAAGCAGCTTAATAAAAATTAATGCAATACAAACATGAAACACCAAACATGAAACCTGGATGAAGAAAGAAATAAATTTGTGGAAAATACTCTGTTAAATATTAAGATAAAGATTGTAAATAAAATTAAGAGGAGGCTTTTAATATATTAAAAGTTAAATAATTGATATATTATATATATATGTATATAATATTATATATATATATATATATATATATATATATATATATATATAATTTGTCAAGATAATGTTAAACTAACTAGCTTATATAACTATAGTTCTAGTCATATAATGTTATTAATTAGCATTCATTGCTTACATTCATTTTAATTCATATCATTTTTTTATAATTATTTTTTATTTCAAACTGCTGATTTCGAATGTATAGGCTTTAAAAGAAAATGTGTGAAGTCATTTTAAAGGAACATCAAGTATATATTAATTTTATAAAATCTATATTAATATTTAAACTACTTTTTTTTTAGGCAAATGGATAGAGGCAATCCATAGGCAAAATTCAAAGAGAGTAAGTGAATTTTTTACTCCAAATACTTCGAAACCAAAAAAAAAGGCAAATAGGTTCCTATAAATACTGCCTCTTTTAAAACGTTCGAAATCACCCTCTTCCCTCTTTCGAGCTTTTAAAAATTGCATATTTTTTTGTTGCATAGTTTAAGTATATTATCTAATATAACTATAGTTCTAGTCATATAATTCTGTTTATTACCTAATTAAATGTCTAATACTGGATACAGACTTGCCAGTCTGATCATTTTAAATTAGTCATCAATTATTTTTATTGCAAGATAATTCTCAGCCAAAAAACATTTTTTATCATAGTAAAAGTACTTTTTAAAAAAAGAAAATCTGAATTAATAACAAAATATTTTAATAAAAGACCAAAAATGTGATGCTCTAATCTTATATTTCTTATTAAAATGTAATTAGTCATATGGTTTCCAGAATTTAGTGATTTTAAAAAGTCATAAAGAAGTTCCTGAAATCTACATTTAATACATTAAAATAATTTACGTCAAAGCACACATTTCTCTTTTTCTTTTTCTTTAGATAACCTAATCTAGCTATGTACATATTTCAAAGCATCATTAATATATGCAGAAAATTGTGATTATAAAATTAATGTATTGTATGTATTCAAATCTAATTTATAGATTTTCTTGAATAAAAAGCAATGTTGAGTTGTGTTAAACAAAATTTTTAACCTTTTGTATTTGACGCTAAATTTATATCTTGCATGAATCATCTGATTTAGAGTTAAAATAAATAGAAAAATCTTAATAATAGCATCTGTAATCAAGATGAGAAAAAAATTGCTTTATTTTTTCAATGTTTAGTCACTTATTCTGTATTTGTCACTTTTCTCACATTTTTTAAAGTGCCTCAGCAGTTGCAAGCCTGTGGATATAATTTATTCCACTGGTTAAATGGTAAAAAGGTAAAATGTGCTTCTTAAAGAAGGAAGAAAAACATATGCCCGCAAAAATCGTGGGATGAGCAAATTTTGCTACATTTGAATTGCTTGTGGAAATCGCGGGATGAGCAGTCAGAGGGTAAACCACAATTTTATATCCAGTTTATGCAAGGTATACATTTTTGCTGATTATGTTAATATGGTTGGAATTCATCCTTATGTTATGATTTAAAATATGTTTATCAATCCCTTCTTAGTTTAAGTAATGTCTTTAAAGTTTATCCTAAGAATTTACTTTACCTTTTTACTTACCTAATTACTGTAACTTTTTTATAATTTCAGAGGAGCTTTTAGATGGTTTTAAGAATCAACCAGAATGTTGGAGGCATTGCTTGAATTTTTTATCTAATACCAGCAATCTGAATGTTGGAGGCATTGCTTGAATTTTTTATCTAATACCAGCAATGAATTTGTTATGATGTACTGTTTAACTGTATTGGAGGTTTGTCTTTTTTCTACTAGTAATTTGGCCTACTATTGATATTTGGATTTATTTTTTATTTATATGCAGAAAATTATTTTGATAGATAATGCTAGTTACTTTTATATCAATATCATTTTATGCATTTGTTTCTACATTTTTTAATTACATATGTTAGTCACATGTAAAATGAGATCATAGTGAATATTATTGGTCACATTATTGAAATCATGAAGTACAATTTAAGTCCTAAATATGTTATATAAAGTAATTTGAAAGCAGGGTTGAAATAAAAATCATATTGTTTTAAAAAATGAGATTTATTTGATTTAAATCAGGTGTTTTCCATTTAAATCAAATTTGATTTTTTTTTTCTGAATTCTAATTTTAGTTATTGTAGTGTTTTTTATATTTTTTGCAATATACATGAAATAATTTGTTATAAGTAACATCTTATCTATCTAGTATATTCTACACACTGATTACTTAAAATTAAATATATAAATTTTAATCTAAATACATTTTATTATTTTGTAATTGGATAGTGCAAACTAAATATTTAAAAAACAAAAAATCACAATAATTTCAATATTTTTTAAGCAACGAATTAGGGATTTAGCTGTTTCAATAAAAACACTAGTTTCTATGCTTTATCCACTCCTAATTTGTTACGAAGGCTAGAATGAACAATACTAAAAGAAGAAAACTGTCTTTCTATTTTAGCAGATGAAGCCATGGCTATTGTTATTTGGTAGATAAACTGGATTTCAAGTTCTGTAATACTCTTTTTACCTCCCATTCCATAAAATGAATTCCACTAGTCATTGTACCTGCCCTTACTACATACTTTCTGCTAACAACTCCTAAATTCTTGGAAAACACATGCTATCTATTTATACTTATTTACTTATTGATGTTTCTGTGCTGACTGATTTCCAATTCTCCTATTTTTGGAATATAGGTTTTAAAAGAAGTGAAAAAAAATGATTTAAATCAATGATTTTTTTTTTTTTAATCAACTGATTTAAATCATGCCAACTCTGTTTGAAAGCTTATAATTGTATTAAATTTATAGTAATTATTTATTTCTATCTAGAAACAAAATTATAGATAACATAAATTATACATGAAATATGCAATTGCAAGTGTGATTTTACTATTTTACCTCTCAATCAAACTAAGCAAATTTTTAGATAAATTTGTGAATTGTAACAAAATAATATGAGAATAGTATTATTATTTATAGTATTATTTGTTATAGTGAGAAGTTAAAATTATTATCTTGAATTTATTTTAATAGTACCTGGACTCTTACAAAATTTTTACTGAAATATAATTGTTGTAAACTTGTATTGTTAAAATAAATAAATTTAATATCATTTAAATACTTTATTTTCATAGCATGTCATCAACAAAATTTGGGTGAGGATGCCAGGTCCAGATAAATCAGAACTACGTACTCGATTGCATCGCTTCATGATTAGTCACCATCTAAAAGTCCCTAATTTTATTTGCAACAAGCTAGGAAAATTGGTTGTTGATATTGGAAGACTAGATTGGCCTCATTTTTATCCAGATTTCTTCATGAATATTCATCAAGTATGTAACTATTTGATTATTTTTCAGGATTTGATGATATATATATTCAATATTTGTTTTTAATATAGTATGATATATGATATTTTTGATATTTTGAAATGATCATCAATGAATTTTTGTCGATTAGGATTTGAGATTGAATAAATCATTATCCAACAAACATGTTACGAATTTCATTTGTAAACTTTCTGCTATCCCCATTCTAGAAATTCTGTGTTAAATTGTACCTGGTGCACTCCCTACGAGCAAACACTCTACCTAGAGCAGCTATTAATAAAACAAAAAGTCTAACTTAGCCAAGCAATAATGTTTTTCTTCTACTTCAACTGCTGCAGTAGAAAGAATATTTTCCAGTGTTAGATTTGTTCAGAGAAAGCTGCATAATCAGAGAATGATAAAACAGATTTAAATTTAAATTTAGTTTTAATAACCTCAATAAATTCGAAATTTATAACGAATACCCAGATTTATATTAAGGCATTTTAGGAGTCTTTTATAAACATTTGACAAGAATCTGTGATAAATTTAATCTCTAGAAACATTTTTAAAAATAAGAAAATTCATTTAAAAAAATAATTTCTAAACTCTGTATTTTATAACAAAAAAAATTATTTTTCCATTTTTTCTTATTTCTACTTGGATTGAATTGCCCTCTTTCGGATCACATTTTCATCACAGTGCGGCACCCCTATGACTGATGTACCCGTGGCAAATGCCATCTTTGCCATGCCCTAGTTCAGCCCTGATTATTACTGATACTATAGCCATAAGTATTTTATGATCTTATAGGTAATCGCAGTTGTTGAGATTGAATTATGGTAGGTTCATAAATAGCTTATATGTTCAAATTCTAATACAAGCATAGTTGTTTGTAGCCATTCAGAATCAACTATAACTAGTAGGCCCTGGAGATCATAGTACTTCAAAGATAATCAGAACTACTAACATAAATTGTTCAATTAATTTTATTTAAAATTTATCCTTTCGAAAATCAAAGATTTCATTGTTACAAAATTTGAGGGGTTACACAATTATTTTCAAATGAGAAAGGTGTGACAAGTCTGTATTATAGTTAGATTTGTTACTGTTGTTTTAATATTATAATAAAAAAACATGAAATTTTTTTCTGGATTATTTTAATAAGTTTTCATTTGGCATAAATAAGAAAGTTAATATTACTCAGTTTGCAGCGTACTTACAGCTGGATATCTAAGATATTAAAACCAGCATTATTATAAAAAATATTTTGTTTAGTCAGAGGAGGGGGGAGGCGTTTATCTTATGGAAACCAAAAAGGAAGATTATTATTAAAATACTATAATACCTGCAGAATGATTATTATTATAATTTAATGTTGAGATGTTTAAGTCAATAACAAAAATACTTAAGAGTTTTTGATTTTCTTTTCTTTCAACAGCTAGCACAAGCTCCTGAAACTGCACCTCTTGGACTTATGTTAATACAGACAGCTTTTGAAGAATTTACCTGCCCTCGGGAAGACCTAGCTGTTACTAGAAAGGAGGAATTACATCGACTTATGTTAGAACAAGTTCCTTTAGTGTTAAACATATTGTCAGGTAATTACATTTTAAGTAAAATCTAACAGAATACTAAAGTTACCAGAATAAATATTTTATTCTTCTAAAAGTTACCTTTAAAATTACCGAGGTTTTAGGAATTTAAATCTAAATCTACAAACTACTACTAAATATTCTTTTTTTATCTTATGTATAATTTTCTAAATTTGGGTTTATAGTATTCATATAATTTGATAAATTTTCTTTCTTCTTCAAACATGGTATCAAGTATTGCAATAATTGTTTAAAAAGACCACTTAACGTTTTAGGAAATTTTATATTTCACTGAAACACAATTTTTTATTTATTATGAGAGTGGGTTAGTATTACATATCTAGCATAATAGTATTTTTATTGTTATTAAACTGCAAAAGTTTTCTATGAGTATGTAATAATGTTGTGTTTATATAAACCAAAGAAGAAAAAATGATGGCAAATTACAATCATTTCTCCACAAACTTTTTTATAGCTGTTATATTTTAGTACTTCATTTTTGTTAACTTAATATAAAAGGAAAAAAATTTGCTAGAAAACTTTCAAGGAAAAAAAAAACTTCTGAAAGGAGCATAGTATTTATTGTAGTTAAACTAATTTATATACTCATATATTCTTTACAGAATATTTAAGCATCTATTTTAAAATGTTTTAATAAAATCTTTATGTACTTTAAATGTTTTTATGTAACATGATTGTAATCAAAGTACTCTTTATTTTCTTGTTATTTTTAAACATAATTTATGTGGTTACATTTTTTAATACCCAAGTTTTGAATTTTAGGTCATTTAGAATCTGTTCTGGAAAAACATAGTCACCTAGTAACAGCTACGCCACCTCCTTCTCCGACACATTATCAAAACAATAGTCAACAAACTCTTTTCAGCACTTCTCCCTTACATACAGGTATAGAATTTATTCTTTTTTTTTTCTTTTGTATGCTATGATTAATATTGTATAAAGTTTATATTAAACTTTTTAACAATGTCTTTGTGTTTGATTCAGATAATTAAAAACAAACTATGCATATATATGTGTAATATATGAAAGTTATTACTTCTAAATTAGCTATTCAAAATCCTCCTTCCCCCCCCCTTCTCATTTTTTTAATCTAATTTCCCAGCCATAAACTGACAGCTAAAAGAATGTTCTTCAACTTATATTCTTTTCACCCATTTCTCAAATCTAACACAGAAATAATTGTTAACTTCTGTCCACTTGCCACATTTTTTAGTGAGATTTTTCAGCTTTTTCAGGGAATTGGTATTGTTTATGTAATAAATAAATTGTTGCATGTGTGTTTTCAAGCTCTCTTAAATGTATAAGGTTCACTCTTGCATTGTAAAATCGCTGGTGTAGTTTAATTCTCATGAGAACAAAATCATGCAACTTGCTCAGTGAAGAACTGACATTGGCAGCAAATGTGTATATTTTTCAAGCATTCTATGTACATCTGTTATACTATGTTACAAAGATGGTTGTTAGATGTGTTTTTGATAATAAATAAATGTGAAGTACCTCAATTCTTTCTGATGTCATGACTGTGATTCTATGAAGACTTCTCTTTACCCAGCAAGCCTGGGCAAAATAACCCTCTAAGCGTTATGCATGTAATTTTCTCCCCTGCCAAAAATGTCTTCAAAAGGATGTGCACATGTTATGAGGTTAGCTTTATATCCAAAACTTTTATTATAAGTGCAACTGTTATAACCATTTAATTAAAAGATTATATATTTTTTATACTTTATATGTCTAAATCATGTCATAATATGTACACACCAGTTTGGAGACATCATTAGCTGGGGAGAAAATTATGTGCATAATGCTTAGAGGGTTAAATAATAAGAGTTAATCACATGCAAGAATTATACCTAAATTGTTCGTTCATCATTACTTCTGACATGTATATATATATATATATATATATATATATACATATGTGGTGTGTTAACCACTGCATGACAGCATAGTTTTGGTTTTATTCTCTCTTTTGCAAAAAACTCAAATGAAAATGGTAGATGTAAGAAACGTTACCATTACCTGTCATCATCCCCTATATAATAATAGCCTAAGGTGTCTGTCGGCAAATTTTTGAAGCGGTTGTACCTGGAACGGATCCAGGCATCCATATTGAATTTTTTATGAGTTAGGGTTAGCAAAATTCAAAGCGAGTTCGAAATTTAAGCCTTCCCCCCTTTTATAGCGTTTAATGCTATTATTTCAAGCCTTATTTCCCCCCCGTTAAAAGCAGGGGATTAATTTTATCATTTTCGATACCATTCATATATACCACCAAATAATCACTGTCAATATTAAAACCTCTGCTCTTCATCCTATCATGTACTATGACAAGATAATCTAAAGCTGGCAACTAACATACGGTCAGTAAATAGAAAGAGTTCTCACCAGTTCATGTTTAAAGTAAAATCAAATAAATTTTTATACTAAAATCATTCTTAATAGGATGACAAGGGCGAAGCGTAATATTTAAATTTATAAACTCTTTTAGTTCAATTGTCATATGCTTTAATAAGGACATCCTTCATGTAAAAGCGTGGCATGATGGTTAAAGTCTCTGCCCGTTTCATTTTCGTAACAGTCGAGTCAAAGGTTCTGTCCTCGACGCAACCTAATTTTTCTATATGTCTAATTCATTTTATATTTTTTGCTTTCTCTTTTAAATTCTTTTTCCTAAAGCTGTTTTATTATTTTTAAATTTCTTTTATTATTTTTAAACTAAGGTTTTCCTTGAGCCCACATTTTTAAACCAATTACATTCCGCAGTGGTCAAAAGATCTATGAGTGGATCGAGACAGTCTCACTTGCGGCCTCTATTTACTAATATATTAACTAAAAGTAATCAAGTGATTTTGTATGATCTTGGACAGTTTTTGTATTTATTTACATTTTTGACAATATTTTAATTTAATTTTCTATTTTCGCCTTTTTTTATTTATTTATTTATTTATTTATTTATTTATTTTTTTTGCTTGTATTTTAAATTTTTAAATTTCATTTTTGTTACTTTTTGTCGTTTTAAGTTTATAAAATTATTTTTTGCTAAGAAATGAGCTTTAGAATGTTTGCTTCATTTCTAATATTTTATTTACATTTTTGACAATTTTTAAAATTAATTTTTATTTTTACTTAATTTTTTTTATTTTCATCTTTTTTTTAAACTTTTTAAAATATATTTGCTATTAGTTTTCTATTATAAACTTTATACCTCAAGCTGTCTATAATGGGAAGTAAACAGCCTGGTTTTTAAAAATAAAACATTGTTTAAAAAAAATGTTATTCAATATAATAATGTAGAAACTTACATTTTTCTATCAAAGAATTTTCAAAAGTTTAAATTTTACTATTCCTTTTTATTATAAATATGACCCTTTTAGTTAATATATTAGTCAATAGATGGCGCCAACGAACCAAGTATTTTTTTTTTTTTTTTTTTTTGATACTGTACCGCCGAAATTTGAATGTAAAGAGACATCCATTTTGAACTCTTGATCAATCAGGGTTAGGAAAATTCAAAGAGAGTAAAGTTTTATACGAATAATTTTTAGTCAGCCTGATTGTAAAATGGAACAACATTTATTAAATATAAATGGTAAAAGGGTTCCCCTTACTGTCGTTCCAATAGTTGGGGATGGATCATGTTTATTTCGATCGCTTTCTTATGTTATGTTTGAAACACAGTCTTTTAGCAGTGGCATTCGAAAACAAATTGTTACTCATGTGGTACAAAATTGGGATCATTTTAGTATTATGTCACATAATGAACACGAGCATAATTATAGTTCGGCTGCAGTTTATTTTTCCGAAATGTCACGATGTTCAACTTTTGGAGGATTTTGCAAGTTGTATGCAGCCGGTGAAATTTTTAAGTGTGTTTGAGGTTTACCTTGATTGTAGCCTTTATTACAGTTTTGAAAGTGAGGGAAACCCCACTAAGTGGCTACGCTTTTCCAATGATTTGTCAAGTGGCCATTTTGACGTTTACGTTAATTCTGTGTCAAATTCAATCCCCTGTATAATAATAGCCTAAGTTGTCTGTCCGTGAATTTATGAAGCGGTTGTACCTGGAATGGGTACAGGAATCCATATTGGATTTTTTATGACTTAGGGTTAGCAAAATTCACCGAGATTTCGAAATCCACCCCATCACCACTTTTTGGACGTTTAATGGTATTATTTCAAGCCTTATTCTTCCCTGTTAAGAGCAAAAGATTAAATTTATCAATTTGGATATCATTCATATATACCACCAAATAATCACTGTCAATATAAAAGCCACTGCTGTCTATTCTATCACGTACGCGACCCTCATATATTCTAATTATTTTCTTCACCATGTGTAGGCATGGCAAGCTCAGTAGAGTGTCTGCCCATTTGCTTGTCGTACTCCTTGGGTTAACGGTTCTGTCCCCGAAGCTGCCAAATTTTTCTAAATGTAATTAATTTAATATATTCTTTTTTTTTAATATATAAATAAATTCCTATTCCTAAAGTTGTTTTATTTTTTAAAAAATAAATTTTTACTATTTTTTTCAACTTTTTATTATGTTAAATTCACGTATTTTGTACGGATGTCCCTGGCCCCATAAACATTTCATTTTTCTATCCTTAAACTTTCTTCTCGTCTATTTTTATGTGTCCTTTCACCTTTTAGCTGTTAATTTTTCTGCTAGCCTTCATTTTTGTGTTTATTGAAAGAAATTTCCGGATTAGAGGGCTCGGCCCATGCAATCCAGGCCCATACCTACCGAGGTGATAGTGTCATTCCTTTACTTCCATTAATTAATGTGGCAAAAAAAAAACTGAAGAACTTAACGATAATTTTAAGGTAGCTAAGAAGACTTTAAATTATCTTTCTAAATGAATTCAATGTGATTCTAAACTGCATTCACAATATCGAGAGACTTTAGGGGAGTATGAATATAAACAAGTTATTGAGCTTGTACCTGGTAATTCTCAGCCAAAAAACAAATCATTTTTTACCTGCTTCATACAGTACTTTACAATTTTAGAAAATGAAAAATTTAGTTATTCCGTCATATGACGGGCTATATGCTAGTAAGCATATATTGTCATAACAGAAGTTATTGTTACATAGTCAACAAAGTCAAAATAAAGAAAACATATGTAAATATTTATAATCTTTTTTTTTTTTTTTTAAGGCATCTAAACTTTTTGAAATGTACAGTTCATTTTTAAATCATAGGATACTTTACTATTAACTCAATGACATTTTATTTAAGTACCCTACTAAGAATGCCATCCCCTGTATAATAATAGCCTAAGTTATCTGTCCGTCTGTCCTCGAATTTATGAAGCAGTTGGACCTGGAATAGATAGGCACATCCATGTTGGATTCTTGATGAGTTATGGTTAGCAAAATTCAAAGCAAGTTTTTAAAATGTTCGACATCCACCCCTTCCCCCTTTTTCGATCTTTTAATGCCATTATTTCAAGCCCTGATTTCTCCAGTTAAGAGCAGGCAGGCGATTAAATGTATCAATTTATCACATAATAAATAGGTAAAAATAACATTTTTTTCTAGCATTTTGATGTCATTCCATCTCATTTAATTGTTTCTTATTTTAAATTATTCAAATATAGTCTGCATTATTTTCATATGTTTTATCACTGAACTTAGATATGACTTAAGTAATAGATTAGGTACATATGTGATAGTTTTAAATTGAATCATCGATTACTATTTGTTGCCAGTAGGAACAACAAATTCATTTCATATAAGTCTAGGAGTCTCTTTCACAGACTAATAAATATCTAGCATTTAAGATACATATCTTTGAAAATTAAGAAGTTTGTTCATTTGTGTGTTTGTTTTTTATATTTAACCACACGGTTTGACTAAATGAATTCGATTTGATTCTAAACTGCATTCACAGTATCTGAGACTTTAGAGGAGTATGAAAATAAACAAATTACCAGACATGTACGAGATAATTCTCAGCCAAAAAACAAACTATTTTTTATCTGTCTCATAGGATACTTTACAATTATGAAAATTGAAAAAAAATTTTTAATTCCATCATATGACAGGCTATATTAAATATACTTTGAACATCATGATCTGTTCCTCATTATAGAATTCATTTTTAAGAGCCATCTATTAGCTAGAAATGAAACTCCATACATTTTTATAATGCAGTATGCATCTGCAAACTGAGCTTGTCATATAATTTAAATACCATAGCAACTTCATGGAAGTACAGTTTCAGTCAATGTATTTTGGTTAATGCATGAAGAGGTCTGAAATTTTACTGGTAAAGTTATAAATAAAGCACTTAGTTACTCAAATACTTGAAATTAAAAGCTTGGTTAAATATTTATAATAATTTTTTATTACTCTGCATCTAAATAATTACATACATTTATCTAATATTTTTTTATACACAAAATAAGTTACTGGTAATGCATATGTCAGTTTCACATGCTTGTGCAACTTGCTTTTAAGTATTCCTAATTTCATTTTATAAATCTATGTTGCAAATCAGCTGTTATAAGACACACAATTTCAAATTGCAGATAGGTACTAATATTTACATCTGGTCATTGCAGTTGTTATCATTTGTATTGTAGAAATATCATTATGGTGCCACATAGTTATGTATTTCATATATATTGATAATTGTTCCTTGCATCAAATTTATTAGTTATATTGAGTTTCCTACTTGTACATGTCAAATAAAATGCTTTGTTCTGAATTCATCCTTTTAAACAACTTCCATTAAGTTATGTGGCCAATCAAATTTTATTTAGTCCTTTTTAATAAAATACATATTTTTGTGTTTATTTCATATACCATTAATTTCAATTCATGATTCATTGTCAATTATATTTCACTTTATAAAATCTAATTTTCCTTGTTTGATTCTAATTATTAAAGTTTGAAGAAAGTTTAAAATTATAACTTGCTTAATTAAAAATTGCTTAAACTATATATTTCTTTAAGAATGCTTTAATAATTGCTGTATTAAATAGAGTGCTTTAACTTAAAAAATCTTTATATATTGTGTATAACCTATACTCACAGCTTTTATAGTTAAAACTATTTAAATTAAGATTTTTATTACCCAAGAAAAAATATATTGTCATTAAATTTTAAATTAAAAGTGCACAGTTTGGTTGTTACATTTTTTACTGTATAGTTTATGAATTTTTAGTATACTATATGAATAGTCCATCTAATTCTGGCTGGAATGAATATTATAAATATGGTTCTGAATGGATATTCTGGCTGTATTGTTCAGTATAGTACAAGGGATATCAATAAGCAATGTACATAATTTTGATCAAAATCATAAAAAATACAATTTAATAATACTATGATATGAAAATATTTTGCAATATTTTCATATCATCATCATTTTCATATCTTTATTCCTTTTTAACAAATGTCATTCCTGTTGAGGTATTTGGTCACTGTGTCAGTTTGAAAATACTAGTCTCTTTATTTGAACTTGAGATTTTGATTAAGCTATTTTGGAGTCTCTGAGTCTAAAAGTAGCATTTTTGGAATCATGTGGGTCAGTCTGTGTGTGAACATGGTAACTCAAGTGCATTTTAACTTAAACTAAATATTGCATATGTATATTATAGCAAAATTATAGTATTCTCTTCAACTTTGGGGTTGCTTTCTTGTAACTTGAAGTAGTTTACTTGCTAAATTTGGTTACTGAATTGTAATCATCCTAAAATTTGACCTTGATCTTTTAATTGATCTTCATGTTTTGTACTTCCCTGGATCTCAAAACACTATGTGAACACAATTATTCTAAGATTTTTGACTTAGAGAACCAAATTTTGAATATATACATGATAGTAAAATTGTAGTTTTCTATCAACTTTAGGTATTTTAGGTTAAGAGAGTTCTAGCAACCAGAAGTAGAAGTTTACCTGTGATTTCCAGGCAATATCCAGTTTCCAATGCTGTTATTTAAGTTCATAAAATGCGTTATCATTGCTAGAAGACATATTAATGTGATAGTGTTCATGTATTTTGTAAAAGTAAGAATAAAAATGTAACTAGTGAAGATAGCTACTTTTTTTTTTGTATGAGTATGAGAAAAATTTGAAAGGAGGTTGCTTCCAAATTTTTACTATATATTTTCCTGTTGCAAAAAAAATTTATAAGTGTTACTTTTATGATACCCTCTTTTTTCCATAGTTCAGTTAATGCATACATTATAATATAAATTTTTGCTTTGTAATATCAAATGTGATTAATTTATTTCTTGTGCTTTATTTTCCAGGAAGTCTACTTAGTGGTATGTTTAAATCTGCGACTAAAAATCCATTCCACTGCATGCCTCCTTTAGATGCTGAATCTCATCAACTTAGTGTTCTCTCCTTAAGATGTCTTGCGCAGTTGCTTAGTTGGATCCCACTCTCATCCTATATCACATCTTCTTTGTTAACTACAGTATTTCACTTTGCTAGTTTTGGCTGTCACCCTGAACCTGTAAGCATTGATGTATGTCTTTTTTTCCTCTGGAGACGATAGTGGTGGTGTATTAATGCATTTATTACTACCTTCACTTGATTCCAAAAATTAATGCTTTTCATTTATCTCATAAATTAACTACTAGCCTTAAATTACTTTAAATTTCAAATTATTAAAATTAAAATTGAAATTAGTATTTATTTTATGAACATTTGTTTTACACAATCGAACTGTGGGAAAAGAAACTGGGCTTTTTAGCTAAGTTTTTTTTTCTTCCATCTTCTTGAAAGTGTTAAAAGATTCAAATCCTCAATTATTTCTTACACTAATAATTCTTGCACTAACTTCATTTGTTATCAACATCTGTTATAATTCTATGAACATTTTTAAGAATAATTATTTTTGAATTCAAGCTATTGCAAATGTAGATTTTGCAAGTAGGTATATAAGTAAGTCAGTAGTAAAAAAAAGGAGCATGTGTATAATTGAGAAATTATACACACGTGTAAAGTGAGAAATTTAACAATTAATAAAAGAAATTTCCTTTGTTATTTGTTACACAAATGTCTGTGAATTTCATTTATTACCAGTATCTTTGGGTGAATTCTATGAACAGTTTTAGTTACAATAAATTCTGAATGCTGCAAACTATAGTAAATGTAGACTTCAGTGGCTTCAGAAATTAATCTTAGTGTGTGTATATCATCATTACCATGAAAGAAGCAGTGTCTTTAGTTTAGAATTAACACTAGATAAAATTAAAAGGATATGCTATGTCAATCTTATTTTTCCTATTTAAAATTGTTTAAGGATTGATAAAGTTTTATCAAGTCATAAAATTTGCAAAAGTTATGATCTCATATAAGATAAATAATCAAGATACTGTGAAAACAAAAATTCCTTCAATCGATTCTGGAAGACTTTTCTATTATTTTCTGAGGATTGCTTTGGATGAAATCAATTTTTATTTTATATGATAGAAAATTTTAAACATAAGACAAAAAAAAGTTTTTTTAACAGTTTTGAACATTTATGATAATATAACAAAATAATTGTTTTAAATATTTCTGTTTTGAGGAAACTTTTGGGAGGGGATTGCATATGTCACTTTGCACCCTCTCTGTGTACACCAATGGTAAACAATGTAAGTAGATATATAGGCTACCCAATGATAAACTGACCATAAAGACATTTAATATTAGTGCAAATGATATCCAAATGTGGTGCTCTTAAATCACAGTGTTCATTGGTTTGAAACCTGCTTCTGCCATGGATGGTTATAGCCATTCAGAATCGTCTTTAAGCAGTAGGTTCTAGTCTCATTAGTTTTCGTGGACCAAAGCATTTGAAAAGAAACCATTTAATGTTAGTTACATTAGTCATTAACTTTAGTTTACCTTCATAATTAAAGAATTTGTCAAGACCTTCTTATGTTCTTCAAGGTTTTAATCTTAATCTTATCCAGAGAAAGCTTGGTGCCCAGATAGAGCTCTTCACCCTTGACATGAAAGGCTGTTTTTAACTATAAATTTTGTGTGCTCTAATACTACATTATACTTGATTTGTTTTAATGCTAACTTATTGTTTTTCAAACCAGTTACATCCCTGTCTACAGTTAAATAATTAAAACATTTAAGTTACTGTTCAGAAAAGGTTAAATCTATTTGTCATTTAATTATTTAACTTGTTGTAAAAAGATAAAATGTGAATGTAATCATTCCAGAATATCCAGTTTTAAAGAGTGTTAATTTTACATTTTAGTCTAAGATTATTCTGATAACTCAGTAAAAATCTTGGGTTTAAAAAAAAAAGTTATTTCAGTGAAAAAATTTAGTGTATGAAACTTCAAATTAAAAATAGGTAGGATGATTTTATTAGGATCATTTTTATAAATTGCAAACAATTTTTTGCACTTAACATGTAAAGTATAAATCACTTTACATGTTAAGTGCAAATCCAAATATAGATGGATAGATTATATTTAAGTTTAGATTTTATCAGATTTAGTCAGTTATAAATAGTTTACTTTCTTGATTTTAATTTTTAGATATTAATCTGTTTATCTTATAATAACTCTCTCTAAAACAGATGAATGGCCATTAAAACTCTATTGTATACTATAAAAACAGTAATGTGCCATTTTCTATAAATTTGTATTTCTCCTCTCTAAATAATATTATCTAGTTTGTTCTTTTTCCTGCATTAACTTGAATACAATTTAAATAGCTAGGCTTATCTTCAAATAAATATTTTTCTAATTTATACCATAAGCATATTAAACTTAGCTTGTATATTGGTGAAATTTTACTATTCATGAAATTTAGCCATGAATTATCACCTTGTAAAAATTAAATAAAACCTTCAATTTAGTATACATAAATAGTATAGATATATATGTATATTTTCTTCTCGAAATCTTTTAACCAAATTTTGGTTCTTTAGTCATTAATTTACCTAGTCTTAAACTGATAAACATTTTACTAATTAAATTTATAATTAAGCTCATTTAGTAAAACAGTGGTTTTCATTTTATTAAAACTGTCTTTAAATGTTGTAACATAGAAAACTATTTTAGGTTATGAATGTTGGAATGCAACATGTCCAAACCCTAAGGAGAAATACAGATTTAGGTATTCAAGCAATGGGCTGTATTAATGAAATTATGTCAAAACATTGTATTCCTGCTGATTATGAAGGCTTTCTGCTCCAAGTATTCCAAGATACATTTCATTTGTTGCAAAACTTAACCAAGGATAACTCCAAGAGTGCTTCAGGAAGAAACACTTTAGCTGACATTGATGACATGTATGTATTTCTTCTGTTATTCCTTAATTAAATTATACTATTTTATTATATTCCTTAGTTATATGCTTTTAAAACTACAAAGAAAGTTCTGTATTCTTATTATGTTTTAAAAATATAAGAAAGGTAAGTATATAAATTTTAAATTACTCTTTTTTATGTATATCTTTATTAGTCCCCTTCATTTTATCATTCAGTTTGTTGTATCACATATCACTGATTTTAATTAAACTATTAAAATCAAACCAACATACCATATACACATTTAAATGTTTGTTTTAAATTGTAAAAGTTTTATCATGATCCATTATTAAAGAGAAAACTAGCTAATTTCAATAATTTATATCCTAAATAAAATATACTATATCCCTGAGATTAATTGAATTAAAAAATTAAAAATATGTGAGAGAACTATATATATTAATAAGAAAGTATTATAATAAACTCCTTGGTGCAACAGCCTCTAGGGAGTCAGGGCCTACAGTGCCAATCTCCGTTTATGGGACCAAGGGCCCTGGGGTGCGAATCATATGTTTCGGTTGGGTAGTCAATCTTACGCAGAACCCCCAGTGTTTAGTTCCCAAGCACGCTTGGTCCTCAGTTCATCTACCCAATGAAGGGATGAAAGGCTGAGTCAACCTTGCCCGGCCTGGGGATCGAACCTCGGACCTGTGTCGTGGGAGCAGAAAGTACTACCCCAATGCCACTGGGCTTAACAAAGTATTATACTTTCTTATAATTTCTTAGTATGTCTGTATAAAAATTGGGAATTCACCAATTATTTTGTTATCTGATTAAGAAACATTATAAGTAAAATACTTTAAATAGTATAAAAGTGCTTAAAAATTTAAATGCTCATATACTTAATCTTAATTCTGTTGTATTCACTCGGGAACAACAAAAAATTTTGTAATTTATATTAAACCCGAATAAGATCCTGAAAATGATGATATGGGCATGCCATGAGTTCATATAAGCATTATGTCATTCCAAACTTGTATAATAAATGCTGTAGTTATTTGCAACACATATCAAGTTTTTACTATTTTACTTTTTCAGAGAAATAAGATTTTTGATCTTTATAAAAGTATAAAGAGTAAATTTTTTCATTTTCAAAAAGTTTACAGGTTTATTTAGTTTTGTTATTTGTAAATGTTACTGTAAATTCACTGAAATTCTGTTTATGTATTTATTTGTTTATTTTAGGTACGTAGAAAAATTTACTGAATTTCTACAGTTGTTTGTTAGTTTGCATCTAAAACGATTTGAAAGCAGTGCTCAGTTTCCTATCTTAGAATTTTTAGCTCTCTTATTTAAATACACTTTTCAACAGGTATTCTTTTAATATATATGCTTGAAATTCTAATATAAATATGACTTGTTTTTTTCAAACAGAATTAGACAATTTGTTTACGATTCTCTTTCAGCCTAGTCATGATGGATTTTACTCCTGCTTAGATATATGGAATACATTTTTGGATTACTTAAATTATAAGCTGAAGAATCAAGACAATAATTATGAATTTATATTGAATAAGTAAGATGCATTTTCATCTGTTTTGGTTGTAATTTGGTTACTTATAACAAATTCTAATCATTTCTAATTTGTTCTTCCAGTTCTTGTTGTTGATTTATATATTACATAATAATTAAATTAAAATTTGTATACAAACTGCCATAATTTTTTATTAACATTTCTTCATTAATACAATGTTATGCTTTCTAATTAGTCTTTGATAATTAGTGGTTTAATAAGTAATTTAGCTAAATATGTTTTATTTATCATAAGGGAAGATTAATATGGCGATATTTTATTTTATTCACATATTTTAGCTTGATTCTTTCATTACCTTTACCTATATTCAGTATACACACACACACACACATATATATATATATATATATATATATATATATATATATACATACATACATACATACATACATACATACATATGTTTGGAATATTTAGCTTGCTTGTTTTCTAAAACCCAAAATGCAATTTTTTACAATTCAAAGTTTGTACACTTCTTAAAATTCCTTAATTTGAGGAAGTCCTTTAAAATAGAAGCCTTAAAACCTTTAATTTTCACTTTGTGTCCTAATTTTTTTAAACAGCAGTTTGATTTGAAATAAATAGATAAAATTAAAACCTTAATAAGTACCTTTGCCAAAATATTATATTTTATGGCCCATCACAAAATGAAGTTTTATCCAGAAATGTTGATTTTCCTTTTTTAGTCATTTTATTACAGAATATCTTTGAAGGGAATTTTATGAAAAGGTCAAATCATTAATTCTTTATAAGCTTTTCAAGTATCAATAGATGATGCATGTGTCAGTTAGAATGCTTATGAAGCTCTACAAAAGGATTTAGAAAAGAAGTTTGCATTGTGCATGCATTACTAGTGTTTTTTGTATTTAAAATGCTTTTAGAAACTGCAATATCTACTGATTGGGGTATTGCTTCAGTATTAATTGATCAGAATTATTTCAAGATTCTGCTGTAACAGTAGACAATTTTTGCGAGAATTTTAAAAATGTGAATTAACTTCCTGTTAAATTTCATAATTAGTGGGGATTAACAAAATTATAAATCTGAATAAGCTGCTGCCAATCATAATTTTCTTTCTCAGAGGTATCCTATGAAAAAAAAAAAATTTGGCAGTCACCTTAAAATGTCTGTAAAAACTACTTAATTTTCACCTTCAAAATCTTGTATAAACTCTTTAAGTCTGTTATGTATGTATGTCATTAATTTACATTTGTATATACCTCACATGTGTGTAACATTCTACTCTTAATATGTTTTAGATATAAAGCAGCTTTATTAGCCTTAGTTCAAGAAATATTTAGGAAGCTACAGTTTAGATTTAATCAGTCAAGTTTAGAAGAACTAGATGATGAAGATTTAAATGATGATGTAAGTTGAAATCATTTCTTAATGTAATGTTTTAAAATTTTGAAGCTTTGCTTATCAATGATTGTTTTTGCTTAACCCTTTAAAGGTCACCAAAATAAATTCATGGGAAATTAATGTAATTTGTTTATAAATGTTATCTATAAACCTTGTATATGTAAAATATATAAAATAAAATTACATTCCTTAGAAGGGTTTGCCTTAGTGGATACCAAATTACGGTTTGAGAAGTGGTTTAACGGACTAACCCCTACCCTTGAACAGCTTGAACATTATGACTTTTTAAAAGTTTAACTATACTGGAAGAACAATAAATTATAATCCTTAAACTGGTATAATAAATAAATAGCTTAACAACTAAAAAGTGTTGTTTGTATAGATACTTTTATTGGAGGTCATAAGTAAGATAAATTGAATCTGACTTCTCAAGTACAGAAAGTTTGAATACATATATTTCAATAGAAAAAGAAATAAATAAGTTAAACGTAGAACTATCATATGTTATATATTTAAAATATCAAAAATATATGTATAAAATGTATATACACACACACACACACACACACATATATATATATATATATATATATATATATAATCAAAAACTCATCCATGTCTCCAAAAAGTTTTTTTTTATTGCAAAAGCTCTTGATTCTACATCATTGGTTTCTATACGTGGAACTGTAAATAATTACAAAAAGATAAAATAAAGTACTCCAAAAAGTAAAGTTTAAAAAAAAAAAAAGATGTTTAATATATAGTTTTGCTACGAAACCACTATCCGTTAAAGGGTTAACAGAATGTTTATAATGTTTCTAGTCAGTGGTTTTTAAACATTATTTTGTACTGTTTGTAGTTTAGTTTAAATTAATTTTCTTCGTGCATAATTAGAAAAAATATTTTATGTTCGTGCAATAGTATAAAAATTTAAAGAAATATTCAAGAACCCAGGTAGTATATTGTATTAGAAACTTTAAATTTAAAAAATTAAATTTGATTGAGAAACAATGCACGTAATATTTTTAATAGTTATAATGTCAAGTCTCAAATTTATTAAAATTGGTAGTACATTTATGTATCAAAAGCTTTTAAAAGTAACACCCAGATGATAACTGAGTAAGTAGGGTCCTGCCTTTTAGTACTGGAATCCACATGCTCAAATCCAGATATTCATAGACATATGGAATTGGATTTAAGTAGTAGTTACAGTCTTAATTAGCCATTGAGTAGAAAAATTGACCACAGCCTCCAAATCAAACTAAATCTTTTCAAAAAGCTTAATATTTAAAACAGTGGATAAAACTATAATTTAGTTTATTGCATAAGAATTTTATTTAAGTTCTAATTGAATTATTATTCATTGAAAAGTTGGTATTTTGCAGATTCTGTTGATTCCTTTAAAGATTTTGAAAAGTCAATAATTTGGCAGTGTGTGTTTAGGTGGTAAAATTTTTTCTTTCATTTGTACTACCAAATTAAGTCATCTTACTGCTATATATGAATCATATATTATATGCAAATTTCAAATTAAATTATTTTGTAGCTTTTTCGAGATTGTTATTTCATCATTTTTACTGCTAGCTTAACAATTTTTTAATTTTTTTTAGGCTTTAACAGAATGGCAACAATTTCTATGTCAGTGTCTGGAAGTTGCTTCCAAAGTTTCTGAATTAATGCCTAATGAAGTTTTTACCCTAGTTGTAAGTTTGAATCAGTTGCTTTGATCATCAGTTTTTTAATATATTTTTATTATTCATGGCATTAACCTTTAAATTTTATTCATGTTTCCTTATTAGCAATAATTGAAACATGATGCTTTCAAATTATCCGTGCAGTCAGTTTAACTTTCTAAAATACATATTACTTTGTCTTTATGTAACATTTTTAAATAAAAATATATAAGAAAGTAGTAATTTATTTTTTAGAAAATGGTCATAGACAATTTTAACCAAACTTTTTCTTAGAATAAAGCAACTTAACATTAGTAAAAGAAAAAAACTCAATGTTATCATTTATTGTTTCATAAAAGAAATAGAATACTCACTTTCTCACCTAATTTTAGTCACAAAATTTAATCAAGAATTAAATTCAAAATTAGTAGAAATTATTTTTAAAATATTTAAATTATTCCCAGCATATACAATATCTAATTAATTGTAAAATATCTTATTTTGAAGAATATATAGAACTAGACTGTATTTAAGTAATATATAATAAGCAATGGAATTATTTTATTTTCAGTTAAATTATAATATCCTAAATTGTCAATTGGAAATGTATTGCTTGGAATTTAAATAACAGCAGGTTTGTTTTTACATTTACTAATAAAAAAAACTAAAAGAAAGAGCTCTGAGATAGAAAAAAAAAATGAACCCTGAAAAGAGGTAATGGAATATTTTTCAAATGAATTAAAGTTTACAGTGCTGATCTAAACCCTTTAAAACCTCAGTATACCAAATGTAGTTCTAATCTGTTAAAATTTGTGGATTTGTATGAAGGTAAAGAAAAAAAAATGCATTTTTAAATATATAATAGGTTAGTACTAACTGGTTTGAAAACTGTTTCAGTATGCCTTATTTGAAGAAAACTTAAGGATATATTTTGACCTGGAGCAATTTTTAAAATCAACTGTAAATAATGGTCCAATTGAATTAAATATTTGTGGAGAAAATGAGTGCCGTCGTCTACATTGCAGTTTGAGAGATTTATCATCATTGCTTCAGGGAATTGGTAGACTTGTTGAGCATATGTGTGGAGAATACTTTGTAAGCCGTAAATTAGATGCCCAGAAAACTTTAGAAAAGTAAGCATGCATATTAGTATGTTCTCTCTCCCCCTTTTTTTTTCTTTCCATTTGATTCAAATAATTTGTTCCAACAGTTATTTTAAATACAATGAATTATTTATTTCAGAATATTGTATTGTAATTTTCCATTGTTCTTTCTTGACTTTAGATAAGCTTTTTTTTCTTCGATGTTATATTGCAAACTTGTTTTATTTACTATGCAGAAAGTCATAATGACACTAAAAAAGAATTATCTTAAAATTTAAATAGAATTTTAAGAACAAGCTGATATCAATGTAGACACTAATGTTGTCTATTAAAAGTTGACTATAATTTCACAGCCAACCTGTCATTTATCATTAGATATTTTATTTGTGTCATTATGATAGATATACTATTAATAAAAAACTGCTTTTTTTTTTCCTATAAAGCAGAGAAGTGTATTTTAATATGCATAGGTAAAAACTGTATTATGATTGATCATAAAGTTAATTGGCTTATAAAAAAAGTAGCAAAATGTAAAGATGAAAGAGTAAAGGTAGACTATTTTAACTTGTTCAGGACCATGATCATGAAATTATCCCTCAGAGCCCACAGTCTCATATATGTGATCAGACAAATTTTGCCAGAGACCTATGATCATACTGATCTGATTTCAAATCGTGATGTTTTATTTAAATTTTTAAACAGCACGAGAGGGCAGTTGAACTCCATTATAATTTTCTATAATGTTCCACAGCCTTGACCTTCAATAAATGATTTTGTTTCCAAGGTTAAAAAAAAACTGTTTGTAATTTGAGCTTATAAACAACAGAAATGTTTACATATCTTCTCAAGGTCTGTGGTTTGTTGCATGCTTGGTTTTTATGTTTTAAAAAAGAAATGGATAGAAAGCTTGTTGAATAGAGGGAATTGTTATTTGCTGTTTGCTAGATAGTGTTATGTATATTTTCAATCAGTAATACTTGATTATGTGGAAAATAGTTTAAACAATTTAAATGCAAATGGAGATGAAGAGGATATAATTGACATCTCTGGAATTATTTATTCAATTCATTAAATTTATGAAATTTGCCTGGTGAACTATATATATATATATATATATATATATATATATATATATATATATAAAATTTACTTTTACTAGTATTTCAAATTTTAAAACATTTATGAACAATAAATATTGAAATTTATAAAATTACACCATTTTCTTAAAACATAACATTTTTCTTAAGAGTCATAATTGTATTTGTAAGTGTCATGGAAGGTTTATTATAAAAGATTTATGCATTATCTATGATTATAATCTGTAATTTTATCCATATTGAGTAGAAGTTGCGCTTTTATTAATCTTTAAATTAAATTATGCTTAACATTTCCATTAATTGTTTAAAAAAAACACTTCACCCTGGGGAAATATTTTCTCCTGCTGGTCTTGAATGAGTTAAAATAAATAAGCATTATAAGTCTACCTTTGTCTTTTTCGAGAAGTTCTGTGTATTTTAAAATATACCTTAGAAATGTTACTTTGGATAAGTTTTGATAAATGTTTTTGTTTTTAATGAAATTTAAATTTTAACTTGTTATGTTTCAGATTGTGTCATGCTGCTACATATAGTAATCGTTTGAGATTTTATGAAATGAAAACAGCTGCTCCATTAGTTTTAAAAATTGATTTTACTGAAGTGTAAGTTTTAATATATCATTATTACTGATAGATGTATTTGACTTATTCAGCCTTTTGTCTAATAAGTTTGGGAATCAAGATAGTTATAAAATTCATTTTACCAAAAATTAAATGCATTAGATAGGATTGTAATACTAAAAATTGAACAATAATGTAATTACCATTACATTTTTGTTCAATTTTTAGAAAGAAAAGTTTCAGTGTGCAGTGAAGTACCGTTTATATGATGCTTTATCACGGTCCTGATATATTCATAACCATTCAGTGATAAAGTTTTCTATTTATGCAACACAAATAGTGCAAAGCTTCTATTATATATACTCTCTTAATTGAGTGTCCAAATTTTAAAGTTTACAGACATCGTCATTTTTATACTCATTATATCCATTTAAAAGATATCCTTGGCATTATTCCTCATCCTAATGTTTTCTCCTTTTTGAGAGACATCGGGTTTTATCATTATGTCTGATTTTTAATTCTTCCCTCTGTGTTTTTGTCGTTTTCACTGATTTTACCTCTTGTTCACCTGATGCTTTCTGACAGTTTTATAGTGTTCCAATTTTACCATTTTATCCTGTATATTTTTACAATCTACGATTTTACATTATCTTTCTATGGCACTCTTCGTTTTGGCACAATATATTCCATTTGGGATTCAGTGCCAATAAGTCCAAATCATCCATCCATCCATCCATCTATTATATATTGTTCTCTCTGAAACTGTAATATTCCAAAAGTTGATATCCCTTTTGCACAGTATATGAACACAACACCAATATCCTCACTTTGTGAATCACAATTGATGAACAAATGGAAAATAAATTGACTGGTGTTGATTCAAGCGATGATAAAAAAATTTATTAAGATATTATTGCATCATCTTTCCAAATCATACTGGATTCCATTGAGTCTTCAGATTTACCAGATGCCCCAACAAAAGTGAAAAAATATCCTATATTATGCTCTTATTTTGATTATATATGCTCTTATTTTTGATTATATATTATGCTCTTATTTTGATTGATATTGGTGTATTTAATACTCTTGGGCAAGCAACTTGTCAGATAATAATTAAAAATTATTTTCTAATTAAATGCCTACTTGCATGCACACAAATGGTATAATTATTACTCTATATGCAATGATATTCTGTGACAGGATTTTATCTCACTTTTATGAAAAATGCTTAAATTTAATTACTACTCTTTTTAATATATCATGTAGTAATATGTTAATACCACTATCCCGGAAAATTTTTAAATTATTACATTTACTTTAATTTGTATTAGTTATTTATTAATATTTTGATGCGTTGTAAAATTTTCGAAGTTGGTATGTTGGCAATAATGTTATGGTAATATTTTTTGCAAATATTAATTGTTTTTAGTATGCTTAAATTCTACATTAAAATTATTGTATGGATATAGTTTTATGTGTTTTTATTATTAGTTTTTAGCATAATGCATTTCTGTAATTTCATTTACTTTTATTTCTAGTCATGCTCAAATACTTGCAACATTGAAAGCATTTTGTCATTGGCTAACTCAGTATAGCAAGGATAATTCTCAATACATTGAAAAGAATCCAGAAAATTCTATTGAGAAGATAATTGCAGATATAGCAATAGCAAATGTAAAGAAGAAGGTATATTATTTTTTAATCATTTTCTTCTTTACCTACAATCTCACTTCAATTTATTTTCTCAAAAAGACTCAAAATTATTTGTTGTATTTCTCAGTTTTTGAAAATATCAGAGTAATATTTTTTCTGTAATTTTAGTTGATTAAAATTTTTAAATGAAGAATTGGTTATAATTTGTCATTAAAATATTTTTAATGATCTAGTGTCTTTTGATTCTAGCATATATTCCTGCCAAATAATGTATGTGTGTATATGAAATTATTTTAAAAAATAACTAGATAACTCACTTACTCTACCATTCATTTTTCCTCCTTATTAAGTATAGAAATTTATTCAGAGTCAAGGACAGATAATGTGCAGAAACTAAAGTTGACTTGCAAGCTTGCACATTTGTATATTGTAGAGGTATCTAATGCCAGATCGTCATTTTTTAGAAGTCTATATATTACAACCTTGAAGGCTGTGAGAACATTTGCTTATCCCCTTTTTACTTGTGCATAGTTGTGCTTTAAATATGACATGCTGAGTGCATATGAAAATATAAATGGCTGATCTTATGCTCTGAAAAATAATAATTTTATTGGCTATGACTATCTGAGTATATTACTACTATGCCTTGGGTATTTTCTGCAAATTTTAAATCTTCCAACATTTTCTACTCATCAAAAAATTTCATTATTACTTATTAATATCAACAGTTAAAATATATATATATTTTTTTAATAATTAAAGAAATAGAGTGAGTTATTTTATTATCATTTGAAATATTGCAGGGTTCAAAGTTTGGGAATTCTGTAAGCATATATATATGTCAGGTTTGGAGATGTAATATTAATAATTTAGGAGTTTGGTAGCAAAAAATGCAGTGCACTCTTTAATAATGGTGCATGAATCACTAATACTTCCTCATAAAAGTGCTTGATGCGTAAGAATTAAGAGAAATCATCTTGAGATAGGGTCGCTAATGAATCCACGGTGAGGAAGGCTCTTTTGTTAGCCTATACTTGCCAACTGACAAATGCCATGTTTGTTGGTTGAATGTGAAACTGTGCAATAGTCATAAGACATTACCAAGACATCATTGGCTTTTTGAATTGTCATAGGCTTGACATATATATAAAACATATTTAAATTTGATGACAAAATTTTGTGTATGTGTAATTATTGTACATTTAATTGTTTTAGGTTCCTGAAAAAGTTACTCATAGTGCTGCACATTTACTTATATCTTTAACGGGAACAGTTAGGCCAGCATACTTGTTTCAATTTGGCCCAGTTCAACAACTTTTCTCCTTAATTGGAAAACTTGAATTGAGATTTTTATCAATTGAGGTAAGATTTTAGTTTTATATCAAGGAAACCTTTTTGTTTAGTTCTTTTATAATTAGTTTCAAACAAATTTTGCATATTGAACTTACTTGAAAAAAATGCATGATTATTTTACATAACTTAAAAGGTTATATATATCTTTTGAGAAATATTCATTCTTAATAGTAATAGTTAATAAATGTCATAGCACAAATAATTTCAGAAATACTGTTGGAAAAGTATTGAACTGCCTTTTATTAAATAACTTCCTCATTAAGTTGTTTGCCTACCTTTGAGGTATTTTTATTGAAATATTCCAAATTTTAATGAAAAATCAATATTTTCAATTAAAATGAGGTATAACTGCAGAATAAAATTTCTATTAAATTTTAACTAATTCTCAAAATATACTATTTTAAGCAAAATTTTAATGATAAAAATGAAATTTCCTAATATTTTTTAAATTACAGTAGCATAAATTAATTAATAATTGATACTTTTACTTTTAACTCTGTAAATCCCACTTCCAATCAAGCTATAGTTTTTTATACGTCATTTATATTGTAATTGTGCTTCTACTTATTGCAAAAACAAATTTAAGTAGGCACATACCGTAATTCACATTTAAATTTATAAGAATTTTTGTTATTCTTTTAATTTAATTAAAGACATATTTCTGAGCCTTTCAATTTTTTAAATTTCAAAAGCCATTTGTAATATTTTACTTCATTTGCTGTCCCAAAGAGAGAAGAAAAATGAAACATAAATTAGTATTTTAAATACTATTTTTTTTCACTTTCATTAAAAAAAAATATTAGTAATTAGTATGAGAAAGAGTTTGTATTATTAGTTAATTTGTAAAAACTTCAATGCTAGAAATGTTTAGTAAGATCCTTTTATATAATGCAATTCCTGAAATAAATTTTAAACATTGATTTGGGCATCATTTTTTTCCCTCTAGAACAGCAAATGAAAGCAAATTTATAAAATAGCCCTAAACTATTTAGTCTTTTCATGCTCTTTTCTTTCTCTTTCAATGACTAACAAAATGTAGTTACATCTAATATGAAATTTTAGTATTTTTTTTCTTTCATTTAAATATAGACTCAGCTTGTGGTATATAGATCAATGTCCAATGTTTTGGTATTACCTTGGTATAACATCCCAGATGCTCAACAGATGTGGACAGAAAAATCAGCTCAACATGATTCTTTAATTCTTGCCCTTTGTGAACCTCTCAAAACTGCTTGCAATAATCCCACATTCTTTCAAGATAAAATGCTACAAGAGCATGGTATTTATATCTTTTTATATTATACTTGTAAAATATGTATGTTTTTTATTTAAATCTTTAGTTATACAATCATTTTTTAAACCTTTACCTATAATAATGCAAGTAGATATAAATTGTTGCATGGTCATTAACAGCCTAATGAAAAACTCTTCAAGCCGCTTTGTTAAGGAATAAAAAGTATTGAAAATGCTCAAAAATCATACTTCAATATAAGATATATATTTTCTTTAGTATCACAAATTACAAAATTTTATATATATATATATATATGTGTGTGTGTGTGTGTGTGTGTGTGTGTGTGTATTTATATGTATAATATGTAACCATTCATATGACTATTTCTATTTGTTAAGACCCTTTGTAATCTTTATTTTACTATCACAGTTCTGAAAATATAAATTTATCCTTAACAAAATTTCATAATATTTTTAAAATTAAGTATTTCTGAATACTTTTAATTACATATTGACATATATTAATTTTATTTTATTATATATTATTATATTATACTTGGTATATTAATCTAAACATTAATTAGAAATATATTAGAAATGCTCAACTTTCTATTAAAAGTTGAGTTAAGCAAAATTAGTTGTGATCATTTATCTAAATACTATTGAATTCTTTTCATATCTGTCTTTACCTAACTTTAACTCCTTGAAAACAGTCTGGAATTTGGGATCAAAACATGTATCCATAGGTTCAGGAAATTTTAGGGAACTTTTTTTTTTTTTTTTTTTAATCTCACTTTTGTAGAAGTTTAATTAATGGAAATATTAGTCTTAATACTTTGAATTTTTTTTCTTATGCGAACAATTTATGTTCACAGAAATTATGGGGGAAAGAAAGCTGCAGAGTTAGCCGTTGTTTTATTATTATTAATGTATTAAACAGGTGAATTTTACCAAGTATTTTTCATCCCTGTTTTAAGTAATTAAAAATCACCGACAAGAATAAAATTTCTCTGATTGATTGATATATGCTGATAGACAGCAAGACTGGGAAATATTAATCTCTATAAATGTTTTGATATTAATATGTACTTTAATTTTTTTCCTTATTTTTTACCTGCCTGTTTGTCATTCAGCAGGCAAGGCATGGTAGTTTTGTATTTAAAATTGACATCAAGTAATAAAAGTATATTCAGACACTTCAGTCTTAGAAATACTGCTCATGACAACAATTTTAATTTCAAAATTAGGCGTGGCGTTATTGTCAGTGAATCTTATAAAATATCTTCTTTTCACTTGATGGAAGATTAATAAAAAATTAATTTGTAATAATTTATTAATATTTATTGATATTTATAGTGTATCAATATTATTTAGTATTATATTTACTATATAAGTATCAATATTATACTGTTCTTATGTAAATTAGAACACCTACTATCCACAAAATAATCAAACACTGAGTTCTTTCAAGTTAAAATTTTTAACTTGATAGATTGTTTCTATTTATTTGATGTTATCAATTAAAAATACGCTTTATCCATCATCTGCACAAGTTTTAAACTTTTTCCTTGTTAACTGTAGCAAAACTGAATATTCTATGGGTTCTTCAAGTATTATGTGGATTGATTGAAAATATATCTGATGCCTCTACAAGAACAAAGCAAGTTTTTTATAAATCAGTACAGCCTATGATTCCTGTGATTGAATCATTGTTTCACTTGTATGTCCAACATTCTGGTAAGTCTTATTTTTGGTATTATATTTTATATTTATGTCACTGAAAATTTTTTTCCTGTGTTCTGTGTGAATAGATACTCTTCCCTATACACGCACATGCATGTATGCATATGTTCATACAATGGTATTTTGTCTAATGTGTGCAGTAAGAGAAATTTTCAAATTATCAATAATCTTTTTCTCTCTCTCTCTCTCTCTCTCTCTCTCTATCTCTCATTTATGAACCAGAATTAAAAATCTAAGCAAATGTCAGTAGTACTACTGCTAGTTGGTCAATTTATCTGTTTAGTGAAAACCAGTTTACTTTTTTTTTTTTTTTTTTTTTTTTTTTTTTGTAGATGGTCTCATCAGTGTAGCCCTGGCTGCAATGAGCTAATATTACACACTTCAATCTAACCCTTTTTATCACAACAATCCAAATTTAAAAGTGTATCCTCAAGTGTTAGAATACATTATTCCTAACATGTAAAAAAAAATTTTTTTAATGGAAAAGTAGAAATTTATTAGTAAAAGAGTGTAAATTAATTTACACAAAAATTATCTCTGGTATTTCCATCCTTTTTACAAATCTAAAGTTTATTTCAGTAGTAATAAATCATATGCATCTGATCAAACAATGTATAAAGCTTTGCCATTTTGTATGAATTCCTCTAATAAACTCAGTTCATCAAAGTGTTGTGGGATAGCAACCAAACAATGTTTTAAAGCTCACTGTGTAAATAATATCAATTTTGGAGTACATTACAGATGTACAGCACAGGGATACAAAGGGTTAATGCTCAGGCAGTAAATACACATCTGGCTTTTTTTTTTTTTTACTTAATTGATGTGTGTGTGATTAGAAATAATAATCCAAGAACCTTCAAATAAATAAGTTTTAACAGACAGAATTTTATGAGATCCTTTATCACTGCTTGCCTTAGCCATTATTGTAAATTAGAAGTATGAAAGGAACCCCTATGTATGTGCTTTCATGTGTAGTATAACATGCACATGTATATATAATAGTATCATATGCATGCATCTGAACATGTAAAATAAGTGTTTAGTATATGATAAAATTATTTATGTACAGTCATTTTACTATATTTTTAATGCATTTTAAGTATACATGAATATTATATATAATCATGTAGTTAATATTTAAATAAGAATAATTTGTATGCCATGAAAGTAAGTTTAGGAATATCCTACTGTTTCCATCTTTCATTACTTGTAATTTAAAATAATGCTTCATATATTCAATGCTGTAATATTTTAATGTGTTTAAAAAAAGGGTAAATAAGTTATTTTATTGTAATTACCTGTAAAAAAATACCAAAATGAAATATAATTTCTGCTTGTAGTATAATCTTTTGAAAGTTTTATTTACATATGTTTGTGTAATGCTTTGTATCTATATAACCTTTAGTTAATTTAATTTTATTCCAATTTCTTTTTATTTCATATCAGATATCACCGAAAGCATATTGGAATTTTTTTTGTGCTTGTTTTCTGCATTTCGAATACAAATAGGCCTTCCATTTGTTGAGAAAACTATACAAAATTTCTTGACATTGTTTTCTTCGTAAGTATTAAATTTTATTTTTTATATTTGTACATAAGTTTTTATTAGCCTGTTGTAGTTTTCACTTCTTACTCTCTCTTTTGTTTTCAAACAGTTCTGATTAACTTGTATATTCTTAAATAATTAAAAGTCTGTTTGAAATTAAGTAAGAGCTAAAAATTATATTGTTCTGTTAAATCATTGTCTTAATATCATGGTCAACAAGTCTTTTGTTAGTAATCTACTTTTGCATACAAACCTTCTGAGCTGCAGTTAGTTCAACATGACATTGTCCTAAACAGCCAGCAGTGAATTATGCCTAATCTTGTATGGATTTCTGAATCCGTTTTGTGTGTTCTGAGTGCACTAATATGTCCCAATTGTGTTATATTTTATAAGTTAGAAAACCAAGTTATCATTTTAAGTTTATCATCTTACTCTCAAAATCAGTGTAGCATAATTCTAGATAGCTGGGTATAAAGCATTTTTCAGCTGGAAGATATTGTTGATGGTAAAGACAGTTATTACTAATGAATGTAATTAATCAATCGTAATATATACATTGTCCACAAATCTGATTATGCCCTCCATCCAGTAGAATTCAGTTAACTTTGTGCTTGGAAATGCTGTTACTGCATAATAATTAAATGTTATTTGCGAGACAAATAACTACAATTTTGCTTGTCAAAGAAAAGAACCTCCAGCATCGTCATTCTTTTAATAAATGTAAATATCTTATAAACTAATTCTTATAATAATTTATTAATTTAATTGTTTTTGACTTTTTAAAAAATATTAATTACTTCTGTGTGTAAATGTTCAACAACCTTTGCATTTCCTAAGTTTATTTCAATCTCTTGATTCATTATAACATTCTATGCTTTGTTAAAATCTCAATCAGCAGCATTGTCTGTTATGCACCTTCAACAGAATTATTATTCTATATCCCCAGCATCTCTCTACCAAGGTCTGTAGGTTCAAACCCCATTATTAATATACATGTTTATAACTGCTTTGAATCAATTAAGTAGTAGATTCCAATCTTAATTTACCTTTGTGTTAAAAATAAATAAAAAGTGTATCACCATGCTTCTAATCAATCCAAATCACCTCATTTTTTTTCCTTTTGTTTAGTTTTTGCAGGCCATACCACACATGTCATATACAACATTCAAATATCACAGAAGATATATTTTTGATATGCATATTTTTAACCTATTTCACATTTTATTGGTAGAGGAGAATTATAGTAGTGACTATTCTGTGTAAATTTAGTAGAATTATTACTATATGCATTTTTTTATTATTATTTATTTATTTATTTATTTATTTATTTTTAGCAACCAGTTGATGGAATTTACTTTAAATGAAAGTTCATCTGGCTGCAAAGTCATTGAAAAGTAATTTTTACTGTGTTATATCTTATTTTTAAGTTCTTTGATGTTTGTTATTACTAATAATTTTATGTAATTCAGAGCTGTTATTTGTATTGTTGTATAAATAAAGAGAAGTGCTTTTGTGTCTATAAACAAAATAGTGCAGAAAGAGTGAGAACTAGCTACATATATGAAGTTTGTTACAGATTAGTGACACCATGTGAAACTTCTGATAGGCCTTTTTTTTTAATTAGATTTTTGTCCCTTTTTTATGTTTAAACAATTTTTTCTGGGGGTTTTACTAATCTTCCTCTTAGCTATTGAACAGGTAACTATACAAATCCAATGAACTTATCACTTTAAAGCTCAGAAAGTATGTAAAATGTATCACTACTTCTTCAAGTAAATTTTTAAAAGTCATTTTGGTCTGTAGAACAAAATTGTATTTTAAATCATGACATATTAATTATAATATTTAAAAATTTACGAGCATTTATTCTTTACAAAAGAATAGTGAACTTTTCCCCACCATATGAAAGGAGGGGAAACTGTTTTGCTCATAATGCATTACAAGTTCTATTTCCAAAACCTTAGTCTAGGTTCATGATGTACTCAAAATAAATATTCAGGAAACAAATTGTATAACCAGGTCAGTTCTCACTACCTGAATATTCTGCATTGATATCAAGTTTGTATAATCTTCTGAGGTACAAATTGATAATCAACAAGACTCATTGCCAACCTTAATATTTTTATAAAGCTGCCAATGTTTCATGATTTCAACTACCATTTATAGTCTAAGTTGATGAGGCCCATTTTTACTATTATAAATACAATTGAAAACAGCTTAAAATAAACATTCTTAGTATTTAATACAGGTTTAAACGTCATAAAAAAAGATAGTGCTCTTCTTACAGAAAAAAATCAGCATAACTCTTCAAGCAAAAAGTAAACACACATGAAAACTGCATGTTGCTATATGCAGACAAATGCGTCTATTGCACTGAGCATGCACAGACACACAGACGTAGTGTACATGTGAAATTTAATTGTAAATTCCCGCTTATTAATGGCAATTATTTTCATAAAATTGAACACTTGATGAACAAATGTTTTTCATTTAAAACTGATTTGGGAATGATTGATACATTATTTTCTTCTCATGGCATGTTGATTAAAAGTGCTTTGCATTTTAGATATATTGATACCTAAAGAAGTATCCTATATCGTTTAACGCTAGAGCTATAAAAAGCAATGAATGACTTTTTATAAATTTTTTAGTTCTAAGATGTAAAGGGTAGAATAATTTGAAAAATTATAAATATGTAGCATTTTATTTATGTCACACACTTAATACTTTACTTTTATAGGTAAGTTAGTTCTCTTTAAATAATCTCACAAATTTAGGTACTTTTATGTTAACCATGTGATGTTAAATTGCCAAATACAGCACTATTATTTTATTTATATTTCTTATAAAAAAAACTGATTTGTTGTATGGAAATGAGTTTTTTATTTTTGAAATTATTTTTGTTTCTGGTATAAAATATAATATAGTATAATATAAAAACCCTTTTAAAATTTGAAAAAGAATAACCTTCATTTGGGTATTTTAATTACGCAGGCCAAAGGCTAGAAAGGGCTATGTTATAGAATTTACTTTGTATGTAGGTAACTTGTGTTTGTATTAATTAGATATGGAACTATTACAGATAATTTTAATGAGGATGCATACTGTAGGTATATTTTTTTATTCAGAGGCGTGAAATAATTTAGATGTGATATAGAAATTGTAGTTTGTTCTATATCATTTGTTATTATCTAATGCAATTTCTTTTAAAGGTTGCTACAGCTTCTTCAACAAGTTGTTCAAGAACCTAGTTCTAATTTTAAAGCATTTCTTCCAAGTACTATTAACCTCTGTATGGATCAAATATATCCATTAATAGCAGAGGTAAGTATTTGATCATTATTTATGCTGTTATTGTATCAATTCTTAGAATCATCTGTATTTAAATATATTTTAAAAGTAACTTAACATTGTATAGAAAACTCATTTAAAAAAAAGTCTTCAGTACAATTATTAGAAACAGAAACTCGGAAGAATTCAATATCTTTTATTAGTTATTTTTAAGTATTCTATTCATAATGTTGCAGTCTAAAAAGAAGTTACAGATTTCTACTTCATTCACATGACATATATACAATGCATGTATCTCTAACAAAATAAATAAACATATTCTTATCTGCTTTTAATTATTTTTTTCATATTTATTTTATTAGATATCTTGGAGTAGCAACAAAATTTCTTGGGGCTTAATTTTTAGTATATGTATTTTGTTTCTGCTTCTTGTTTTTCAACCCCTTGAATTTTTTTAGTTTTAAAATACAACATTTGACCGGTTAATCAAGGTTCTACTGTAACTCTTTTAAAAACTATAGTTTAATTTAAAAGTTTAGGAATTTTTGGAAGGGGGGTAGTACAGTAAGTGAGAGAAATGAAAAACTGAACTAAGATTTTGGAACACTGTATAACATCTCGTACTAAAAAATTAAGTTAGAACTTCCTATTTTATTTATTAATTTCATTTTGCATAAATGTAGATTTTTAACAGATATCATTTAAATTTTCCGTTCCTCACTGATAGATTTTTCTTTTTCTTTAGAGATCTTCATCAGAAGTTAAACCTCCTTTGTTTGAATTATTGCACAAGATACTTCTGCACAATTGGCGTTATTTTTTCAAGGTAAACGTTGTGAGCAGTTTAGGAGAAACTGGCAATGAAAAAATTGAAAATGAGCTTCATTTCACAAAAATGATGGAGGTGTGTATATGGAGTATATCTTTTTTAATCATTTACAATAAAAAAAAATCATATCATTTAAAGCATTAAGTATGTATTTTGAGGAAAATTCTCCATACATAGATTTTTTATATCTATATTTTATACATAGATTTTCCATTTTGTAGAATTGGATGGTTTAATTTCTGGAATAAAAAATAATTGCTTAATCTGAGAAGTGTAATTGAGCAATTGTGTTAATATATGGCCTAATAAAGGATGAAATTTTTAGTGTTAAATAAAAGCTTTACATTGTGTAGTCAAAGCTTATTAATTTCTAGTGTTTTAATATCTATATTTTGTTACAATTGTAGTAGACTAAATCTTCAGAAAAGAATGCTTTTGTAATATTTGTTTAATAATATAATTATGAATTTTCATATCATTTAGTTTCAAATATTTGCAACTGTAAGCAATAAATGGTATGATTTGAAGTAGAAATTGCCTTCATTTTTCTTTTTTGTTGCAAGTAAAGTTTTACATATTACTGCTATAATGAAATTCTTTTAATGTAATTTTTAGTTAAAATTGTATTTTTTTTTTTTTTTTTTTTTTTTTTTAGGCATACGGACAGTCTTTCTTACAACCAGATATTAACTTATATAAACAAAATCTAATGTCTCTAGAAACCTTAAACAGCAAATGGAAATTGTATCATAAGGTAAGCAATTTAATTGAAAATATATGTATATTAACTTTAAAACTCAATGTATTTCAATCTTTTTTTCTTGAGTAACATTTTTAAAAAATGTGATAAGGACACCACATGACTTCCTTGTATGTCTATTAATCATATATTTATGTACACACACACATATATATATATATATATATATATATATATATATACATACATACATACATACATACATACATACATATATCTAAATTATTATACTATCTTTTAAAAATTCTCTTTACCATTCTTATTCTTTTTAACCTATTTTCCCAGCCACAAAATATCTTATCTAAAGGAATGTCTGTGACTTAAAATTCCTTTAGCAGCAATATCCCAAAGCTAGTTCTACATTACACGCTAATTTTCTTCCCACTCTCCACATTTTCCAGCTGTCCCCAGTTCACTTTTCAATGGTCTAAGTTCTTTTTTACTGTTCAGAGTGCTGACTAAGTTATTTTCTCTGGGAAAGATTTCGTCTCACTCTGGGGTCCAACCCTGTAATCCACACGTTTTCATGATCACTCTATCTTCTACCTTCGAAAGAGTAACATGTCATTCTCTTAATAAAAGTTTAAGTTCTGCTACGAACTTGTGCATTCTTTCTATGGAATGACCAAACTCTGTGTTCTTCAATAAGCTTGTCTGGGATTCTTGTTGCCCAGTAGCCAGACAGGTAAAAACAATGGGGACTACTCTTCTGTTGTGACTGGCAGTTAAAATTGCGTTGGTTTACATGTATGTATGTATATATATATATATATATAGTTTTTAATGATGCATCATCCAAATTATCATTTGACCCATTCTCTTCAACATTCAAAGTAAGTTTTGTTTCTCAAGCTTATTGTATTGTAATTAAAACTCAAGTAATGCTATGTAACAGATACCTGAAGGGCTAATCTTCATGTTATTGATACATTATGTTCTAAACCAAAATATTTCGCAGGTACAATACTTCTTTACTCCATACCAAACAGTAATAAACAATGACCGTACCAACAATAATAAACAGTGACTATTAGATGTGACAATAATCCTAAATAAAAATTTTCAAACTTGTATGATTATTTACTTTTGTGTTATGCAAAATACGCATGCACATTCATAAGTATATGCATCAGACATCAAGAAGAAACTAGTCAAAATTAGTTCAGGGAGGTCAAATGGATATTTGTTTCAAAAATTAAAGTTTCTTTTTGCATACTTACGGACATAACACTGAAACTTGCATGGTGTAAAAGAGTATTTCCATTGAAATTTGAGCAAGAAAATAAAAATAATAATTAGTTCATTTAAAGAGAACAGGTATTACCCTTTGATCCAAAGTTCATTATTAAAATCCTTCCTTTAAATAAGTGATATTGTTTTACCATTTTATTTAAAATATGTTCTGTACAGAAATAAACATGTATACACCAAATAAGAAAAGAAAAGGTTAAATACATTTATGAGATAACTTTTAAAATAAATAATTTTCATGTTAAATTAAAGCTAGATATATATATTTTTTAAATTCTTTAAATCTAAAACTTTAAAGGTATCTAAGATTTCAAAATTTAAAAAATAATCAATTTAAACTTTAAAAATTTAAATTTTTATGCTTTAAAATAAAATATATTGCTCTTATTGATTATAAATGAGGATCACAGAAAAAAAATAACTTCAATTTAATATAAAAAGTTAATTTCCACTATATATTTTTCCAAAGTAATCTTGCAAATGAGTAGATATAGTTCTTTTTATTTGGTATGTGTGCATATTCAGATTATATTTAATATACATAAATATGTATGTTCAAATATATTTTTTGAAATTGCAAAACTAACTATAGTCTTGTTAACTAGTAAATATTTTATTCTAAAAAGAGTAGAACTTATTATTTTGTGATGAATCAATAAAATGCTTTTAATGATTTTTTTGCTTGAAAGTTACTTTGTCCTCAATTTTATTTCCTCTACTATTTTTGTGAATTTTAGACTTATTATTATTTTTCTTTTTATATAGGGTTACTTCAAAAATGTTATGCTGTATCAATTTCTAAATGTACTTTTTCAAACACTTATTCAAAAATCTCATAACTTACTGCAAGAAGAAATTGTAAATAGTATTTATAACATGGCTTCTGTTGAATTCAATGCTTTCTATTCAAATTTCTTGCCACAGTTTCTTCAGAGTGTAGAAAGTTTAGACTCCAATCAAAAGACATCTCTTCTTCAAAATTTTAAGCGTGATACTGTAAGTAAAAAATTCCTTTCACTGAACATTTTAATGTAATTCACATAATTCATCTTGTTTGACTTTTAAATCTTACTTAATAAATGTTTATAGTATTTATTTTTTATATAATGCTCTTTTCACAAGTAATCATACTGTTTATCTGCAGATGTACTGGTTGTTTTCTAAATGTAAATCAATAACATTTTTTAAAAAAAAATTATTTTATTGTGTGTGTTTTTGCATAATTGTTATTTAGTCTTTAACCCATTCAAGACCATGATCACAAAATTCTCCCTCAAGTTGAAACATGTAAACAACAGAATGCCTTCAAATCCTCTTAAAGACTGTAATTGATTGTGCTTTCCAGTGTTAATATCTCAACTGAATGAAAAAAGGATAGGTTAAAGGTGGTAGTAGAATTTCCATTTGCAGTTTGAAATTTGATAAATAGTGTTTATTATATTTTGGTTCCATTTTTTTTCTTTAGCTTTCAATGGTAAAAAGAATGAAATACTTTGGTACAACTCCCCCAAATTTTTCTTTGCTATGATTGTATTCCTCTTTTCAGCCTGTATGGTTTACTTTACCCTCACTAATTTCAGCATCATGATTAACCCATTAACGCCCAGATATTTCTGATGACTATACCTAACATAGAAGCTATTATAGACACCTGGAAGTAAAACAAAATATGAAATTTAAACATCTTTAAATATGACATCAAGTCATCATTAGTGAGGTGTCATTTTAAAACATAATAAGATGTCTTTTTAAAAAAAAGGAAAACTTCTTGATAAGAGATTTATTTGCTATCATATATGAGAAAAGTACTGAAAAGAGATGACTTATTACATATATGGCTACTTGTCATAATTTTGACCGGTATATGTTCAGAATACCGGTCATAATACGTTCCTATTCTAAGCTTGAAAATCATAAAGTGCGAATCGAATTGACAAAATTATAGATAAGATCATATTTGAAAACTTATGAGATTATTCATAAAATGAATATCTATTTCCATTAAAAAGGAAAAATCGTTTCAAGAAAACAAAAACTCTACAAACCATTTTTTGACTGTCCTCAAATGAGGATGCTGGGCATTAATGGGTTACGAGGTTTGCTAGAACATCCAGTCCCATTCTAAATTCTTCTTCGATTGTAAATATGCTTTGGTCACTTGCTCATAGTGTCTGTAGTATTATGGGCATGCTAAAGGTATTTTGGCAATAGTCTACTGAGTAGGGCGGCTCAATACTTGCAGTCAACTATTGCCAAGAGAAGCCTGGAGAGCCTCATGGTGAAATGGCACAGTTTGGTCCAAGAATGTCAGAAATTTCCAACCATTATGCTACTAGAAATCCTCTAAAAGAAAAGAAAATTTCTGCAGCTCCCCTTCTTTAATTTTATTTTAACAGATATAATAATATATTTAAATGATTGTTTAATACATAGCATGTTTAAAATTTATTTTGGCCCTACCCCTGACAACAGCCAGTCCTCCCCGTTAAAGTGCACCTCCCATATTGAAAACTGCTGATATGTAAGCCAATAATAATTTCACTTAAGTTTAATTAGTTGCATGTAATTGGAATAAATTCCTTATTGAGTTCATTAATTTGTTCATAATCATGTTTAATTTTTCTTTCAGGATTTACATTCATTTGCTGAAAATGTCCATCGATTTGTTAGTGACCTCAGGTATTATTGCCTCTGTACAAATTCATCAATATGAAACAGTTGTTTGTTTTATGGAATCTATGCTGTGTATATGTAGAAATTTAGTATGTTAATGTGAAACACAAAGTGAGTGCTATTTGTTTTAAATGAAAAACTTGCATTTATATACTTGTAAAAAGAGTAGGGTGGGGAGGTAGATAATATTATGAACTGCATTTGATTAGTGTTTGTGGTGTTCACTATGAAAATGAATACAAATACTGAAAATGTTATTATTAATACATTATAAGATATTTCTTGGGGAAAATTTTAAAAGTTATACAAGATTGTGTACTTGTATATATCTTTAATATTTTTGAGCATTTTGTAGATTGTTTTTTGAAGTATTACCTACACTATTTTCATATTACTGCTTGAGAATTTTATTACTTTTGTAATATTATGGTAAGGGTTAAATTTTTTTCAAAATTATATTTTAAATCTTCCTGAAGTGAAATGAAGATTATTTATTTAATTGTATATTAAATATTGTTTGGATTTTTATAATTTTTTCTCCTTTGATTTAATTTAAAATGTTTAATATTATTATTTGTTATGCTATTACAAACATCTTATTTTTATTGCTTGTATTTTTCACAAGTGAAAGAGTTATTTTACTAAATCTGAACAAGAAATTATTTCAACTTAAAATCTTGCAATAAAATCATATAAAATTTGTGAAGTCCCCACATCACCAGACAATAGCTGTTGCATTCCTGTTTTTATCTTTGATAAGAACCAGTATGGAAAACACATGCTTGAGTGCAATTGTGATGAGTAAACACATATAGCTGTGAATATTTATATAGATATCAGTTAGTGACAGTTAAAATTGAGAAATTGTAAACTAAAATTTTAACAATGTTTTATTATAAAGTTCTTTAATCAATATGTCAACCAGAGAATTAGCCTTTGTTAAAATTGTTTTACAATAGGAACTTGTTTTTTTACTGAAAAGTTATCTATGCCTTAAAAAAATTTTCCTGCACTGAAAAAGTCGTCAACCCATTAGAATCTCTTCAACTCAGCAATTTGGTCATACCATTAACAGGTATGACAGGTATGAACTAGACATATGAACATTGCAGGGGCACTGGGATTAATTAGGATTACTGCACCTTTGTGATGTTCCTTTGTATGACATGTTAATTCAAAAAATAGGGTTTGGAAACAACTTTTATAAGTATCACTTTTTAATTTAAAACATTGAATTTTTATTTTTTTTATAAGAAAATTATTTGAGCTATGATTAATTGTATTATGATTACTGATTAAGGTTTGATTATCCTACATATTTTCTTATCGTAACGTTTGCCATATTATTTACATATGACACATTCTGTATTAAATATATATACATATATATTTAATACAGAATATGCATCTTCAACAAATGGTTATAGACTATTCACGTTTTTTGTTTTTTTTTTTTTTTTCTTATTTACCAGTATAAAAATATTTATCAAATCAGTTTTTAAATAAATACCAAAAAAAGTGAAAACATATTTATTGATTTGATGACAAAAAAAATTAAGACATTAGCAAAAATGTTGTATCTCCAATAATATTTACATCAGTATTTGAAGAAGAAATCACTCTATTTATTGAGAAAATTGTAATTGTAGATTCAAATATAATAATTGATCTTTATTTAGTCATTTAAACAAAAACACAAGCATAGGCACTTTTTAATTTTTTAGTTTACTTATAAGTTCTAACTCAACTAAATCAAAGGTTGAAAATACCCTTACAACAGTAACTGAGAAAGCAGTAGCTATAAATATATGTAATAAAATAGTAAAAAATGATACTGATTTTAATCAATGATTTTTATTAATCCAGTGATTCAGATAGACCACTGATTAAGTGGCTTAACTCTGTTGAAAGAAAATTATAAATCTTACATAGGGAAGATTGAAGAAACTTGCCTCAGATAGGACCAGATGGCAGAGATTGATTGGGACAGCCTTGGCCTGTGATGCCGTAGAATTTATAATTTTATGACCTTAAGGTATCTGTCTACATTCAGAGAACTTTTTTTTTTTAAACGTAGAAACTAGTTCATGTTTTTACATTTATTTTTTATATTATCATAGAGAATTGCACTTAAAAAATTTATTCCTTGAGAAGTTTTTATAAAATTTCTAATAAATGAAGAAAATTTAGTAAAAAAATCAAGTTTTTTCAAAAAGTCTAATTTTTTCAACTCCTCTTCTTAGCCTACTCTCCTGTTTCTAATCATGGATCTTGTGGTGCTTCAACCACATTTGGCGAAATTGGCATGCTTACAGCTTGCATGCGTGGCGTGGCGTTTGAAATCTGGCGAGGGGATCGTAACTCAACAAATTGATACATGAACAAAAACAACATTTTGAGGAAAAATTTTACAAAAATTGAATATTTAAAATCTAATTGAATTAACAAAGAAAACACAAAGGAAACACATAACATTCATACTAAATAGACTGAAACATTCACTTAATCACAAATTAAATAAACTGAGTGTGATTTTCATCACAAATTTGTGATTTAGTGTAAATTGTAAAATTAATTTAAACAAAAAAAAAAAAGAAAAAAAAAGAAAACTGTATTTTGAGTGGAGGTTGAAGAGGAGTTGTAAAATTGAAAATTTTTTTTCAAATCTCTTATTAATAAATTAAATTGTTTCGATATTTTTTGATGCAACACATTTCTTATACACTGGACTAGTGAATTGCCTAAAATCTTTGCTTAATTTACATTTGGTAAATATTTTGGTCCTTCAAAATCCTACACATTGAATTTTTAACGAATTTTCATTACCTTTATATCTAACTATGAGTGTAACATCATTAAAAATTATCCAAATTTAAAGCTTTTAGGTCATTCACTAGTAAATACTATCAAAAGCATTCATAATAATTTTCAACAAAATATTTTAAGAATTTTTTGAGAAATCACATTTTAAGTTTCAACATTTTATTAAAAATACCTTTCTGAGAAAAATGCATTTGAAGTTTATGAAAGCAACTTTAACTGTTAAAAAATTAAAATACATGTTTAAAATTCCCCACACTTTCTTGCTTCAAAACTTTCTAATTGCCAAATTGCTAATTATTAAAAATACTAGAAAAATGTTTAAACTAATCTTCATGAAAATTTAAAAAGTTTTGTCCAAACAATGCTTCCAAAAAATTCACAACTTCCGTTTTGACAGCTGTCACTGATGTTTAAACAGCTGTAACTTTTCTTTAAAATGCTGTAGAGACAAAACAAAAACAGATTTAGAAGCCTAAAAGTTGAAATTTTACAATAGAGAAATAAAAAAAAATTATGATTTTTGCCAAAAAGTGACATTTTCAACATAGACGGATACCTTAACTAACTGATATCTATGTAAATATTTAAAGTTACACTTGCATACTTTAGTCACAAACTCAAATCATGTATCATGTGTTATCCTCCTTTATCTGTTTCTGCAACCATGGTAACCCCTGGTTCCTATTAGTGGTGAAAACTAAATCTAAAGAGCTATTGACTAGTGATAAGTGGACTTCACAAAATTTAAACAATCTTAATTTGATTATGAACATCAACAGTTCTATACATGAAATTAATTATCTTTCAATTGTTATAAAAGGATTATTATGCATATATATGTATATGGAGCTGTTATTCACTGTTCATGTTATCTGTGATATCAAGAAACTTATTTACAATTCCATTCATTCGCTGTTTTTCTTTTTCATTTCATCTTTTGTGCCAATATCTCTTTTCGGTCTACATCTTTCAATCATAACTGAACTGGTCTCTCAGGCTGGCCTTTTGATGTAAATTAAACTTTGTAATTGCTATCTTTATTATATTTTTGTCTTGGAAAAGTAACACTAGTTTTGTACTTTTATTTATTTTATATATTTATATTTTTAATACTTTACAGTGCTGAAATATTGTGTTGATGTTTTTCACAGTATTTTAAATGGCTGAAGATATTATAAGAATATAGTTTTTAATTATAAAGATTTCTCATTTCACTCTATTTTAAAATTGACTGATATTTAAAATGTGTATTACTTTGAATTAGACAATACCAATATTATTTCTTAAGTGAGCCAAATATATAATTTTTAAAAATAAAATGGTTTTGAAGTATAATGTACAGCATTTACATTAGAGGTATACAATTTGAAGATCCTAATGGAAGTAAAGAAAGACTAATCTGTGTTAATCTTAAATCTGTATAATGTCAAATCAATTTTCCTCTTTTAATCCCCTAATATTCCCAAATAATAACACAATATTTGACTAATGATTTTGCTATTTATATTATACACACACACATATATGTGTGTGTGTGTGTGTGTAAATAATTTCTTAAAGAAATCATTACTTAAAAAGTGTGTTTCAGTTTGAGAACACTGGCAAGTAAACAGTTAATTGACATGAAATTAATTTCTGCTGGTTTTTCCAAAACCATCACTTTTTCTTTTTTTTCCCATTATATTTAGCATAATAAATGTCTTTTAAGAACATTATACAAACATAACCTAAAAGAAGAGAATGTAAAAAAAAATCAGCTATTTACATATATATATATATATATATATATATATTAATAGTCATAAGTCTGAAATCAGCCTTATGAGTATATACATTTATAGCATCAATAGAGTAAAAACAATTTTTTTCTTACATACTATTAATGAATAATGAGGAAAGTCAGTAAAAAAGGAAGCCAAATAAGGAAAATATGACAATTTAAATCGATTTGCAATCATTAAGTGCATCCAATACAATTGGCATCTTACTTTACTAAAAATTCTATTGATTCCAAAATTGACGATTTTAATTGCCTGGTAAATCAGTGTAAGGATATTAGTTCCATCAGCTATATTTTAGATTTTTCACATAAAATCTCACTATGTGAGATATGAGAAATGTATGTTATTCACATGAATTCACTACTTTGTCAATCAAAAATTGGACCCAGAATATTTGTAATGAGTGATTGTTGAATGATTTTAGATCAGTTTTTTGTGTAATTGTGTATATTGACTGGGAGTTATTTCAACTTTATAAGTTCAGTTTGTATAAATATTTTTTATACATAAGTAAAAATGTTATATAATTAACAAGTGATTTCTAGATTCTTTCAGTGATTTTTTTTTTTCTTTCCCAGAAAAATATGTTTACAATTTTTCTGGTGTTGTGGTCTTAAGTAGTCTTGAAAAAACTATTTTAAAGACTTTAAAAAATTTTACCTGTGGAATATGTTTGACAATGTTATCAAAATAACGACAAAATTAATGAAAATTAAAGCTTAAAAATATTTGATGCAAGTTGAATCTTCTGAAAATTACTAATTATTTCTTTGAAGAGATGGCATTGTTGGACATTTTTTTTTTTTTTTACAGTAAATGTGTACAATTTTAACTTAAGACTTATGATAAATTATCCAACTGAAGCTGTGCCAAGGTCAGCCCTGTTATGTGGGACCAAAGCTTTAATTCTGTTCAAGTTCCTTGTAAATATACCTGTACTGTATTAAATCATCATAATGTCATACGTTTTTCAATAAATTTTTTTTTTATATGGTGAAACAATTTGAGTGTGTTATTGCAATGCTGTAATATTTTTTCATTAACCCACACCCAATTTTTTTTTTTTTTTTTTTTTTATGCAGTGACATATAATTCATAAATTGGGTGTCTTTTACCATCAACATGAATATTATCGAATTTTATCAATAAATGTCTTAGTTTTTTTAAAAAATGCTGATCTAAAAATAGATCACTGGGCGTTCGGAGGATATATTTTAGCAAATGCACAACAATAGGTAGTACTTCAATAACGTAGTAAAAACGAACCAAATAGATGGAAACTAATGAATTTCCTTTTAAAAAACGTTTATTTATCCAGAATTTCACAATATTACAGAATATACCTAATAATGTCCAATTATCTTAAAATAAAAAATTTTAATGTTTCTAAAATTTAGTGTAGAATTTTATGAAACATTTCTTACATACAGTAGTATCACACTTCATACAATATGTTAGGGGCCTTCCTTGGCATCCTATAAGTCGACAGCGTCTTTGACCTTTTTTTTCTCCCATATTGTGATCCATTCTATTGTGAACATCATCACTGAGATGATTAGCTTTTGAGGATGAAGGAAAGCTGTAAGGTCGACCTCTCAAAATCATTTTTCAGATTCCCAATTTTAGATATTTTACAGCAAAAGCTCTTCAAAAATCTTTCATGGACATAGAATCACCTATATGAACATTTCTGAGCAGAATACTTGCATTCACTACAACAATATTTTTTATACCTAAGTAAAAATGTTATATAATTAACAAGTGATTTCTAGATTCTTTCAGTGATTTTTTTTTCTTCCCAGAAAAATATGTATACAATTTTTCTGGTGTTGTTTTCTTGAGTAGTCGTGAAAAAACTATTTTAAAGACTTTAAAAATTTCTACCTGTGGAATATGTTTGACAATGTTATCAAAACAACAAAATTAATGAAAATTAAGGCTTAAAAATATGTGATGCAAGTTAAAGCTTCTGAAAATTACCAATTATTTCTTTGAAGAGATGGCATTGTTGGACTTTTTTTTTACAGTAAATGTGTACAATTTTAACTTAAGACTTTATTATGATAAATTATCCAACTGAAGCTGTGCCAAGGTCAGCCCTGTTAAGTGGGACCAAAGCTTTAATTCTGTTCAAGTTCCTTGTAAATATACCTGTACTGTATTAAATCATCATAATGTCATACGTTTTTCAATAAATTTTTTTTTATATGGTGAAACAATTTAAGTGTGTTATTGCAATGCTGTAACATTTTTTCATTAACCCATTAACGCCTTTTTTTTTTTTTTTTTTTTTTTTTTTTTTTTTTTTTTTTTTTTGCAGTGACATATAATTCTTTATGAATTATATTACACTGCACTTGGGTGTCTTTTACCATCAACATGAATATTATTATCGAATTTTATCAATAAATGTCTTAGTTTTTTTAAAAAATGCTGATCTAAAAATAGATCACTGGGCGTTTGGAGGATATATTTTAGCAAACGCACAACAATAAGTAGTACTTCAATTACGTGGTAAAAACGAACCAAATAGATGGAAACTAATGCATTTCCTTTTAAAAAACGTTTATTTACCCAGATTTTCACAATATTATAGAATATACCTAGTAACGTCCAATTATATTAAAATAAAAAACTTTAATGTGTTCTAAAATTTAGTGTAGAATTTTATGAAACATTTCTTGCATAAAGTAGTATCACACTTCATACAATAAATTTTTTCTTTCTGACAAGGAGGCATATTATTCTGAGGTATGAATCTATATGTAATAAAATATCCAATGTTATTTCATGCCCTTTTTTTTCTTAGTAATTAAAAATAACTTCTCATATTAAATGTTTGTGTTAAATCTGTGCTCAGATGTTTTAGCTATATCCAAGTTATTCAAATTTTATGGTATCCATAAGTTGACTTTATTTTCATGAGGAAAAAATCATGTTTAGAAGTCATTTTTGTTTTCACAAAAATGACTGAATATCACATTATTATACTTTATCTTCTCAACCATAAAAAAAGCTGTATTACTGCCCTTTAAAAAAAAAAAAAGTTTGTTTAATGTATTATATATATGAAAGCTAAGTTAATGTTTGAAAATACTGATTTTACTGATTAAAATTAGAAAAATGCTGACATTTTAAAAGTGTTGGCTAATTTTAGGCAAAAAAAGTCAATTTTCCTAGAACTACATTTTTATATTTTTATTTTCTATTTTTTTGTAATAATGCAAACTTTAAGTAAACTTAGGAATCAATTTGATCATAAGTTCTAAGATGTGATGCAAGACTGGTAATACTGAAACACATTTCAAATTACTTCCCCTCCATTCTTACATACAGACACTATATAATAAATATTCTTACGAACTTCACTGATGGATTGAATGGATTTTAAGTAAGACAGCACGAAAACAATTATTTATTGACAGTCAGATTGACAATACGTCAGAAAGACATCAATTATCAGGTTACAGTACTGCACACTCATACCATGCTTACAAAATCATCAGTAAACAACTTGGAACAGATGCCATGGGCTCATGTACCTTTTGTATTGAATACAGCAGAAGCACCAGTAAAACATAGCACACTATACTCTGAGAAATCTAGTTAAGGACTGAATTTTTCAAGATGGTCCAACTGGATTCTCTGGTCCAAGCCCTCAAATCCAGAGATTTGTACCAGTAAGCAGAAAATAAAACAGCTAAAAGGTGAAAGAGGGAGATAGTGTTGTGGATTTGTAAGTTCATAACACAAAAAAAAACTAGAGAGTAGAAAGCTTAGGGATAGAAAACACAAAATGTTTTTGTGGTCAGGGACATCCGTACTCAGCAATGACAAAAGGTCAAGAAAATTGGGTTTTACGAAGTACCTAACAAAATGGAAAGTCTTCACTTTAACCTCCAAATGTAAAAAAGATCAAACATAAACTAAGGACATTCATGAAAAATTAACTTAACAAAAATTTAATACACTCTGCAGTTACTTTTCCAAGAATCACTTGCATCAAGACTGAAAAAACCACTGCTCGCAATTGGCGCTGGTTTATTGGAATAATATATAAACTGCTTGATCGCAACATTTAGTGATATGTGCACCTGTTGACATATTTCGATAGGTTGCTGCTTACTCTTAGTATCAAAATTATATCAAAGAAAAGTTTGACAGTTTTGGGGTTTACCATGGATGAAAATGGCAAAATAATCAGTGAAAATATATTGATTTGCAATTTAGATGTTACAATTTTTTCAAAGGATGTCTCATGTAATTAGCCATTTGAAATATCACCGTGCTCTACAATATTGGAATCTAAATTACAGATAGCAACTGTCTTTTAATTTTTAAAAATTAAAATATAGTTTTTAAGTCACTTTATTTTTCACATTTTTGTTTTACTGAATTTCAACATATCATCAACATTTTATTTTTAAAAGTTTAAAAAAAGATATCTGCATCAAATTTAGGAAAATAAATTTTTCAGATGGAATATTTATTATGTTTAGAGAGTCTGTGAAAAAGAAAAGTTAAAAAAGTTGTCAAAATAAATACTTTTCTATTGAAATAAAATTTTTGAGACATATAATTATTTCGTTTCTCCCAGATAATATACAGAAACTAGAATTACAAAGAAAAATTCAATGCAAAGCAGTGAAGTGTTGCTAAATAGTTTTGTTTGTGACCTTCATTGTGTAAGATCACAATAAATTTTATAAATATTTGGAGCATAGTGATCAAGAGTTACAATTGATCTGTTCATTAATTTGCATGACTAATTTTTAGAATACCTGAGTCATATGTTTAATTTATAAATCATTCTGAGCATTGAAAATTGTAGGTTTTATTACACTTCTGCCTTCCGGATATTAGGCGAATGTAACCATTTTGGTTTGGATTGCTATGGTCTACTATTTTTACTCTACAAAGGTTATTGACCAACACCTACTATGTAAAGCTGATTCCGAACAGCTACAAACATCCACACCAGGAGCAGATTTCGATACAGAATTCAGTTTAGCAATAAAAGGAGTTTAATTTCAATTTGGCATAAATAGGCAATGTAAATTAGCAGTAATGGTTTCCAGTTTAAATAAACAATTCTGTTCAGTATTTGAATGAATTACCTTTAAATAATATATATATATATATATATATATATATATATATATATATATATATATATATATATATATATTAAATGTTAAAGTAAATTACTCCTCAAAAGTCGTTTTTACCTTTCAGAAATCTTAATTTTAGGATCAAATTGTACTTCTAAAAATGTTAATTACAAAGTAAAAAAGGGGTTGAAATGAAAAAAAGCTGAGGCTATTCAAAAATAGTAGTATCCGAAACAGTAATATCAAAAATACTAATATACCCTCCTACTTTAAAGTATTGCGATATATCAACGATATCAATAAATTTCATAAATTTTTTTATATCATCCAACGTTACTCACGATCCTCTGGTTAAAAGCTCAATTGCTTTGCTAACTTAGCTATCATATGAAATAAAAGTAAAAATGTCTATAAATGATAGCTCATATCTCATTCTGTAGTTTTGGGATTGTGAGGAAACACTAATTTTGACTATTGAACTTCATTTTCCTACTAAATATAACTATTCAATGCTAGTTTTTTTTTTTAATTGTATGCTTATTTTTTATATAATCTACAAACATGTTTAACAGATTATTTTGTATGAAACACTGAAATAAAAAAAATTACAAAATTTGTCTATATATAAGTGTATTAAAAAGTACTACACAGAAAAAAAAACTAACATTAAAATAATTCTTAAGCAAATAAAGCTCACTTCTGATAAAGACACAAAGATTGGTGTAGATTTAAAACTAAAATAGATTGATACAGAGAAAGATAGAGTTAAAACCTTCTGTCTCTTGGCTACAATCCTTGTTAACATCAGATCCAGAATTTTAGTTTGTGTACAGAGGAGAGGGGGAGGAATAAAAACAGTACTCCATTTAGTTCCTTATTGCATATTAAGTTTTCTACCAAGGATTCACAGAATAAAAGCTAATCTTTTTTCAGCTGAAAAGTCATTTACATTTGTATAATGTTTTAAAAAATAGCCTTTCACTGCCAGATTTAGTTTCAGAGGAATCCAATATTATAAGTTCTCAGAAAGAAAAGACATCCTCTTTGCTATAGCTATTTTCAGGAGGATATAAGAAGGTATATGTTTCCCATCTCACTGATGGCAGAACTGTGTGGTTAAATGCCATACTGTACTATAAATTTTAACTACTTTTCAATCAATCCCATAGCATATTTTATATTTAATCTGAATATTTTTTTAATCTGGATATTATAGACTCAAGCATAGATATCAGAATGGGTTACCAGATATTTACTAAATATCTGCCACATCTCTAGTTCAAACAGCAATATAATTCATAATATAATTTAGTTTTAAAATATGTTTAAATTTTAAGCATTTGCAATGTAATTTTTCTCTAATTTAAACAATAGTCGGCTTTACATAATATATACAGTTTTTATTGAATATATACATTATTGTTTAAGAGATTTTTTAAAACCTTTCTTTTGCCCAGAGCGGTATAAGTTTTTAACAAATTTATTTTTCTTTGCCTTCTTTTTCTTATCAGCTACAGCCCTTTTATCATCAGATTTGTCTTTCCTAAAAATAAATTAAAGTTTTTATTTTAACAATATCATGATTTAATGGAAAAATGGAATTAAAATCAATTATCAATGAAAAAATATGTATACTTACAAAGGTTTTGTCATATACCGCTGCACAGCCTGTGGAAAGAAATTACCAAAATTAGTATACCAGAAATAAGAAATCAACTTACACATTCTATTTGACGTAATCAGAAATTGCCAAATTAATAAAAAAAAATATTAAAACAATGTAATTCTAAACCAGTTTAACCATTTGACTACAATTTAAAAAAAGGTATTGACCCTGTTTGTACTTTCCTTAAATGAAATAAAGGAATTATTATAACCTTGAAAATTTTCAGTGTTCAAATTTCAACAGAAATACTCATTTCGACAAGTTTTAGTGTTACACATGTACAAGGGATCTTTAATTTTGAAACTTCAAATATTTATTTACTTTGGCCATCACTCAACACATTTTTGCTAGTTTCATTATTGCTTGCATACCTCAAACCAGCACTCTATATAACAAAAAAATTCCATATAACAATTAAAGCTCCCAGCCAACTACACCGGTACAAGATATCAATGCATCTATATGCAATAATAATAATAGTAGTAAGGACCATTCCTGATACAGAGTAATGGTAGCATTGTAATCTCAATTTAGATTATGATGAAATATCTATATAGCAAAACATCTCAATATATTGATGTTAATGCTACAGGTTGTTGCCAGATTGTTACACTCAAGCTTTACTCAGACAACATGGATTCCTTAAGAAATGAAACTAGTTTTGAACCTTGAAGGAAATGTACAAATGGTAATTCTGATTATCCATTATATAATGAAATTAAAAAACTATGTAATTTAAAAAACAAACAAAGAAGTCATGTATCATCAGTTTTTTTTTTTTTTTTTTTTTACCTAAATGAACAAACATGATCATACATGTAGCAAATTTAGAATTAGAAATTTACTAAGCTAACATTTTTAAAAGCTAAATGTCAATTTGATTGCATAACTGGGACAGGAAGTTTCTAAGTACTTTTAATATATTTAGTAATTATAAGGTTTTTACTGGAATGCACATGTCCTGTAAGGAGATGCAATGATTAGTGACTCAGCAATGTGATCTGCATAAGCCCGGAGCCAAGACCCTTTGGTCTAACCTCCGCAGCTTTGCTAAAGGGCCTGAAAACCCTGAGAGGGTCACAGACAATTTTTTTTATGCTGCCTCCAGTACTGCTTCCCTTTTTTTATTAATGACTTTCCATCTGAATTTTTAAACTTTTATTCTGGGCAGATACTTTTCCACCCCCAGAACTTATACAAGGTTCTGGTAGATAATTTCCAAGCAAGCCAAGTCGCAGGGCTTCTGCAAATCACGCTAACCTTTCACAATGCCTCATGAGTGCTGAGACCCAGTGTTATGTGTGTCACCTCACAAAAATTTTTCCTTGTTTTCCTTTGGCCTACAAGATATTGCCTAATAGGAGCAATTCCCCCAAATTCTTCCCCTGCTACAGATGTAACCCCCATTTTGGTCCACTAAGTTCGCACTACCCTCCCAACATCACAGATACAAAGTCAGCTGGAGCATCTAACCTTGTTCTAAATGACTTTTTTTTTTTTTTTTTTCTTTAGGGCAGCTCTTGGGGGATTCCCAAGGCACTGCGACCAGAGGTCTATTGTACCCATTCTAAATGCCTTCTTCCAGATCACAACTCTGCTGCAGTGCAACAGGAACTTCAGTAGTAGTCTACCAAGTACTTGAAATCTGCCAACCACTGACAGGAAAAACCTGGAGGGCCTCTGGCTAAATTGTTTCAGATTGGCATGAGTTTCCCACCAGAAGTGAAAGAGTTAAGGAATCAAATATCAAAACATATATTAACATGTTAACAAGATTTTTTCAAGATAGGTTTGGCACTCAACATATTATAATGTGAAATACACAAATATTATGATCAGCAGCACTGAATGATAGATTAAAAAAATCTACTTTACTGGCCACCTGCAAACCCCATGGCCCAACTGAAAGAACCAGATGTCACTAGTGATCCCCATGCTATCTAATGTGTTAAAATATTTTGGGATCATTAGCAGTTATGTATTTCTCAATTTCTCTAACAGTACTGTGTGCAAAAAATTCACATCAAAAAATAAATCTATACATCACCTCTGCAACATCCAATTTAGGTTTACTTCTACTCATCTGTTCAAGAATCTTTAAATTATTTTCTTTTTCTGCTTTAGTATTGAAGTTTGGTTTAAACTAAAGAATTAGAAGAAAGAACATAAAAAGTAAAGTTATATAAACTAAAAAAAAAATCTTTTTAACTAAATAATTAGGAATTTATCAAATGCTTCTATATAAAATATTAACTGTTAAGAAATTTAATACAAATGGTCAGTAAATTACCTTTCTTCTTTCATTCTTATTTTTAGGTGCTCTTTCTTTAGGTAATTTATCCATGTACTTTCCAAGAGATGCTGTAGATGATTTTGCTGCAGCAAGTGATCTTGAAAGCTGTAAATGTATTTTTGATTATAATCTTAAGCTTTTGTAAATTCTAAATTAATCTTTTAAAAAACTGCTAATAACTATCATTATGACGGAAAATGCTAGGCGGTAATACAAATTTTAAATTTAAAGCTTCTAAACAAATAGAAAAAGCCTTACTTTAAAAAGATGTGGATGACAATTACCACATGGTGAACACTGCTAAATATTTTTTAAAAAATGATACTCAAGAATACTGAAGAGTATTGACCAACATTGATAAATATCAAAAACTGATACTCAGGAATATCATTTAGAGAGGGGTCTATTTGATGTGGGCCGATATTATGATTTTCATATTGGTTGATATTTTTGTGCTACCTAAGTCTTAACATGCTTTATGTGCATAATATTGTAAATTACATATATTAATATTTATAAACAGATTGAAGTAAACCACAATATAGAGATGATAGATAATCACATTGTGGTTGTGCAATTATGGCCCAAAGTAAGCTTTCCATTTCTTTTGCAATAAGATAACCTTAACTTGCATTTTACATGTCTTTGTCTATGTCCAATCTCATGAGACCCTGCAACTGGACCCTGACAACTGATTTTGCAATTTTAGGCAACAAACTGGCCTGCTAGAAAAAACAAAGGACTGTTGAACTTGCCTCAGAAAGTGCACCTTGTCTCAGTCAATGAATTCAAGTTTCTATCAGTTCTACTGACAAGTGTATTAGCAGGTAAATGTACAGCAAAAGTCATTTTATTTTTTAAGCTTGAGCATAATAAAATGATATGTTAAAAGAACTTCATGGTTGACTAATTTTTTAGACATTAAAATGAAATTAATGACAAAATTGTCTGCATTTACACCTTGTTGAGTCTAACTATAAAAAAAATTTTTTTGCTAGTTTTTATTATTATTTTCAGGTAATTTTAGATGACATTCAGGAGAATGTTGATGCAGTCATCAGCATCTATAACATATGTAAACATATACATATATATATCTTTATAAAATTAACTTAACAATGGGGAGTTTGCAAATATAACTACAAATAGCTTAAGAAATATCATATACTTTATCTAGGAATGCAGTAAATAACAAAAGAAAACAAAAAAATCTTGAGTTGATAATTTATTAAGAGTTAAAATAACTTACTTGATTTTTGTCAGCTCGGTCAACGGATTCCAAATTGGTAACTACAATTTTAAAAAGATTAGTCAAAAATGAGAAAAGTTCAAAATAGAAAAATATTTTATATAATTAAGCTACTCTAAATTGTACTTAAGCTAGCAAATAGTAAAAATCCTTATTTTTTAAAACTGCTTGAAGATATTAATCCTTAAATTGCATTTCTAGCTACTAAAGAAAAGGAAAAAATTATTTTAGAAGGAATTGCACAATCTCATCTGAGATTTTTGAAAAGAATTAAAGAAGAAAATTTTTTCTTTAAAATTCAGTGTGTTTAAATATTTACATAGGTATCAACATAAGTAGTAAATAAAAAAAAAAAAAATAGTAGCCACATTTGAAACAAATATAGCAGTTTTCCCACAGTTAAGATTACAGTATTGACATATTTTAGAATACATTGCAAAAATAACCTTTTAGAAAAGTACTTTAAGAGTAAAGCATTAAATATTCACTGATATGTGGCAGTTAAATGATGTCAAGTGAGGCAGTCGTCTCATATATATATATATATATATATATATATATATATATATATATATATATATATATATACACTAACAAATTAGAGATTGCCCCTCATTTAGGATCATTTATCTATAATTTGCAGTGAATATCTGTAAAGTATTAAGTGCTACTTTATACTTTTATAAATGTTTATTTAAATATTAATTTTAAAACAAGTTAACAAGAGGTGTGTTTTACAATTCCCAGCTTCCAAAATTTGGAAGAAAAAGAGAAGGTACAAACTCTGTAAAATTAAAACTTTTAATAACTCTTAAAAAAATAAATTATTTTGTACCATAAAGCCTCTTGGTATAAATAAACATGGTCTATAAAATGAACTAATAAAAATTTTCATCAAAATGAGGATTTGGGGATAGGTTTATATCTTAAATTTATTATAATCTAAATAAAGTGGTGTGATGGAAATAAAACAAATGTCTAGTTATATATCTACACACACATAAATATATTTATGTCTCAAAGACAGAGTAAACAACAGAGGGTTTAGAGTTATGGCTAGAAACAAGACACTGTTTTAGTCGTGAAAGAATTTATTACCAGAGCATCTGTTGCAAAGGTTCCCACTTAATTATAGAGATGGAACAAACTGAGAGATTAGCTATTATGAAAAATCTAAGTAAAATGCTACGTAAAAATCTGAGTAAGAATCTGATAGTGTGCATTTTCTTTTTGTTCAGAATTTCCTAAATTGGCTGCTAAAGCACTAAAAAGTGTTAATTCGTTTCCTTGAGGGCATGAACTGTAGTCCCAGAGGTCAGTTAAGATAAGGGGCGAAAAAGGGAGACAGCAAGGGATGCAGGGGTTTTGTCTTTGACTTTAAATTTGAAAATGGAGAATTTGCAAATCTCATGTCATAATGGGAGCTTTGAGCTATGAACTATCGCATTACAGGAAGTTCTCTGACAATATATTCCTTATAAGACCATCTTTGGGGTTTTAAACAAAATTCCTAGATTAGTTTACAGATTCAGTTTACTTTTTCCTTTTATATATATATATATATTTATTTATGACGTGATCCAGTATAAAGGCAAATGGACGAAACAGTCTCTCTTGGTAAATCATCTCTATTTAATATAGAGTTTCATTTAAAGGCATCGTTTGCATTTATTTGTAGTGGAGGTAAGCATGGAGTATGTTGACAACTCGATGTTTATGTGCCAACTGATGACTATCAGTTCCCTTAATCATCAAATTCTTCAAAAATCTTTCCACTAGACTGAATATCTGCTGATCCTAAAAGCTTATGCGAGCATGGGTTTATTTATTTATTTTGTTATTACAAAAGAGTTCCCTTTTAAAATGTTCATAACTCGCTTAATTTTCCACCCCCACCCCCCACCTATTTTAGACCTGACATATATATATACATACATTTCTTTTCTATGCTATGTTGACAGTAATTTACTAACAGAAAATGCTTTAATCAACTAATAAATATATATAAATACCTTTCATTTTCTGAGCTGCAGCTATATTTCTTAGTCTTTGATATTCATTTTTAGCAATTCTTTCTTTTTTTTCTTCTTTCTTCTTTCCAAAATAGTCTGCATTGGGATCTGTAAAAGGAAAAGTTTTTAGCAAATTAAAATAAGAAATGGAAATTAATTTAAATTAACAAATATATCAAAAAATAATTACCAGCATGGTCAGGAACTTCTACCATCCAATCAGCTTGATTCTTAGCACTGCGATAGCCATACTGAGGTTTCCAATCCTTAAAAATATTTAAACAGTGATAAATAATTAATAACAAAAAAAATTACTAACTACTGAATTATATGCATTATAAAAGGATAATCTTGTAAATTAGGGAGTGGCCAAACTTTCAAATATTGGGAGTAAAGTTTCAGGCAGAAGTATACCTGTGGTTACTGTATTTTTACTTACTTACAAATTGGTACTTTTTACTAGAACTTTCAAGTATTAAAAGATTTAGAAACTAACAAAATTTAATGACTTTTTCTGTAAAACACAAACTAAGACATTTAAATCTACCTATGACTAACTTAATTACCTATCAATAACTGTGTTCTAGAAATGGTCCTGAAGTTTAAACAATTCAAGAAATAATAAAAATAAGAGGAAATTTGTTTTAGAATTGTATTAGCACAAATTAAATACAAATTTACAAGATTACAAAGTGTAAAAAAAAAAAAAAAAAAAAAAAAATTGTTTAGGCAAATTTTTAAAGATTTGGCTTGTAAGAAAGTAAACATTAAAACATGATTCTACATAAAAATATATTAATAACAGAGAATAATTTTCATGTTTTCAATTTTATTTTTTATTTTATTTAAGTATGCTCTGACATCCTCACTACAGTTTGATTCGCATAAGTTTCTTCAGTGATAAATATGGAGGCTTCACACATAACATCTTAGCTATCCTGTTTTAAACAGTTTTTTTTAACCATATGTAGCAATATACCAATTTAAAAATACAATTTATTGTAATAAAAATCTTTTATGACTTTTGATAAAATAATTATTGACATAATTATCAAAATCTGAAAGAAATACAACTGTGTAATTTCTAGAGTTTAAAGACAGTAAGTCACAATCTTTATTAATTCTGTTGTGTAGAATGTCCAAATGTGAGAGTACCCATGAGCTAATTGTCTTAATCATTGATTTCTATATCATACATAATCTTAATTAAAATCATTATTTACAAGAATAATATTGTTTAATACTATAATTTCATAAGGAAATAAATAATCAGCAATGCAAAAATTAAATACTGAATTATTACTTAAAATAACATTTAGGATGACTTGAAAAATCTATAAATCTTGATAATAAATACCTCACTCGTTCTTGCTTTCTCCCTCCTCCCCAATTAAACCTTTTTATTATGGTTATTATTACAACTATAATTAACTAAAATAAATTTCAATTTATTCAGACTTTTGAATAATATGTAATAATTATAGTGTATTCAGAAAATCTTATTTTTAACTTATACACATGCAAATTTACACATCAATAAAATCTTTAGACAAATGGAGAAAACAAATATTACATCTAAAAGTTATTTTTTAGAGAAAATTATTTTCAATGATAATTAACTGCACACTCTACTAAATTCTGAAAGTCAAATAGTTTTTCTGACATCTTGGAGATACTTTTAGAGAATTTCCTGATATTTGCTTTAAAAAAATTAAACATAAAATATATTTATATGGGTCACAGTAGCAAAGAACAGTTTTAATTTCAAGAAGATATGAAAAGATTTAAATTAACCAAAGTTATAAATAAACAATGATTTAAATGATATTCTTGATGCCTTTTTTATTGAAAATACTATTGATAAGATGATATAAAATGGGAGTACAAGCAGTATATTGTCAATACTTAAATTCCCATTGCCTTGAATGAATGAAATCACCACTAGGGCAGCCCTTGGGGGATTTCCCAAGAGCAGGGCACTGCAACTAGAGGTCTATTGTTCCCAAACCCAAGAAGAACAAAACACGACACAAGTGCGCCTAAGAGAAAAGGACACAAGCTGAGGCAAATCTCAGCAGACAACTAACAGGGATGTCCTGCAGCTCCCATGGCTCAAGGAGGTGGAGACCAAGGTGCACAAACCTAAGGAGCCGAGAAATACTCGCAATCACACAAAATGTAGCGAGCAGTCTCATCCTCAATACGGCAGCCACGGCACAAGGGATCAGAGCTAATACCCATTATATTAAGATGCCTATTGAGGGCACAATGACCAGTAAGAAGACCCACTGCCTTCCTCAGGCCATTCCTATGAAGCGACAAGAGCTCCTTACTACGCGAGCTGGAGCAGTCACGATTAAGCTCTTTAGCTTACCTATGACCATTCCCAATAAGCCACTTGGAATACTGAAGGTACCTAAAATGCCTAAAGACAGAATTCCTAATAGACCCCGGAGCAATACCAAGGACAGGCTTAGGTCCAGTAAAGGAAATGTTGGACCCCTTCCTAGCTAAATAATCAGCAAGCTCATTACCCTGAATTCCCATATGACCAGAAACCCAGTAAAGATTAACCTTGTTGTCTGAGGCAAGGTCACGAAGAGACTCCAAACTCTCCCAAACCAACGCAGAGGTAATACTACACCTTGACAGGGCTTGGAGCGCAGCCTGACTATCAGAGCAGATATGAATGGTTTGCTTATGTAAACCCCTGCCAAGGCAAGTCCTGCAACACATATAGATTGCAAAGACCTCAGCTTGGAAAACAATAGCATATTTACCAAGCGGAAATCCCATTGCCTTTAACCCCTTGAGGACCAGCACATAAATGTTATACAAGTCGACCGCTGCTGTTTATCACCATCTAGTAATTAAATCTAGCATTTAAAAATTCAAATAAAACATTCAGATATCTGATTATGCATACACAATGCTGGTCTCTCAATATAAACCTGAACTATTTGCAATGAGGCGACACTGGACTGATAAGAGTGGAATCACTGCATCTCGACCAAGAGACATTACCTGCAAATGGGTTAATACATCTTTCTTTTAAGTTATTTTTCGTCTTAATTATGAAAAAGAGTAAAAGAGATTAAATTGTTTTCGACCTATAAAAAAAATTAATTTACAGAACTATTATGAAGAGTATAAAAACTCATTGCATGCAATAATTTTCTCATAAGCTGACATAGTGTTGCAGTAAATCAATCAAAAAATTTCAAATTACTTTTGAAGCTTCATCCCAAACAAGTTTCTCTTTCCTTTGCTTCTGAATGCCTTTAGCTTTAGCAAATTTCTCCCATTTAGTAGCAGGTTTTGGTTTTGGTATCTGAAAATAATAAAAATTCAAACTAAAAATTCTGAATTACAGATATAAAGCAGAAAATCAGCTGTTAATGATATTCACACAATAGGCTAATATTTTATTGCTGTTTACATGAACAATAAAAATGAAGACCTTTATTCAAAAATATGAAACTAAAACTGATGAAAAATACTAGTAAAGATAAAATTTAGAAGCAAATGTGTATAAAAAGAAAGAAACTTAATATAATTTTTACATTGACACTATATAACTAATATAAATAATTAAATTGTTTTAAATGATTCATTTTTTACCCATAAATATATTGAATGCTTATAAATCACACTGTAAGTACAAATTTGTGTCTTTAAATATCAGCAAAACTGTGTGAATAATATTTTACTGCCGTTATGTATTGATTTATAAATGCAAAATTTCACTTTTAAAATATTTAATACATTAATACGAATGAAAGTTTATGTTCTAATTGGATAAATAATTTAAATACTTCTGGCAAAAATAGTCCAGACATTTTTAAGTACAAGATGTTTCTCTCTTAGTAAAATATACATGATTAAGAACTAGATGAAATTAAACTTTAAACAGAAGTAACAAACAGAGTAATAAATATCATTGATCTAACTATGAAATTATTCTATTGTATGAGTATAAGTATATAGAAAGATTTTAAAACTGAAAATACATAATAAAGTAATACTGGAAGAATTAAAAATAATAACAATGCAATACATACCGGTTTTTCTCTGGGAATGGATGTGGTTCCTTCTGGTAACTGAAAAATTAATTTAAAGATAAATGAATTTTTAAAAATTAATTTAAAGAGAAATGAATTTTTAAAAATTAATTTAAAGAGAAATGAATTTTTAAAAATTAATTTAAAGATAAATGAATTTTTAAAAATTAATTTAAAGATAAATGAATTTTTAAAAATTAATGATAATGGATTTTCTGTCTGACATATCTTAATGCATAAATTAAACAATTTTTAGCTGTAACACATCTTTTTCTTTTTAAATAATGTCAACTATTTGATGTTGCTAATATTAGAATTAATTCAACTGCAGCAAAGAATGATAAACGAAACAAAGAACCACTTAAGCGATATCCCTTGTGATTTAGAAATTTTCATAAGCCTACTGAAAAATGTTTTTTAAATAAATCCTGATATTTGTCTTTTTTAAACATATTCAACTGAATTTTTTATATAATTAGACCAATACTTTAGGCTACGAAATTCTAAAAATAAAAGCATCATTCATGTGAACACAGTTAAAAATATAATAAAAATGCTCATAAAATATCCTTATATTCTGATTGTAGGTTGTTGTCTCTACTGTAGTTTGCAATACTTTTTAAAAGTGACACTGCATTCAGTTGTAACTTCTTAATATTATAAAATAAAAGGATTTGAAAAACATTTAAATTTAAAAAAAAAATGATTTTATATCTCTATGGATATACATGCAATTATCATAGAAATTAAAACATATAATTCAGGGCAATTTTATAATCATACAGCATAGCTACAATGCATTTCAAGCATAAATTTTTACAGAGCAATCCCCAAAAATATGTGTCCTCTAAGATTTTATCCCCTCTTCATTGCACCAAATGGGAAGGGCATTGCTCTTTGGCACAGGAGCTTGCTGATTTCAATCCTACAGATGGCATGAATGTTTGTAGCCATTTGGAATCAACTTTAAGCAGGAGGTCCTGGTTTTATGCCTTTGGATAAAAACAGTACACCATAGAACTTCTGACAAAACCCCCTTATTTGCCATTTGGACAAAAATTTGTCTTTTAGAGAGGGTTTTTGGTCAAACCCTAAAGCATATGGTATCTAATATGGTCTTTTCTGAAATTTCAGGATAACTAGTCAAGAATATTCCTAGATATTTGATAAAATATCTAAAATCAAATGATATTTTGGCAATATATTCTATCTTAATAGTGTATATAAAAATTTTTAAATAAATATGAGAATTTTACCTAAATAATTCATGAAAAAGATGCAAATATTTTCTTCACTATAAAATTTATGTGAAATAAAAACGATTTTATGCATTAAACTTTTTGTTGTCAGAAATTTTTTTATCCAGCTAATAAAAAGTTTTAAGCAAATGAGAGACAGTAATATTGTTCACTGAGACTAAATGTTTTACATTTATATCAAAAGCATGATGCATTACATTTATCCTTTAGCTTAATTAATAAAGCTTAAAAATATTCAATTTTAATAATTTTTATTTGGCTGTAATTTTCTATAATTTCTAAATTGTTTCACTTACTAAAATAGTTTCACGGTGACCACAAAATCCAAAAAGGAAATTATTTTAAAATTCTCCAAAATTTTAAAGTACCCTGACAATTCTATCATTTCCTAGTTTTCTCAGACGTGTGAACACTCTGAATTTATATAATCTTTTTACTTTCTGAATATCAATGACTTTTATTGCTATATGTATAAGTAAACCAAATAACAAGTGAATAATGTGTTGCACTTAAATAAAATTATTATATAACTGGGAATTTGAAAACTGTTAAGTAAAACCTTATCTGAATAAAATTTGAATAATGAATTTTTCATATTTGTTCATTTAATTTATATTTTTAACTGCAACTAACAACTGAAATAGTCTTAGATTGCAACAGTTTCAAAATTTTATTTTGCTATCAATTAAAACACCTATTAAAGTATTTTCAATGCTAAAAATAACTTACTTTGACCACTGGAACATGTTCACGATATTCACTTGGAAGCTAAAAAAAAAAAATTATGAATATCAGTAAACACTTATTAACATACATTTAAGAAATCTGCCTAAACCTACCTATTTTATACTATCTTACATCAAAAATAAAAAGGGAACACAGACTTGCAACTGCTGAAATACTTTCAAAAAGGTGAGAAAAGTGACAAATAATACAGAATAAGTGACCAAAAAGTGACAAACATTGAAGAAAAAAAAAGCGATTTTTTTTCCTCTTGATTACAGATGCTATTATTAAGATTTCGCTATTTATTTTGACTCTAAATCAAATGACTCATGCAAGACATGATTTTAGCGTCAAATACAAAAAAGGTTAAAAATTTTGTTTAACACAACTCAACATTGCATTTTTTTTTTTCAAGAAAATCTATAAATTAGATTTGAATACATACAATACATTGATTTTATAATCACAATTTTCTGCATATATTAATGATGTTTTGATATATGTACATAGCTAGATTAGGTTACCTAAAGAAAAAGAAAAAGAGAAATGTAAGCTTGGACGTAAATTACTTTAATGCATTAAATGTACATTTCAGTACAAATGTAGATTTCAGGAACTTCTTTATGACTTTTTAAAATCACTAAATTCTGGAAACCATATGACTAATTACATTTTAATAAGAAAAATATGATTAAAGCATTCCATTTTTAGTCTTTTATTAAAATATTTTGTTATTAATTCAGATTTTCTTTTATCAACAACAGACTTTTGCTGTGATACACCATGAAAAAAAAGTGACTAAAAGTGATCAATTGTAAAAGAAGTGACTAAAGGTGAGAAAAGTGACGGAATTGCAAGCCTGGGAACATGACAAAATAAAATTAATTTTAGAAGAAACTTTTTTCTGGGAGTAAATTAAGAAAAAATCAAGAGAATCAACGTTCTAAAATAAAATGATATTTTGGAAAAAGAAATCCTAATTTCTTTATTGTCATTAACATATTAAAGTCATAACTTTCAGATCCACAAGTGATTTTTTTGGATAGATAACTAAAAGAATCTTAATATTTTTAACACTGACACTTGGGGTATTTACTGTAATAAGCACTTTTGTCATTCAGTATTAAATATTGCAGGCATCCTGGTATAGCAAAAAATTGACTACAGTCCTTCAGACCAGACCATGCAATTTCCACTTCAGGAAAGATGATTATATATATTAATGCAAATACGTCTTATTATCTACTCCAAATACATTATTAATCTCTTATTATTTAAACATTCATATTGTGAAATATCAACTTTTATAAGTAGATGAAGCTCAATTTAAATTAATAGCAAAAATATTCTGAATGTTTGAGGCATGTACTTAAAATATTTAAAATTAAATAAGAGTGGAGAATCTTATAAACTAAAACATTACCTATTTTTATATATATACACCCTTCGATACAATCTTAATATCCCGTCACAGTTGAAAGATGAAAAAATACAGTGATAATAATATATTTATAATTTGTCTTTAAGCTAGTGTTAATAGTTTTGAAGGTCAACAAATGCAATTAATTCTGGGGGGAGGGGGCTAACAAAGCACGAATGAACTTATTCTGTACTTACTTTTAGTATTTCGTTCATAAGTTTCTGCACACCCACAGATGCGAGATTTTTTAGCTTGTTCTCATTAAAGTCACTGAAATGGCAAACATATTTCATATATAAAAACAGTTATGACTGGAACACGTGTTTTGACAAATATATAAACTTAAATAAAACATTTATAAAAGTCCTTACTTTCCAATGGATGACTTTAGTTGTACTATCGAATTAATGCATAAATTACCTACATCTAAATCAATAATCACTTCTCCTTCAGACATATTAAAATCTTAAATTCTTATACGATATATTTGTTTACAAGAGAAGGTTTCCAACGTGAAGATGAAAAGAAGCATAGACAACATAAGAAAAGATTTTACATATTACGAAAGATCGCTTACGGTTATTTGAAATCACCGCTGGCCAATAGAGGGCAGAATAATGCAGTAGACATGGACATAAAGATTTTGGGTATATCATCCCTGATCTGTCCTGATATGTGGAAATTCAGTTATGATGGGGTACATTGTAGTTCCACCTAATCGAAGTGACCCAGAGGAAACGTTTTCACGATAAAGGGAACTACAGTTTTGGCATGAAATCTTTTGCTTCTCATGTCGAGTTTACTTGATGTAAAAATTTGAGAGTAAAAATGGACATATCTACCAGACAAGAGCCAAGCATCGAATGAAAGCAAAAATACACTTCTACAACAAATTTCGCCTCGCAGCAAAGAGATCACGCGGAGTTTATTCCCGAGACCAGTAGCTTAATCAGCGTTAATAACAGTCAGAAAGGAACTTAGACATTGGAAAAGTGAACCATTTTTCTTCGGACTCTTGAAAAATGTGGCGAGTGAAAAGAAAATTATCGTTTATTCCAGAGTAAGCTTTTGGAGACTGGTAAAAAGAATTCAAGTTAGCTAACGCTCCTTTAAATAAGATATTATACGGCTGAGAAAATAGGTATGAAAGATTGAGAAGGAGAAAAGGAGAATTTTAGATAGGTATTTTAGGTATACTAATTTTGAGATATTATATATATATATATATATATATATATATATATATGTGTGTGTGTGTGTGTGTGTGTGTGTGTGTGTGTGTGTGTGTGTGTAAGTGTGTAGTATATCAAAATTATTATATTTAAACTATCTCTTTAAAAACCTCCTCTCTCCCATTCTAATTCCTTAAAATCTATTTTTCCAGCCACAAAATGTCTTAATTAAAGGATTGTCAGTGACTTAAAATTCTTCGCATTTCCCAAAGCTTTCTCTGCAACAGATGAAAATTTTCTGTCCACTCACCGCCTTTTCCAGCAGTCGCTGACAAATGGCTCAGTTTTCACATCCAATCTAAGTTCCACTTTCCTGTTATAACACCAACTAAGTTACTTTCTCTGGGAAATGAATAGTTTCCTTCTCGCTCTGGGTTTCAGCTCTATTGCAGCACATTTGATGTACATTTTCTTGTCTGCCATTGACTGTTGATTTGTGGTTTGGTTTGGAGTGCTACACGAGGGCTAATGATACCGGGACCTACAGCTTAAAGCCGATTCCGAACGGCTACGAACATCCATGCCACTGTGGGATTCGAACCCACGAACTCCGGTACCGAAGGCCAGCACCCTAACCAATTGGCCATCTTTCGATCGTTGCCATTGACTGTTGAAGATGTCTTTTTAGCAGCTCCTCAATAAAGATTTAAACTGTTCTCAAAATTGCGTGTTCTCTTTCAATGAATCTATGACTGCTTTATACATTATGAGCTAGGTACAATGTATCTCGTGTCCTCTGCTACGAATCCTCTGGGTAGTGCTAAATGACAACCTTAGGAATATACCTCCTTTAGGTGTATACGGGTGTCACGAGCCCGAGGTGTCGTAGTGATCTGAGTCTTCAGTTATTGCTGGTAGTCTCTAGCTTACCTTTGTAGATCTTGCTCCTTACCGGATTTAACAAAATTAAAATCGGACCATGACGTAACTCTCGTTGGTCAGCATCAGCTTTATAGTTGTTGTTGTTGCTGTCGTGTAGTACTGGTCTTCAGTTTGTTGCTGCTGTATGCCTTCGGATGGGTCAGCGTAGTAACAGATTTATTCATTACAAGCTAATCGCATAGATCTTCTCATTAATTAAAAAGAATAGGGGGTTACATTAATTTATTTGTGACCGGCGGATTAATTTTCGCCTGATTACATATATATGTGTACATGTATGTAACACGGCAAAAATTATCCGCCGGGTAGACGTGAAATTAACCACTATTATTTTTACTTGCCCAAACTTACTGGGCAACGAGAAAACTAATTTATAAACCTAATATTGAAGAAGCAGTCGGATCATGACATAAAAAGACACAGAGAGTCCGTAGTGGAACTTAATTTTTATTTAAGCAAACGACATGTTACTCTGGCAAGACCAGAGAAAGAAATGATACATGAAAATACTAGTTGGGCCCCACAGCGAGATGATGCAGAGAATATTCCCCAGGAACCGGCAGTTTAGTCAGTGAATTTAATAGTCAGAAAAGAACTTAGATGAGTGGGAAAAGTAAATCATTCGCATGAAACATCTGGAAAGTGTGGAGACTGGACAGAAAATTTGCATTTATTTCAGAGTTGTTTTTGGAAAATGAGTTCAAATAAGATAGACGGCTGGGAAAAGAAAATAGATGTAAAATAATTAAGAAAGAGGAAATAAGAATTTTAGAGAGATATTTTAAGTGCAATAATTTTGATATATATATATATATATATATATATATATATATATAGATATATATATATATATATATATATATATATATAACAGTAAACTATTTTATTTCCGGTTTTGGTTTAGGATCTTTCTCGAAATGTTTGTTGGATTGCTTTCTTCTATGGGTTTTGCTGAATCGGTAAGGCAAGTGGAAAACGTTTTATCATCGGATTGTAATACTTATATATATATATATATATATATATATATATCCCCTATACAATAATAGCCTAAGTTATCCGTCCGTCTGTCCTCCAATTTATGAAGCGGTTGGACCTGGAATAGTTAGAGGCATCCATTCAAAGAGAATAAAGTTTATCTTCTCCTAAACTATTGATCCGATTCTAAAATAAATTTGTATAAATATGCTTCATATCACAGCAAAAAATACTGTCGTCTTTAAAACGTTCGAAATCCAACCCTTCCCCCCCTTTTCGAGAGTTTAATGCCATTATTTCATGCCCTATTTTCACCGGTTAAGAGCAGCCGATTAAATTTATCCATGTATCACTTAATAAATAGGTAAAAATAACAATTTTGCTAGCATTGTGACGTCATTCCTTTAAACATCTCATTTAATCATTTCATATTTTAAACTATTTAAATATCGTCTACACTATTTTAGTATCTTTTATCACTGAACTTAGATATTACGTAAATGATTTTCTTTTATATTTGATATATAATGATTTTATATACAATGATTTTCTTTTATAATAGATTAGGTACATGTGTGATAATTTTAAATTGAATCATCGATTATTTTTTGTTGCAATGAAAATTTTATTACCAGTATTAACAATAAATTCTTTTCATATAAGTCTAGGAGTCTATTTCACGGACTAATAAATATCTAACTTTTAATTTATATATTTGGAAATTAAGAAGTTTGTTCATTTGTGTGTGTTTGTTGTACATAACCACACGGTTTGACTAAATGAATTCAATGTGATTCTAAACTGCATTACAGGATCGGGTGACTCTAGAAGAGTATGACAAAAAATAAATTATTGAGAGTGAACCAGATAATTCTCAGCCAAAAAACAAACCATTTTTTACCTGCCTCATTGGGTAATTAACAGTTCTGGAATATTAAAAATTTTACTAATCCCGTCATATGATGGGCTATATGCTATAGACGTCTGATAGAGATCGGTGTGTTGTTATATATATATATATATATATATATATATATATATATATATATATATATATATATATATATATATATATATATATATATATATATATATATATATATATATATATATATATATATATATATATATATATATATATATATATATATATATATATATATATATATCTAAGGTCTTCGAATCCGGGTTTCCAATTACTGCCAGTTTTGATGGCCACATGACAGAGCGAGATACGTTATTAATAGTATTAGTTGATGGAATGTATAGTTACTTTATGCGTGAGAATGTTATAGATTCGAGGCTGGTGCTCTGTTGAAAAAATGTGTGGCTGAAAGGCCTAAGAAGGATGTACAAATTTCGGGATGAAAATTAAAGATGAGTACTTCGACTACCTTATTATGTTTATTGGGATTGATGAACACCAGAATATGTTATATATATTGTTTATACAGAAATTTAAAAAATCAAATCAAAAATTGTAGCTATGTTTTGTATTAGAAGTAAAATTGTCAAAATTTTGCATAACTTTATTCATAAGTTTTAAAGATACTCATTCATTAGATCTAATATGGAAATGTGTAATGGATACCATTTGACTGACAGAGGCTTAAATTTGCTTTAAACCTTTGTTAAAATGGCCTATTTGTACTAATTTTGATTTTTCCGTATATGAAAAGAAGCTAGAAGGACACTTTAGAAGATCGTATGCTCACAAAGTCGCGATTCCCTTCTAGATTTTTTTTTCCCACAGTGCAGATAACAGGTAGAAGCTCACATGAACGGTGTTTCCTTTGCTCCTGTAGTAGTAACTTATTTTTCAGTGAATAACACTTTATATTTAATAGAATTCAACAATTTTTTCTCACTGTGTAGCCATTAAAATGTAAACAAAGTAATTTTTATAACATTCAACGTAGTATTTCACTAAATTAAAGAAACAAAAAAAATTCCAGTAGAGTAGAAATATGTATATATTTTTTATACTCGCTGAAAGCACTCGCACTTAGCACTTCCAAACGGCAACACACATGCGTGGCCCATGTTAGCAGCATAATGTTTTGGTTTGGGAGTGCTGCTGTCTATCTTTGCTACCCGAAGGTTAACGAGACCGGGTTCTTTTTCTTAAAACCGGTTCTGAACGTTTACGAATATCCATGCCACAGTGAGATTCGAACTCACTAACTTCGGCACCGCAGATCAGAGCCCAAACCACTCGGCCATCTTTCGGCGCAACGTAATGGAATGTAGCGCATCCATTTAACAACTGTATGAAGCCGATGAGTTTGGTTTAAATTCAATTATTTGATTAAGTATTATCTATTTAATATCAAATTAATTTCAAATTGTTTCATGATACAAACATGGAGCTAAAACTCCTTGCACTGCATAGTTGTTGCCAGATCTCTAAACTAAAAGTAATTTCTCAACGGTTATTTCCGTAGAACTTTAAAAATTTTAACTGCGTAAACAATTTTTCTTTTCATTGTATGGTCGAAATCGTTGTTTCGAGTTCAACAAATAGGGAAATCGTGAGTAATCGTTAAAGGTACAGATAACATTTCCTTCAATCAGTACTATCCGGTGAGTTATCAGTTGATGCGTGGCAGCCTTGTATATATGTGTATCATATCATACTGATTTCCTTCGCCATGTTGAAGGTTTAAATTTGGACGTGAGCATTCATCATTCGTGCCAAAACAAAGCATTTTCAATTGTGTTGCATGTGATTGTATTTTAATTTCCTAGTATGAATCAAGAATATGAAAAACGTTTGTTTCGCCAACAAAATGGACAAAATACGGATGAATTGTTCAGAATTTCTACTCCAGTTAAATCGCCAGCCAAAGAGGTATATGGGGATCGTTTCATTCCTTGCCGTAATCCAAATTCATGGCAAATAAATTTCTCTCTTCTCCAAGAAAACGTTAAGAGTCCCGGACAAAGTAAAAAAGCAAAAGATACGAGTTCTGATTGTTCCAAAGATGGTGTTGCATATAACTGTTTACTGAAAAATGAACTTTTGGGGACAGCCATCGAAGACGTGAAAGAACAAGCAGAAGAGAGAAAAGCTTTTACTCCCTGTGAAGGAAGAAATTCAAATCTATTTAACTATCGTGTTTTAGATAACTCAATAATTAATGAAGCATCCTCACCTTATTCTTTATCTCCTGTTAGTAGCAAAAGTCAAAAATTGTTGCGATCTCCTAGAAAAGCAGCAAGAAAAATATCTCGCATACCATTTAAAGTTTTAGATGCTCCTGAGCTGCAAGATGATTTTTATCTGAACTTAGTGGATTGGTCATCCACAAATGTGTTAAGTGTTGGATTAGGTACTTGTGTATATTTATGGAGTGCTTGCACATCACAAGTTACACGACTTTGTGATTTATCTGCAGATGGTGATACAGTGACATCTGTTTCTTGGGCTGAAAGGGGACATCTAGTAGCAGTTGGAACCCATAAAGGATATGTACAGGTGTGGGATGTGACTGGTAATAAATGTGTTTCAGTTCTAGAAGGTCACTCAGGTCGTGTTGGGGCTCTCGCCTGGAATAGTGATATTTTATCATCAGGTAGTCGAGATCGTTTGATACTTCAGAGGGATGTTCGAACACCATCATTAACTCCCGAAAGAAGATTAGGAGGCCATCGACAGGAAGTTTGTGGTCTGAAATGGTCTCCTGATAATCAGCATCTAGCTTCAGGTGGCAATGACAATAAACTTTTTGTGTGGAATATGAGCAGTCTTCAACCAATTCAAACCTACATTGAACATTTAGCTGCTGTTAAGGCCATTGCATGGTCTCCACATCATCATGGTCTTTTAGCGAGTGGTGGGGGAACAGCAGATCGTTGTATTAGATTTTGGAATACTCTAACTGGCCAGCCAATGCAGTGGATTGACACTGGTTCTCAAGTTTGTAACTTGGCGTGGTCTAAACATGCATCAGAACTTGTAAGTACACATGGATATTCTCAGAACCAAATTCTTGTTTGGAAATATCCTTCATTGACCCAAGTTGCAAAACTTACTGGACATTCCTATCGAGTTCTGTATTTGGCAATGTCTCCTGATGGAGAAAGTATAGTTACAGGTGCTGGAGATGAAACTTTGCGTTTCTGGAATGTATTTAGCAAAGCTAGATCACAGAAAGAAGCAAAATCAGCTTTAAATTTATTTACTAGCATTCGTTAATTTATAATCCTAATATTTTGCGAATTAATCTGTATATTTACAACATCTGGACATATATCCTATGTTTAAAATCATTTAATTTGAGTAACAGAATCAGTTATATGATTTAAAAAAATTATCAATGCCATTTATGATTATTAAATCTCTATTGTTGTTAATTTCTTTAATTTAGATTATCTAACAGATATGGATGTTATATTTTATATCAGTATTAAAACTGTTTTGAATGGAAGCATTTTTTTTCTGCACATACAGCACAAACATAAATCTTTAAATAGATTATGAATATTATTATTTAGCAATATGTTTATCTACTTAAACAGATTTAATCTATATTTAAAAAAAGATTTAAATGACTACAATTTGCTTGTTAATTATTTTTTTGTTAAAAGTTTGTTTTGCATTTGTTTAACTTATTTTTCCTAGTTTCTCTTTGTAACCAGGGTTTGTTTATGAAACTAATATTTTTAGAAATATCTTATATTGACAACATATGTTTATAAAATTGTTTGTTAGGTATGTTTCTTTGATAGTATTTTTTAATTTGTTTTCTAAATCATAGTTTAATGCACCTTTTCTTAAGAAAAAAAACAAGTTTTAAAATGTAAATTTGTAATCTATATATATATATATATATATATATATATATATATATATATATATATATAAATTACATCGGAAAAATTACCTTTATTAATCAAAACATAATGCTGCTTGTTTGCCCATTATATGAGAGGAAATATTTTGGTTACACAAAAATCTAGTACTGTGTGATTTATACATTGTATTTCATGATTAATATCTTTTTTTAAAATTATTTTGTGTGAAGCAAGTATACTTCATCTCTTTTCATTAGTATTTTTAAGGAGTATATGTTAAAGCACTGGACTATGTCTATTTATAAAGGAGTAGTTATATATGAATGTTTTTTTAAATTAACCATTTCTGTTATATAAAAATTCAATTTGTAGAATCAATGTTGAGACATTAATTTCTTAATAAATTATGGATCCTTGTATTTGTTAAAAAAAATATACTTTTAAATTGATAGTGCTTAACCAATTGCAGAGTTACTTTAAAAGTATTAGTAGTTACTGTTTAAACAAATAAGAAATTGAAGCCAACAGCACTTTTTGTTTGTTATTTAAAGAAGTGAATATTAATTTCAAAGTGAAATGAATTATTTCTTAAACAAATGTTTTTTCTTTTGTATTATATTAACTTCATTTGACTTTTTGTAATGATTTTAAAAGTTCTTTAATCTTTTAAATTAAAAAGAACATTCAAAACTGTTAAAACTCATTTGATATAAACTCTGCAAGTCTTTCTTTTTTTTTATTGTAGTGTATATGTGGGCATGAAAAAAAAGATTATTTTGCATTTTTTTTTAAAATTTTGTTTTTTAATGTAATTTTTTTGTGGGTATTGAATAAATGTTTTAAAGTATATAAAAGTGAATCTCAGCAATTGATTATATCAATTTATGTTTTGATTACATTCTGTCTTTAATATACTATAGCTTAAATATTTTAGGAATTATAGAAATTTAAAGCAAAATTAATAATGTTTTAACTCAGTTATAATTTTTCTTCTAAATATATATATATATGCCTGTCTCTGCAAGCATTTATTGCACGCTCTTGTCAAAAACATTTTTGTTTGTTCAAACTCGTGTTTTTCAGCTACTTTTATAATTTTTTATTTGATTAAAAAAAATGCTGTTCTTTTCTTTTAACCAAATAAGGTTTATTTATTTATTTATTCAAATAAAAATGAAGCCTGTAGTCCTGCATGCCCATTGTGTATAATTACTTTTTTTATTCCTGTTTGTGTATCCATTGAACAGAAAACTTTGTTGCATGAAACTTTTAAAGGCACATAACTTAAACTGAAATTTTATTTCTAAATATTTTGATAGTTTAATATTTATTTGCATAAAATTTTATTCTACTGTAATGAAATAAAATTAAGGTTGAACTATTGAACACATTTTGCTTGAAACTGACATGATAAATAGATTATTGATTATCCCGACAATTATCTAGGAATGATTAAGCATAAATTCTGAGTAATTTCTGTATTAAACTTTCTTAGTATAAAATTTTCTTAGCGGACATTTAGAATAGGGAAACAAGATTAAGTCTATCATTATCATTTAATAGATATTCCTCATTCTTTTTAAGTTGTTTTACAAGTATGTTGATAAGAAAATTTTATTATGTAAATATAGTTTGATGTGAGATAACAGTGGTTATTTAAGTTTAATCATCCATGTTATCTAGTATATATTACACTTGCAAAGTTTTGTATTTACTGTAGAATAACCATGACAACTTCAGTTATAGCATTGAATAAACTTAGGTCACTCATATGTTGTTACAGGAATTATTAAATTATAGACTAAAAGTAGTAAGTAAAGCATTTGTTTCATTACTAAACATTTACTATTACAGCACCCAGGACGTAAAAACAGAGTTGAATTTTCTCTGTAACAGCAATGAAGAGGTTTTCCGTTCAATTTTTACATGGTAGTATGCTTTCCGAGATGTTTGTATTGTGAATAATTCTTTTTATTAGTGTTGATGGCTTCAGTTCCTAAGATGAAATTTGTAACTCCTATCCAACCTATTCTGCATTATTAATACTTATCTTAAAAATTTTAATTATATTTTCTAAAGTATGATTCCATTAAATATTATCATAGTTGAATAATTGGTTGATATGTCTTATTACACTTTGATTGTAGTAGCATTTGTATTCTCTGTTTGTTGACTTTTAAAACCTGTTTTGAAACACTTTGTAAAATAAATAGAAAGAACAATAATAATGAATTTGTAAACACACTTGAGAGTTTTAAAAGAACAAGATCATATAATAAATGTGCATGTGGTTGAGACTTTTAATAGTATGTTCAAGGATTATAAATTATTTTCTATGTTTAATCTTAATTTTAAAAAATATTTAGATAGTTTATTTTAAAAGAATAATACAGCATTAAGGTTGTATTTATCTTGATATGTATCTGACTTTAATTATGTATTTGATTTTTGGAAATAAGCAAAAAATGATCAACAGCCAAAAAATGAGGTAAGCAAAGTAAACATAAGCTTAAATTAGCCTATCTCTAATTAAGGTTGTATTTATCTTGATATGTATCTGACTTTAATTATGTATTTGATTTTTGGAAATAAACAAAAAATGATCAACAGCCAAAAAATGAGGTAAGCAAAGCCTAAGCTTAAAGTAGCCTATCTCTAATTAACAATTTTTTTTAAAGTCAAACCTTATAATACCATATTAACTTCAAAATTGAAATTTATTTTAATTGTTATTAATTTAAGATTATTTATGTTCACATTCTACAAGAATAAGCATTTAAAATTTTATATGCATGTAGATAATTTAAACTGTATTGTACTCAAAATGTTCAATTTACTAAGCAGTTTATTCTGTGTCTGAATAATTTTTTGTTAGTGATATATATTTTTCTTTATTAAATTTAAATATATTATCAAGATATGGCATCTGATATTAAATATTTATGCACAAATCAGCCTATAAGTCATTGGTTATTTATTTTTTCTAGAGCTTAAATTTTTGTTAATAAAAACCAATAAATTGAACCTTTACCTTTTATTTATTTTATGCATGCACTGCCAGTTTTATGCATGTTTATGTCATTGCTGTTTAAGGACTAATTTCATTAAAAAATATTTGCTATTAGTTTGTTATTAGTTTATTTTTTGACAATTTGGTATTATTATTTTTTCTAAAGGGAATTTAATTGCCAGTAATGCGAGTTACTACTTAAAAAAAGAAGAAAACGGTATAATAAATTTTATACTATATTATTGACATTTTAAGTTTCATAACCATATTTTGAAATTTATTTATAAAGTTATTCATCCAAGCCTGAAAGCACTATGCAGCACCCAGTTTTAGAGGTCTCACCCGTTTTTTTTTTTAAAATTGTTTATGATCTTGTGACTATTTTTTATTATCCTCGTGGAAAAGGAAGAAAATCTATTGAACTCATTTAATCCTTAACCTTAGCTAAAAGTTGAAAGTCTTAGAGATTCTTTTCCCTCCTTTGTCAGAAGTTCCTATTGAACGGAAATATTCCTACCTCCATTAGTATATTATTGAACTAGTGACTTTGGGATGGTGCATTATACCCAAAAGCACATCTAATGCTTTATCCTCGGGCTGGGCAAGATTGACTCGACCTTTCATTCCTTCAGTCGGTAGGATAAACTGAGGATCAAGCATGCTTGGGAACTAAATACTGGGGTCTTGCAAAAGGCTGACCACCTAACTGGGACATATACTTCATGGCCTTTGGGTATGAAGAAAGTCTTGAAAGAAACATGGCCTTCAGTGTACACAGGCTTTAATTTTTTAAATTTGTTACTTTCATAAATTTGGCATAAAGATAACTAAAACTAAGAATCCATTAATCCTTCACTTGTTTGCGAATCCAAGACTTCAAAGTAGCTAGAATCTAAAAATGTGCCTTCTCCAGCCCCTTTTACATATTCTGATTTTTACAGTCGTAGATATTTCAACAGGGTTCCCACGGTCATGAAAAGTCATTGAAAAGTTCTTAAATTTTCTTTTTCTTTTTTTAAGGCCTTAAAAGTTTTTGAATTTTCTTTGAGGTCATTGAGTTTGAGGTCCGGTGCTTGATTTTTCTTTTTCAAGTCCCTGCAAAATGTTATATAGCCTCCACACTATGGCCAATGGTTCACCACTTCCTAATGGGGACTTTGAACGATGGTTCACGGGTTGCATCCACATGCTGGGCCACTAAATGAGTCGAGCTCGTGGCTTCGTCCATTGGGTTAACTGTACACTTTAGTGGCACATCTGGCTGCCTTTGATCTTTGGAGAAAAACCGCCTCCGAAGCCATCGTTCGTCAAGGTTTTATCGTCTTCCGCCATCGACCACGATAAACCATACCCCCTCTAGATGGTGGGGATGGCTTGCAGTGGACCATAGTGTGGAGGGGCCCTTAATTCATGTCTGCACTGGAAAATTGAGAAAGATTGTTATTGGCAGTTGTGGGTGTGTCACGTGACTCATCTTTCATGCACTGCAAACTGCACTAGCTGCTGTCACCGGCTTGATAAAATATGATTTAAATAAGGAAATAAAAAAATAAAAAGTTTGGAATGCTTTAAAAAAAACTGTATATTTAAACCAGTATTCGTGTGCTTATAGCCCTTCCTTTTCTTACACCATTTCAAAAGCTTGGGTTTTTTTTTTCTGGGAAAAGAGTGAACATTATATATATAGTTCCACTGTTTTGGGGAGTTATTTTAATTTTTTTTAATTATGAACAGCGTATCAAAGAGGTGCTTGAAAAAAATATCAGGTTTTGGAAAAGTCATTGAAAAGTGCTTGAAATTTTCAGAAGCAAAAGAGTGGGAACCATGTTCAATTGTCCCTATCTGGAAGCAGAAGGCAGAAATTCACTTCTGGTCATTTCACCTGTTGTGATTTTCAAAAGGTAAATTATCATTGGGTAGTGTTGGTCTGTATATGAACACACGCATAAACATAAATAGTTAATTGTAGCACATTGGGCTGTGTTTATGGATAACAGCAATATGAATTATTCTGTTAAGAGCAAGATATCTGCCTGTGAGTTTTTTTTTATCATGCAGTAAAAGGAGTTTGCTATCTCTTCGAAAGAGTTGTGTGATTTGCTTACTTTTTTAACACTGTGTGTTATTCATGTTGGGTTTTTTTTGCCGTTTTTCTCAAAAAGTTAAATGTTTTCATTAAAATATTCATAATAACAGTATCTTAGGAAAGGAAGTGTAAAAGATCAATGTCCTGTTTGACAAACCCCTTGCCTTTTAGTCAGGTTTCCTGTGTATGTGTGTGGAGGTATATGATGCTTGTAGTTGAACAATATTGTTGGGTTTTCTAAAATTTTATATTTAGAAAATTTTAAACATTTTAAAGTTTAAAATTTAGTTAAAACTGAATAATTTGAAGAAATAATTTAAGAAAAAGACTTGATTCTGTGTTTTAGCTTTATAAAAATAGATTCTAGTTATGTTACTCAACTTATGAGTACTTTTAATGTGTAATGATAAATGCTGAGCAAACTTGTTTCAACATTTCTTTCCATATTACAGACTTATGTATAATCTAACTTACTATGTGTTTAAAGCATTTGATGATATTTATAATTGAGAAATTGTGTTTATTAAAACTAAAACCAAAGTATTACTCTAAATTCTACAATGAAGTTTTTATACTTAATAGCTTTCAAATTAAAAAATCACCTTTAGATTATACTTTTCTGCTTGTAAAATGTTGTACATAAATTACATTTTGTAAAGTTTAAAACTAGTTGAAAATAGGACTGAAGAAACTTCATATATTTAAAGAATAATTCACAGTCAATTGCAAGTGAAATTTTTAAATGCTAAAGCTGAAGATTTCTATTTCATTTTTGAATGATGCATTGTAATGGGGAAAAAATTGATTACAGCTAGGAAAATGAAAAAAAAGTATCTGTTCATCATAATTAATATCCCTAAACGTTGATAATAAGCAGAATTAAAATCGATCATTTTTGATACAAAAGCTCCCCTCCCCAGTTTTTTAGAGAACAAAACTATTATTTCCTATGTCCCTTGTTAAATAAAGCACTAAAGTTTTCTTTTTAATCTTTATCTTCTCACCCACTGAATTCTCTGTTTAAATAGCTTTTGTCATAACTAAATAAGTACTTGTGAACTGTTTAAATTTCAGTTACAAGTATGACTAATTTGAAACGATTTAATTTTTTAGTATGTTTCAGCAAATAGAACATGGCATTAAAAATGAAATCTCTATAAATGTCAAAATATGTTTAATCTCTTATTACTTATTTTGTACATGAAATTAAAAGAATGTATGAATGTAGGTCAATAGTATAGTATGTTTTGATATCTTCAAATTTTTATTTAATGACAAATAATAAAATTTTTTAAAATTTCTTAAATTTAAAATAAAATATTAATCATGTCTATATTGAATAAATCAAATGACTGTTTTTAATAAATGAGAATGTAAATACACATTTAGTCTACTCTGGTATTTTTTAGTTTTATATATCATATGCCTAGTTGTGAGCTTGTTTCTCTTATTTATATGATAAAATTAATTCATGTATTTCTCTACTTTTCATAATTTCTATGTACGAGAACTAGTATAACTTTTCATACATAAAAAAATAAACTTAAATGACAGATTTTTAATAGATTATATCTTGTATAAGCACATTATTTGTACACAAAAAAGTTTGTTTCTATAAAAATAATAAATAATTTACAAAAATAACTAAAATACAACAGTTCTATAGTAAAGATATTAGGAACATTTCCATACACAAATTGCCTTGTTCCCTGATAAGAACATGTACATTAAATGCTTAGCATCATGGGATATTTGGAAACCAAATGCTTCTCCCACAACTACATGCCAAGGTGCTCCATACTTTTGATCAAGAGTCTCTTTTATAAGTCTTGCAACTTTCTGAAACAACAAAAAATATTGAATTTAAAAAATTGCTGGTTCACATAAAATTTTATCCTACAAAATATATATACATTACTATCCAAAAGTTAACAAAAATGTTTGTTTATATTAATACTGAATGAAATCTAAATTGAAATGATAGGAAATATGTGGTATGCATTTGTGACAGAATTAATATATATATATATATATATATATATATATATATATATATATATATATATTATCTTAACACAAAGTTTGGAAGAAAAATGCATAAATGACTAGTTTACATTTAAGTTTAAAAAAAAGTAATTTTTCAGTTTATTAAGGGGATCACTTTTGAAAGCCCTGTATACTTTGTGATAATTTCTCAGATTTGGTATGAGATTGTTAAAGACTTGTTACATTGAAAGGGTTCATTGCATAGAACTCTTTTTATTTCTGGAATGAAGCTTGGTGGGTGCCAAAGGACTGTTAGTAGTCTACCATATCCCACATACCTTGATTAGGTGAGGTTTGGTTTGGAGCACTATGGTCTGCACTTGTTAAAGGGCTAATGAGACCATAACCTACTGTGACTAGATTGGGGGGGGGGAGGGGCTACCATTTGCTATATGTTTTCATTTTAAAGATAGTTGTCATCTACAACTGCATAACAAAATTGACAAGACCTTAAAAGAGGCAAACATAAAGTTAAAGAACTTAATATCTTCTAGCAGTAGCAAACCATTTTTTAAAGATGTGAAGGTATACACAGCCATCCAACATGATGCCTGTTAAAACTGATTTCCCTCTAAAGAAAATATTTTTCTGTGATGCTTTCTGGATGAAAATGAGTTCTCTAGCTCAATATTAAATAAGAAGAGAGTTCAGACTAAATCAGAAGTTATCACAGAATATCACATTTGTCCATTGTTCATAACTACATATGAAATGAGGGGAAAACAGATTTCTGGTCATGTAGCAGAGAGATTACCATTACTGAGTCTTCTGTAAACAGTTTGTTCCAAAACTTGTAGTCCTTTGACAGTTGTCACTATTATGCCTAGAGCTAGACGTGTAGTTATTGATAATTATCTTTCTTGACAAATGACTCTAAATTCGTTAACCTGATACTTGGCATCATACAACATATCTTATACTTTGAAATCTCTGCTTATTTTGAGATCACACATTGATGCCCATTCAGAATTTCAGACATTTTGATTTGGGATCATCCAGATTGCAATAATTTTATCTTTAGTATATATGTTCAATTAGGGGTATGGGGATATGATTTGCTCTTCTTAATTGTTTAACAACACCCAGAACAACAATTGCATAAAAACAGCTTGGTCTTATCTAGCAAGAGCCTTTTTTTTATTACTTGTTTGAAGCACACAGATATTTTGTGCATACTGGTATTGACTTGGATGTTTTGTACATGCATAATGTTTCACCTTCAAACAATTTTATCAATATTACTGATATATATTTTTCATTTTACAAATTAAGCCAAAATTTTGGACACCAATTTGTATTATATATATATATATATATATATATATATATATATATATATATATATATATATATATAAGCTGTTTTTGACAGCATTTAAATAGTATACATAGTTTTGAATGAAAATTGATTTTAATAAAATGGGGCTAATTATAAATTATGCCCTTTATATTTCTATGGAATTACTAAAAACATATACAAATTGTATAGTAGCAAAGTTTAAAAATTTAGAACTTAAAGGTTATAGAAGAGAGTTGAATATTTATATTTTTTGAGTACCAATACAATCAATAATAAGTCACAATGGTGTGATTTTTTAAATATTAAATGTAACTTAAATCTCATGTCTTTTCCCATTTTAAATATATTTCTAATTTATTTTAGCTAATTTATTTTATTGTCCTCTTCCAGTATTAGTGTAAAATTAATGTACTTTAAAAATTTACATGTTACTTACATACATTTTAAAAAAAAGTTTATCTAATTATAAATTATTCATATTCACAACAAGCAGACAGTAGTACTTCACACAGAATCTTGGTTGAGATATTTTCTTCATTTATGTTACATTTTTAGAACAATTATACTGTATAGACATAAAAATGCCTTTCAGAAATATTTTTATGCATCAAACAGACAACTGAAACTTAACACTATCAAAAAAGAAGGTACCTCATGATCAGCTGAATATTTTTCATAGGAAGTGACACATAGATCCATTGTATCTGTTTTCATTTCTTCAGTCATATCAGATTCCTATAACACAAGTATTTGATTTTTTTGAAAACACTGTTAATAAACTATCATAATACAGAATAAAAAATTAAATTACCTGTAAGAGGGGGTAGGCATATATAACTTTTTTTTCTTTTTCTCTTCCTTCAGTCATGATTTTAATCTAAAAGGAGCAATACATTTTAGAGTAATGTAGAAACAGAATTTATTAAATGAAGTAAAATTCAAAATCAAAGTAAATTAATATGTGACAAAAGACAAAGCCTGACATTCTTTTCTAGAGATTACTGGTAATATTTAATTTTGATGTAAATTTTAAAAGTATGCTAGGTAATGAAAGCATAAATTGAAAAAAAATATATATGTGATAAGAGAAACAAATAAGACATACCCTGTCTTATTTAAAAAGCATTGAATTATTTGCTAAATTCTTGCTAATACAACAATAAAATCCACTTTCAAATAAATTACAAAATGGATAACAGGATAAGGTAATAAGCTCAAATGCTAAATATTAATATTACTTTAAAAGAAATCTTGATATCTTTCATTGAAATAGAAAAAAGCTAAATGCTGCATTACCTTTTAAGATCTTCAACTATTATTACTACATGTGAAATTTGAGTTTAATTATTAGAAAGATTTATAAAACAGAAAACTATTATATAAATGAAGTTATCTTATTTTTATAATTTTTTTTACTATTAAAAATAATTAGTAGATTAAAGTTATTGGATTTAAAATAAAACTGATGAAGCTATTTGATTATGTTTCAGTACTTAAAATAAAAAGATGATTCTGAAATAATGAAATGTATTCAAATAATATAATAAATAACATGAAAATGGAGAAGAATCTTAAATAGTATATGAAAAAAACTAGTTATATATATTCATTATACAAAAGCTAAAAAATTTGACAAACCTATCAAAAATCAGTAAAAAAATTTGTTTCTTCTAATATGTACTTTCAGATATCCTAAAATATAAGACCACTTTTTAAAAAATTTCAATATACAATATTTTAAATATAAAACAATAATGTTATTTGAAATTTAAAAGAATGGCAAAGCAGACAAACAAACATTAAGCAATTAGATTTATATGATTAAATAAGGTGATCAAAATTTTTGAAATGAAAAGGAGGATATAAAATTAAAGAAACAAATATTGCAAATAAAAATATATTCATGGCAATAATAACTAAATGAATAGTACTATAATACAGTAAAATCTTGATATAATAATATGAAGGGGACCTTACAAAATTACTGTTAGAAGAATATTTCAATTATGGGGGAGGGTAAATATAATTTCGATTTACCGCACTTCAATTATTACTGGTTTAGGTTACAATATTAAATTGTTTTAAGTCATTAAATTATTAAGTATTGTCTGAAATATATATATAAAAAAACTGAAATGAATTGTGAAAAATAACCTAAAATGAATATTTATTTCTATGCATTCAAATCCATAGACCAAAAACTTTTAAATGCAGGGTAAAAATAATTTAGATGATATCAAATAAAGTGAAAGTTAGTGTTCATTTGGAAATTGTTATTGCTTCCTCTAAAAGAGATTATTCATTCATGTGTGATCTAGCAGTTTTTAAATTGACAAGCTGGAGTTAGTAATATATGTGTGACCTTTAATTATTCATAGTTGATTTGGATTTATTTCATACTTAATTCTTAAGCTAAAATTATAGTATTATTTGTTACTTAAAGTCCATGTCCAAAATTTGTTAACCACATTTAACATATCAAAAACTGAGATTTAAGTTTCTTTGTCATTTTAACTAAAATGAGCAATATTTTTTTCTACTGAAAAGGACATAATAAAAAAGAAGGCCATTTGTAAATTAAAGAATTTTGTCTCCCTGACTGTAGTCATAAGAAAGTTACTGCCTACATAAGATTAAATATGAAATTTTTTCATCATATTGGAAAATTCTGCTAATACAAAGAAACAGATTTACAAATTAGATTTTACATATTGAAAAGAGGGACATCTGACAGTATAAGGGAGAAAACTTTAAATCGAAAATTATCCTCCCAAAATGGAGGGGGTGGTTGCTTGATTACCTTAGAGAATAATAATGAAAACTTTATTAACTGGTCAACTTATAAAAATGACCTTGGTAATTTCAGCATGCTAACCAGTTAAATGAATATTGTCTATGTTAAGTAATTCAGGAATACTATTTGAATAATTTTACTCATAATTTTTTACTAACTATAATACAATTTGCAAATGAAATGATATATTTACTGTAGTATACTTAAAAATAAATATATTAATTAAAGGAATTAAAAGAGCTTCAAATTTTCTACAAGCAGCAGAAATATGTAATTAACACACAAAATATTAGAAATTACTATCGTTTTATTATAGTTCATTCTTTTTTCCCCTGTTATATACTCACGAACAAGTTCCCTGTAACATATTCACTATCATATTAATATGCAAACATACAACTTGATAAGTTGAAAAGAAAATAAAGTCCAATATAGATGCATGTTCTACTTTTATTAGAGAAAAACGAAATTTGCAAACTTCAGTAGAAATTTTTAATATTCTTAACTTTCTTATGGAGATGTAGAGAAGACGGAAAAAATAAATTATTTAAAATAGCTTATGCTGCATAGTAAATTGTATTATTGAGACAATTTCATTTTAAACGAAAAAGGATTAAAATGAAAATTACCAAAGAAAATATAATAATACTATTTTAGTTTATACAAGCAGAAAATCATTAAGTTGAAAAAAAAATCTTTCAAATTTATCTAGTTTTCTCTCGCAGCATACATGCAGTAATGCACTGTGTGAAGTCAAATAAAATAGTTACAGAGACATCTATATATTTGAATAAAGCTACCAAATTTTTGTTTGGTTTTAAGTTTTTAAATGATACTTAAATCATTTAAAAGTTTCAAATTTGCAGCATGTGAATCGCAAACAAAGCGAAACACGCATTGTTTACAAATTGGTCAAAACACTGGCGACAAAAATCCTTTAAAAGAATTACTCGCAGTATTGGCATACTTTTTGGCGTTTAGATATAGTAAATTTCAAAATAAGTAATAACATAATAATAGAAACGTTTTAGCGATAAAAGCATTATAAAGAAGATGAAAACTATAAGCTTTTAATCTGGCTGCTTAATTAGGGTTTTAAATATCATTAAATATAAAATGCGTCATAGTACTTTTACTATGATTAAGCTTTTTAAAGAACCCACAGATAAATCTGTTTCAGTATTAATTATTTTTCAAAACAAATAAATTAGAAAGAAATAAGTAAAATTTCTCAAACTTATCAAGTTTAAGCAAAAAAACCATAACAAGTTTTTGTAATTAATAAATGCCTCCATTCACAAACTTTCTTATTTTACTATCTTTGGCGAAGTTTTCAAGGAAAAGGTTGCTTTTCTGGACCAATAGGCACTTAGAATTTTCAATCAATGCAAGGATTGGATCCACGCCTCCCTTTTCTTATTGGTTGAAAATTAAGAGTATTTTGACTTTAAGTAAATACTTCTGGAGTTTTCTGGACATATGACGAAGTTTCGGGTTCTTGTTTCGTCATAACATTGATCTTATAAATACATAAACAAGCCGGTTGGGCCGAAGTTGCATCATTGCGCTTGCTGAGTCTCTTCGGTTGTCTCGCATACGGCTCTGTATTGTTTGTGTTTACTAAATATGTCGGTTATTAATTTAAAACTTATACCTTTTGCAAGGTATATTACGCCGAGAATTAATAAATGCCTTTTTCACCGGTCTGGATTTCAGCGAAATTATTGGCGCCGGCGTGATTCATTTTCTGAACTATCTACTGCTATGCAAAGTTTTGAAAATTATATGAAGGAGATGGATAAAGAAATGAATCGCATATTTGGTGAAATTCAACGAGTAAGTCCTATTAAACTACCTCGAGTATCAACCCCATTTGATTGGGGTAGAGTTAGAGAAATTCCTGTTGTTTCTACGGATGAAGGTAGATCTTATAAAGTGCAATTGGATATGCAAGGTATGAAGCCCGAAAATATAAATATTACTTTAAGGAATAATGAATTAACTATAACAGCACGTCAAGATGAGAAGCGAGATGATGGTTCAAGATTCGTTCGAGAAAACACCTACCATTACACGTTACCAAATGAAATCAATCCAGATTCCATTAGATCTTCATTATCAGATGGGATCCTCACTATAGAAGCTCCATTGCCAGCGTTGGAGTCGAAGGAAATTCCAGTTAACATTGAAAGGGATCAAAAGTCTCAGAATTCAGACAGTGACTCTAAAAAGGATAATTGAAGAAAAATGACTTTGCAGTGACAGTTATGAAGTTTTTTCTTTTTCATATTAAAATTCTGTGATTCTGTTATTTAAATGGCTTTTTTCATGAAAGTTGTTAATAAGGTTTTTTAGTTATCTAGTATTTTGTAACATAACAGTGAAATAAATGCCATAGTTCTTTTATTTTGTTTAATCATTTAATATGGATCAGTAAAGCAAGTAGTTCTATTGAATTTACAAATGCTTGTTGAAATTCTTTTCTTGGAGTTTTCAAATAATTAATATTTTAAATGCATTTTCCAAGTAAGTAATACTATAAATACATTTAAGTTAAGCTGTGAAATACTATTATTCAACACAGTGAAAGTCAAATAAACCAGTTTGGTAACTTTAAAATTTAATTTATGTAATAAAATTTAAAGATATTTTGATAATGTTATAGCAGATATCTAGATTATGATTGTTTTCCAAAACTTAAAGGGTGTTAAAAAAGGCTTAAAGTAATACAGAATAATATTTTTATTTTGTGACATAACTGTATTATTTTTATTCCCTTGAAAATTGTGGTGTCTATCATGGTTATATCTGTACTTGTTTTTAAGTTTTCCTTAAAGTATTACTAGATATAAATCTTTTGTAAGTCATGTTATTCATAATACAAAGTACGAAATTGTATCTAAACAGGGTAAAATACATACTTTCAGTACCAGTTTTGTGGATTTCCCTTTCAATAAGACATGGATAATTATAACCATATAGGATGAGCTTTCACTGGTAGATGAGTTTTATATCTCCCTTTACAAAAATTTGACTTGAAGTTGCTGATTTAAACCATTGAACATACCTTTTAAGAAAGTTATGAGTTTTTATATGGCTTTTGTAACTTTTATGTATTTAAAAAAATTAATAACCTCAGAATACATACAGTGAGTAATATATTTAACCAAGAATATTTCGATGTAATTGAGTTTCTGTTTAGTATTATTTTGTTTAGGCTCCCAAAGTATTTGTATGCAATAAAAATGTATTAAAAAATCACAAGTAACATTTTCAACTGTTATTGAAATTTGAATTTTTTTTTCCAGTTATAGGAACTTGAAATGAATAAATTGAAAGAGTTTAGATTTTACTAATATTCTTGTGCAGTATCTTTTTTTCTTAAAGTATGAAATTACTAATATCCAGGCTAAGAGAAATTTACAGCAGTATAGATTAGTAGCTCAATTCCTAAGTTGTATTTATACAGTACTTTATATAATAACCTGATAAAAAATATTCTTAAATTTTATCCAATTTTATAAATTTGTTACATATTTATCAAAAAAATTAATGTATAAGGGTAGGGCCTTTCAGGGGAAATGCAAGGTTCAGACATTCAAATTTAAATATTGTGAATTAAATAAGTTTAAATTTAACAAATAAACCAGGCTACTGGAAATACTTTAGTTTCGTTTTTTTAACATATACTAAATAATCACAAAAGTTAAAGAAGCATCATTAAAATTTAACTATACTTTACTAAACTAAAATAATGGAAATAGTACCAGTACTTATAATACAAAAATCATAGTCAAATTACTTATTAAAACTCAAAACAAAAATTCATTAAAATTTCTATTACTGACTGATAACCATGAAAAAAAATGATTGTTAAATAAACTTATTAGTTTCAAAAAAGGAAATTAAAAAAAAGTTATTAAAGAGATTTGAGTACTTAATTTTTTTTCTGGACAATTGTTAGATATTCCAACTTTTCCTTCAAGTTTATACATGACTTCAGTTGCTTGCATCAGAGATTGTTTTATTTATCTTTCAGTTTCTTCTGTTGTTGCTGGCTTTTGCTCTTGTTTTCCTACTTCTCCTCATTTGACTCTCTTTACTACTTTTTTAAAAGTTCATCCTGTACATCCTAAAAAACCTTAAAAGTTCCTCTTTAGATTTTTTTCCCCACACTATTTCAGAAATCCCTCTGCACCACTGAATGATCAACTTTTCATCAATCTACATCTGGATGTTTCTTGCTGGATTGATGCAGGCATGATGGTGATATTCCAGATTATGTTAGGTACATAATAAAAAAAGGACTACGTAATTTTAATATGAAACCAATTGGTGGTGGGAATACCTAGAGAATTTGCGATCAGAGGTACATGGAAATGAATCAATTAAGCTGGTGGTATATGGATAGAAAAAGGTAAAGAGGCATTAATGTACCATATTAAAGGCCTGAATTTCATATCGAGTATAAAATAAAAATCCAAGGTAAGAACTTAAATTGAAAATCACTACATGATAGTTGAAACATATTTTTGTGTAGTATTTTGCCAAAAAGCAATGAAAAGAGTGCCAGATTATTGCCATTTAAATACTACATAAATTAATTCAAAGAACATGGTAAAAACAGATAACTTTAAATTTTAACTAAAATTACAGTAGAGACTTCATACCAAATATAATTTTTATCTTATAAATTAACAGATTGTCTCATTTGTACAAATTTAGTGTCTTCTAATATCCCTTTTTCAGAAACATGGAAATATCTTTTAAAGTCTACAAAGTTTTTCAGTTTTAATCTGTACATATTTCTAATAAAAATGACTAAATTCAGTTTTTATTTTATTTTATTAAAAACAAAATGAATAAAACAAATGTACAAGCAGAAATAAAAGACTGAACTTATTTCTCTTCTGTAGAATCAGGCTTCAAACGTTTTGATGGAGAACTTCCCTTCTGAAGCCAAGATGTTAGAGCTGTATGTTTAAATGTAACAGGAGATTTGCCCACATCTCTAGAATAAGAAAATAAACCATTGCTTAATATATCAGCAAGACATTTTTTTCACCCTAAGAATAAAAACATGTTCTAAATAAAATTATTAAAACCATTTTCACCTCTAAAGACACTATTTCTAAATTTCTTAAATTCAAATATAATGAAAAACTGTTTGGATTACAAAAGACAAAATTTTTAACAAAAAAAAAGCATTCCTTTATTTAAAAATTGCACTGCACTCAGGTATGATTGTATCTTGTGAGATTGGAAATGGACAGAGTAAAAAATGAAAATTAAGAATTTACTGATGGAGAAATGGAAGAGATTGTGCTCTTGTATTGAGGTTCTTTTTTTCATAACAATATGAAATTAAAATTGGAAAAAATAATTTAGATGTGTTTAGGTTAGGTTTTTAATACAATGGATATATATAAATATACAAACACATATTTTTAGAATTCTCATATATATCCTACTTAACAATAGAAAACACACACCACTTTTAAGAGTTTAGTTAATGCATACTAAAATTGGTTTATTTCATGATAAATAGTTAAAGAAAATGATTTTTATAAATGTGCTAAAATAAGTTCTTAATGTATATAATAAAATAAATGTAAATAAGGTATAATTAAATGCTTATAATTATGATACTAACTATACAAAAGTTTAATATAAAAATAATACATCTTTTATTCATTTCTTCCTATTTAGAACACTTGAGAATTTTTGTGATTTCTGAACTGAAGATTGATTTTATTAAGTTTAAGCAACTGTACATTGATGTTCCTTAATTTAAATGATTTGAAGGTAAAATAAATAATGTATTTAAAATGGACATCTCAAATAATAGTGGAAAAACAAAGGAAAACTTAAATTAATATGGGAAAAGATACTGATCATCACTGAAATGAAGTTCCTTTTCTCTCTCTCTCCATCCATCCATCCATGCATGCATGCATGGAGAGAGGAATTTCATTTCAGTGCCTTTCGAACTCGATAGATTTTCACATGTGCTTGTAGAATTACAATATTTTATCCCCTTGTGTGTATGTGTGTGTATATATATACAGAGAGAGAAAATAGGTCCTAAAACATGAAAAAATAGAGAATGAGAGTAAATTAAAATTATAAAATTTAATCACACATGCATAAACAGCATTATAATACTTCATAATTTGTAACATAAAAATTCATAGGATTAAAATATTACTTTTTCATGATGCACTCTACAGAATTATTTCGAGAATTGTTAACCAATGTAGAAACAGGATGCATTTCTATCTCTTCAATAGGTTTTAAATTTGCAACAGCCTTAGAAAATAAACAGAAGAAAAAGGTATAATATTAAGAATTTAACTACAATTTAAAGTGAATAAAATTATATTACAAAAAATTATATGATTTCACATGATTGTTATTACTTTCCTTCCTTTTAATAATGTATTAAATAAAGGATTTTTTATTATTAATATTTGATTCAAAATATATTATTTATTAATTAGTTAGAAAATTTTATATTAGGATGAAAACTAAATTAATTTGTAACATTCAATGTAAAAAAACAAAAGAAATATGATTGTTGAAATGATTGACTGACTAATTTAGATTTGTATAATGTAGAAAATAACTAGTAGTGCATATGATAATAAAGAAACATGCGTGGATTTTAAACAACATATTTTAACTATTACTGAAATATAAATAGCATTTAACTTATTGTACAGTAAAATAAAAGTGAAAGATTATGAATTTTGGTTTATTTTAATAGATAATGTCTAAGAGACCAAATTTTTCTACTTTCTTAAAAAAAAGTAAGCATTTAGACTGTAGAAGATATTTGTAAAAACCTAATTGTTTGATATAATTTAAAAATATATTATTTATTTTTGTGACTTAGTTGTACTTTCTTCTTGATTGAGCTCAATTTTATTTTTGGAAATGAAATTGTTATGTTTTCATATATACATTCTCTTACAATAAGGACTCTGAATAGTTCAGAAAACAACTAATGATAGGAAAAATAAAAATATCAATTATGCATTAAAATATGTAGTTTATGCCTTAGTTATGAATATTAAGATATTAAAAGTTACAAAAAATACAAATAACTTTTTCCTAAATTATTGTAATATATTGAATTTTTTGCTAGAGAAAAGTATTTTGAAATTTGTTCTTACTTCTTTAATTGGCACTCTCTTACTATCCAGCCACATAGATACTTTATCTTTTCCATCTAAAATAGCCTTAATGAAATATTTCATAAATTATTCTAAAATTCATTTATAATACACATAAGTTAAACTAATGTTTATTTACAATCTGAAAAAAAAAGTAAGAGTCTGATTAACATTTAGCATAATCAGTATATATTTAATTATTAATAAATGATTGACACTTGCTTCAAAGATCCAATGTATACAACTAAGTTTAATTAATGACAGCTCTTTAAATGAAATAAATAACAAATATTTTGAAGTATGCACATTAAGCTAATCCATCAAACAAGGAGAACAGAAAATGTTTAAGGAGAAAGTTGAGTTACTAGTATTTTACTATGGGAATGTTTGTACAAGATACTAGAATGAATATGTACACTTGAATGAATACTCATATAGTAAACTAAATAACAATAATATAACACACATACATTACATTAAAAGAACGCTTTATCAGGTAGATAAAAATGTGCTGTTCATTGAAAGTACTGTGTACATTGAATATTACTGTATACATTGAAAGTACTGTATTAAAAACCAATCATTGGCAGGCCGTACTGCCTAATACAGTCCATTGAAGAAAACGGCCTTGGCCAGTGCTTAGGCTGCAGTACAGGTGAAGAAGAGTAATAAAAGTTGGAATCAGAATAGTCTAAAAGCAGACTGAAAACAATTAATCAAAATCATAAATAACATGATTTCAGAAGAAATGAATAGCTGAAAAAGTACTTAATATTCTGCAACAAATAGAAACATGTAATGAATATTTGACTTATCTGATTTTACAGTTTAGACAATTTTAAGTGCAAAATTGTAAGTCAGAGTGAACCCATTTAACAATCTCTTAAAATAATAACACAATAAAACAAAAACAACAACATTACATTAATATAATTTATCTCAATATAAATAAGATAGAAATTGTAATGCAATATATGGGTTGTAAGTTTATTGTATGTTTAAGACATTTCTTTGTGGCAAAGGAAATAAGATATCAAAATTACATACAGGCATTCTTTCATGGACAAAAGATGCAGCTTTGGATGACTCCATAGTGATAACAGAATAGCTATATATTGTTTCATTCTAAAATGAGAAAATAAAACTAAGATAAGAAATAAATTTGAATAGAATATTTTTCACTAATATATATATATTTTCAATTGTACACACAAGTTTTACACAATTTTAAACTTAGTAGATTTGTATGTTATTGACCTACCATTTTTTTAATCTAATTTTCTCTAAATATACTTCACTTACAAGACAATGTAAATTAAATTCAATAATTTGATTTACATAGGTTTGGCAATTAATCTTCATCAATCATTAAATTTTTAAATTTCCAGTGGAAACATTAAGGAACACATAGAAAAGTCAAAGAGAAGAATACAATTTTATCCATGCCCAGATTTTGGTTGATGGGGGCCTTTTAGACAATGTAATATAAAAACTAAAGATTAAATGCAAAAGCATTTTAACAAATAATAAAATACTTTTTTGTGTTATTTATTATATTGTTCCACTGTAGCTCAGATTATAACTAGAGTACTAAGGGTTTGAGGCTTGAGTCAGTCAAAGAAAGTTGAATTCACTAATGTCAGCCAGGGCATGTAAAATAAGTTCATGGTCACAATGTCCTCTAAGTTAAAATGATATGTCTGGAGGTGGTAGGTTAAGCCTGCTGGGTTTTCTGCTTGATCCCTGCTGCTAAATTACAAAGACTCACTTTGAGCAAGAACAATGTTACTTGTATCTGTTACATTTCTTAAGCTATATGTGCTCCTCATGTAGAGCTAAACAAGTAATAGCTTTGAAGCCAATATCAGACACTTGTGCACTGACTAAAATACTGGTTTAAATTGACATCTGAAACAATATTATCAAGATTTACAAACTGAAACAATTTTAACAAAATCAGAACATTGAAACAATATTAACACAATAAATGTAAAGAAACAATATCAACAAAATTAACATAATAAAATTTTATAAAATTAACATATTACTTCAAAACTTACAAACTTTGTTACAGCCTCTGAGCTGCAACCCATACAGCCTATGCTTAAATCTGACCCTGATCCCAGTAAGAATTCTTTCTAAAAATATTACTTTGAAGATTAAAAATTGAGAAAAAATATCTTTATTTACAAAGGTGAAAATATAAAAAGCAATTTTAACCTGAGGGTTTTTCCAGATATCAAATAATCCAGCCATGGTCAACAAACGTGGTCCACGCCATTCAGACTCTTCCTTTGAATCCAAAATATTTGTAAAAACTTCAGGCCCTTTTTCTTGAGGGAAATAAATAAAATATGGCTGCTTTTGTTTACTTCCAATGATTTTCCACTCATAAAACCTGAAAATTCATTTTACAGCTGATATAAATGCTTACCATTGAATTTTTCTTTTTTATATTACAGATTTTTACAAGTAGTTTAATATGTAACAAAATGAGTACAAATAATTGATTTGCCACCTTGGAATACCCAAACAATGATTAGTTTATCTTATATTAGAACTTAACTCATAATATAAAATAACATTGATACAAATTATACAGGCAAATCAGTAAATTTTTGTTCTGATTATGAGAGATAGCCTAAAATAATTATACTAACAATGTGTACATTAATATATAATTTAAAAACTTTCTTGCTTCAGATGCATGTAATATCTACAATAATAAAACTTCCCATTATGCTAATAATAAGATTCTGATAGAGTTAATATAATTAAGGGTAAAACAGCTGCACAAATAAACAAAGCAGAAAAGTATACATTAGGAGGTATCAAGTAGAATGCATAATCTGTATAGTAAAACATACAGTAAATTTTAAATTAAATACAAGATTATGATAGAGTTTATATAGCTGAGGGTAAAACAACCACACAAATAAAAGTAGAAAAGTATACATATGGAAAGGTACCATGCATAATCTGTATACTAAAACATAAAGTAAATTTTAAATTAAATATAACAATACTTAAATATCAGATATCACAGAGATATAAATAGCAAGAGAGAGAAAAATTACCCATCAGCAAGAATTACACATCTGAATCCAGACATTGCGGCCCCTTTGTATGTTGGTTTTTCAAGAATATTCTCATAGCGACAGTTGTTTGTTTTCAAACTGTACTCTTCAAATCGACCTCTATACCAAGAAGGAATAAACCCCCAGCGCATAGGCATGATAACATAATTATCACATTTTTCGTATGGAGCCAAAACTTCATCACTTACTATTACAGGCCTGAAAAAACATATAAACAGAGTAAAAATAGGACTGACAAAGTGTATAATCAGAATTAGAACTCAAAATAGTTTTTAAAAGAGTAAGATAACAGTTATATTAATCTAATTATCTTAAATATTATGATGGAAATTTATATAAAATTAAAGGAATTTTTTTTAATGTTATACACAAATCTCTTTTTCACACTTTGTTTCATAACTTTGTTTATTAGAATTGAAAATATTTTCAGCAAGACCACCTCCAGTAGACACATTAAGAGCATATAAAAAACTTGAACTATTATATATTTACAAAATTTTGAGCTAAATCTTTAATAAAATTATATGATAACGATCTGTGAAGAAGATTTTAAAAGTCTGCCACTACACAACCATCCAAATTAAGTTTAATTTAAACACTTTTTAAAGAGTGTGAAATACTGTATCATAAAGACTATTTTATAAAAATAAATTACGAAATTGTAAGGTATTTTACCCCAAATTTGATTAAAAATTTATTTAAATTTTGAAAATTATTTCCCCTTATCTTCTTAAACTATAGTAGACGTTTTAATACAGTTTAATGTATACTCAAAGAAAAGTGTATATTCTGATAAACATACGATATTTGACTCGGAGAAAGGTTATACGAAGGTTTATAATCTTGCCAATCATACTTCCGAATCCATTTCAAAGTATTCTCATTACGAGAATATTGACAAGTAGCTCTCTGTATACCTTCTTTATCAAGAGTGCTAAAATAAAAAAGTCATACATTAATATCAGAAATGTAATTCAGCCTACCTTTCTCTAAATAATAATAAAAAATTATTAAATTATTTATGTTACCAAGCTGTTCGCCCGCACATATTAGAAATTCCTTTTAAATCTACTATAAAAAAGAATAGTTTTCATAAGCAGACGATATTAAAATTCCCCTCTCAAAATTAGGCGGCTGCAGTTAAAGCGATCATTGAATCTAAATAAACAGCTTACTGGTGAATGAACTTTTGAGAAAAATTAGTGACAAATTAGTAATTTTGATAATAGAAAAAACTAAATAAATTATGTATGAATGATAGTGAAGTTTCTTTTAGCGTTTTTAAATTTTTCTCACTTTTTAAACTTTTTCTGAAGAGCAACACGGCACCATCATTGTTGACAAATAAACATTGTAGCAACGTGACATGATCACTTACGTTCATTCACAGTGGGAGTAAATCGTGTTATAAAATTAGCGGGCAGGCTAAATGTGTGACATTATTAAGTATATCACCATATATCACAAGCATATCACACAGCTGTAACCAACAAATTAAATAACAATCAACTGTGTAGTTTACATCCAATAAACTTTTTATCTTAAACCTTAAGGCTTTTTGTAAAATCATATTCTAATTTTTCTTAAAAGGGTAAATAATATTTAATCAGATCTACCGAAAAGGTAAATTAATGGTTTTATGTGTATATTTAAGGTTCTCAAATATTTTACATTTATTTTAAGGCACACATTTATTTTTCTCCAGAGACCGATGGATTTGCAAATCAATGTATCTGGAATATCTGAATATATGAAAGATATTTTACGTCATTATTCTGAAATCAGAGGTAATAAAATTTTAAATTGTATAGCTTGCAGACTATTCTTGATATAATGCTTAGTTTATAGAATGGGTTTTTGACAGTCATTTTAGAAATTAAGTTCCTTCCATTTATATTTTAAATGAATATTTATTTTTATTATGTTAAATGAATGTTTACTTTTAGAATTTTATTTATAATACGAATGAAAGTTTTAATTTTTCATATTTTTAGGAGTATTTTTTCTAGCATATAAATTTTCCCATATTTATTGAATTCCTGAAAGATAAATAAAATACCTCTCATCTTCAGCCATTTACTTTCAAGAGGGATTATATTTGATTATATAAAAGCTAAGTAATAAAAGAAAACAAATGTTTTGTAGCATTATAAAATAGCTGTAAATTTTTACTTAATTTACAGGGTTACGCACTGGTTTTGTTTACATATTTTTTACTATATTCTGGCTTAAAGGCTGTTTTACACTGTCTAATATTTATAATTGAGTAGTTTAAATAGACAGTATGGTTAGGGACACAGAAACTTGTGGAGAGTGTGTAAACTCAAGTCTGACTATTCACAGGGAAGTTTATAATAGCTGTTCAAGGTTGGATTCCCATTAAGTGAGATGACTCTTATTTTTTATTTTGATGTTTTTATAAATATCAAAGTATTTTGTTCATTTTTCTTTTAGGAAATTTTATTTTCAGAAAACTTATATAAAACCATAATAAAATGTTTTTTTTTTAATAAAAAGCAAAATTTTCTTAGCTGTGTTTTTGATGCTGGTCTAAAAGTATAATTATATTGTTTTTACAATTATATCATGTTTTGGGTTTAATTTCTTTTTTTTTTATAGTTTGTGTTTTTGGTGTATTTTTAAAATATTTATTATTAGTGAAATATTTTTTTAAAAGTAAATCAAAGATTTGAAAGCTATTTTACAAAACAGTTTACATAAAATTATCAGGAAACAACTTTTTGTTGCCCAATATTTTTTATTTTAAAACCTGAATTAGTTAAGTGATTGAAATTCTTTAATATGGACTGATTAGGAGTAACAAGTATAACAAAAATATTTGGTGTAATTACTGTATTATTTGCTCAAAATACAAATATTTTTAAAATATTTTTATTAGCTAAAGAAGATTTAGAATCAAGTCTGTTTTGGGATGCTATTGTTATAACTGCTAGTGATGAAAACCAAATGAAAGGTTATGAAAAGCAAATTGCTTTGAAAGTAAAGAGAAAAGAGATTCCATCTAACATCCCTTTTCACATATTTGCTGATCCTCCTGGGTATAAAATAGGTAAATTGTTATTTACTTTATAATTTTATACTTTACCTCTATGTGAATATTGTCTGAAAAGCATAGTAATTTTCATATAGTTTTAAATAATAAAAGTAAACAGAAAGGTATTTTAATTTTGGTGTTAAAACATAAGAGATTTGCCTGTCTTTAGCACATTTTCTTAAAAGTAAGCTTTTTATATAATTTTTTTTTATTTTATCTTTAAAGTACATTTATTATAAGCATTTTATTTACTTATTCATTTAATTAAATCAGTCATAAGTTGGCATTCACAAATAAATTTTTTTATTTTGAGTAATTCATATGTTTCTATGATTCTGTTAATGTTTGGTTTGATGTTTTTCTTTTACATAGATTTGTTTTTTACATTTTTAAGATTATTTATATTTCAAGAGATGTTAAAAAATTTATTCCTGGAGAAGTTTTTATAAAATGTTCATTGAAATGAAGAAAATTTGTACTCATTTTTTTAAAAGGTCTAATTTTTTTCAATTAAATTAAATATTTTCAATATTTTTTTGAAATTTTTATACGTGGATTGTGAGATCGGCCTAAAATCTTTGATAATTTTTATGTAAAAAAATTTGTTTTTAAAACTTTTAATTTTTAATGAATTTTCATTACCTTTATATCTAACTATGAGTGATTAATTAAAAATTATCCAAATTTAAAGCTTTTATATTCACTAGTAAATACTATCGCTTAATAATTTTCAACAAAATCTTACTGTTTTGGGAAATACATTTATTTTTAACATTTTATAAAAATTTGATGCTCGATTTAATTTTAAAGCCACTTTAACTATTAAAAAAATTAAAATACATGTTTTTATAAATTTTTTGTTCAATTTGAATTGGTTTGCTAATATTAAAAAAAAAAATTTTAAATAATCTTAATGAAAAATTTAAAAATTTTTAAAATGTTTTAGTTTTAAATTTATTTTAAAGTTTATTTGTTTTTTTACCATGTCACTGATGTTTAAATGTGTATTTTTTTTACAGAGAAAACAAAATGATTATTAAGAATTGAAATTTTTACAAAGAGAAATAATAATTTAAAAAAAAAATTATATTTTAAAAAAAACTTTAAACATAACAATACATGCTTGGTTTGATAATTTTATTTCTTTTACAGTGAGAAGTAAATGACAAATGATTTATTGAGATTTTAAATTTATGTAGACTTTTATTGAACTCATAAATTTGCAATTATATACTATAGTTTGTTTTAAACAAGATTTGCAAATTTATGAAAATGCTTATATGTTGGAATATTGCTTATCGCTGGAGGTTTAGCGAACTAAATCTTTCTGCTCTTGGAAGTTATTTTGAATTCTTGGTTCATATGAATTAACAGATTGGATTTAATTTTCTACTTTAGCTCTTCAAAGCTGTCCTGTATTTTGGCTAGTTCTGATGCAATTATCAGCTTCAAGTTAAATGATATGGTAAAATTTGAAATAAAAAATTAAATAAATGAAAAAATGATTTATTATAATTTTTGATTCATTGTTTATAACTTAACATTGTATCATTTTGTCAGTAAATGTTTATATTCAGTAAATTAATATTTTGTTATGTTTTTTAATTTTATCTGAAAAGAATTAGATAATTTAAATTTTCTTGTTATTGAATTACTTAATTAAATTTGATTAATTATTTAAAATTGTTTAATAAAAGTTATCTGTATAAAAATTACCTGTTTACAAACTTATCAACATATATGACATATAGCTATCATATGATCATTTGAGATAACTTTCAGAGTTTTAATCTATATTATTATGAAGGCTTCTTTCTTGGAACTACTTCTGCTGACATCTTTGGATTTCATTGGGTCTTTAACAGAAAGTGCAATTTTTAAAGTAAAATATACAGAATTCTATTTATCTAAAAACATATACCAAAAATCATTAATATGCTTGTTTATATAGATGTGTTAGTATAGTGACATTCTGAAATCCACTATACATTTAGATGTAACTCTAAAATTGAAAGATTCCTTATTGCAAACTTTGTAAAAGATAGGGCTAAATTCTAAATTGATAATGGTTGCATGCAAGTTAAAGAAATCAATTAAACACTTGATAAAATAAATTTTTATTTCTACTTTGATGCAGTTATTATTAAGGAATAAGTTACTAAATGTACATTTAAAAATAAACAAATATGTGTACATGTTTAAGAAAATTTCTACTAGTAAGTACTAGTTGCTTTGCAGCCAGTCTTTGGTCTGGGTAATTAAGGTTCCTAAATGAAAGTTATATATTTTTCAACATTCAAATTAGCTTTTAGATTATATTACACTAACAATATAAGAATATTGAAAATAAAGCAATCCCTTATTATAAAAAGAATAATTCATTTAAATTTAGTTTTCATCATGAAATATAATCTAAAAAAATAAAAGAATTATATTTGGCCTTGCATTTATAAACAGAAATGTGCCTTAGTATTTTGGCAGATCATTTAAAGGGAAGAAATCTATCTACAAATAAAATGTTATGTTAGATATTTTTTCAAAAGTTTATGTTGTTATGTAGAATAATATTAGTGTCTAAAAATTGTAAAGAAATGATGTTACTGAATTCAAACTTCAAGAAATATGCCAACTTTAAATTGATAAAATATAAAAAGTCCAATAAATATGGTTAAAAAAATTGCATCATCTGAAAATACATTTTAAATGCTATCAAATGAATTAATTTATGTGAAAGATTTAAATTATTTTAGTATGTTATTAAAAATATATAAATATCAAATGGTGCCAGTAGAATTGTCAAACACAAATTAGATTAAAAAAAAAGCTTTCTATCTCATACATCTTGATCTTCAAACAATTTTTGTTCTCTGAAATCTTCCCAGGATTGACCAGTATCACCATGCAACATTTTATGGAGATCAATTCAACAACATAGAAATACATAGTGAACATACATAAATAAAAAGAACATAAATAAAAGAACACTCATAAATAAAAAGAATTTTTTATGTATAGATTTTTAAATCGTTTTTCAATTATGTTTGATTGTGAGATATTAATGCATAATGATTTAAAAAAAAATGCATCATCTGAAAATACATTTTAAATGCTATCAGATGAATTAATTTGTGTGAGATATTAATGCATAATGATTAAAAAAAACACTTAAATAAAAAGAACTAAAAAAAACACATAAATAAAATGAAAATACATTTTAAATGCTATCAGATGAATTAATTTGTGTGAGATATTAATGCATAATGATTTAAAAAAACACATAAATAAAAAGAATTTTTTTTGTATAGATTTTTAAATCATTTTTCATTTATGTTTGATTGCGAGATATTAATACATAACAATTTTTAAAAAAATTGCATCATCTGAAAATACATTTTAAATGCTATCAGATGAATTAATTTGTGAAAAATTTAAGTTCTTTTAACATGTTATTAAAAATATATAGATATCAAATGGTGCCAAAGTAGAATTGTCAAACACGAATTAGATTAAAAAAAAAAGCTTTCTATCTCCATACATATTGATCTTCAAACAATTTTTGTTCTCTGAAACCTTCCCAGGATTGATCAGTATCACCATGCAAAATTTTATGAAGATCGATTCAACCAATACATAGTAAACGTACACACACAAATAAAAAGAATTTTTTATGTATAGATTTTTAAATCATTTTTCAATTATGTTTGATTGTGAGGTATTAATACATAATGATTTATTTATTTTTGTCTAAAGAGTTAATTACTTTTTACTTATTTAGACAAATGGACATTTAAAAATGATGGATTTACTGCTCTTGCTCATCCATCCCCCATTTCTGTTGGTTGTGGTCATGGTGTGTATGTTCTTCCGGAAATTAAAGATTTGGTTAACTGTTCATCTTTCATGAGTGAATGTTTACGTGTTCTTCAGAAACCAACCATAGAAGATATGCACGAAAAAGGAGCAGTGAATAATTTTAAGTGTGGTATGTACAACAAAATTGTTTAAAAATTATTTAAGTAAATGTTTTTGAGATGTTGTTTGATCTGTATTTTCTCATTTACACGAAATATTTAGGGGTTTTTGTTGTTTTTGAGATATATATACATATATATGTAGTTTTTTTTAAATATAATAGTTTAGTTCCATTTAAAAATTTTATATTGTGAAATTGATTTAAAAAAATTTTGTTTTGTTATATTCATAATACTATTTATTGATTAGGTTTTTAGTTTTAAATTACGTTAGATATGCTTAACAATTTTCCTACATGCTTAGAAGTATTTTTAGAGAGCTTCAGTGGAAAAACATGAGATGTATCGTATATTGCATCTTACTGTCACCTATAAAATTTATAACTATGTAGTGATTCTGAACTAAATTCTAATGGTATTTAGATATTTATTTTTTTGTTGTACAGGGAAACATTGATAACCAGAAACCTATAATCCAGCACTAATTGCATTTTCTATTTATTTAACTCCTCGGTGCAACAGCCCCTAGGGGGCCAGGGCCAGCGGTGCCAATCTCTGTTTATGTGAACTAGGGCCTTGGGGTGCAAAGCATATGTTCTGGTTAGGTGGTCAATCTTACATGGAACCCCCAGTGTTTAGTTCCCAAGCACGCTTGGTCCTCAGTTCATCTACTCACTGAAAGGATGAAAGGATGAGTCAACCTTGCCCAGCCCGGGGATCGAACCTCGGACCTGTGTTTTCGGAGAGCGAAGCCTACCCCAAAGCCATTGGGCTTTTTTTCTATTTATTTACTTCTTTTCAAATTTTGATGATTTGTTCTTCTGGTGCTAATGGCAATATATATATATATATATATATATATATATATATATATGTTGCTGCATTGTATATATATATGTAGAGAAAGACTACATTTCACTTGCTCTTGGTGGCAACACCATCGCTGGCTGTGAAGTAGAGAAAGGATCTACGGCGAATGGGCAGTCGGGCTCTTGCTCTTGATGACGGAACTTTGTGTTCACATTTAGCAGTAGACGAGGATGGAACTTCGTGTTCACATTTAGTAGTAGACGAGGATGGAACTTTGTGCTCGCATGTAGACAATTAATTTTCCATGTAAATAAATTTCACTAGTTGAATATTGATGTGGGACTCATTTTTAGCGGGTCCTACATATATATATAAATTTTACTTTGCCTGATTTATCTTCTAGTTAAAATATCCTGCCTTAACAGTTTGAAATTGAACTGATACAATCAGGAGAGGGGGGACAGAAAACTGCTTGCATTGGTCAAAAATTCACTATATGATTTATTTTGCAAATGCAACATTGAAACTTAGGTATCCTTAGAAAAGAAAAGAAGCTTAGCACAGAACCAGAGATTCAGAATGTCTTTGATCTGTCAAAAACAAAAGAATGGAATTAATTCTTCTGTTTGTCTGTTTTCTTTGTAAATTTGAATTTTCGCAAGATTGCATTGTAATTAATTTTATATTGTTTTCATTTTCTTTAATTATGTCTGTTGCTAGCAGTAGTAAGGGTATCAAATGTTTTTACAATACTTTATCCATCGTAAAAAAGTTCATACTTTTTAAAAAAATCTACAGAGGAACATTGGTAAAAAGTATTTGCATGGATTTCGGCATTAGATCATCAATGGTGTATGAGAAGAAAAAAATACACAAAACTAAAATTATTGAAGCAAATAAAACTGAATGATATATTTAATTGAATGTAGTAAGTAATTTGTGGAATGCCAATGTTATTTGATGTCAAACACTAAACTTATCTTAACTTGAATTTTTTTTTATTTGTTAAAAAATTAATGATCTGTATTGCTGCTTTATAGCTGGAAATTTAAAATATATCGAGTTGTTGTACTCTAAGTTTTAATAACTTGTTTGGTTTTTTTGTAAGAGAATATGTTTATTTTAAATCTATTTTTAAAGAAATATTTTATTTTGTGAATGTCTGTTAGTTTAATTTTTTTTTCTTCTCAGAATCAAAAAATAATAATCCAGAAAATCCATAATCAGTTAGCATGCATTCCCCACTGATGCCAAATTATTCTTATTTGACTGCATTTTTGTCCTCTTGACTTTGAGTATTTTCATTTATTTTGACCTTATTGAGAAAATAGGTCAGGAAAAGAGGCCTGTTTTTCTGGTCGGAGCTATTGCTTATGAAATTATCAAGAAAAAGTGTAAGAGTCATGTCCATCTCTGTTGGTGGTCGGGAGAACTTTTATTCTTTTGAACAATTGAAAATGGCAGTATTGTACCAGTAATGGTCCTTTTGACTCACGGACCATTAGAGGTATCAAGTGTGCTGTTTTTGTCAACGCACCGACAGAGAAAAGAAATTGTGCTTTGTGTGACCAAGTTGCCTGGGTGCCAAAGGGTGTTTTGGCTACTCCAAGGACAAAGGTCAAAGAGGGGGGGGTGTCGATCTCCCCTAAAACCAAGGTTTACTGTTTGGAAAAGAAGAAACGGGAGGGAACTCCTGGCTGAATTTTGAGATGAGCAGGTTGTCTAGAGTAATCTCCTCTCTGGACGACTTTACTTATACACTTTAATATTTCTTTAAATGTTTTTTTTTTGTTGTAATAAGTCAACATTGTTAAGTTTAATCCTTTGCTGCTGATTATTTTGTCTACATACCTGCTCCTTATATGAGACCCATGCAAAGTCATATCTTAAATGATTAGGATGTGACGGACATCGGACATAGAAAAAGCGCGACTGCTCGGCGCACTAACAAAAGGTATCATAGGGATTTCCGGATTCACATATATACCAATGGTTCTATAATCAATAGAGAAATACCTGTGTAGAAATCTGCAATTCCCTCTTCCCCCCCTTTTTATAAGACAGTAGAAAAAGATAACATTAATTTTGATGAAGAAATAAAATATTTGTAGACTTAGAGCAAATAGTTGCATACAAAAAGGAATTTTTGGAAGTAGTGATTAAGTCATATAGGAGATCTACTAGTGGTTATTGTTAACAAAAACTTCACATTTATTAGAAAAGAAAAGTAATAGTTATTGTAGAAAGGTTTTAAATAGTAGGCAACTCTGTTATACTGCACTGGGTACCAAGCCAATATGTATTGAGGATAACAAAAGAGATGACTTTGTTGTAGAAAGGACATGACTGCATTACAAATTCCAGATGATTTGACTACCTTTAGTACTGTAAAAGTACTAAAGGTGTAAGTTTAGTACTTGTGCTCTACTGAAGTGCTATTTTTCTTCCATTTTTGCACATGAGATACCCTGGAAGTGTATTATTTCTTTTTTAGTTTTTTTATTTGCATTGGTAAGATGTTTTTTTTTAATTATGTTTTTCTGTCTTTTTAGGTAATGAGAACCATGAAGTGATCTTCAGTGATAGTGCTTTTTTCTTTGATCACAAAATAATTTCAAAATTAATTAACTTTTATAATAGTAACAAACCTCTAAAATGGGAATTAAGTTCCTATGGAGATTTTCTTCAACCTCTTGGTTCAAATGCAAGCCCTTTTTATATTGTTAAAGATGATAGTAATGAAGAATTAGCCTTGATGAGATCAGCTTTATATGGGAGTCTGAATGGTACAAACCTTTCCATTTTAGTACTTAAAAATTCATATTTTCATCATTTAGGAAGTATGAAAGAATATGTAGATAGCTTTTGTTTCAAAAATAATTTTTCTGATACTTTCCCTATAAGCAAATTTAGTTTTAGTACATGTTCAGTAATTGGTGTAATTCCATTATATGTCAATGGTACCATTTTACACTCAGTCATTCATCCCATGTCAGGTGTACATGAGCATACTATTGTAGAATATTGTGATATAAATATAGCCATGAATACTGGTAAAAATTGCATTATTAGCAATATCCAACTGCCAGGTTATTCTGTTCAACGATTGCCATTTACAATACCCGATGATACTTTATTACATACAGCAGCCTTAAAAAGTGGATTTGTAACTATTGCTTGTAGAATTTATGATGATATAAAGAAAGTTTACGATGATAGATATTCATTTGAAGTTGATTTCTTTGGGAAAAGGCTTGAAAATTCTCTTGCTCCCAATCTGGAATGTTTCAGTACTGACTGTGAAAATGCTTCATTTTGGAATGCTAAAATATTTCCTGTGAAAGACAGCCCAGAAGCTTCATTAATAGAGACATTAAAGATTATATCTTGTGAGACTGAAGAGAAAATGCAAAATATGTATAATAATTTAGATGAAGAATGTATAAAACTTGTATCTATAGCAGATATTTTAATTTTAAAAGATGCTGAAAAAATGATAGATTATCAGCAAAAGTTATATTATAAAATTAAATCAAAAAAGGATTTATTTAAGTGATGTGATGCAATTCAAGTAATTTTTATGAAGACTGTAAATATAAGCAATAACTAAATGTGCAATAGATACTTTTATTTGCTGTACACCAGTGATTCCTAAACTCCTCCCCCATGGATAGCTTCCATAGAAAACACATTCCCATGAACCCCTAATGAAATAACTGTACAATTAACATCAAAATTACAGTTTTATAACTGTGATGCTTAATAGTAAAAATAAAATATAACAAAATATTTTGGTTTTCAGAGTAATATGTACATGGTTTCTGCACACCTGGAAAGTGATGGAAAATCATGGATTTAGACAATGGATTAATTTTGTCATGGAAAGTCATGATTTTTCAAGTAAAATGAGTAAAAGTCATGGAAAGTCATGGATCCGCTAAACTACCGATTAAAAAAATGCATTCAATTGTTTAATTCTATTTTTACTTGTCATTTGGCTGAAGTTACTGAGTTTGGTATTTATGTATTATCCTATTGACCATATTGCCAAGTAAAATTTGTTCACCAAGGAAACTCAAAGCAAGAAAGCTTAATGGGTGGGTAAATGTATATTATTCTAGTTTTTTCTTAAATTGTAGATTAAAATTTTATTAATATAATATTCATTATTTTTTAATAAAAATTAGTTAAGATTTTTTGCACAAAATATAAGTTTATCTCTAGGGATATTGTATATAAACATTATAGGGTTATATTTGGCTATTATTCATGGTCACCTGGATAATACCAAAGTACCCTGAATTCAAATTGGAAACATTTTGATTGAAAAATTGCTATATGATTAAACTTAGGTATGTAGATACAACAATTTATTTTTATGTATGTGAGTTTATTAACACTTATAAAGTAAGTTTATAGTTTTTTATGATAAAATTCCTGTAATTTCTCTAAAAGCATATATTTTATTTGTATGTACACCAGAAGTTTTATTCATATATACTTTAACGAAAGCTTTTTAAAGTCGTGGAAAATGATCTACTAAATCAGGGAAAGTCATGAAAAGTCATGGATTTGAAAAATTTTATTTTGGCAGATACCCTGCATCTATTGATATTATTATCTTGTGTTTTCAATTTTAAAGACATTATTTGTCAATACTGCTTATGAAAAGAGTGAGCCTTATGAGTTGATATGAATTTATGTTTGGCTCTATGTTGAGTAACATTCACAAGTCTTCGTGAGCTTTAATTTCCAGTTAATTTGTGTTTAAACTTCAGGATGTAGCTTTTAGTTGCGCTAAATTCACATTCTACTAAAGAGGAAGATTGAAAACTGTTTCTGTAAAGTGAATATAATACAATATATAAAATCAGTATATGTTTTTCTAACCTTGGGGTGTCCAGGAGCCAGGAAAACTGGTAATTATATTGGAATTTGTCAATTCTGTAAATATCAGGGAAAGTGTGAATTTTTTTTTAGATCACAGAATTTTCTGTCAAAAAAAAAAAAGTTTTTAAAAAAACAACATCTATCAATAATAATAATAATAATAAAAATTTCAATTGAAGACTTTTTGTACTTGTTTTAAAAATGTTTATTCGCTGTTAAATAATATTATAAACAAAAACAGAAATCTTCAGAAAATGAAGCACTTGAAGATCAAAGGAAAAAAAATCAAAACTGATTAAAAAGCCATTGGAACAAAACCTGCCTATATAATTTAAAGAAGCTAACAAGGGAATTAATGCTAATATGGAGCAAATTGAATATTTAAAATAATATTGTTCAATTTTTATTAATATATTAGGATGCATTATTTAAATATAAATAAAATGTGACAAAGCAGAACTGCAGAAATTACCATAGTTTATTTTATAATTATTTTAATGAAATTGATTAATCTTCTATTAGTACATTGTATGCAGGATATGTACTAGTACATTTTCTGACAATTGATACTAGAGCGTGAAACTTGTACTAGTATGTTTCCTGATGATTGATACTTGAGCATGGGTCATGTACTAGTACGGGTTAGTGTAACAACATGGTTTGCTTGTGGGTAGAAAAATAATGGTATATACAGGAAAACGAAGCCAAATGTTCTTTTCTTTTATTTTTTTATAATGTAAAAACGTTTATGTATAACATAATTTGAAAAAATTAAAACTATGTACTACTATTTCTATTTGATTTTTCGTATTTACAATACTATTATAAATTTATGGGCTAAAAAATATATTTTTTGTTTACAAAAATCTTATCTTAAAATTTATATATTTCTATTTATATGTATTTGTTTATATATTTCAATATAAAATATGAAAAGTTGGTTAAAAAATTAAATAATTTTTGATCTATTGAGATTTTAACTCAATAACTAAATTTACTTGCAAAATGCCTGCTTCCGGTAAAATTCCACTGTGAAATGTACCTACACACAATGTGTTAATTATGTAGGTTATTATGAAAGGCATACTAAAGACAAAAAAGAATATTTCTAAGTTTTAAATGCATTAAGATTTTGTTTATATTAAAATTTATAATTTGATTTAAATATAAATTGATATTTAAAACTAGCTTTATAAATGAATTGAAAGAAATTGTGTAGTAAATAGTGTGAATTTATTTGGGGAAGAGTTGGGAATTATAGCAAATTACCTGGGAAATATTAGAGAATTTCTAAATCATTTCCCTTTGGATATCCTCTGATTTTACAACAATCAATTTTTTGACAATCAGAGGTAATCAGACTGGGACCTATTTCTTGGAACTGAATTTAAAGGGTTTTTAAACATCAAAGTCATTTAAGCTCACAGACATGAGTAGTGGTGGATTTACATATAAGCTAAAAAAAGAAGCTATAGCTTAGGATCTACAGCTTAGTGAAGACTTAAATAAAAAATCAGTAGTAGAAATTAATTTTAAAAATATCTTAAAAAATCATTCAAATGAAATCAGACACATTACAAGGATAATTTATGCAATAAGATCCAAAATTGGTAGGGAAGAATTCTTTGTTAGCATGTAAGAACTGTGCTGAGGGTATTGACATGACAGTATTATAACATACTGTTTTTACCCTTTTTTCCTATTTTAGTTTAAAATTTTATGTTCTATGATCTTTATTTGTTGTTTTTAAAAATTTTTAATTATATCATTATTTTTGCAATTTTTTAAATGCATGCTTTATTTTATATTTAATAAAAACTAAAATAAAAATGATTTCATACATTAAAAAAGTACTTGTTTAAAATTTATCTGAGATCAGCTGAGGGATTTGAAACAATAGGGACTTTTAAAGTTATATATAGCTTAGAGCCCCAGCAAATCCAAATTTTGCTATGGTAGTTGAAGGTAATACCAAGCAGACTTGAACTTTAGGAGGTCTACAGCGTCTTTTTTTATTAGCTTTTATATTAACAGATAAAAAAATAAAAATGGTTGATAAGCTTTTTTTAATATATGTTTGTTTGCCAGATGTAAGGTAATTTTTTTTCTCCCAAATCATTGTAACTATACCTTTCTAATGATATTTTGATGGTCAGCATACCAACAACAAGGGAATTAAGGAGATTTACATCTTGGGCTTCAATATATGTAGATCTATTACTGCATTACATTATTAGATTAATACTAAACATTTACTTATTTTAGATAGTCATTGGGGACTTTCATGTATTACAATGATCAGTGCCGTAGCTAGAAATTATGTTCGGAGGGGGGCTAAGGGAAAAGACATTGTTCTTCATGACTTTAGTAAAATTTGTAGTTTTACTGAAGTACTGTACATTTTATTATACTTCAGTAAAACTGCAAGTTTACTTATGTATGTATACCCCAAATGAGGTACTATAACACAATGTGGTTTTAGAATGCAAAAGGATTAAAAAATAATATAATGAACAAATTTAAAGCTTAGAATGACTATTGAAGTATCTGCAAAATGAATTTAAAAGTAAAATTAACATTAAAAAGCATTTTTACAATTATTCTTTTAAATTTGCTTATTTAGCTAAATACCAAAATTCAGTCTAAGGTAATAAGTTGAAGCTATTTTAGAAGATAGAATCTGTCTCAAAATACTCACTATGGAACACCCTAGATAGGAAGAGATATACAATAGGTTATGGAAAATGATCTTGAGACGAATGACTATAGGGGGTTGGGGTGGATGGTTGATAACAGCCTTCGGCCCCGCAAGACATTTACGGCCAAAGTGATCTCTTTCTGTGAACACTGTTGTCTATGCACAGCTAGATAGATAACACACCCACACACATGGTCAATTTTTTTTCCACAAAACAGTCTTTTGGAATTTTGGGGAGGGACTGGTCCCCTAAATCCCCTCCCTTGCCTACGGCCTTGCAAGTGATATATTTTCCTAATTCAATTTAACAATTTCTGTTGTATAAGCTTTATTTGTTGCTTTAAAACTCTTTAATTATATTATTATTTCTTTAATTTTGTAAATACATACTTTATTATATTTTTGACAAAAATTACAATTTTATTTCAAGTAACTTATCGTAATTTGTAAAATTCCATTCCTCAAACACTGATTGCCAGAATAGCAAAATGTTTTATAACTTGTCACATTTATTTAAATTTAATTGCAGATACTCTAATAAAAACATTTTATTGTTATTATTATTATTATTATTATTATAAAAAGTAGTTATTTTCATAATAAAAATTCATTCAAAGGTGTAACTAAATGTGCAATGTGAATTATATTTTGAATACAATTATGTCTTTAATTATTGTATAATTACATATTATAATTGTAAATTCATGAGGTATTTTTTATATGAATTTATGAATAAAAGTTGTTTATAGCTTTTTATTTGTTATATTAATGGATTTTATTACGACGAGTTTTGACATGACCTAAAATAGGAGCGTACCAATTAAAATAATATGACAAAAATCACTCTAGTAGTTTTCTGATTGAACATCTGCTATAAATTGAGTTACAAAGTGAGAAATATTGATTACCGAATGTAAATTAGGGAAATACTTTGAGTTCGTTAGTCTTGAATTAGAATCCTGTTGTTTAAAGCAATATCAATAAAATATATTTGGTGATAGGTCTTAAAAGCAGACAGTTCTAAGGATAATGAATTTGAGGACTTTTTTAATACTTGATTACTTACATAGCAGGCACGAGACAGCCTAGTGGTCATCGTCCTAGTCTAGAATCTCAATGAACTAAGCCAATGTGTCTTCTCGGGGTAAACTTTTAACTTGCTAAACTATATAAAAGCCTCTCCTATATGGTCGGGGACTGGTTATAAATAATCCAATAAGAAGCTTTTTTTTCTGAAAGAATTTGTAAAGTTTGCAGCAGCAAGGAAAGACTTATACTGGAAAAGGAAACTTAAAATTATTGCAAACCTTGTGATGTAGCTCTATTTGAATTCGCGTTTTGGAAAGTGTCATTTTTTTTTTTACCAAATCATATTAGTTAGAAAAAAATTATCACTAAATAATAATATTTGTGACTATATTTTATAGTGGACTTGTCATAGGTGTTTACGCCTTGTACATCAGAGTTCTCATTGACTTTATCTCTGTTGTATCCAATAATAAAGATCAAGCCCACGTACAAAAGTCGTTGAATCTAACTTTACAGGCATCATCTATGACGTGGGTTCGGATCCTGCTGATGATATGGGTGTTCGCAGCCCTTCGGAATCGGCTATTAGCAGTAGATCCTGTTCTCATTATTCATTGTGAGAAAAGCAGTAGACTGTAGCGCTCCAAACAAAATCTGACATTATAGAAATAGTTGTTATCATCATAAAACTTGTCAATCTAGGCTTACTTGTGATCAAATCCTGGAAACGGCTTGCACGGAAGCGGCTCGAACTATTCGAATTCTCGCTAAAAAGAAGCTTACACACATACATTTATATATACAAGTCTACCGATAAGTATTTGGACATCTGTGATAGAAAAGAAAATCTATATTCAAAATCAATAGTTGGTAGAACCTCCATGAGAGGCACTTACAGCTTGAACCCTCCGGGGCATACTTTCCACAAGTCTGTATTACAGCTAGTAGTATTGTCTTTCACTCGGCTTGGAGTAGACATACAAGTTCCTTCACTGATTTTGGACGGGTAGTGCACTCCTTAATTCGGCGATCCAACTCGTCCCAAAGGTTCTTGATAGGATTCAGGTCTGGGCTCTGGACAGACCAGTCCATTCGATGAACTCCATTGGTACCATACCAAGCCTTAGTTACCATCGAAACATGACAACTGGCATTGTCGTTCTGAAAGTAACAGGGATTCAATCCGTAAATCTGCCACAACGTAGGAAGTACATTTTCACCCAAAATAGGCATCGGCTTTGATCTTACCATGAATGGGGACCAAGGGTCCCAGTCCATACCAGAAGAAACACCCCCAGACCATAATTCCACCTCCGCCAAACTTGACTTTTGGCACAATGCATTCTGGCAGGAGACGTTCTCCAGGCAGATTCTAGACCCAGACCCTGCCATCCGAATGGTAAAGGGTGAACCTTGATTCGTCGCTCCAAAGAACCCGTTTCCACTGATTTACGGTCCAATTTCGATGTGCTTTGCACCACATTAACAGAGCAACGCGGTTGGACTTTGTGATCAAAAGCTTATGGGCAGCAGCGCGACCATGAAAACCAAGCAGATTTGCTTCCTTACGGATGGTATTCATTGAAACAATACTCTCGGATGCCTGTTGAAACTCCTCGCGGATGAGGGTCATCGGTTGGGTGCGGTTCATCCGAATTTCTCTGGACAGCACTCGTCGGTCTCTATCTCCCAGTTTCGTTGGTCTGCCGACTCGGGGCACATTCCGACAATTACTGCTCACCTTCCACTTCTTAATCACATAGGCCACTGTCGATTTTGGGTACTTCAGATCGCTAGATATGTCTCTTAAGGATCGGCCACATTTGTGATACCCGATAATTATATCTTTTTAAAAATCAAAGAGCTCCGAACTGCGCGGCATTTTGCATGCGACTAATGCCGACTCGGTTTCCTACATGATGTATATTGGTGGAGGCCGTGACGTAGCTCAGGACCGGAGATATCGTCAATTGCATAGGTGTCCAAATACTTATTGGTAGACAGTGCATATATATATATATATATATATATATATATATATATATATATATATATATATATATATATATATATATACACAGCAGAGACGGATCCGAAAGGAAAAAGAGACCCTACAGCGGGAGCAACTAGCTACAGAGTGAGACTGAGAGTCTTTGGCCAGAGGTCATTTTATTTTTGCTTGCTATCCTTTGCTGTGTGAAAACTATTTAGGAATTTATATTCTTGTCTTGTGTGTGAGTGCGACATCTAAATGTTGGTTATTCAAGCCACCTTACGGTAGCTTTATTAACAAACATTTAATTCTATTTTTCTCATTTGGCGGCTATATCACTACGTTACAGAGCACAGCGATGACCGAATGGGTAAGCGCTGCTCTGTCGTTCTGAGTTCGAATCCCATAGATGACATAGATATTCGTAGCGGTTTGGAATCGACTTTAAACAGTAGGCCAAGGTCTCATTAGCCCTCGTGTAGCAAATTGGTAGCCCATAGAACTCCAAACCAAACTAATGAGCTACAATGCCATTAGCGTTACAATATCATATATTTATGTAAAGCTGATTCAAACTTCAAGGTAAAATATTTATTATTTGAAACGTTTTCAGTGATTAGTCGTTTTAAAAATACCTTTATAAAAATAATCTAGATACTTATAACACATAGTATGGCTTAAGGATTGCTTTTAGACTTTAATGTACGCTCTTACATGTTTTTTAACAATGTTTTATTTCTATTTCTTTTAAAAAGAAATATAATTTTGGTACTTAAAGTGTAATATTTAAATATTACACTTTAAATACTTATTAAAATAACGTAGAAAATATACACATGATAAAAAACGAAATTCACTCACTCGCCAGATACCTCTTGAAATATCGATTTTTGAAACTAAATTTTTATATCAAATTGAAGGAAAATATTTACTTTATTCCGTATAACTGAAAATTTAAATGAATCTGACATTTTAAAACTAAAAAACTAAAAACTGTTAAGAGAATGAAAAGTATTTTTATCATGTAAAATAAAATGTATTGTTCGTAATAATATAATTAAGGTTTACAGAATAAAAGAGATAATTAGTTTCTACTTGATATAAAATTGACTGTGTTGACAACTAAATTACCACCGTTTTTTAAAATTTTAATAAACCGAATGTCATTAAATCTTTTAGGCATAATTTTTGTGATTCTTCGAAAGAGGATGTTTTATTCTACTGGAATCTATGTCTTGTTTTCTTATTCCAACTAATTTATGTTAATTTTCAGATCATTAAAATGTGATACCTACTTGAGAAAGCTGAGTATTTTCGACACTCAATTCTTTTTGCTTTTATTCAAGGTTCTATGGCATCAAAAGCTGCTTGTGACATTTGTACTGTGTATGGAGTGGGTGTTTAAACTTAATCCTCTAGTTGGGTCTGTTCTAGGTGAGGAGAGCACCAAGCTCTTCTTTTCGCTTTGTAAATATGCTACTGTTTTCCAAGCTGAAGTCTTTGCAATGTACATGTGTTGTGAGACTTGCTTAGACAAGGGTTTTCGTAAACAAACCATTTATTTCTGTTCTGACAGCCAAGCTGCCTTTCTAGCCTTATTGAGGTGCACTGTCACCTCTGCTTTGAGGATCTTCGTTACCTTGCTTCATGTAACGAGGCTCAATCTGTGCTGGGTGTACGGTCATATAGGTATTCAGAAAATGAGCTAGCTGATAAATTAGCTGGGAGAGAGTCCAGCATTTTCTTTACTGCCACTGAGCCTATCCTTAGTATTGTTCCTGGGTCTATTAAGAACTCTGCTCTTTATTATTCCAGGCGTATTCAGTATGCTAATTGGCGTAGTGGGGAGGAAGAGAAGGCATCTTGACGTGAGGGAGATCAGTCTTGATCCCACGTATTGGAGCTGCCGTCTTGAGGATGATACTGCTCGCTGTACTCTATGTGATTGCGATTTTTTTATTGGCTCTTAGGTTTGAATACCTTGGTCACACCTTCTTGAGCTTTGGGAGCAGCAGGATATTCCTGTCAGCTGCATGCTAAAGCTTGCTTCAGACTCTTTTCTTAGGTGAACTTGTGCTATGTTTTCTTGGGTTTGGGTTCAATAGACCTCTGGTTACTGTGCCTTGGTCTTGGGAAATCCCCCAGGAGCTACCCTAAAGGGGAATTTATTAATTCCTGGAGAGGTCATACGAGGGTGAGATGAACAATTTCTGGTATTATGGAATCATGGATATTATGAATATTATGGAAATCTTTTGAACAAGTTGCAGTCTAAAATCGAAATAAAAAGACCAGGTCTGGCCAAGGAGAAAGTTCTGTTTCACCAGGTCAATGCTCCCATCCATAAGGTTGCCATTGGTAAAACTCCATGAACTGAAATTCGAAATTTTTCCTTATGCACCCTTATTTCCCCATATGGCCCCATCGGACTACTATCTCTACCTCAACCTGAAAAAAATTATGGCCCGAAGGAAATTCTCGGCCAACACTGAAGTCATCTCGGCGATGAATGCCTACTTCGACTAAAGTTCTTACAAAGAGGGGAGCCAAGCATTGTAGCAAGGGTATATCTTTGTTAGGAGACTACGTTGAAAAATAAATTAAGCTTTAAATAGATTTTTTTTATTTTCCTTGTTAATCTGGAAACTTTTCAACTCACCCTCGTAGCTGACAGAACCATTTATGATTAGTATGCCAAGTTTAACACTAAACATACCATAACTGGTCAAATGACCGGTAATGTATATGTAAAAAATGCGACGGGTAACGAATTAAAAATTCTTATTCTTTGTGCTGTAACTTTTTAATTTGACTTTTTTTTAACTTTTTATGAAAATTAATTTAACTTCTTTTTTATAAAGTTAGAACTTTATTAAACGTAGGAATAAATTTGTTTTAAACAGAGCAGAATATTTGATTTTATATTGAATAAAATATACGTTGTTTTAATGAAAACTTTTCAGCTTGAAAGTTACTTAGTACCCTTAAATCTCCCAAGTGAAATGTTGTTTCCATTTCAAAATTTAAATTAATTTTTGAGAATACACCAACAGTTTTGAGAATTTCGAAAATAAAGTATCTCAGTTTGATAAGACAAATAACATATTTTATATTAATTTTATTTTATCACGTATGAAAAAAATACTCCATGCAAATGTGCAAACAGAAAAACAACAACTTCATATTGAATAGTCTTCACAGATTACTAATATCACTGGAAAAGCATGTGAATTGATGGAACAAAATTATCTGTATGAAAAAAAGGCCTTAAAACAATGCAAAAATTGGAAAATGATATTCTGTGTTTTGCCTAATGCACAAAGAGGGGAAAAAATAAAGCGAAGAAGTGAAAAAATTTTGGTTAATTTTTTAGTTAAAAAGATGTTTTCTTTTTTCTTTTTCAAATGTTTTCTTTTTTTATTAAGCCATAAATATGTTTAATTATTTTTGATTTTTATCCTTTTATAATTTTTTATTAGTTACGTAAATATACAGATATTTTTATTTTAACAAAATTTGTTATTGACGAATTATTTTTCTGTAGAAATAATGTCTTACTCAGTGAGGATTCATTTTGTACTTGTCAGCCGTGCATTGTGCGTGGGTTTTAGATATATATAATATTAAATTTATATAATTTTCGAATCATATTAATAATCTTAAATATTAATATTAAATCTCATAATTTGTTTTACAAAATTTTATGATTTTTTAAAAGTAAAATATAGTGAAATATGTAATTAGTTTAGCCCCTCCCCCATATCACACACGAAACCTGATTACGGCCTCATCAACTCCAGCCTTAATTTAGAAAACGTAGAGCAACTTAAGTTCTGGGATAAAAGTTATTTCTGAGGTATATTTACATGAAGTTTTCCCATCGAAAAAGTTCCAAAAGTTAAAAAGAGCGATTCCTCGCCGCGATGTGGCAGCGCCGAATTCTCAAGTATCGTTTAAGAGGGTGGGGCAGCGCAAGCGCCATCTCCCTCTCTTGGAGTATATCCCACACCAACGTCAGAATTCTTGCAATACCCGCAGACACATTCTGCGAAAACTCATCTCTCCCGATCCCACTCGGTAATAGAATGGGAGATAATGGATTTACTCTTCTAAAAAACCTTTCATTTGAACTGGAGATGACAGTCATTTATACAAAGAAGTCTCCCACATATGACTAATTAACCTAATAGCTCAATAAAGGAAATTATTACTAACAATATTACGATCATTCGAAGTTTTGCCAACTCTTTACATTGTAATTGAAAGGTAATACAGCCAGGGGAATAGCGCAGGTTTCAACTGCCCGAGGCAGGAGAGAAATTTGCCAAAAATATGATATTGTTATACAGATGAAATTTTTTAGCTAGGAAAATATTAATGCATATAGAGATTTTTGTTCTACAAAATTTAAAAGCTTTATGAACTACAAAACAAAAATTAATGTTTGGAAATGGTTTGAATCCTAGAATTGGTAAATTATTGTCTAAACACAGTATTATTACTTTATGAAAATTTATTGTTAGTGTGAAGCTGTACCTGTCATATTTGATACCTCCCACTCAATGTTAACCTATAGAAAGAATAAAATTATCTCTGACCGGCTCACATTTAAAGAATTTTTTCAAAAGTTGTACCACGTACTTAAACTGCTAATTCTCTAGGAGGCTATGGTTCTTTTTTTATATAAAGAAAGTCTAGAAAAATATGTTTAATTTTATATTATTAGTCAGAAATTTGTGTAAAGTACACACGAGCGGGTATCTTACACACACACACACACACACCCAGTGGAACCCGATTACGAAGTTTTTCAAGGGACCAATAAATTAAAATTGATTGCTTAAGGTGGGTTTGTACCTGCTATATTGAATTTCTCTCACTCAGTATTAACAGGTCGGTTAGCATTTAAAGAATTCTTTGCAAACATTCTATGTGATAAAGCAACAAATTATCTACGATACTATACCTTTCTTCTCCAAGAAAATTTGTTGTTTTATCAGATGGTATAATTTTTTAAGGAATTCTTGAAATCCGAGATGGACAAAAGGAATTTTATTTTTCCCATAGGTTAACAAGCTGAGCGAGGGAAATCAAATATGGTAGGTGCAGATCATCCATTATCGAAAATTATAACAAATATTGAAAAGCTACTGACAGTTATCAACTTTCAAAATAAATAAACTTATGTATCTCAATATGTCTTTCTCAATGATATGGATTTTGCCGCTCCTATCAAAGTGCTTTTTGATTCACATCACCCCCTGCGGCACGCCACTAAATATAACATTTGGGTAAAGTGATCTATAATTTTGAGACTAGCACTGTATTGGGTAAAAGTTTTCCCAACAAAAAGATAATATGAACGTCTGAAATTATCTTGAAATATAAGTAAGTTATTGAGGGTTCCCTATATCTATGTAAATAAGAAAAAAAAAAACTGTTATTCTGTATTAAAACGTTTTCGAAATCTGTTTTCACAAAACCTTAAACTTAATTTTCAATGTTATGTTTTAAATTTACCTTTAAGTATACCCGAGAACAAAATATTTTTATGATCTACCATTTATGAAATATTATAGTTAAAAGTTTCTTGAAAGTATCGTGAGAAGTTTCGTTTGTAGTTTCTGTTTTTATTATCCATTCAAAATTAGATAAGGTTTTACATTTAAAACATTAGTTCTACTAAACTTAACAAAAAAGGTGTTTAATAAATCTTAAAGTTTTCTGTCAATTTCCCACATGTAGACAAAAATTTAAAAAGAAAAAAGATATGCGAGTAAAAATCTGATGTTTAAAATTTTGTAACGTTTAAAACTAAGTATATTTGCTTATTACTATACGGTTCTGAGTCACGCTTTTTTCTCTTGTGAAAATACCCTATGCAGAAAATTGTTGTCACGAAAATTCATAGATTGGTAAATTTTACTATAGTTTACTTTTACTTTTTAATATATCTCTACATTTTTCTTAAAAAAAAACATGCAGGAAACAGTTTTTATTAAGATTTATAGATTCATAAATCTTACTTCAATTTACTTTTACTTTTTAATAAATCTTACCACAACTTACATTCGATTTCCCATATGTATACAAAAATTTAAAAAGAAAAAGCATGCTTGAATGGAAAATTTTAGTTTTATTATAGAGTTTTGCGGTATGCAGATTTATTCTGTCAGAAAAAAAAACCACGTAGAAAATTGTCTTTATGAAGATTTAAAGATTAATAAATCTTACTACTGTTTGCTTTTAATTTTAATAAATCTTACAACATTTTACTTTCAATTACCCATAACCATGCAAAAATTTAAAAAGAAAAAGCATGCGCAAATGGAAATCTTTCGTTTTACTATACAGTTTTGCGGTATGCATTTTTCTTCTGTCAAAAAATCCCATGGAGAATATTGTCCTCATGAAGATTTAAAAATTAATAAATCTTACTACAATTTACTTTTACTTTTTAATAAATCTTATCACAATTTACTTTCAATTTCCCGTATGTATACAAAAATTAAAAAGAAAAAATATACGCAAATAGAAATTTTTCGTTGAAAATCCAAAGTTTAAGAATTTGAAAAGTTCAAAACTAATTTTTTAAATACATTTGCCTGTTACTCTTTACTCCTTGTACAAACTAAAAGAACTATTGTAAATTGTGAAAAATTTCCGTTCTTGAATTTCAATGGAAATACCCATTTTGACCGCTTCTGAATAAATTTTAACAAGTTTCAGCGTCACGTCTGTATGAACATACAAGGGAACTAACTCTAAAACTTTTAATATGTATTTTGACCATCCCTGAAGGCATTCTGACAAGTTTCGTCTCGACGTCCGTACGTACGTACCTTTCATAACTCAAAACCGATTAATGCAGAAGGCTGAAATTTTTATTTAAGACTGCTGTAACATATTGTTATGTATCTCCCTTTTTGATTGTTATCTTCCTCCTATATAATGAAATAAAAATTCACTTAATATGTAGGATAGTAACGCTGCTGGACATTAATTAAAAACGGTTAGCCTTATAATATTGATATTTTGTGTTTAGGACTCGCATGACCCATACCCCCAGCAAACCGAAAAGGGTTTATAGCTACACAACAAAAGGCCGACCCTCACTTTATTAAGTTTTTCTGAATATTTTTACAAAAATTTTATATAAAATTTAAACATTTTTACATAATTTTTCCCATACTATTTAAACTAAGTATTTTTACATAGAAATTTATATAGTTTGAAATAAACAATTTTACACAAAATCTTTTACATACAAATTAAATTAAACATTATAACATAAGTTTTTATATTCAATTCCATTAAACACGATAAAGCAGATTTTGCATAATTCAGGTTACAAAACATTTTTTTTTTACCAGTTTTATTAAAGTTTTAAAGAATTCTTGGATATTAGACAGGCATTTCATTAGTCATATATAAAATTATACACAAGAATATTTTTAACATAGATGATTATAACTATTATATTATATACAATTATTTATAAATATCTGTACAATTTGAAAAACAAATTAATAACTTTTACAACTTTACAATTTTTTTATACAGATTGTATGTATTTTCTTTTATTAACATCTTAAAACTTGTATTAAGGACTGTTATAAGTTTAAGGGTCTTGTATCTCTATTTTTGATTGTAATATGTATTCCATATAATGGAAAACCTTAATATAATGGACATTAACACTACCGGTCTACAACAATACAAAAATTACTGACGTATTCACATGCAGCTGAAACAATGCTTTTTAAGCAGTTTGATCAAAGCTTTTTTAGTCCAATAAAAATATCTATTATTACAATCTCGAAGAATTTCGATCAGTAATAAAATATTTATACAGAAAAAAAAAACTGTGTCTTTGCCGCCCTATAGCAGTATTTGAGCTCTACTCGAACAACACTGTTACCTTGAGAAACGAAACTAACTTCGACCCTTTAAGGAAATGCCCAAATGATAATTTTGATGTATGATAAAAATTAAAAAAGTATTATATAATTTAAGAGGCTCACGAGAAAGTCATCAGTCCCCATCAGATTTTTAAAGTTAATGTGATAAGAGATGACGAAAATGACAGATTTCGAACAAATACGAAATGCTTTTTTTTCCATGAAAAAGTTAGTTTATACGTATATTGTTAAATTCAAGTCTAATTTTTTTTTCTGCCATACATTAGTCGAATGGGTAGGTCACTGCTCTTTGGGACTGATGTCGCACTCCTGGCATAGATACTTGTAGTCATTTGGAATCGGCTTTAAGCTGTAGGTCCTAGTCTCATTAGCTCTCGTGTAGGAAAACAGTAGACCGTAGCGCTCCCTCCTCTTATTTGCCCTTATTAATTTTACCCATACAACTTTTGGGGTCTGGAATAAGAGACTTATTGGATATGCCCGTCGCCACTCAGCAGATAATTTACACGTTAATTTTCTGTATTTTTACTTATTTTCGTTTGTAGTGTTTCTAACGCATGGCTGTGGTAGTCCATTCAATACTTTTAACTTAGTGTTTAAAGAAAGGGACGGTTTTAGTTCATTTTCCTCTATTTTAGTTTGCAATGTTCCTTTTTTTAACACATGGATATGGCAGTCCAGCAAAGACTGAATTGTAAAACAAGTGTACAGTTTTCAGAGGCGTACACGGCCCTCTTTGTAATTAAACGGCACAATGCTAGGAGTGAGGAACTGATTAAAATTTACAATAATCAATCGGTTGCTAAAAGTCCGTTGGATCTTGTGATTAAATTATATCTCATTATTGAGATACAAAATGAAATTAGTATATAGTGTTTAGTATTAGTTGGGAGAAAGATGAGGCAGAACAGGTCCGTATCTGGGATTTAGTTTCGAGGGAGGGGGAGAGAACTCAAAACAGACCGAGCATATTGTATTTTTCACTATTTTTAACTTAAAAAAATGAAATTGGATAATTTGAAATGGCTGGCGTTTCTCTGAAGATCAAATTTACCAAACTATGCTGTGCAAGACGTAATATATGTGTATTTACATCAGTACACGAAATTTCCCGAAGGTATTGGGGATAATTTGAAGATTACCTTGAACGCAATTTAAAACAAAATATGAAATAAAAAAATTTTAAAGTTTAAATTACTTACGTACGTACGTAAGGGCACAGAACATAAATAATATAATTTTCTATAACCGTATAACTTTTTCTCTGGTTTTCAGAAATATATGGAAAATAAATATCTCTACTAAATGAAAGTATTAACACGTGTAGGATCTTGAATGAATAAAGATATGAAATTATTTATCTCTTTAGATGGGAAGGTAAGTTATCTTAAAAAAAAACCCAAATTATGAGTTATATGAATTTGACTAATGTGTTTAAACGTATAACTCTTTTTTCTGGTTTTTAGAAACATACAAAAAACGAAAATAAAAATCCCCACTGAGTGAAATTATTCACACGTGTAGAATTTTGAATGAAAGATATCATTCTTACATTATTTAATTCTTTAGGCATGAAGCTAAGTTACCCTTTTCTTTTTAAAAAATTAAGGTTTATATGAATTTAACTAAAGAGTTTGACCGTTTAATTCTTTTCTCTGTTTTTCAGAAGAAAAAAATGGAAACGAAAAAAAATTATTACTGAATGAAATTAATTTCACGTGTAGAATTTTGAACGAAATATATAAAATTGTTTACCTCTTTAGACGCGAAGGCAAGTTACCCTTTTCTTTTTTAAAAAATTAAGGTTTATATGAATTTAACTAAAGAGTTTGACCGTTTAATTCTTTTCTCTGTTTTTCAGAAACATACTGAAACTAAAATAAAATTCACCAGTGAATGAAATTAATTTCACGCGTAGAATTTTTGAGTGATAGATATTAAAGATTTTTGAATGGTAGATATTTAGAATGATAGATATTACCTATTTAGGATTGAAGTTAAGTTACCTTTAACAAATTAAGGGTTATATGAATTTAACTAATGTGTTTGACCGTATAACTCTTTTATCTGGTTTTCAGAAGAAAAAAATGGAAACGAAAAAAAATTATTACTGAATAAAATTATTCTCACGTGTAGAATTTTGAACGAAATATATAAAATTGTTTACCTCTTTAGACGCGAAGGCAAGTTACCTTTTTCTTTTTAACAAATTAAGGTTTATATGAATTTAACTTATGAGTTTGACTGTAACTATTTTTTCGGTTTTACAGAAACATACTGAAACTAAATTAAAATTCCCTACTGAATGAAATTAATCTCACGCGTAGAATTTTTGAGTGATAGATATTAAAGATTTTGAATTGTAGATATTTAGAATAATAGATATTACCTCTTTAGGACTGTTAAGTTTACTTTAACAAATTAAGGGTTATAACTTGAAGGTAACTTTTTATGAGGAACTTTTCTTTTTAAGGGTTCTTGATTAAGGGTTATAATTGAAGGTAACTTTTCTTTTTAACAAATTAAGGTTTATGTAAATTTAACAAATTAAGGGTTATGTGAATTTAACTAATGTGTTTGATTGCATAACTGTTTTCTCTGGTTTTCAGAAAAAAATGGAGATGAAAATAAAAATGTCTACTGAATGACATTATTTTTACGTGTAGAATTTTGAAGAAATGATATCAAATTATTTACATGTTTAGGCTTGATTGTAATATCCAATCCTCTTTTTTTAACATATTAAGAATTATATAAATTCAATTAAAGTGTAAGACCATACAACTCTTTTCTCTGGTTTCCACAGACATTCGGAAACTAAAACAAAAATCACTACTGAATAAAATTATTCTCACGTGTAGAATTTTGAATGAAAGATGTCAAATTATTTACCCTCTCCAGGTGTTGAAGGTCAGCCACCTTTTTTAATCGATGAGTTAATCAGACATGAGATGTGTCGACACATGAAATAATTTGGCGCCTCCAGATTCCGATCGCTTATTGTTTGGCGACATTTCGTCCATCCGTCAAAATTTCCATACCTTACTTCTGACAAGTGCTGCAACCCTATATAGCCTTGGAAGAGAGACGACATAGGTAGATGGTCCGAAGAGGGATCCGAAAGGGATAAATAAATGGTCTAAAGCATTTTGATGTCCGACATGAAATGTGAACCAAGCATGGCAAGAGAAATATTTCGATGCAGTTGGCAGGACACAGAAATTACCGAAGTTCGAAAGAAGTTTGCCGTTTTCATAGCGGCCCGTTGCAGATAAAACAGCCGAGTAAGTAAAAAATACATTTTATAAGTTCATACAACACTTCCGCCGCATTTTAGATTGATAATTATTATTTTTGAAGAAAAGAAAAAAATTATATTTAAGTTTAGTAATTTTTTAATCATTTTAGAGACTAGAAAGGGAAATATAATTGTTTTTAAGGAAATAAAGACCCATTTCGAAACGTGTGATTTCCCTATTTTTATATTTCTGTGTATAAAAGAAAACAAAATCAAAGTCACAATAAATTTCGATACATCTCTATAACAAATTATTAGATCGATTATTGATATTTTTTCATTTCGTACTAAATTAAAGTGCTTTTACCTTGACAATATCTTATGTTGTTTACGTAATTGAAAAGAGCACTGATATTCTTTATCAAATCATTTAATTTTTTTATTATTTGTAAATAGAAAAAGCTATTACAAAAATCTTTTTAACTTAGAGTAAAACAATAATTTAAGAAAAAAATATTAATTAATAATTTAGTTAGGGTAAAATATCTTCTTTTCAGTTATCGATAAGTCCATTACTTAATAGAACATATTTTATCAATACTGATGCAATATGTTATTTGATCAACGGATCTATATAAAATTTAACTTTTTACATTGTTAGATAATCTGTTATTTTATTATTTTTATTACTGTACTAGTATTCTGTTAAACAAATGATATTGTTCTCTAAATGAGTGTTGTATACTAAATTCTACGTATTTCAGAGATAACCACACATGATATCAATTGTAAGAATATTTTTTTTTCACGTTTTGCAATGAAATTGAACTCTTGAATAACCCAAAACAATTGAAAGTTTAAATAGTCCATATAGTGCAAATGGTAGATTTAATTTCAAGGTATAGAATTTTCATAGGAATTTTGAAATTAAGAACTGCCTCAAAAATGAAGTATGCTATCGTTTATAATCTTTTTATATCGCTTTAACTCATTGTCTGCGTCACTTATTGTTCTTGGATTGTTCTGCTTCGAAACAGCGAAACGGTTGTATGAAATCTTAAAACGTATCATAACGTACTATGATTTATAAACAAAAAGAAACTACGGATACATATTCACATGCAAAGACATACAATCATATTTATTTTTATCTATCCAATAGTCAAATGGTGATCGAAAAGCTAAGTTATTGCTATTCAGATCTTTATGAGTGTATGAGTTTGAATCCCACATGGTATGGATTGTTGTAGTTTTTCTGTTTGGCTACACCCGTTCGACTGCTTATAATAGGAAAATCGAAAGAAAAAATCATTTTGTGAATTGTTATTCTGAAAATGGTATTCAAGTTTATGTATAAAAAATAATTTGTTCAGCATAATCCTATAAACCCGAGAAAGATAATTGTATTTTGTAATACATTAAAAGTAACCACACATCCACTCAACGTGTATATGTTTGAGTGTATTTATTTAAGATTGTGTATATTTTAGCCTTTTTCCCGTCACTGGGGAAATAAATTAATGGCTAATCATACTTAGGAACTGAAGATTTTGAGTTCCATGTGAGGTTGATCACCTAAAATATGTTTCGCATCCCAAGACCAAAAACGTATTTGTAGGGAGTCTGGACCTTTTCCAAAAATTTTTTAATGTATGCATTGCTAGATATTTAAAGCTTATTAAACTTTGTGTACATTACTAGTTTTTACTGCAAGTGTTAAAACCCCGAAAAGAATAATTTATTTAACCCCCAAAAGAGTAAGAAATTTTCCACGCTATAGAACTGGTCACAAGACTGACAAATTTAACAGTATTTTCGGTTACAGCCAAATTAGTTTAAATTCGTATAATGAATATTGGAGAGTAAGTTAAATATGCTACAGTATTTACTAGAGAAATTTAAATAAAAATTTGGCGCTTAAATTAAAAGGCACAATTTTTGTATCAAATATATTTTATCAAGATGCATTTGCTATTAAGCTGATTACGTGAAATTATGCACATCGTTGCTCATAGTTTTATGATGTATTTATGTATGCATGCAAAACTATGGATGTCGGTATAAGATTTATGTATATTTGTAAATACTCTGTAATTTTTTGTGTAAATTTTTTGGGAAATTTTTTTTATGATATTGAAAGTTAACTTTACTTTGGATTAAGCTCCCGTATGGCGTAAGCTGGGACGAGTTAAAAAAATTAACTTACTTTGGATTAAGACCGACTGACTGATAACCAGGACTACTTTCAACCGCCAAAAGAGGTTTACGGTTGCTAACTCCATGGTAGCTTGGTATATCCACATTCACCGTCGAATTTTATTTAGAATATTATTTCTGCTGTTTGTACATACTACTGTAGAATTGTAGAATTTTCAAAATTTCTTACATCAATAGATAGTCTTTAGTGTTGTTATATTTTTCAAGCATATATTTCACTATTTCTTAATTTTTATACATTTTTCATGTGTATTATAATATTTTTTTACATCACTACAATATCGTTTACATAAAATACATATATGGTATGTACAAATTGTATTTTAAAAATAAGTAATATATTCATCTTATTCTTATATAAAGGAAAAGAAAACAGTATATACTCCATATACTTATATATGTTGAGCTATATATATTTATACTTATATATATTTAGCTTTAAGTCTATGGACTTCCCCCACTGAAAAAAAAATTCTGGCTACGTCACTGCCCAATGCTCTTCGTCTCAAAAACGCAGATTAGCACCGTAAGCCATGGCGTCTAAGTTGGGCTGTTACGCCAAGAAGTTAATATAATATAATTGTGCAAGGGGTAATATATCACTGTAAATGTAGTTGTTATGGATTAGGGAAAACATCAAGGTTTATTTATATTTTTATTAGGAAAAACCTTTAAATAGCAAAAAACTATATTCTCGCTTTGCAAGGCTAAATAATGTTGATATCCTTTTCAAACTTTGCTAATTTGACGTACGTAATCTTTCTATGTTTATGCAAAATTTGATGAGGAACCTAGACTTGAAAATCTGGGAAGGAGGGAGGATAAAATGCTATATTTAGAAAAATTATGGTGTACTTAGATGAATTAAGCAATACAGACGTTGTATTTAGATCAGTGATCTTCAAAACTTGAATACTTGTTCACAACCTTGGAACTGTATGACCTTCTAGTGGAATCCTATACTTTTCCAAAACTATTTGTAAGTTAGATGTTTGTTCATTACATAGCTACTGGTAATAGTAATGGAGATAAATGAAACTGATGAGGGTGAATTTAAAAATCTTCATAATAGTATATTACTTATCCAAATAATAGGTTAATTCATACTACTGGTGTCACCAACTCTTAAATCGTCGTGTCTAGTAAATAGAATAAACTTGCGTCCCCCACTAATACTGAAACAATTAAAATTGAACTCTGTAGATGTTATTAGGATGCGCATTTCGCATTCTGCATCAATCATGTTCCAATACTTGTTTTTTTCCCCACTCATCTGAAAAACGATTTTTTTTACATAAATAAGTTATTCTAAACGTCTGTTCATTTAGCACTACCTGGGGATCACGTGTAACTAAGCAATACTACGGGTGCTAGTAACATTGCCCCCACTGTGTACTCTTAATTTAGTATCCGGTACCAAGCAGAAGACTCCCAGTCATGGCATACCACCTCCAGCGATATAGTTTGAGAACTTGGAGGACACTGCGAGAAAGAACCTATTTTACGTGTCCAGGCATCATTAATGAACAGGGCGGATCTTCGGCTTGAACATTGAACTCACAAACCTCCGGTAATGAGCTCAACGCTTTTCCCTTCCGAATTAGGTTGAAGTAACAGGAACTATATTAGGAAAGAACAAAAAGTGTTTTGCTCTTTGGTAATAAAAACTAAATTAAACGCATTTTTAGTGGAGAAAATATAAGACACAGTTAAGAGTTTTATTTAAAAAGTGCTGTTAAAAATCACTGTTAGAGTTTTTGCAGTAGATATTACGATTGTTTGTTACTTTAGAGATTATGAAAAACCTGAATAATCTATATTTGTAATATATATATTTAAACTTCACCGAAATTCTGCAAAAATGCAGTTCCAGACGGATATTAAACAAATAAAATTTAGGCGCATGTTTTGTGTATTTTTGTCTTTGAAGTTTTTTTGGAATGTATTCTTTTGATTCGTTTTACCATAGTGAATTGCCCCCAGGGGCACAGCTCCTTTAGTAAAAAAATAGTTCTTCAAAATCTTAGTATTAAGACATTTTTTTAGCGAATAACTATCATAAAGTCACTTCATTCTTTTACATCTCGCACGTCGTTCTCTCAGCTTGTTCTATATATTTTCGTTGTCATTCTCAAGCAACTAAATCCACTGCAGAAACTGTAAAATCATGGAAGTGCTGCGAACTAGATCAGAACTAAGGCAGTTCTCATTTCATATGGCAAGATGCCGGACAGATCGCGACAATATAAATAGTGGTAAAATTATTAAGAAGTAAAATGTCGCTGTGACTTGTTTGGATTATTGCGAATATTCATAAAATATTTCAACCTTAAAATGTCTGCTAAAAAACATGAAGCTGATTCAAACTGTCTTACTCTTAAAGATGAGTACACATAAAATTTTGTAATAAATTATATTGGCTCACTAAATATCTCTCTTTTGTATTTTTGGACTGCTCCAAAAAAGTTTGCCTGGACGAATAGCAGATCAGAAATCTAGCATGACGAAGCGTTATGGAATGTAGAATAAAAACATCTTACTTCAATAGATCAATAACACCCTATCTAACGAAATCAACTTGTGACTATTTTTTTTCTTGCCGAACCATCAGAATCCGTCTTTATCGATTCTTTTACCTAATAACTCAACAGGTAGTATCTAACACTTCCTACACTGATTTCGAACGTGTTTCCACTCTCAGCCGACGACTACATATCATAATTGGCTCTTTGCGTGATCCTGCACGAAGTGGACAAAACAGTTTGGCCGTGAGGGGAGAAAAGCGAGGGCTAGTGGAAAAATTATCGATTTTGTTTGAAAAGAATAACGATGGGGGATGAATACTCCATCACTTAATCATGAGAAGTGCAAGAAGTCAAGGCTTATCCTCGATTTTTCCTCGAAATATAATTTCTAGTCCCGGCAGATTTGCGATAAGAACTTCACTGAGAGAAAACTACGCAGCGTTTTCCACAGCATAAAGTTAATGGAAGCTTTACTATCGCATAATTTTGAAGAAAACGGTCATAAAAGTGCCTATTCTGTTATTCAAGAAAGTGATATAAAATATGCATGATATATGTATATATTTTTTAGTTTTAAGTTCATTTTTAACTTTAAATAAAATTAAATTTTTAGGTAAAACCAACATTCAGAGTTTTTATGACTGAATGATGGTTTTCTAACAAACAGAAAAATTAAAAAAATGTATGTTTTAAACATAGAAAGAGCATTTTTTTACATTTACGTATGATATAAATAAATATTAGTAATTTTTTCCTGTGTGATAAATTTCAAAGTATGAGTCCAGCATCCTAATCTAGACAGTAGTAGTGTTTCCTTCTTGCATCTCTTAATTGTTTTCATCTCTTCTGGAACAACAAACTTTGTATTCTCTTAATGGTTAATGTTACTTATCAGTGGGTTGGTTGGAAGCATTACGGTCTACTTTTTTGCAACAGGAGGGCTAATGAGATCGGGACCTACTGCTTAAAGCCGATTCCGAACGGCTACGAACATCCATGCCCCAGTGGGACTCGAACCCACGAACTCCGGATACGACGGTCAGTGCCCTAACCATTCGGCCGTCGTTCTGCTACTTATCAGTGGGAGGTATCTGTCTAGCAAAATGACTTTTAATCAGACGGTTGGGGGTTATTATGTAAATTAAGGTGGCTTCTGTTGTGTTTCCTTTTTATTTTTATGTCCTAATAAATACTTAGGACTTTGCCCGGCCCATAATGTCACAGCTGCTCTTTGCGATTGTATCTGATATTGAATACTTTCCAGTAACTTCATCTACTAAATATAAACGGAGCATCAAATGGGATTTTTTCCCCTTTTTTGATCTAACACATTACAAACAGTCTGGTACTGCCATCTATCTGGTGTATAGATTAAGAAATAAACATTCTTCCGGGCATAAAAAAGAGATTGCTTTAACTATCTGACTGCTACGAAGCACTATCGCGCTTGTCTTGTGCTGTGTCAAAAATGCATAGAAGTGTGATCGCACTGCTGTATTTTACTATAATTTTCACGCTAGAGATTAAGTCTTATTTTTCTCTCATTTAATGGAAAATTTATAGTAACATACAGCACCACGATCGCACTTCCAAGCATTTTTGACAGAATATATGAGAAGAGTGATATCGCTTTACCTCACTCAAACGATTAATGTTTTTGGCACGTTACTTTTGAACACTTCAGCCAGGAAATATCACGGGTCGAGGAATAAAGGGCGAAACTTCACCCGGCTATTTTGTAAAAGGAAGGGAATTAGTAACATTAAAAGTTCTTACATTTATGGTGTAGACTTTCTTTAAGATATTTCTCCTATCCATTTGTTTTGTCGCTAATATTGTTAATATTCTTTCTAATCCAAAGATTTACTGATAAGGTCATTCCACTACTTTTTTTAAAGACGAAATAAAAAAAAAGTTACGTTCTTGTTCAAAGTGAAGAAAATATTGCAATCGCTTAAAGTTTTAATATTCAGATATCAACGAAAATACTCATTTTGACTATGTATGAACTTAGTTTGATTAGTTTAATGTTTAAACCTGCAGCTAGGTACAAGGAAACACCTTATCTTTGAAATCTTAAGTATCCATTTTGACTATCTCTGAATGCATTTTGAATATATTCGTTGTGACATCCGTATGCATATAAGTACAAGTACTTCAGCTTAATTTGAAACGCATAACTCAAGAACGATTAGCCATAGAATGAGGAAGTTTTGTGTCTAGGACTGAAATTACTCACATTTGTTTGCCAACCATCAACATTTATAGCAACCAAAGCTAAGGGTGCGTGGGGGAAAACTACTAACACCATACTTTATTAAGGAATAATTCAAGATCACAGAAGTGAACAGAGTAGCATCGTACAGAAATATAGATTTAGGAAAACTAAAAAATAGTTATAAAAATACATTTTCCCCTCCTTTTTTTCTTTTTTTTATGAATGATTCGGGGAGCATATATAGCTTGACAAGAAAAAAAAGGTAAACACTATTTTTGTATACAATTATTGAATTTCTGTGTAAATACAGGACTAATCCTTAAAATACAAATTATATTCTAGTAGATGTGCTTAAATTTTTATACCACTAATTTTATATACACATGTCATTTTCGTATTTTCACTCAAACTTTACATCTATATCTGTTTTTTTTTTTTTTTTTTTACACATAACCATTATAATTATAATGTTTAATAAGTTAGACTTATTGTACATTCCCCCTCTCTCTCTCTCTCTCTCTCTCTCTCTATATATATATATATATATATATATATATATATATATATACATATAATATATATATATATATATAATATATATTTCTTGTAATGTACTTACAACACTAACACCAGTGTTCGTTTACAAAGGGAAACACAGTAAAAATATGATACCTTATATTTAGATTAAGACATTTATTCTGTACACTATTTACAAATTGATATACTTGATCACCATATAACATAACCAGCAATTATTTATGTTTTATATTCATATTTACACCATAATTATTACAATTCTCTTTAGTTATGCGTTATTCCTTAATCAAAATATTGAATTACTAACTGAGGCCTAAATAACCGTCATGAATATGTTAAATCTGTTTTACCTCCAGTAAAGGCACAGGGGAGCAGGCAGGGGCTTTCCTCATGCGGTGTGTCGGTCCGGGCGTTCGGGCGCACGGGACGTCGGTGCTGGCGAGCAGGGCTTGGGATTTCGATGTCCAGCAACCCTTCAATCCACTCCTTCTTAACTCTCTTTTTCAACTCCTCACCTCGGTTTTAACGCCCCTTTTTCTTCTTTGCCAATCGCTTGTTTGGTGAAATTTTCCCACATCTGCACCCCCTTCGGGAGTGCAGGTGGGCTCATTAAAATAGCCCCTTTTGTGAAAGCTGACATTATTTTTAGCCCCTGCCCCCATAACTCACGGTTACATCTCTGTGCGAGCTTGACCGTTACGCTTGTGCCATTCCGTGATCTATAACTTCTCCGCAGGGGTCCCTCAAACTCGAAGTCAACAATATATACATAAATATATATATATATATATATATATATATATATATATATATATATATATTATATATATATATATATATATATATATAAATTTTGTAACATTACTATGTATTTAGGAATGTTGTGATATCTACTTGTGCATTTCCATTTTTATTGCAATCTAATATCTATATAACGAAAAATTTCAGTATATCGGATAATGGCACTACCGGTCATTATCACAGGACAGAACTGGAACTTCAACAACACTGTTTACTTGAGGAACGAAACTAGCTTTTTCCTACAGGGAAAGCCGAACTCTGGCCGATTGGTTAGGGCGCTGATCGTCGGTACCGGAGTTCGTGGGTTCGAATCCCACTATGGCATGGATATTCGTAGCCGTTCGGAATCGGCTTTAAGCAGTAGGTCCCGGTCTCATTAGCCCTTGTGTGCAAAACAGTAGACCGTAGCGCTCCAAACCAAACCAAAACCTACAGGGAAAGTGCAAATGGTTATTCTGATAATGCATCATGAAATCTAAATATAAAAATGAATATAACTTAATAGGCGTACAAGGAAATCAGGTTGTTTCCACGTCAGATTTTTAAAAAAAATAGTATGAAAGAATCTCCCAGCTATGAAAAAAAGTAACTGCATACGAGAGAAATGATTAACTAATTAATAAAATTTAACACTTTGTAATGTTAAAAATTAGAATTTGCACTTAAGTGCAGATTACAACTGTATTTTTTTATTTGTGAAGGCAAATATCACTCGAAATATATTTTAAAATTATGAGCATCAACTTTGAACTTATAAAAAATGAGATTTGATATATTTTTTAAAAATAGATGCTTAATAATATAAGGAAATAGCAGACTTTCTAGCATATGAAGAGGTATAAATTGTATAAATTTATTTATTTATTATTTTTTTTATTGTGAAAGTGGGAAATTTAGGTACGAATTGAAAATTTTTGATAATTTTATATACTGAAAAAAATTATTAAAAATATATTTAACCCATTTATGCCGGAGATTGAAACAGTACCATAAAAGTATAAAAGAACACATAAAAGTTTTCTATTGGTGTTGTTAATAGACTGGATTACCCGGAACGAATTGTATATATTTCACTTCAGAGAGAAACACTGATTAACATACCAGTATTTGTATTACAAGTTACATCGTAATAAATATAAATTATAATTGAAGCATCTATTTATATTCTTTTATTTTATACACTACGAAATGAACCCATAAGATTTGGTTTAGAGCACTACAGTTCGTTATTTTAGCTACACTAGGGAGAAATATAAAACCGATTCTGGACGGCTATGAATAACCGTGCTAGCAGCGAGATTTGAACCCATGGACTTGGAAAACAGCACTCCGTCGATTTGGCCATTGTTCATCGAAACACTACCGATTTGGACACTATCGAACCTGTAAGAATCTTACATAACCACAAATTGCACTTTATTAAGGATTCAAAAATGCATTTCCATTTTTTTACTATTTGAAATAACAACTTTATTTCGGAAATATTTAAACAATTGTATTCCACAGTAGTAAAAATTAATCTTAGAAGCAAATCGAATACTAAAATAATATTCAATCAATAGAATTTAAACTGATGCAATACACGTACAACGGATTGATTCAATTAGATAGGGTTATCACTGAATGTTACTCACTAAATCCAGTTACAAAACCTCTATGAAATACTTCTATACTCTTATTAGCACATCGTCCTATTCAAAATTCTATCCTTTACATAAAGTAACTGGGTATAATTCAATACCAAATTGGTCGCTCTTATACTTCAGTGACGAACTACAGAATATTGATTGCCATGGAATTACGTTGGAGATGACTTCCTCAATAATTCACGAAATTCACTAAGATTACGTTCAGATGATTTTCTATATTTCTTAGAAGCCGCCTGAGGCAAATTTAGAGGGAAAATATTTTACTTTTATATTGTATGTGTATGCGTGTGAATATGACAAAAGAGAAAAAAATCACGATGAAAGACATAAAAAAGGAGGTACATGTTAGTAGATACAAATAAATAAACAGATAATAATATGGATAGATGACATGAGTAGAATAAAGTTTTCTCAAACTCTTATTTTCGACCAATGACCTGATGGTCTGATATTTGGTTTTTAAGCAATACAAATCTCTCTCATGGAAGATTTCGTTTGTAACAACGGTATACCAATATGTTCGGGGAATCAAACATATTGGTATACCGTTGTATACCAATATGTTTTATGTATACCAAATATTCTGTGTAGCAAAAAGTTTTTCTTCCGATTTGTTCCTGTAATTCGCCGGATTTTGGCAGAATGGGTAGCGTGATGCTTTTAGATGAAAGAGTTCGTGGGTTCGAATCACACCGCAACCATGGTTGCTCCGTTCCTAATTGTCTCTTCAAGCAGTAGATCATACCGATTTTACTACCCCCCGTGTTGCAAAACAGTAAACCACAGAGTTTTAAATTAAACCAAACCATTTCTGTACTCAATCATTTCATTAACTTGCTACACTGGTTGTTCATTATCGATTTTACCCAGTATGTTACTTACACCCACACGCAAACACATATCTTTATACATAAAATTCTTCTGTCCGAGTGTTTGTAGTAGAACTCCTCCAAAACAGCTGGTCTGATTTTCATGAAATTTTGTGTACGTAATTGATTCGAGAATAGTTTAGATTCACAAATTGATCCGATAAGAATGTTTTTTTTTAATTAAAAAGCCGGAATTGCTCGCTTATTGAGATTATTATAATGCCGCTTGAAACCCTTTTCTGCCAACGAATCTAAGGCGCAGTGGTCAACGCAACGGGCTTTTAGTTCGAGAAGTCCTCGGATCGAATCCTCGTGCTGTCTATGTGAGAATTTTAATTTAATCTAATTACGTTTGTGATTGCTGTACGCGCGATGGCGTCAAGTATTGTAAAGTAATATTTACCTACTTAATTAAAACAATCAAATTATATAATTTATTTAAAACCATTTTATATATTTTTATTTTTATATATATTAAAACAGGACAGTGTCTATATATTATTTATATATATATATGTAATGAGACTGACTTCTCGATGGGGGGGTTGCAGTCATGGCCATAAAAATGATACCATTTCAGCTAAAGACCTTTATTAAGATAACTTTGAAGGACGGGTTCCCACTTCATCATAGGGACAAACTGAAGGGTCAGCTAGCATGAAGTTCTATGTACAAGACACGTAACACCTGGGTCAACATCTGTGGGAAAATATCTCTAGAAAAATCTGTCTCCGCTAGCGTGTATCTCCTTTTTATTTGAAAATTTCCTAAATTGTCCGCTAGGGCCATGTAGGTTTATAATTGGCCAGGCCCCTTCTCTGAGGGCGTAATCTGTAGCCCCAGTGGTCAATTTAGGTTAGGGGTTAAAAAGGGGAATGGAAAATGACGCGGGAATTTTTACCCTTGATTTAAGTTTTGAAAACCCCTGAGAATTTTCCTTACATACATATAATAAAAGAGTCCACGACGGGTGATTACAGTCATGGCTGGAACAAGATACCTTTTCAGTCAAAAACTTTTATTACCAGAACGTTGGATGAACGGGTTCCCACTTCATTATAAAGACAGGACAAACTGAAAGATCAGCTAATAGTAGAAATCTATGTAAACATCTGCTTAAACATTTGAGTTAAAAGCTAGGTCGGAATCTGTGTAAAAATGTGTACTGTCTCTGATAGCGTGCATCTCCTTTTTGTTCGGGAGTTTCCTAAATTGGCCACAAGGGCACTATAACGTTTTAATGGGCTAGACCCCTTTCCTGAGGGCATAAACTGTAGCCCCAGTGGTTAGTTTAAATTAGAGGTTAAAAAGGGGAAAGCAAAGAAAAGCAGGATTTTTACCCTTGACTTTAGATTTGAAAACCCCTGAGAATTGTCTCTGGCCTTAATGAGGGTTCTCGGCGGCATGTTTAAACTCTCAGGTTACGGGACGTTTTTGACAGTATGTTCCTTAAAGGTCCATTTGTTTTATAAAATCCTGAAATAGTTTACAGATTTACTTTATATTTTTCCTACATCCCACATTACACATCGCGATATATAGTCTATATCATATGGTATAACAATGATATATATAAGCTTTTATAAATTATATTTCATATCATTGCATATATGTGTGTGAGGTTCGAAATAAAAATTAAAGCTTTAATATTTAAATGTAAGCTTAAGTGTAACACACCTATTTGATGTCGCGGTGATGTAATTTATTTAAGTGCTAGTCTAGCCACATTCGGGGGAGAGAGCTGGAGAATTTTGCTCGAATTGCAGCCTTTTTGTTTAAATGTTTATCTTCAAAAGTGGCAGCCATTATGTCGACTTGGTTTGTCCTTGGTATTGTCGACGAAAGCGGTCAACTTGTAGTCAAATATGAAGTATGTTCAATAAAGAAACTTAACATTATGGCTCTCTCGTCTTTCTACCTCCTGCAGACTTTAAACCTGACACATACACACATATATATGAAGATATTCAACTAAAAATTCATTAGAAATTTCACATCTTTTCTTCTATTTTTTTTTCTCAATAATTTAACGCCGTAACTAAACTTTATTTAAGAATAGTATTGTGATTCTTAAAGTTCTGCGTCTAAATGGATTTATGTTAACATTTATACATATGTAATATATTCTACGTCTTTAATTTAATGTTTACTTTAAATACATGTCTTTTTCATACATTTTCATTCATAATGTTTTATGACCTAATTTTAGAATAGTAAATTTCAATAACTACATATAAATGTTTTAACAAGTTCAAATTAATAATCACTACAATATAAATCCCATAAGAAGTATTAAGTAGTCAGTTATTGATAACTATATTCAAGATTATCATTATCAGCCAAACGATCATGTTATTCCTTCGGTACAGGAGTTCGTGGGTAATCCCACAGTCATGGATGTTCGTACCGTCAATATGTAGGTCTCATATCCAAAAAGTAATAACTACCACCACCATTATCAGCAAGTGAATCCAGTGATAAAAATATAAAATTCTCTTGATTACGAGTACTATGTAAGAATATTTGTACTAAGATTTCTAAACATATTTCTGAGGATTCAGAAATTTACGAAAGAAATGTTAAAAAACCACATTTAAAAAAAAATATAAAATGTGGATAGTCAGATCGTTTATTCGAATTTCCAGACACTAACGTGAATGTGAAAAAGCAATTATTCATTTTTTTTTTATTTCAGGTCTTCAACCAAGATTTATGGGAATGTCAAAGATATTTTTTGTAAACAATTGTAAAACTTAAATTTTAATCGGATTTTGTGATTCAAATGAGACTGTAAAGTGAAAGAGAAATATTAACTGTTTTAGTATCTTCCGAATGTGTTGTACCTATTGAAAGAATGCTGAATCAGTTTAACCCATTCTTTTCCTGTACATCCCATATTACACATCTAACGATTTAATAATGTGTATATCATATGGTATACACAATGAGCTATATACAAGCTTTTAAAAATTTTATATTTCATATCATTGTGTATCCCATGTGATATATAAGCGCATAAAGCATTAGATACATGTGTTAAACTATGATCGAATAGTAGGGCGCTGCTCTTTGGTAGTCAGAAGTTCGTGGGTTCATATGCCTCTCCAAGCTTGGGTGTTTGAAGCTGTTCGAGATCGGCTTGAAATAGTAGGGCCTGGTCTCATTAACCTCCGTGTAGCAACAAAAATGTATACCGTATCACTGCAGGACAAACCAAAACATTCAATGTGTATCCAGGTTGGTTCCAAGTTGGTTATGTGGTTCCAAGCTTTGTCGGAAACTTAATAGGCATCAGATTCCCAATATTGGGAAAATCCCATAAGAAGTATTAAGTAGTCAGTTATTGATAACTATATTCAAGATTCTACTGTTATCATCCTACGTGAATCCAAATATGATAAAAATAATAAAAATTCTCTTGATTACAGAGTATTACTATAAGAATATTTGTACTAAGATTTCTAAACATATTTCTGAGGATTCAGAAATTTACGAAAGAAATGTTAAAAAACCACATTTTAAAAAAAATATAAAATGTGGATAGTCAGATCGTTTATTCGAATTTCCAGACACTAACGTGAATGTGAAAAAGCAATTATTCATTTTTTTTTTATTTCAGGTCTTCAACCAAGATTTATGGGAATGTCAAAGATATTTTTTGTAAACAATTGTAAAACTTAAATTTTAATCGGATTTTGTGATTCAAATGAGACTGTAAAGTGAAAGAGAAATATTAACTGTTTTATAGTTCATGTAAAATCTATTGGCGCTTCAAGGTCACACTTTCTCGTTTCCCCAGTCATCGGTTACTATGGTAGCGACCAAGAAGCCTGTGCATTCACACTTATTTTCAGCACTTCAGTTGAGAATTTGATTCCAATACGTTCAGACGACTTGCTTTATTATTATAAGCAAAGTCAAAATTTTCAGTTGTGCATAAATGTGTTAACTATTTACATAAAGAAAAGTTTAACAATATGTATAAAATGGTTATAATAAATCACAGATGTTTTTGTAAAAATACAAAAATTCATTTTAATTTAGAATTTTTACTAAAACATTAGGAATCTCTACCTTCTAAAGAAATTTTCACTTTCTAAAAATGTGTCAACAGACCATAAATCTTTAAATACATAATAAAATTTTACAAAATATTGTTATTGCATTAAGACCTCTTTCAATTCTTGTAAAATCATAAAATAATTAATACAGTACAATTTTGGAATAGAAACTTTACTATGGTCCACATAACTTCATAATATACTTATTAACATACAACTTAAATTTAAGGAATTTCAGAACTACATTCTCTTAAATAAATTAATTATTAAGAAATACTTTTGATATTTAGATTAAAAGAATCGTACAAATATAAAGAAAAATAGTGAGAAATTATAACTAATTACTCATTAAAATTAGCGAAATATTCAATCATCTTAATGATATTATTTCTGTAAATAATGCAACTGTGTGTGAAAAAAAAATTAGATTTACTTTTTCAGTAGAATTTTTTAAATCTTACGGATTAGAATATAACATACAATTTTTGAATAGTAATTTTATGAAATGGGATTATATCTTAAATTTATGAACTTAGAAACAGGTCTGAAATGACTCATAAAATTTTGTGTAAAGTATTAAGTATTCTTCAAAGTGTAGTCTAAATAAATATATTTTCATCATGCACGGAGAGCCCATACGATGTATGACACCCCTTAACACAGTGGGAAAAAAGAGTAAAATCATTCCCCAACTGTCGTTACCATAGTTACAGTTGGTCATCGAGGAAAAATCAGTGACCTTGAAGTGCCTATTGAGTTTACACCGAGTATAGTATCTTTCGAATGTATTGTATCTATACAAAGGATGATGAATCAGTTTAACCCATTCTTTTCCTGTACATCCCATATTACACATCTAACGATTTAATAATGTGTATATCATATGGTATACACAATGAGCTATATACAAGCTTTTAAAAATTTTATATTTCATATCATTGTGTATCCCATGTGATATATAAGCGCATAAAGCATTAGATACATGTGTTAAACTATGATCGAATAAGGCGATTTAACGCTGTAGGGCACACCTCAACTTATGACAACTATGGCTTTCGTTTCAAACGGAAGGGTAGTTTATTGTTTGTCTATTGGCTGTTGTAAGCATGAAAATGAATGGGAAGAGCATTATTGTAGTTCGTGACGTTGCGACAAATTGCTCCATAGTAGGTTGGTTGGTTGTTTGAAATTTAGTGGCAGTAATTTCTCTTGGGACAAACTGCGCCAAACAGGACGAAAAACCCAATAGAACAACACAATTTTGAAAAAAAAAACCCAATTTTGATGAAAGATGCCTGAATCTAATAGAAAAAACATTTAAAACCAATAAATAGGTAAAAAATTTAGAAAAACACGAAATTAACACGATAATCAGCAAAGTTTGATGAAATATTAAAGATTAAAATGTAAAAGAGAAACTGAAAAATTGAAAAACTTACTGCACAAAAAAGAAAATTAAGAATTTAAAGATTCAAATTTATTAAAATATTAAAATTAAAATCAAGAACTAAAAGATTAAGAATTAAATATTATAAAATTGAACATCAAAAGTTAGAAAACAAATGTAAATCAGATTTCAAAGTAAATATCGAATAGTAGGGAGTTGCTCTTCGGTAGCCTGGATTTCATGGGTTTCAATCTCTCTCCAGGCAGGGGTGTTTGAAGCCGTTCGAGATAGACTTGAAACAGTAGGGCCTGGTCTCATTAACCTCCGTGTAGCAGCAAAAGTGTATACCGTAGCACTGCAGACCAAATCAAACTATTAAATGTGTATTTCATATATGACAGTGAAAGGGTTAACGAATTTGCTAAGATTTGGAAAACATATTTTTAAGTAAACAAAGTATGAGTGATGTTTATAAAATGTAAAAAAGAGCATATTATAGAAAAAAGGAAAATAAAATAAGGGGAAAATAAATTAAGGTGAATTATATTTCAATAGTTGCTGAAATTTATACGAATAACATAATATAATAATTAAAAAAATCCGAAAAATGAATTTTCTTTTGCAAACAGCATTTATGTATAAGAAATATCACCGCTTCGTCATGACTTTTAATAGATCATGTAGTATGAAGTATGAATATTGCGTTTATGGTCTCAAACTGACCCACATTGAATTTTTATTTTTATCGTTTTTACGTATACAGTCTCGGAATCAACCAGCATAGAATATACCAAAAAGTAAAATAAGCAGTTTTTCAATTCTTTTCAGATGAGAATCCAGAGAGAGGGGAACCATTTAGAAATTCCCCGAATTTTCTTTGATAATTCCCTGTAATTTGTAATTTTTTCCTGATAAATTCACACTATTTAATGTACAACTTCTATCTATTTTCAGATATAAATTTATATTTCAATAAAAGTGGTAAATATTAATGTAAGCAAACAAAATCCCAATGCATTTAAAACTTAGATTTATTATTTTGTATCTTTGGGATGTTCATTATAATCTACGCGAGGAACAGAGGGTTAACCAATTTCATTAAAATAGTTATAAAATAAACTATGACAACTCTTGAAGTTCTGCTTTCTTATATTTTATTTATATTTAAATAGTGCAGTCTAATATATTGATTAAAAATTGTACAATATTTTGAAGATTATTTTTCTCCAACATAGTATTAATTTCCTTGTTAGCTTCTTATTATAGACATTTTTTGCTCTAACTTTTTAATAATTTTTATTTTTTCTTTTGAGCTTCAATTTCTTCATTTTCTAAAATTTCCCTTTTTCATTTTTCCATATTCTCATTTAACACTGAATACGCATTTTTAAAATAATTCACAAGAGGTCTGTGACTCGAGATTGGTTTTTCAAAATTGTGACACAATTCGTTATTTTTCGAAATTTTTCCTGTAGAAAATTCCTTGGTTTAAAAAACTTCCTAATTTTTCTGATAACTCTATGATATTTCTATAATGACTGAATTTCCTGATAATTTCAAATTTTCTTGATTTTCCCAGTTACTGGACACCCTGAAGTTAAACTCTTTAGACGTTTTATAAGCTTACTTCGAGCCAAGGTTCTGTGACGATGGCAATAAAAAAGCGTTATCGCTTATGCAGGGATATATCGTTGTTATTATTCGTTTGAGAAGGATGATATATTGTTGTTTGGCACTAAAAGAGTTAAATTATTTCTTGCTTCTGCTTTTAGGGCAATGGCTGAAGAGCCAGATGATGATGAGCTGGAGGCGTACCTTCGGTCGAGCTTGAGTGATCGACGCCGGAGCAGATGGGGTCGACAGTCCCTGAGGAGGGGGTCTTCCCCCTTTCTCACAGAGGCCATGGCTGCAAAGCACGGCAGAAGGCTATCTTCATTCACTACCTCGTCTGGAGAGTAAGTTGGTCTTTTCAACTAACAGTAGCTATGTTGGATAGGCTACCACACAGCATAAAGGAGAAAATTAGCTTAACATTTAGTTATTTAACACTTTGCCTGTCTTAACACTTTGCAGTCCCTGAGGAGGGGGTCTTCCCCCTTCCTCACAGAGGCCATGGCTGCAAAGCAAGGCAGAAGGCTATTTTCATTCACTGCTTTGTCTGGAGAGTAAGTTGGTCATTTCAACTAACAGTAGCTATGTTGGATAGGCTACCACACAGCATAAAGGAGAAAATTAGCTAAACATTAGTTATTTAACCATTTGCTTGTCTTGTACATCGCATATGATAGACAATTGTAACGTTTTATATTCTTGTATATCACATGTGATACTAAATAAACTACATTTTATACACGATATTTTATATATTTTACATTTTATATCAGTATGTGTTACATGTGGCATACAATTGTATAAAACATTAGATATGTGAATAAAATATGTGATATACAGGACAGTCAAAAGGTTAAACACTCCAATACTCGTCTTCTAGGAAGTACACAGTTGGTTGCCTCTTAGATACATCTTTGACTTTTCTCAATTATCTATAAGTAACCTCTTAAATACAGCAAGTTCAAGAAGTAACTTTATTCATTAAACTTTCATTTAGAAGCAATTATAAAGTAAACCATAGCAAAGTAAATTCCCCCCCCCAAAAAAAATATTAAAATATTAACCCTTAATTTGACAAGATGTTTTTTCAAATATTTTTTATTTTCTGTTATTTTCTCATGTCTGTATAGGCATTAGGATCTCTGTAAAATAAACCAAAAATATATCATTTTCTTTTTTTGAGATAATTAATGTCCGCTGTGGCAAACACTGACAATTATGTTATATAGTAGTTACAAATATACATGTACGGTGAGGCGGCCAGACTTAGCCAAATTAAGGGTTAAGGATTTTTTAGCTTGTTCCTGTTGTTGTATTGACTGGTTACGTGAAAAAAAATGCAGGTTATGTTGTACAGTAAAACTCGCTAATGTTCTTTTTTGGGAACATGCAGATTTGTTTCTTTAAAAAAGTGTTCCGTTACCTAATTTTTTGCTTAAAGTGAAGATTTATGATATTAATATATGTTATTTAAATAAATCTGATTTTATTTTCTATACTTTAGGAATTTTTAAGTAGTTTTATTTGAAAAGAAGGTAATTATTATATAACAAAATCAAGCATGTTTATGTAATTAAAATTTTTTACAATGGCAGTGCAAATGTGAAGGGAACTTCAGGGGATCATCGGAACCCCGACAACGTTCTTAATTCCCGTTTGTTTAGCAATTACTTTCGCTTGGTTTATTTTGGTTTGATTTTTTTTTGGTTTTGGTTTGGAGTGCTACGGTCTACTTTTTGCAACACGAGGGCTAATGAGACCGGGATCTACAGTTTAAAGCCGATTCCGAACGGCTACGAACATCCATGTCACTGTGGGATTAGAACCCACGAACTCCGGTACCGAAGGCCAGCACCCTAACCAATCTTATTTTGGTTTGATTCAAAGCGCTAAGGTCTACTTTTTTGTTACACGAAAGCTTTTCAGACCGAGACGTACTGCTGAAAGCCATTTCCAAACAGCTGTAGAGGATATATTGAAGCGAAACAAACTAATCTTCAACATGAGCTTTTGATTAAAACGTTTATTAAAATACTAATAAGTAAATAAATAGTAAAAAAGGTAAAGTATAAGACATCAGTGCGTTGATAACAACTTGCGACTTGCAAGTGATTAACAGGCGAATTGTTGTTGTACACAAGCCCGATGATTCCAAAGCCGAGAGTGATTTCCCCTCTTGACTGAACTGTGCCGCTCACCTTATATACTGCAACATGATCGCGTGCGCAGCATCGAGGGAAATTTGCATCCATGCAATTTGCATTTGCGGGAGCTTCTTTGATGCGGTTATCAGAACGCCACACAGCTAATAAGATCAATGCCAGAAGCATAATTAGAACCCCATGACTCCGGTACCAAAGAACATCGTCCTACCATTCGGCCATCTTCCGCTACTTTTTCCCGAAATCAAATTCTAATACCAATAATCCAACTTCTGTTTGCTTTATTGACTGTTTATCTAAACTGTCCAGGCCATGACGTCAGGACGACGAGATCTTTTATTCTTAGGCATTGCCTTTAATTCTTCTTGTAGCCTAGTGATGCCAGTATGGGCAGACCACTAACTTTCGGCAGCGAAGTTCCGGGTTCGAATCCTCATGTAAACATGGATATCCGTAGCCATTTAGAATTTGCAGATCCTGGTCTGATTAGTTCTTGTATTTCAACAAAGTTACCGTTGAGCTCCAAATCAAATCAAACATTTTCTTGTTCAGATTTTCCATCCGGATTCATATATCCTCAACTTTAAATTCTCTAGACGCAAATCGATCTCTAATTTATATCAATCTGTTCACTTTCGGAAGATTAAAAGAAAGTACACACCTTTTTCTTCGAGTAGAAGCTATAATGATAACAGCGGAAACAACAACAACAATAATTATTCCCCTTAATAATAATCACATTATTAGCTTTAATTTGATAACGAAAGATTATAATATGCAACAGACAATATGTTTCAACTCGAAGTTAATGTAGTTGCTTTTTGGTTGGTTGGTTGGTTGGAATTTAGTGGCGCTAATTCCTGAAAGGACAAACTGCGCCAAACAAGACGAAAATAAAAACAAAGTAACAGATAAAAAAGAAAAAATAAACACAGGAGAAAGGAATTTTGAGGATGAAACAGACGAAACAAATTAAACGTTAAAGGCACATAAAAATCAAACAAACGGAGATAGAAAAAAATAGCAAATATATACAAGATAGATTATTACATTAAAAGAAAATTAAAAAACAAAATTGAAAAATTGAGAAATTGAGAATCAAAAAATTGTAAAATTGAAAATCAAAATTGTTAAATTGAAATAAAGATTAACATACAAAAAATTACAGAATTCAGATTTCATAATAAAAACCTGTACAGCGAAAAAAGGGAAACAAGCCTGGATGTGGCGTTTGACCGATGATTGTGTCAAGATTCGGCGATAAATTTTTAAAGAATTTTATATACATTGATTTCAGACAACAACACGATGATAAAATGAGTAGTTGCTTTTTGTAATAATTGTTCGATACAGCTCTCTCAGATTTAATACAATATTTTCAATAGAGAGCAAATTTATTAATCTCAGCTAATAAGCAGTTAGCCCAGCATAAGCTAATAAGCTTATACTGGGTATCTATTATAAAGAAATTCATGAAGGGTAAATTTATGGTAAAGTCTATTTAATGGTGATATTCGTTTTGTATATTATTTGGTCTTCACTTCTGGTAACTGTTCAATAAGACTTTCTTAGGTACAATAAAATTCCCCACGCTACTTCGTCTGGAAAGTAAATTTATAAATCGTAATTAGATGTTATGTTGAGGGCCTCACACTGCAAATAAAACGGAAATTTATCTGAATTTGTGTATATTATATTACGTGGCTGGATTTCCAATAGACTCTCAATACGGTTCTCTTCGAATGAATAAAATTAATTCCTCGTTTCGTCTCTCGAGAGCAAATTTCTTTATCTTAACACCGACTGCATTTATTTAAAAGAGATTCAGATGGCGAATTAGTGGAATAGCAAGTTTATTGCCGGCAACGTCTGTTTTATGTATTCTGTAGTATATTTGTATATTAATAAGTTGCATTTACTAATATACTAACTAAATATTCATATGCAGCTTAAAAATAGTTGCTTTTCAAGCACTGCTGAAGACATTTATGTGGTTTGATTCTAGTAATATGAGAATGAGAAATTTATTATGGGTAATATTCAACGATTATAATATAATTAGCATTTTGTGTAGATCTTCATAATTTGAGTATTTAATATTTCATTCTCATATAACCTTGGAAGTAATGCGTAGGCACAACTACTTTTGGCACAACTATTTAATAGTATAAAGAAATGGCTATACTAAAGAAGCAATGACTTTATTTTTCTTTCAGTGAAGATGCATATGGTATTGTTAGTTATACATAAGTCTTGATAAAGTGAAATCCTTAAAGAAATTAAATAAAATTTTATTTTCATTTTTCCTAATATTTGATAGATTTTAATATGACATATTTTCGGAATGTATAGAAGCTTTATAATGATTTATAAATACGTTAAATGATTTCTTAAAATTAATAATGCTTTGTTTATAAAATTGATTTATTTTTAAATACTGAAATCTTAACAATTTAATCTTATGATTTATTTCTAAAAAACGAAGTGATGACGCTTAATTCCACAATTTATTTACTTAATTCAGATAGTTTTTCAAACTAACTCTATACCGTGCATTGAGTTCAACCTTTGCAATCACAAATGATTACATTTTAATGCTGTTTTATTGCTAGTAAAGAAAAATTTGTGCCAAAATTTTTTCTATATTTGTGTAATAATTTTACTGTTCTAATGTAACGTATCGTTGAAGGATGAATTAAATTACTATGTAATTCCAAAGCTAAAGATAACTTTGTATTCGGAATTGTATAGGTCTTTGGATAGATTGTAAAAATACACTTTAATATGATTAATTTAATAAAAGAATTTTTCAAATAAAAAGAAAATGCTACATTAGGAAAAACTAACTGTAGATATTCCTCACTTTATGACTTTTCTGACTAATGATCCCTCGTTCTTACGACCAATTGAGTTTAGAATTTCATTTCAAAAAAATCTTCAAAGTGTAAGTCAAAACTCGATAGATAAGCGTACAGGTAAGTGTATGCTCAGCATTTGGAAAAATGCATAGGCAGTTCTCGATTGGTTTGATAATATTGAACAAACTGATGTTATTCAAGAGAAAGCGAGATTGATCTATGAGCTTAATTTAGATGTTGAAGTGGAAGACGCTGCTAAATTATAGGATTACGTCAATGAAGAAATCCCAGATGAGTATCTAATGTAGTTAGATGTGCAGTTAAAGATATATGAGTTAGTTGTTGTGTTCTCCAAAATTAATGCGGCTATAGGTTGAAATTTGAGGTTACGGATTAAAATACTGAATGTCTTAATAAAGTTGAACATGGAATGAATGAACTTATTCAGTGCTTTAGATAAATTTAACTAAAAGAAATTACAAATAATGAAATCATTGAAAAATCTAAAGTTTAATGCATAATTTTAAAACGTTCTTATATAATCAGTGTAAGCAGGGTTGCCTATTGACCAATTCGTGGTAGACCAGTTTGTGTTTAACGACCCAGACGTATGAACGGAACTGAATCGTAAAGTAAAGAATACTTGTATTTCTAATCTTTATTAAAAAGCAAGAAATTAAAGTTTATAATAAATCAATATTTTCATCATATTAAAACAAAGAATGTAAATACTCATACTGATAGTACCCTATGAAATGTTATTAGGAATCCCAATTAGGAAGCAAAACACAAGATAGATTTGATAGAAAAGAAGCATTAACATTATTCAAAAGTAGCTTGTGAGGATTTATGAATTACGTATGCATCAATTTTGTTGCCTCAAATAAACATAATTAGTAACAGTATATAAAAATGCTAATTTTTAAGGTTAAATTGGTTTAATTTTGATGTTATATTTACATCGAAAAATTTTAGTTTTTGATTTTGTGCTCAAATTTCAAATTACATAAACAAGTTTAGCAATAAAAATGATTTGTATAATATAATTTGTTTATTTTTTTAATCTAGTACGCTTATAAACTACTCTTTATGTTTGATATCTCCTCTGAAAGTTTTAATGAAAAGGAATATTTACCTTTAAAAGGTTTTAATTCATTATTACATTTTTACTAGATTAAAGTTCCTTTAATATGAACAAAAACTATTTTTCGACTAATATTAGGAACGAATTTATTACAAAAAATTAAATATAATTACATTTATCTTTAAAATATATCAAATACATAGAGTTAACTGACATTTATATGTGTAGTATTAGCATTCTGAATTGGAGGAAGGTAACATAACATCAGTATCTTGCAGCTTAGGTAAGAGGTGTTTTATAGTGGAAAAGAGTAAACGGGTTACGTTAGTTTTGGTTTGGTTTGGAGAGTGACGGCTTACTACACGAGGTACTTGCTACACGAGGTTTGATGAAACCGAAAGCTACTGCTCAAAGCCAATTATGAACGACTACGAACATATATGCCAATAAGGAAATTCGAGTCCACAAACTTCGGTACCGAAGAGCAGCACATTACCCATTTGTCAAATGGCCATTGTTCGGTGTAACTGCGATAGAAAAACACTATTATTGATAAATTATGTACACTACGTTATTAAACGTCTAATATGGGATCTCTAAACAACCTTACACTATTAGCAGATTGTAAATTAAAATATTATCAACCTCTGTTATCAGCAAGTTTATTATTTGTCAATAAACCTCAGAATGGATTCAATTTTAAAAACGAGCCATTGTACCCGGAAAAAATTTTACTCGACTGTATTTTTTTCCGACTGTCTGCGAGTCAGTCTTTTCTTTTGGCGCGAGACTTTCCTGCCTCCGATGTGGCAGTTGAAGAGAGGATCAGCTCAAGATATTCGTTCCGTTCGGATGTTCCCGTGCGCGAGGGTGTGGTCCCGTCGGAGAAGGGAATGGGTGTGTCTTCAGCTCCTGCCAACTACGAATTCAGTCGCTCCCCCCTCGCCACCAACAATAATTCACTCGTTCCAGGACCTTGAGAACATACATACACACACTGTAAGGTAAAGTATAAGGCATCAGTGCGTTGATAACAACTTGCGGCTTACAAGTGATTAACAGGCGAAATGTTGTTGTACACAAGCCCGATGATTCCAAAGCCGAGAGTGATTTCCCCTCTTGACTGAACTGTGCCGCTTACCTTATATACTGCAAAATGCTCGCGTGCGCAGCATCGAGAGAAATTTGCATCCATGCAATTTGCATTTGCGGGTGCTTCTTTTATGCGGTTATCAGAACGCCACACAGCTAGTAAGATCAATGCCAGAAGCAGGATTAGAACCCCGTGCTTCCGGTACCAAATAGTAGCGTCCTACCATTCGGCCATATCCCGCTACTTTTTCCTGAAATCAAATTCTAATACCAATAATTCAACTTCTGTTTGATTTATTGACTGTTTATTTAAAATGTCCAGGCTATGATGGCAGGACGACGAGGTCTTTTATTCTTAGGCATTGGCTTTACTTCTTGTAGCATAATAATGCCAGTATGTGTAGACCACTAACTTTCAGCAGCGAAGTTCCAGGTTCGAATCTTGATTTAAACATGGATGTAAGTGGCCATTTAGAATCGGCAGCTCCTGGTCTGGTTAGTTCTTGTATTGCAAAAAAGTTACCGTTTAGCTCCAAATCAAATCAAACACTTTCTTTTTGTTCAGATTTTCAAGCGGGATTCATATATCATCAACTTTAAATTCTCTAGTAGCAAACCGATTACTAATTTATATTAATTTTGTTCACTTTCGGAAGCTTAGAAGAAAGTGCATACCTTTTTCGAGTAGAAGCTATAATGATAACAATAGCTACAACAACAACAATAACAATTATAATGATTCACCTTAATAATAATCATATTATTTAGGTTTAATTTGGTAACAGGACAAATAAAATTCTTTTAGATATGTCACATGCGTTATATTTTATCTCGAAGTTAATGTAATTGCCTTTTGTAATCATTGTTCGATACATCTTTCTCAGTTTAATATAATATTTTCAATAGAGAGCAAATTTATTAATCTCAGCTAATAAGCATTTATACTGGGTATCTATTATAAAGAAATTCATGAGGAGTAATTTATGGTAAAGTCTGTTTAATTGTGATATTTGTTTTGTATATTATTTGGTCTGGTAGCTGTTCAATACGGCTTTCTTAGGTACAATAAAATTCCCCACACTACTCCATCTGTAAAGTAAATTTATAAGTCTACATTAGCGAAAGTTATGTTGAGTGTCTCACTGCAAATAAAACGGAAATTTATCTGAATTTGTATATATTACGTGGCTGAATTTCCAATAGACTCTCAATACGGTTCTCTTCGAATGAATAAAATTAATTCCTCGTTTCGTCTCTCGAGAGCAAATTTCTTCATCTTAACACCAACTATATTTATTAAAAAGAGATTCAGATGGCGAATTAGTGGAATAGCAAGTTTATTGTCGGCAACGTCTGTTTTATGTATTCTGTAGTATATTTGTATATTAATAAGTTGCATTTACTAATATACGAACTAAATATTCATATGCAGCTTAAAAATAGTTGCTTTTCAAGCATTGAAGACAATTATGTGGTTTGATTCTAGTAATATGAGAATGAGAAATTTATTATGGGTGATATTCAACGATTATAATATAATTAGCATTTTGTGTAGATCTTCATAATTTGAATATTTAATATTTCATTCTCATATAACCTTGGAAGTAATGCGTAGGCACAACTACTTTTGGCACAACTATTTAATAGCATAAAGAAATGGCTATACTAAAGAAGCAATGACTTTATTTTTCTTTCAGTGAAGATGCATATGGTATTGTTAGTTATACCTATGTCTTGATAAAGTGAAATCCTTAAAGAAATTAAATAAATTTTTTTTCATTTTTCCTAATATTTGATAGATTTTAATATGACATATTTTCGGAATGTATAGAAGTTTTATAAGGATTTATAAATACGTTAAAGGATTTCTTGAAATTAATAATGCTTTGTTTATAAAATTGATTTGTTTTTAAATACTGAAATCTTAACAATTTAATCTTATGATTTATTTCTAAAAAACGAAGTGATGACGCTTAATTACATAATTTATTTACTTAATTCAGATAGTTTTTCAAACTAACTCTATACCTTGCATTGAGCTCAACCTTTGCAATCACAAATTATTACATTTTAATGCTGTTTTATTGATAATAAAGAAAAATTTGTGCCAAAACTGTCTTTTTTCTATATTCGTGTAATAATTGATCAACGGTACGTGTAATAACGTATCGTTGAAGGATGAATTAAATTACTTTGTAATTCCAAAGCTAAAGGTGACTTTGTATTCGGAATTGTATAGGACTTTGGATAGATTGTAAAAATACACTTTAATATGATTAATTTAATAAAAGAATTTTTCAAATAAAAAGAAAATGCTACATTAGGAAAAACTAACTGTAGATAGTCCTCACTTTACGACTTAGCTGACTAATGACCCATCGTTCTTACGACCAATTGAGTTTCGACTTATATTTCAAAAAATCCTAGAAATGTAAGTCAAAATTCGATATATAAGCGTACAGGTAAGTGTATTTCGAAAAATGTATAGGCAGTTCTCGATTGGTTTGACAATCTTGTACAAACTGATGTTATTCAAGAAATAACGAGAATTATCAATGAGCTTAATTTAGGTGTTGAAAAAAAAGATGTTGCTGAATTGTTGGATTATGTCAATGAAGAAATCCCATATGAAGATCTAATATAGTTAGATGTACAGTTCAAGATATATGAGTTTGTTATTGTATTCTCCAAAATTAATGCGGCTATAGGTTGAAATTTGAGGCTACGGATTTAAATACTAAATGTTTTATTAAAGTTGAACATGGAATGAATAAACTTATATAGTGCTTTAGATAAATTTAACAAAAAGAGATTACGAATAATGAAATCATGAAAAAATCTAAAGTTTAATACATAATTTTAAAAAGTTCTTACATAATTAGGGTTAGCTCCTTGCCTATCGACCAATTCGTGATAGACTAGTTTGTGTTTAACGACCCAGTCATATGAACGGAACTCAGTCGTAAAGTGAGGAATACTTGTCTTCTCCAGCCTGTATTAAATAACCTAGCCTTTATTAAAAAGAAAGAAATTGAAGTTTATAATAAAGCAATATTTTCGTCATATTAAAAAACAGAATGTAAATACCGAGACTGACAGTACCCTATGAAATGTAATTAGGAATCCCAATAAAGAAGCAAAATTCAAGATAGATTTGATAGAAAAGAAGCATTAACATTATTCAAAAGTAGCTTGTGATGATTTGTGAACTATGTACGCATCAATTGTGTTGCCTCAAATAAAGATAGTTAATAAAAGTATATCAAAATGCTAATTTTTAAGGTTAAATTGGTTTAATTTTGATGTTATATTTACATTGGAAAAATTTTAGTTTTTGATTTTGTGCTCAAATTTCAAATTACATAATTTAGCAATTAAAATGATTTGTATAATATAATTTTTTTTAATCTACTACGCTTATAAACTTGTCTTTATGTTTGATATCTCCTCTGAAAGTTTTAATGAAAAGGAATATTTACCTTTAAAAGGTTTTAATTCATTATTACATTTTTACTAGATTAAAGTTCCTTTAATATGAACAAAAACTATTTTTCGACTAATATTAGGAACAAATTCACTACAAAAAATTAAAATATATTTATATTTATATTTAAAATATTTCAAATACATAGAGTTAACTGACATTTATATGTGTCGTATTAGAACTCTTAGTTGGAGGAAGATAATATAACATCAGTATCTTGCAGCTTAGGTAAGAGGTGTTTTATAGAGGAAAAGAGTAAACGGGTTACGTTAATTTTGGTTTGGTTAGGAGCGTGACGGCTTACTACACGAGGTACTTGCTACACGAGGTATGATGAGACCGAAAGCTACTGCTCAAGAACGACTACGAACATCCATGCCAATAAGGAAATCCGAGTCCACAAACTTCGGTATGGAAGAACAGCACACTACCCATTTGTCAAATGGCCATTGTTTGGTGTAACTGCGATAGAAAAACACTATTATTGATAAATTATGTACACTACGTTATTAAACGTCTAATATGTGATCTCTAAATAACCTTACACTATCAGCAGATTGTAAATTAAAATATTATCAACCTCTGTTATCAGCAAGTTTATTATTTGTCGATAAACCTCAGAATGGATTCAACTTTAAAAACGAGCCATTGTACCCAGAAAAAATTTTACTCGACTGTATTTTTTTCCGACTGTCTGCGAGTCAGTCTTTTCTTTTGGCGCGAGACTTTCCTGCCTCCGATGTGGCAGTTGAAAAGAGGAGCAGCTCAAGATATTCGTTCCGTTCGGATGTTCCCGTCCGCGAGGGTGTGGTCCCGTCGGAGAAGGGAATGGGTGTGTCTTCAGCTCCTGCCAACTACGAATTCAGTCGCTCCCCCCCTCGCCACCAACAATAATTCACTCGTTCCAGGACCTTGAGAACATACATACACACACACTGTCAGGACTGCATCACACTTTTTGTGTGTGCATGCGAGACCGAACGTAACCGGAGGAAAAGGATGAAAGCTCAATGGAATCTGGAGAGACGTTGCTGGAGTCAGAGACGCACTACCATTCCGTAAATAGGAACAGGATGGGCTCAAGGCCCAGATCCCTGTCCATCGAGGCAAATATTAGAGACTGCGTTTTGGCTCAAATTTACTAAATACATTTTTAAGGAAAATAAAATTTTTTTAAAAATATAAATTATTTATAAGATTAGTTTCTTTTGGAGTGTCACGGTTTACTGTTTTTTTAACGCAAGGGTAAATGAGAACGGGATCTATTGTTTAAAACTGAACCTGAACTACTTCGAACATTCATTTCAGACTTGGAATTTGAATACACAAACTCTGGTACTCTTTCGAGTCTTTATAGTTTGGAAGCCTGAAGCATAACTTTTTATATTATTTTTTATTAGATTTAGTTGAATTTTTCAACCAGTAGTCTTTTTTATCACGGGAGAAAGAGGTTTCTGCGAGAGAGGTGTGTGTTTGTGTGTGCTCGAACTATCTTCCCCACGAAATTCTGGAGTTTACTATAGTACATTTTAACATAGGAATACAATTACATTTCCAAGCATAAACTTTTTAAAAACTTCATTCTTGCAAAACTGCATCAATGTTTAAGTTTTAAATCAAAATTTTACTTTTTTAAATATCTGTCTACTTTTTAATTTCAATATTTATGCTCGAAAGGGTTTTAAAACTTTACTGAAAAATTTCCCAAGATCAAAAATCGACTAGTACATAAGTAATGGATAGCTACGCTCGAACAATACACACAAACACACATATATATATATGTATATATAGATATGTGTCTGTGTATTGTCTCTATATCATATATATATATATATATATATATATAGTGAAGAGAGAGAGAGAAAAAATCAGAATGGGTAGGGAGTCGCTACTCGGTACCGTAATTCGTGGATTAGAGTCCCACTGCTGGCATGAATATTCGTAGCCGTTTGGAATTGCCTTTAAGCAGTAGGTCTTGGCCTCATCTAGCCCCTGTGTAGCAAAAACAGTAGACCGAAGCGTCCTCAACAAACAACCTATATATATTTATATTGTATACATATACGTATTTATACATAATTTATATTAACTTGTATATTTTAAGTTAAAAAAAGGGGAAATAGCTTAGTCCAATTTGAGCTGCTTGCCCCCCCCCCGAAATTTAATATTAACTATAACTCTCAGATGTGTGGCATTTTACATTTTCATCCGGGATAAATTGTTGTTAGGGGAGAAAGAAACCTGTTGGATAAGTACGAACTCATGTCGTAAACATGTTTTGTGCAATATGAGTCATAAACACATGTTGCACAAAAAATGTATGGTTAATTATGATGCCCGGTGATAGCTCTTTTGTATAGGGTTAATAATTGCATTTTCAATCGGACAAGACATCTTCAAAATGACAGAATTGGATAGAATATACTAATTATTTTTGTCTTGAAAAAAGTCTAGCTAGACACACGCTTCATAATCAAAATGAAAATTTTCAAATTGAATGCTTATTACAAAACACAACTTCAGAAAAAACTTTTTTTTTGTTGTGAATTGTTTTGTCAAAACTTAAAATGGATCTGTACCTGTTATATTAGTTACCTCTCGCTCAATGTTAACCTCAATGAAAAATAAAATTTCCGTAACTGGCTAACATATAAAGTATCCTTTAAAATATTATGCTAGTCACTTACGCAATGTATATATACCACGTGTTAGAGTAGTAAATTCTCTAGAATGCTATCTTTATCTTTTTTTTTTTAAATTTATGTCTGTATGCAATTTTATTATTTGAATATGAAAAAGAGTATATAAAAATTTCTGCAAATTGTTTAAAATTAAATACACTTTTCCCGATGTTTTTAAAAAATGAAAAGGTAGAATCTTTGAATACAAGCCCAGTGGCGTTGGAGTAGAGATTCGAGTTCCCACGCCACAGGTCCGAGGTTCGATCCCAGGGCTGGACAAGGTTGACTCATCCTTTCAATGGGTAGATGAACTGAGAACCAAGCATGCACGGGAGCTAAACACCGGGGGTTCTGCGTAAGGCTGACCACTTAGCATAAGCTTCGCACCCCAGGGCTCTTGGTCTAGAAAACGGAGATTGGCACCTTAGGCCCTAATCCCTTTGAGGCTGTTGTGTCGAGGAGTTTAGCTTTTTAGAATCCTAGAATATGTGCTGGCCTATCATGTAGCCTATATTTAAAAAGAATTATTTAAATGCGAGCCCGTCAGAGGGAATTTTATTTTCCCAATAAATTAACATTAAGTGAGAGGAATGCAATATGGCGGGTACAGATTCACCTTAAAAACATATTTTATAATTTGATAATTTTTGGCATCATGTTAGTGATTTTAAAATGATTCAGATGCTTCATTTTACAGTTTTTAGTTTCCCTCAAAATTTGGATGTTGTATATTAATTTGCTTACCACAAAACTGGGTATCCCTTTTTAAAACGGAAAGTACTTTTTCTACTTGCAGAAGGTTTGATGCTGAGAAACAGTAAAAATATTATAACTTGAAATAATTGTTCGGCATAAATTGTATTTAATGAAAATGAAAAATCGATATTCAGTTTTATTTCTATATAAATGTTAAACATAAAGGAAAAAAACAAGATAATTGGCTCATATTTTGTGAAATAGGAACATTTTCAATGAATATTGCTGGTTGACTCAATTTTTATGAAAGTATTTCGTATCACGATTAAAAATTGTTTTCTTGTAGATTTTAGTATCTTATTTGTTTTACTAAACAACATTTTAATGCTCATTATAAGAACAGCTAAAAGTTGAATAATTAAAAAGAAATTCAAAGTGCCTTGTCCCCTTATATTGAAAACATAGGGTAAACATTATAATATTTTAGAACACCTTCTCGTACCTATGCTGTATATATAACGAGTAAAAAAGTACCTGTAGTTTATAAATTAAAGAAATAAATCTTCAAATGCAACCCAGTATCACAATCAATAAAACAAATGTATAAGGTGATTTGATACTTCTGTGTATTGATATAAGTTAGTCTAAAAATACAGATGTCAGATATTGGTAAACTTGTTTCCAACTATATTTTTACTATTTCCCTGTTTAATTCTTCTATTTTACTCTCTCGTATACTATATAAAGATAAAATTGTCTTAAAATTTGACCTCAAAATTTTGGATGGACATTGATATCTTAATTCCCCTCCTCCAGTATGAAGAATTATTTCTAAAATTATGCTTGTATGCGTATGTGTCCGCATGGGAATCAACTCAAAGTACCATTGAGGAAATTTGTGATTTTTATACCAAAGTCTATAAATCATTTTTCGCGTTTATCTACTTGAAATTTAGATTAACCAACATATGATATCATATCTTACATCCAAAAAAGATACCAGAGAATTTTATGCAATTAATGTTTCGTTTTATACCATATAAACTGCAAGCACTGTGTATTTGTATCTAACATCTCTGTATATATTGTGAATGCTTCCCAATTCCTATTTATAAAGATATTAACACACCCTTTCCCTCCACAGAAATATCACTTCATTTAAAAAAAAATTCAACCGGTGCCTTTTCACAATCTTATTCCAAGAATTATTAACATCTTTAGGATTGTATCAATAAATGAAATGTTTTATTAAGCGGTAATTCTGAAATTTTTTTGTTTCCGTAAAAGATACAAAATATTACCTTTTATAAAATTAAAAAAATATTTAAAGTGAAATTTATAAGTTGGTTTTTAAAATAAAATTTGAAATACCCTTTCCCTCAACAGAAATATCACTTCATTTAAAAAAAAATTCAACCGGTGCCTTTTCATAATCTTATTCCAAGAATTATTAACATCTTTAGGATTGTATCAATAAATGAAATTTTTATTAAGCGGTAAATCTGAAATTTTTTTTTGTTTCCGTAACACATACGAAATATTACCTTTTATAAAATTAAAAAAAAAATATTTAAAGTGAAATTTATAAGTTGGTTTTTAAAATAAAATTTAAAATACCCTTTCCCTCCACAGAAATATCACTTCATTTTAAAAAAAAATTCAACCAGTGCCTTTTCACAATCTTATTCCAAGAATTATTAACATCTTTAGGATTGTATCAATAAATGAAATGTTTTTTTCAATGAAATGTTATATTTTTTTTGTTTCCGTAACACATACGAAATATTACCTTTTATAAAATTAAAAAATATTTAAAGTGAAATTTATAAGTTGGTTTTTAAAATAAAATTTAAAATACCCTTTCCCTCCACAGAAATATCACTTCATTTAAAAAAAATTCAACCGGTGCCTTTTCACAATCTTATTCCAAGAATTATTAACATCTTTAGGATTGTATCCATAAATGAAATGTTTTATTAAGCTGTAATTCTGAAATTTTTTTTTGTTTCCGTAACACATACGAAATATTACCTTTTATAAAATTAAAAAAATATTTAAAGTGAAATTTATAAGTTGGTTTTTAAAATAAAATTTAAAATACCCTTTCCCTCCACAGAAATATCACTTCATTTAAAAAAAAAATTCAACCGGTGCCTTTTCACAATCTTATTCCAAGAATTATTAACATCTTTAGGATTGTATCAATAAATGAAATGTTTTATTAAGCGGTAATTCTGAAATTTTTTTGTTTCCGTAACAGATACAAAATATTACCTTTTATAAAATTAAAAAAATATTTAAAGTGAAATTTATAAGTTGGTTTTTAAAATAAAATTTAAAATACCCTTTCCCTCCACAGAAATATCACTTCATTTAAAAAAAATTCAACCGGTGCCTTTTCACAATCTTATTCCAAGAATTATTAACATCTTTAGGATTGTATCCATAAATGAAATGTTTTATTAAGCTGTAATTCTGAAATTTTTTTTTGTTTCCGTAACACATACGAAATATTACCTTTTATAAAATTAAAAAAATATTTAAAGTGAAATTTATAAGTTGGTTTTTAAAATAAAATTTAAAATACCCTTTCCCTCCACAGAAATATCACTTCATTTAAAAAAAAAATTCAACCGGTGCCTTTTCACAATCTTATTCCAAGAATTATTAACATCTTTAGGATTGTATCAATAAATGAAATGTTTTTTTCAATGAAATGTTATATTTTTTTTGTTTCCGTAACACATACGAAATATTACCTTTTATAAAATTAAAAAAATATTTAAAGTGAAATTTATAAGTTGGTTTTTAAAATAAAATTTAAAATACCCTTTCCCTCCACAGAAATATCACTTCATTAAAAAAAAAAATTCAATAGGTGCCTTTTCACAATCTTATTCCAAGAATTATTAACATCTTTAGGATTGTATCAATAAATGAAATGTTTTACTAAGCAGTAATTCTGAAATTTTTTTGTTTCCGTAACACATACAAAATATTACCTTTTATAAAATTAAAAAAATATTTAAAGTGAAATTTATAAGTTGGTTTTTAAAATAAAATTTGAAATACCCTTTCCCTCCACAGAAATATCACTTCATTTAAAAAAAAAATTCAACCGGTGCCTTTTCACAATCTTATTCCAAGAATTATTAACATCTTTAGGATTGTATCAATAAATGAAATTTTTATTAAGCGGTAAATCTGAAATTTTTTTTTGTTTCCGTAACACATACGAAATATTACCTTTTATAAAATTAAAAAAAATATTTAAAGTGAAATTTATAAGTTGGTTTTTAAAATAAAATTTAAAATACCCTTTCCCTCCACAGAAATATCACTTCATTTAAAAAAAAATTCAACCGGTGCCTTTTCACAATCTTATTCCAAGAATTATTAACATCTTTAGGATTGTATCAATAAATGAAATTTTTATTAAGCGGTAAATCTGAAATTTTTTTTTGTTTCCTTAACACATACGAAATATTACCTTTTATAAAATTAAAAAAAATATTTAAAGTGAAATTTATAAGTTGGTTTTTAAAATAAAATTTAAAATACCCTTTCCCTCCACAGAAATATCACTTCATTTTAAAAAAAAATTCAACCAGTGCCTTTTCACAATCTTATTCCAAGAATTATTAACATCTTTAGGATTGTATCAATAAATGAAATGTTTTTTTCAATGAAATGTTATATTTTTTTTGTTTCCGTAACACATACGAAATATTACCTTTTATAAAATTAAAAAAATATTTAAAGTGAAATTTATAAGTTGGTTTTTAAAATAAAATTTAAAATACCCTTTCCCTCGACAGAAATATCACTTCATTTAAAAAAAAATTCAACCGGTGCCTTTTCACAATCTTATTCCAAGAATTATTAACATCATTAGGATTGTATCCATAAATGAAATGTTTTATTAAGCTGTAATTCTGAAATTTTTTTTGTTTCCGTAACACATACTAAATATTACCTTTTATAAAATTAAAAAAATATTTAAAGTGAAATTTATAAGTTGGTTTTTAAAATAAAATTTAAAATACCCTTTCCCTCCACAGAAATATCACTTCATTAAAAAAAATTCAATAGGTGCCTTTTCACAATCTTATTCCAAGAATTATTAACATTTTTAGGATTGTATCAATAAATGAAATGTTTTACTAAGCGGTAATTCTGAAATTTTTTTGTTTCCGTAACAGATACAAAATATTCCCTTTTATAAAATTAGAAAAATATTTAAAGTGAAATTTATAAGTTGGTTTTTAAAATAAAATTTTAAATACCTTTTACCGAATTGCAAGGAAAAAAAATTTATAAAACGCAATCTATTTAGTAATAATTTATGACCAGAATGTTTACCTGTAAATGTTGTTTTACTGTACATGCAGTTAAGCTGCAGTGAAAGTGCAGACATCTGATTATTTATGTTTCTACATTAAATGCAGTCATCCAAGACATTCATGTGATTTTAAATTTCTTGCATAATTGTTTGCCGATTATAGATATATACTCTGAAAACAAAGTTGCTTATATAATTAGTATAAGTAAAGTGAAGTGCTTGTATGTGTCAGATTGTAAATACAATTGCGCAGAAATGCTGAGAGCTAAGAGCATAAAATTTGGTATAGGGATATTTCGTGGCACAGTGCGAGACTTATTGAAGACATTCTATAAAAAATTGAATAATATTTTGTTTATGTGATGTTTTAGGGATTATTTAAACATCTTCCTCCATAGGTAACGAATGGTTAAACCATGTGATTCCGATATACATGGGTTACTTTAAAGATAAAAAAATTTACTTTCAGTTAATATTTTCAAAAATTTTTAAAACTTATCTCTGATTTTTAAAAAAGTTCCTAAAGTTAGTTACTTTTTGATTACTTTTGAAATTGTTTGAATCTTAATCATTTTCAGGATTTTATTTGTATTTGAATTTGAAAACTAAATAAATCACTCTGAGTTGTTCAAATATATACGCGCATTCATAAGTACGTAACCTATGACACTTATTTCACGTAACTAAATATCAAAATAATCGCTTTTTGTCCTTCATCACCGACCAGTAAAAGTAATTAAACCTCTAAGGAGTGATATCATGAGGCATATTGGAAGGAAGAGATTTTAATATCGATAGCATATTTTTCTAAAAGAAAAGCTCGGAAAAATCGGGTAAGACTACGAAAAAACCCTTGGATATGAATAAAAAATATTTATATGCATACATACATGGTCCCCTATTTCTCTTCTCTCTTTCTCTCTCTATCTTTCTCTCTCTCTCTCTCTCTATATATATATATATATATATATATATATACATAATACATACATGTATATATACACACACACACACACACACACACACATATATATATATATATACATATATATATATACGTATCTATCTATCTATCTATCTATATATCTATATATCTACCTATCTATATATCTCTCTATATATCTATCTATTATCTATCTATCTAACTATATATATATATATATATATATATATATATATATATATATATATAATGAATCATTGATAAGACAAATTTAACAAATCACGAACATTTATTATTTGGACGAAGCAAATCTTACAATGAAATACAATTAGCTAGCAGCGTATTTTACATCTTCAGCACAGTATGATATTACTCTGTCACACACACTATTCGCTTTTTTGGTGAGAGGAGCAGATGTCTCCCTCGCAGCAAAAAGTGAAAATGTTGCAGTTACGGGGCCCATATAGGTAAATAAATAAATAAATAAATATATATATATATATATATATATATATATATATATATATATATATATATATATATATATATATATATATATATATATATATATATATATATATATATATAACTGGGAAAAACCGATACAATTGCAGTAGCTCATATTTATTTTTTAGATGCCAGGGCTTCCTAGGCAATGTTAAAAGTTTATTAATCATGACAAAAAGGTACTAATTTAGAAAACTGGAAGACAGGTGATAATTTAGTAGAAATTGTTTTATTTTTCCATCACGTATTCAGACAGACGCCAGACTCGTGTTACATAGTCAAGAATCGCCATTCATATGTGTGGCTGTGTTGTCGAATGTCGTCCCTCGAGAGTGATTAATCACGTGATTTATCTTCTCATGGGACAGAGATTTCAAGACAGCAGATTTTCGATCAGGCTTGTTAAAACTCCGCTGATACAATTTTAGTATCAAAAAAGCACATACCCATAGTGCAAGAATATTTAATTTTCCTCTGGGATAATTGGCAAATGGTTTAGACCGAATGTAAGAAAAACTGTACGTAGAGGTTTTAATTCAGTTTTTGTTTTCAGAAATGGGAAAAGAAAACAATTTTAATGAATAACGCTTTTGATTTAATTTGAAAAACTGGATAGTTAGTTGTAAAAAAAAACAAAACAGATCGGGAATTGGGAGAATTCGGAGCAAATATAGTGCAATAAATTTATATATATATATATATACACATACACACACACACACATATATATATTATATATATATATATATACATATATATATACATATATATACATATATATCAGTGGTTCTCAACCGCCGTTCCGCGGAACACTGGTGTTCCGCGAAGCTGTCCCAGGTGTTCCGCGAAAATTTTGAATATAATATAAGAAACAGTAAATTTTTTTTATTACTATAAAATAAATACTACATAGTTTTGTTAATTATTTGAAATTTAGCAAAAATATTCAATATTATTCTAAATTTTCGCGGAACAGTCAATAATATTAACAGTGTAATTATCGAACGACGCAGTTACGTCGTTTGGAGTTACTCCGGGGAATACCACTAAATTTCTAGTGTACTCGATAACGCAGGGAGCGCTACGTAGTGTTGATTTCGTGCTGTTTCTCTTTCTTCGTACGTAAATAACAAAAGCCGGTTCAGCCATAATTTAATATAAATATCTAGTTTTCGTGAGTGTGTTTTTTATTGTATATATATATTTTATATTGTTGGAAATTGGTAAGATGAAATGCAAGTTGTGTAGTTTTAACAGTATTCTTATCTTTTTTAGTTGCTTATTTTAGCATTTATACAAGACTTTTAAATCTGAAATATGGACAAATTTTTGAAAAGAAAGACTGAAAGTGAGGTTAATGTTGGGGCGAGTACAAGCAGGTCTTCTTCAAGTGAAGGAGATATGCAAGGCAACAAAAATGCCGAAAATAAACGTAAAAAGATATCCGAATCAGTTCGGCATTATTCGGAAGAATATCTGAAGTTTGGTTTTACATGGAGCGGTAGTCAAGATGTTCCTATTCCGAGATGTATTGTATGTGGTGAAAAATTGGCTAACAGTGCAATGGTCCCAGCTAAGTTACAGCGACACCTTTCAACAAAACATTCTTGTCTAACTTCGAAAGGTAAAGATTATTTCGAAAGATTGCTGAAAAATCAAGAAGTGCAAGCAACATGCTTTCGAAAGAGCGTTACAATTTCGGATAAAGCGCAAATCGCTTCTTATAAAGTGGCAGAACTAATTGCATTGAAGCAAAAGCCGCATGATATCGCAGAATCGCTAATTTTGCCCGCATGTTTAGAAATTTTTAAGATTATGTTTGGCAATGAAGCGCAGCGAGACGTCCTAAAAATTCCCGTTTCGGACGATACGATAAAAAGAAGAATTATAGATATGTCAGGTTTTATAGAGAACGCAGTGACGGCGAAATTAAGTACAAAAAATTTTGCGCTGCAAATTGACGAATCCACTGACATAAGTGGCAAAGCCCAATTAATCGGATTTATTCGCTTTGTTGACGACACTGAAATAATAAATCAGTTTTTATTCTGCAAGGAACTTATTGGTCACGCAACTGGAGAAGACATATTTAATTCAGTATCATCTTATTTGGAAGAATGGAAATTATCCTGGGAAAATTGCGCAGGAATCTGTACTGATGGAGCTCCAGCCATGCGTGGCAGTATTAAGGGATTTTGTAGTCGAGTTAAAGCAATAAATTCAAATATAGTCTCTACTCACTGCTTTCTGCACAGGGAATCTTTGATTTCGAAGAGTCTACCAGCAAACTTAAAGTCTGTTTTGGAACAAGTCGTACATATGGTGAATTATATTAAATCGAGACCATTAAAAACCCGTATGTTCAAACAACTTTGTAACACCATGGAATCCAAATATGAATGTTTGCTTTTGCACTCTGAAGTGAGGTGGCTCTCAAGAGGAAAAGTGCTAACCCGAGTTCATGAGTTGAAACAGGAATTGCTAGTTTTTTTTTAGACAAGAGGGTAATGATGTATACGTAAAATATTTGGAAAATGATGCATGGTGTACTAAGCTAGCATATTTAGCCGATATCTTCAGCTACTTAAATTCAGTCAATACATCTCTTCAAGGAAAAAATGAAAATATTCTGACATCCACAGACAAATTGCTAGCTTTCCAGAAAAAGCTTTTGCTTTGGAAAAATCGTATTGCTCAAAATCGCAAATTTGATATGTTTCCGTTATTAGCAACGGAAAATATTGTTAACATTAACGAAATGATTTCAAATGTGGCAGAGCATTTGTCAATATTGCAAGACAAAATAACTCATTACTTTCCATCTCTTAATATTGAAGACTTTGATTGGGCGCGAAATCCATTTGGTGAATTTGATATAATGAACCAAGATTTTTCTATTCAGGAAGCAGATGAGTTTATTAATATATCAACGGATCGAACGTTACAACTAAAATTCAAAGAAGAAGGAGTGGAAAGGTTTTGGATTTCCATCGAGAATGAACATCCATTTATTGCAAAACGAGCGTTGAATATCTTGTTGCTCTTTTCGACGTCCTATCTGTGCGAACTTGGATTTTCAACTCTAACAAATATTAAAAGCAAAAAAGAGAAAGACTTACCAATTTAGAAGAAGAAATGAGAGTAGCGCTCTCTTACATAAGACCCAATTGAGGAAATTTGTAAAGGTCGTCAAGCGCAAATTTCTCATTAAAATAAGTTACCATGTAATATATATCTTTATTTCAATTAAATATTAATCTTCCAATTATTTTGTGTGATTTACATTAGATTTACAAATTTTATATAATGGTGTTCCGCCAAAAATCGAGACCACTTAAAAGTGTTCCGTGATAAAAATATATTGAGAGCCACTGATATATATATATTTATATATATATATATATATATATATATAATATATATATATATATATAAATATATTATATATACATACTATATATATTATATATATGTAATCCATTTTTTATAAAACTCCTTTATAAGGAGAAAGTTCACCAGTAGCATTCATAAAGTACGAAGATGCAGTCGGGTCTCATATTCAAGAGAACTCAGAAGTCTAATTTTAAAACTTTATTTCAGAGCGGCAACACGGACATCTTTCCTTCTACAAATACAAAATCAAAAACCACAGAGTTCACACTGCTCTCACACAAGTACACCCAAGAGCGCTGACAACAAGAAAATTTTACAACAAAACAAATATTATAAGCGAATTAAATGCACTATCAGCAAAAACACGAACACATGTTCCGCCAACACCTGCGAAACTGCTATAGACAGAAAGTTTACAGTTTTATGACAGAAAGGATATGTTAAGTGGAAAATACTTCATTGACCAAACCATTTAGAGGCTGATAAAAAATATCTAGATGAATTAAAATAGGAGAGATATTTTTGAATATATATTAAAGTTAAATAATTTTGATATATTACATATATATATATATATATATATACATATATATATACATATATATACATATATATATATATATATATATATATATATATATATATATATATATATATATATATATATATATATATATATATATATATATATATATATATATATATATATATGTGTGTGTGTGTGTGTGTGTGTGTGTGTATGTAGTCAAAATATAACCTTACTTATTTTTATAAAGGAGGGTTATAGTAATATATACGTATGCAAGTATGTTTGAGGAAACTAATTAAGAGTAATTGTGTATTATCATAAAATGCGTTCGAAAATTTCTTGACGAAAATGTAATTGAATATATGCGTGACAATTCATACAATCAATGACAAAAAGTTTGAAATAGAAATTTAAGAAAACAATTTTCTAGAGCAAGCAAGCAAGGTATAAAGCTTCAGATTTTTCTAAAGTTTTTTTTCTTTTGACTTGTAATCTGATCAACTGGTACATACACAAAGCCCTGTAGAGATTTAAGAAATATTCAAAAATGGATATATATATCGTGATCATTTGCTTGCCACTGCATTTTCCTGATTGATACCTCCTCCTCCTCACAGTTCTTTAAAAAGACGCCAGAGAAAGTTTTTCAATTAACTAAAGAGGATACAATAGCTCTTACAGGAATAGAAATTCCCACTCAATATTTTTCTCTCTTACTTATGTTGTTGATCTAAATTTCGCACCACGTATTCTTTATGTCAAACATGTTAGTCTGCTTTCATAAAAGTAAGTACTTTTTCTTTCTTTTAAAGTTATAACATCAATACGTTCTGTGATTACCTAGTTAGGTATGCATTCTTTTGTCATTTTTAGCCTCTTTCTGTTCCTCAACAATTTCTACTATCTTGATGACTTTTCAAGGTACCAATGCATGTTAATTTTCCACCTTTGTCTTTAACATCTGACCAAAATATTTATCTAGCACCCCTCTTAGCATTTTTTACTCTCCCTAATATAAGAAAAATCACCCTTTGAAAAATTTTAAAAAATGTTTAAGGTGAAATTTTTTTTAGTTAAAATTTAAAATATTTATTAATTGAAACGCTTTAAATATTTAATAACATAATACGTACATACATGGTTTCCGCGCACCTGGAAAGTCAGGGAAAGTCATGGAAAATCATGGATTTACACAATGGATTAATTTTGTCATGGAAAGTCTTGATTTTTCAAGTAAAATGAATAAAAGGCATGGAAGGTCATGGATCCGCTAAACTACCGATTAAAAAAGTGCATTGAATTGTTTAATTCTATTTTTACTTGTTATTTGGCTGAAGTTACTGAGTTTGGTATTTATGTATTATCTTATTGACCATATTGCCAAGTAAAATTTGTTCACCAAGGAAACTCAAAGCAAGAAAGCTTAATGGATGGGTAAATGTATATTATTCTGGTTTTTTCTTAAATTGTAGATTAAAATTTTATTAATATAATAATAATTATTTTTTAATAAAAATTAGTTAAGATTTTTGCACAAAATATGTGTTTATATCTAGGGATATTGTTTATAAACATTATAGGGTTATATTTGGCTATTATTCATGGTCACCTGGATAATACCAAAGTACCCTGAATTCAAATTGGAAACATTTTGATTGAAAAATTGCTATATGATTAAACTTAGGTATGTAGATACAACAATTTATTTTTATGTATGTGAGTTTATTAACACTTATAAAGTAAGTTTATAGTTTTTTATGATAAAATTCCTGTAATTTCTCTAAAAGCATATATTTTATTTGTATGTACATCAGAAGTTTTATTCATATATACTTTAACGAAAGCTTTTTAAAGTCACGGAAAATGATCTGCTAAATCAGGGAAAGTCATGAAAAGTCATGGATTTAAAAAATTTTATTTTGGCAGACACCCTGTATATATGAATAATAATCTTTTTAGTATTGCACTAAACTAGTTTCTGAAACTACCGTATATTTGACTATAAATGCACGCTTGCCTGTAAATGTTATTTTACTGCACATATATGCATACCGCGTGGAAAGTTCATCCATCCATGTAGGTTTCTGTATTAAATGCTAAAACTATTTAAAACTATTTTGTTCATATAATTTTTGAATTTCCTGTATAATTATTTTTCTTTTTAGATATTATCTTTATTTGAAGATATTATCTTACATTGAATAATTATTTTTATGAGTAAGAGAATTTTCGTGAGATAGAATGCAGCGATATAACATTTTCAACCATTTGAACGGCGTAACCCGGTATATTTGTAAAATATAAAAATGGAGGTGTTTTCTTGTCCAGATTGTAACAATGTGCACAATTAATATTTTAGTATCTCTATGACTTATAACTATTACAAATTTTGCCATTTATGATCTGATAAATAATTTCTGTTGTTTTCAGGAATTTCAAACCGTTTCGTTTTCATAAATGATTTAAATTTGTCTGGGATTATTATTATTAATTATTGAAGTATTCGAGACACTTTAATTTTGATTTTCAATTTGGTTTTTTAAACTATTTTTTCATTATTAATTCTGATAAATATATGCAAGTTCGAAATGTGTTCTATTGTCATCAAATAAGCCGGGTAATTCCGTTTCAATAATATCTTCATAATAGGTTTTTTCGTTTTCTAGGTCAATTTTGTCTGTATGTTTTCCTTGTTTCTTTTCACTGTTCAAATGTTTTGTTGCAGTTTGTGTTTCATTAATATAAAAAATTGTTATAGCACATTTCTCCCTTTTTTTGTTATGTCTCTTGCTTATACTCATTTCAAAATACCCTCATATCTTAAGTTCTTTGTAAAATAAAAATTAAGTGACAAAATAAAAATTAAATGTGTAGAAATAGTAGGTGATCCTCGTAATTTAATAATATCAAATGTTTTAAATATCAATCATGACTAGTAAGTAAATTTGATTACTAAAATCATATTTGACAAATTTGAAAGTTTTATGATATCGATAGTAATTACATGAAATGTACAGTTTTCATTTTAATATTAGTAGTATTAGTAATGCAGTTTGAAAAAAGATAAATTTAAAAAAAAATGGATGACAAGAGTTAAAATTTAACATTTTTTACTGAATGTAGGAATTTTTGAATAATTGTACAATAGATTGTTGGTTGTAATGTTGTTGAATTGATGACAGAACCTATTACAAAAAGCACACAATTTTATTGTGTGGTAAGAAATTTAAATAAAGATATAAAATAGCAAACATATTTCAGCTTAGCATTCCAAAAATATTCCATCTAAGGATCTTCGAATAAGTAAGGAGTTCCAGAGTTCTTCGGTATTAGACTTCGTGGGTTCGAATCACGATTCTAACATGGATGTTCGTAGCTGTTTGGAATCAGTTTTGAAGCAATAGATCCTAGTCTCATTAGTTCTTGTGTAGCAAATCAATAGACCATAGCATTCCAAATCAAGCCAAACCAAAACCCCAAATACTGGAAACACACTCATCTTTTTATTACTGCCTAATGCCTATTGCCTCTTTTATGTCTCCCTTGTTTTAATCTTATCTCTTCACTTAATTTGCATTGAAAAACAACATTACAATGAAATTTAATAAATGAACAGAATCAGCCCATCTTCCTTCATGATATGTCTAGTTTTCTAGTTTAAGGAGGTCTTTATAGAATTCTATTGATAATGTTGTTTACCCTCATGGGTCATCAAGTATGAGCCAAACGGATTAACAAACACATTCTCCTATTTTTTAAGTACTAACTGTGTTTACGCGCCGAGCGGTCTGCGAACGTTCTATCTCCTATTGTCGGTCATTTGGGTATGACTTGCATGGGTCTCGTAAAGGAGCAGGAATGGAGACGAAATAATCAGCCATAGAGAAAAGTATAAACTTAACGACGTTGATTTATTACAACAAAAAAAACAACATTTAAAAGACACTATCGTCGAGAGAGGAGCTCATTCTCAGCCACCTTCTCATTTCAAAAATCCAGCCGGGAGTCCCGTCTTTTCTTTTTCCAACAGGAAACCTCGGTTCCAGGGGAGATCGACACCCCCCCCCAGTTGACCTTCGTCCTTGGAGTAGCCGCCGCGGTCACACAAAGAGCAACTTCTCTCTGTCGGTGCGCTGACAAAACAGCAGATCTGACACCTCCAACAGTCCGTGAGTCAAAAGGACCATTACTGCCGTTCCAATTGTTCGGCGTTTACAATGTTCGGCGCCTTACAATGGACCAAAAGAATAAAAGTTCGCCCGACCACCGACAGAGACGGACGCGACTATTACAAACTGAAGGGATGCTATTTGTCGATTTTGTACTATTTAAATTTCATCTCTTACTCAAAATGTTATACACATTTATACCAAAAAGAATATTTCACAGTATATTTCCTTAAAAAATTTCAATTTGAATTTCTTCCTGTTTAGTTATTGTTTAAGACTCTGCACACTTCAAAAGTCTAACAAGATACATTTAATATATCTAGATCAATTATTTTTCTTAACACAGATTAAAATTATACAAATGTATTGTTAAAAGTACATGCAAACGTTAGTATTAATTAGATAGAAAGAACAGAAAATTTTCTGAGTAAGAGTATAAATAATGTGTCAATGTTTGTCTGTTGATTAAAGTTCAAATACCATTTCAGGAAAAAGGACTTAATGAGAAGTAAATGTTTAGAATAATGTGTACATTACTATAGGTGTTCGTAAACAGAAAGAAGTAACTTTTTTTGTAGGGAAAGACATCATGTGAAGTGCTAACATTGCTTGGAAATTGATCTGGATACATCGTAAATTAGAGTAATTAATTAAACAAAGTGGTTTAACGAAGCGCAAACATTCGACAAGTAATAAAATATTTGCGTTTGGCTAATGATTACAGGCCTCGTTGCAGGTTAACGACATTTTTTCATGACCCATGCAGGAACAGAGCCTAATATTAAGATTATTTATTCATGTCTTCATAGAGAGAATGTAGCTCTTTATTGTATCGTTTAGCATTATATTTATCAAATATTCAGATACAATACTAAGCTAATACATTTGAAGTGTTTGAAGAAATATTTCGTTATAATAAAACAAACTGTCGCTATTATAAAATAAACATTTTTATATACTGGAAAAGGGTCTAATATTAAGATTATTATTTCATGCCTTCATAGACAAAATGTAGCTCATTATTGTATCGTTATGCATTATATTTATTAAATATACAGATACAATACTAAGCTAATACATTTGAAATGTTTGAAAATTTTTTCGTTGTAATAAAATAAACGGTCACTATTATAAAATAAATATTTTTCCATACTGGAAAAGGGTCTAATATTAAGATTATTTTTCATGTCTTCATAGACAAAATGTACCTCTTAATGTTGTCTATTTGCATAATACATATTAAATATTCAGATACAATACTAAGTTAATACATTTGAAACGTTTGAAGAAATTTATGCAAAACATTTCATTATAATAAAATAAACGGTCGTTATTATAAAATAAATATTTTTCCACATTGAAAAAGAGCTTAACGTTAAGATTATTAATGCATGTCTGCTTAAACAAACTATAGATTTTTATGTTGTTACTTTACATCATATTTATTAAATATTCCGATGTAACTAATAATACTAAGCTAATACATTTGAAACGTTTTAAAAAATTTTGTCAAAATATGTCACTATAATAAAATAAATGGACCATTAAATGTCATGATAAAGTATTATAATACTGGATAAAGCTCATATAAAGATGTTTTTAGGAGGAAAGTAAATGATCATGTAAAATTCTCATTAACATTTTTAACTATTAGTTTATGATAACTTATATGATGCTGTCACCAAATAACATTTTATACATTTCATGTAAAGGCAAGTGCAAGTTAGAAAAATCACATCGTTATTTATTTTTAAGGGACGACTTACTCCCCTTCATGGGGTGTAAGTATTTCTTTTATAGAAAAATAATTTTTTCAATTTGTTACACTTAAAAATCCTAGGATATCCTAGTATTAAATAAAATTAAAGGTGCCTAATATAAAGCTTGAATGGGGAAGTAGAAATTAAACAAAATAAACACATATAATACATATATTGCTTGTAAACTGATACAAAATATTTGCACTGTTATAAGGTATTCCTAAAACTTCTTATTTGTAAAGAAACAAGAATAAAACACAGACACAATATTTTAGGTCCTGGATTCACTTTTTTTCACTTCGTTATAATTTAGCCATAATTATAACGAAATGCTCATCGTGTTTTCCATTTAAGCAGTTGGTTTGAAGCACTTTTAATTATACTGTGGTCATAAATAATATTTAAAAAAATTATGTATATATTGATGCAAAACACATTGTAAATAATTTTATCTTCAGATATAATTTTGGATGTGAATTTACAAATAAGCTAATTTATATTTTTCTCGTGGTAAACTACAAAAATATCATTTCATGTGTATTGCCAAGAAATTTTAACAATGACAGTCACCGTGTGGTCGTATCTAAGAATGTCCATCTAAAATTTGGTGATTCTGTGACAAACCGTGTCGATTTGTGCAAAAGATATACAAGTAAACATTCTTAAATATATATATATATATATATATATTATATATATATATATATATATTTCAAGATATATATATATATATATTTTATATATATATATATATATATATATATATATATACATATATATATATATATATATATACATATATATATATATATATATATATATACATATATATATATATATATATATATATATATATATATATATATATATATATATATATATATATATATATATATATTTATACATATATATATATATATATATATATATATATATATATATATATATATATTTATATATATATATATATATATATATATATATATACATATATATATATATATATATATATATATATATATATATATATATATATATATATATATATATACATATATATATATATATATATATATATATACATATATATATATATATATATATATATATATATATATATATATATATATATATATATATATATATATATATATATATATATATATATATATATATATATATATATATATATATATATATATATATATATATATATATATATATATAAATATACATACCTCTGTGTGTATACATATATGTGTACAAATTATATAGTAATATATAACATATGTAACATATGTACTATATCTGTGATGATAGGAGTGGCTAAATATCCAGCATGCAATATACATATATGTATTATATATATAGAAGAAAGAAAGAGAGAGAGAGAGAGAGAGAGAGATCGCTTATGTGTTACTAAGCCCAATGATCTTTCATGACACTCTATGAATAAAAACATTATGTTGTAGTAAACAAGAGAGTCGAATATATAATGTCACACGTTTTTCCGTTTACAAGCGCTCTCAAATTTTATGGTCATCATCACATTTTGTAAAAGTTTTCGTTTACTTTGGAATTACTTTGGATTTACTTTCGTTTACTTTGATCTATTTCAATAGACAAAAATCAAAGAATCAAAGAATTTTTTGGATTGAAAAATATTTAGCATTGCGTTTACGTGGGTTATATTTTAGAAAATCATGCCAAGAACTAAAGCTGGGTCTAAGTCTGAAGATGAAATTTTTGAATGGTTGGCTCCAAACTACAAAGGCGTAGTCTTTGCATTTTTTCACATTGAAAATGCTTTAGTAATGCAAAGATAAGGAAACAACCGAAAGCTTCAAAATTTTAAACTTCTCTTACCATATGATGTACTCATAATACTTAACTCTGAGTACCTGTCTGAGCTCCCGATTCATCACAGTACATGTAACAGAAAAGGAAATTTATTTTTTAGCTCTTCATGAACTATGAATTGGAGTAATTTTGTGTTGAGAAATGTCAATTATAAACTTTTTTATTCCATAATTAATTTCACAAAATCTATAATTATTTTTTAAATCTTCAAGTAAAGTAGAGTCTGTTTTAAAAAATTACACTATTGTCTCGGAACTTTGAGCATGTGTTCTAGTTCCGAAACAATAGTGTAATCTTTTAAAGTTTAAAGTCTTTAAAGTCTTTAAGTGTGCCATGAAAACTTCACAAAACACATTGTATGCGGGACACGTACTAGTATGTTTTCTGATGATTGATACTCAAGCGTGTGTCACGTACTAGTAAGGGTTAGTGTAACAACATTGTTTGTTTGTGGGTGCAAAAATAACTATATATACAGGAAAACGAAGCCGAAGGTTCTTGTCTACTACATAGCTTCTGGAAAAATCAAGACAAATAAAAACTAGTTTTTACATTATTAGTTTTATGATTGATCTTTTCATTTTTATAATGTAAAACTGTTTATATATAACATAATTCGAAAAAATTAAAACTATATACTACTATGTCTATTTGAATTTTCATACTTACGATACTATTATAAATTTGTCCACTAAAAATATTTTTTGTTTACAAAAATCTTATGGTTGGTTTTATATATTTCTATTTTATTATTTGTTTATATATTTCAATATGAAATACGAAAAGTTGGTTAAAAAATAAATTATTTTCGATCTATTGAGATTTAACTGAATAACTCAATTTAAGAACAAAACGCCCGCTCCCGGTACAATTCAGCTGCGAAATGTACCCGCACACAATGTGTTAATGGGAGTATTTAGTTTTTTTAAGAAACTAAAGAACAGCTGTTGAACAATAAAAATACTGTAGGATTATTGAGAAAACTATAAAGAGTCTTAATAGTTAAAATAAGATCATGGTTTGGTTTTATTTGGAAAGCTACGGTCTACTTTTTTGCAACACGAGGGCTAATGAGACTGGAACCTACTGTAGTTGAAATAAGAAACCTACGTGTAAAAGCCAGGTATAAAAAATTTAAACTCTATTTATTTGTGTATTTTATATGCTAATCTCATTTTTCTACTGCTTCGGATCGAAGTTTGTTTATTTAAAAATTTTTAAAACTCTTAGAAGTACTCTATTAAACCTCTTCCCTTTTCCAGTAATTGAATCCCCTATATAATAATAGTCTAAATTATCTGTCCGCCTGTCCTCGAATTTACGAAGTGGTTGGACCTGGAATGGATAAAGGCATTCATATTGGATACTTGATGAGTTAGGGTTAGCAAAATTCAAAACGAGTAAACTTTATCTTCTACTAAACTATCTATCCGATTCTAAAATATATTGGTATAAATATGCTTCATATCACAACGAAAAATAATGTCATCTTTAAAACGTTCGAAATCCACCCCTTCACTGGTATTTACAACAAATTCTTTTCATAAAAGTCTAGGAGTCCAACATAAATATCCAACGTTTAAGTTATATATCTTTAAAAATTAAGAAAGTGGTCGTTTGTGTGTATGTTTTTTATACATAACCACACGGTTTGTAATCGATTCGCTCAATTTTGGACATCATTCATATATACCGCCAAATAATCACTGTCAATATTAAAACCTCTCCTGACCATCCTATCGCGTAATATGACAAGATAAATTAAAGTTGGCACCTAACATACTGTCAGTACATTTTTTTAATGTTAATTTTATATTTTACCATATCCAAAACTTTTCGAGATAATTCTAAACTTTTAAAATAAATTCGAGGAAGATAAAGTCATGCACAATAAGCATGTATTACTTATTTAGGTGTATCAAGAAAGCATATTTTTAAATTTTCTATTAATACAAATATTTATACACATAAATATTTTCTATTATACAAATATTCTATTAATATTTTTTTTTACCTGCCTTATAGGAAGCTTTACAATTCTGGAAAATTAAAAATTTACTGATCCCGTCATATGACGGGCTACATGCTAGTTATAAAGAATATTAGAAAGGTTTTGCATCATAGAGTAATACAGCCAAAGGTTGTATGAATATGTAAGACAAGACTGTCTTACTCAAGAAATGAACCAAAAATGTATGCGATTTTCTTATAAAAATAGGTTTATGCACTCCTTTGATCAAAAACGTCAACCGACGTCGTCAATCATGTAATTTAGTCTCTATTTCCAGCGAAACATGCATCAATCTTTCGTCATCAAAGTCTGGTGTTTTGAAACGAAACACTTCAACAAATGTCACAACAAAAGAAATTCATTTTGGAAATTTCACGTCTCGAAAGATGAAATATTCATCAGGTTTGGAAAAGGGAAAGCTGAGATTGGACGCACGAGGCCAGGTCATTACATCGCCCCCCAGTAATCACCGGAAGAATGAATTGCGTCAAATGCTGCCTTGTATTCCTGGTATGGGATGTCGCCGGTAGAATAAATAAGCGATATAAAAAGGACATTCAATCCATCTAAGTGTCCTGACGAAGCCACACCTTACGAGATGCTGACAGGACATGGAAAACGCCCATAGAGATAACCATCAAAATTTGAGATCTCTTCCCATTCAGTAAGACAGGCTGTGTATGGAATGGGGTTTATTTTAGGCGGATTGTCATGCCGCTTTTTATTAAATATATTGCTTCTGGAATTGTTTTGCAAGCAAACGCTGCTCATTGGGATCTTTAAGGTGAGGGTGTATGCGCACAAATACCATTTTCGAATGAATAGGTAAATAAAGCTAATATAAATAGTCAATCTTTCATCCTCCATCATTCACTTCCATTTATGGGATCTTTAAATATCTATCAAGGGTGAAATAATAGAAACATGCTAAATATGAAATCAAAACTATCAAAATATATGTACGTCAATATTAACTAGTTTTTTTTATGATGAAAAACATATTGATACTTCTTTAGCTATCAGAACAGCATACATATTAACATCGATAAAGTTTTGGAGTTAGAAGTTTTAGTCAGAGAATAGTTATCTGATGAAAGTATTTATTTTCATTAATATTTAAAGTAAATAAACTTCGCAATATTTATTTACTACGATTATCCGTGTATTATTTATATTATTGTTTGTTGCTTAATATTATATCTTTCATGTGCACATACTCATAGTGAATTTGTTTATCTATTAAATGAAGATAGATTTGCAATTACTTGACAAGGTTATATTATTATGTTGCTTGTGAAGGATCTGCATATTACATAGTTATTACATATTACATATTACATAGTTGGAGAGAACCTTATTTTTTGATTTAATTTGGTTTGAAGTGCTACAATCAATTATTTGCTATACAAGGGTTAATTAGAACAGAACAAATTGCTTAGACCCGATTCCGAATCCTGCTTCTTTGAATGTGTTCTAATCCAACGTTGTCAACATTTGTATGACACACCAACTGATAGTTTCTGTCAAGAATTACAAAATGTCGTCTCCTCAGAATAACTACCTGATTAAGATATGACGTAAAAACACAAATTGTGAATTTAAGTCATTCAATTTATGTGGGCCAGCTAGAATGTTTTAAATTACCTTTTTATCTTTTTGTTAAAAAATTTGTTGACTTTTACCTAATTTTAACAAAAGTTGTGAAAGAAGTTTGGAGACAGTGTAAATGAATTACCATTTTCAACGACATGCCTGTGTAGGAAACCTAATCGTTATCTAAAATAATCAGTGGGGAATATAATTCCCAAGTGTTATAAAACTTTACCATATTGTCAAGCCTAACAGGTTTTTACTTGGATAAAATTATCTTCTTCAAAAGCAATTTTTGAACTAGAATTTGAATAGTTTTAAGATGGTTTGGTTTGGAGTACAACGGTCTACTTTTTTGCAACACGAGGGCTAATAAGACCGAGACCTACAGATTAAAGTCGATTCCGATTGGCTACGAACATCCATGTCACTGTGGGATTTGAACCCACGAACTCTGGTACCGAAGACCATCCCCCTAATCAATCGGCCATCGTTCGGCAGTTTTAAGATGAGATATGGCATGCTGGCACGGGGTAAATTTATTTTAAGTTTGATAAATTTATCAGTTCTTTCTTTAATTTCTCAACGACTAAGTGTTTTTCTGTATAACATTTCTTCAGACCAAACTGGATAGAACATTTTTACTCTGATCATATTTTATATCCCAACACTGAAAATAATATTTCTCTTTTCAACCAAGAATCTCGCAGTTTAGTAGTTCTGTATAAAACCATAAACTCTTTCTCAGATAGCAAATTTAGTTTGTAGCAAACTTGAAGCAAGTTCATCATGACAAGTCTGCAAGTTTGAAACAAGACTGCAGCAAGTCTACGCAAACTTCGAAGTCACCATACCTCCAACTTACAGCAAACTTGTCATATCAAACTTGCTGCAAGTTCACTGCAAACCAGGTTTGGAAAAAACCCCGCTGTGTTTGAAAAAAAAAACTGTTTTGTTTGGTTTAAATAGCATATTTAAGAAATTTATTTTACTTTTGAAAAGGCTAAGATTTTAGATAATTTTGAATAAATACTAAAAATTCCTTAGTAATTAATTTCCTGCTAATCAATAAAAATGAGTACAAATAAATTTTGTTGTTTAGTTATCTTGTATAATAGATTTACATTAGGAAATATTTATTGTTTGAAAAACTAAAGTATTTAAATATTACACATTCACTTATATAAACCTTTTGGCAAATTAATAGATACTTTATTACATAAATTCATTTAACAAGCAAATACCATTTTATTTAAAAAATATGCATAATATATATATTTTCCCCCAAAGCATAATTTGCGTACATCATTTAACAATCATTTTACAATATTAAATAACATCAATAATTATTTTTAAATCCGACTATATTTTTAAAAAATCATAGTTTTTTTGACACCATAAAAATCCATATGTATTCACTTAACCTGTTTTACCAGTGAGTATCTAAGTGCAGAATTATTATACAAATAAGAGAAGTATGCTTTTTAATTAAATCAGAAATACCAGCAAAAGAAAATATTTTGGGAAAAGGAACTTCACATTTCCTGATTAATTATAAACAATTTCTATGAAAACCACTTCCATGAATTTACTATAATAAACCATTTAAATAAAAAAATAAAGTTATAAAACTTTTTCCCTACCTAACTTGTTTTGTATTTTGGATGGTAGCAATAACTATTAAATGAATTTTTAAAGGAATCCAGATATTCAGGCACCTCTGTCAGGAACCACATTATTTTAGGATTCAAAATTTAACATCCTACAGAAGTACTTTTGCATGCACAAAGTATACCCATGTGTAATTTACTTATATGACAAAAAAACCCCAAAGAAATTAAACATTTTTACATATTTTATTGGTTTTAAAGATTAAATTTAATCTTTGAAATAGCAGAAGTTTGGCAGGAGATAAATTCTTTGTATAGAGGTTTGAGATTTGTACATTATGCGTTGTTATTTGATTATCATCAAGTAATGAAGTGTCCAAATGAAAAGTCTCAACCAATTTTTCATTTAAGATTAAAATACAAAATAAAAGTTATTGAGAATGTCTAAGGAAACTTATCTGATAAATGATAGGGATAATATGCGGTTGATTTAAAACTTCTTCCACTTATTTGGTTTCCTTTAAAATATTTATCTATATATTCAAAGAAAAATATCAATAAATATGTATTGATATTAAACCTTGAAATATTCACTGTATAAACATAGTATGAGACCTTTTTAGTATTATATTAAAATATTAAAAAAATTTGTAAGTTGTCAACGCGTAGTGTAAGTAGTCGCTTATATAAAGTATATACAAGAGATTTAAACATATTACTTCTGGCAGGAATGTTAACTATAAATCCAATCTTGTATTTTTAGTTGGAGACTTTTTACTCAATAATATGAGTAAAAATAATTTAAATAATTTACTAAACGTAAGCGGTTTTTAGAAAAAGAATAATATTTCTATATCAAATTCTTCTGAAATAAATTAGTTTTAAACCATGTTAGTATGCTATGACTTTAATAAGAAGTTTCAGATAGAAAACTAGAAACAACATGGCGAATGCAAGGACAGACCAGTATTCGGTTATAGAGTATTTGCTTTTTTCATCTTCCATCTTTATTATTTGGCCCATTCATCAGAACTACATCTTATATTAGCAACAAATTGCCGTATGATATGAATCAATCAATCGCCTTTTCCGATGTAATGAGGTTTCTATATTTATTCTGTATGATCCACATATTAGGTGTTTATGATGGAAAACATTTTATTATTGGGCGTGGGGATATAAACCTCCAGATATCTGTCGCCAACTCCACAGGGATGCTAGGCTTGTCGCGCAAGTCCTACGTCATTTTAGTACCCTTGTTATGATTAGAAATTAATAATTTTTGCGGCATCAAGTAATGGAAGTAACCTCATTAATTTATCAAATGAGGTTTTGCAGTTTAATCTAAAAGGACATCTCTGAAATGTCTTTATTATTATAATCTGATAAAGGAAAAATGGGCAGCGCCATTTTCTGACAAAAAGAATTCAGTTTAAAAGTACATTAAAGTATACAGAATAGTATAACACCACTTTAGTGACCAGGATGACCTGGAGATGGTAAATTGTACGTAAAGTGTCGATTGTAGATTGTGCTTTGTAATGAGTTTAGTTACTACTATAGAGCAGATTTGTGTCGACGTCTTATGTTAAAATTTGCAGTGCTTGCAAGGAAATATATATTTGGATACTGTCTGGTGGATACAACTAATCTCCATGTTTAAAAAATTCTTATTGTAAGTGTTTATAAAATTAATAACTCAAAATTTGCACTTTGTCAAATTTTATTTTAATGTTTAAAATGAAACATTGAGGATTTATTGAATTATAATAAGTGTTAATATGAGGAAAACTTTATTTATGAATTTAAGGAGAGTGTAGATCATCATTACAAGACAGTATAACGATTTTTGAATCAATTTCAATCCTTTATTAATCTTCCCTATTTTGTTAATTTCAGCAATTTTCAAGTTGAATTGTACCAAACTTTATTAATCATCATAGATAAATAGAAAAAATGAGAGTGTTGTAAAAGATTTTTATAAGCAAAAAATATATGTTTTCGAAATTGCAATTTTGATATAATCTATTACACATATAAACCTAAATTTTAAAAGGTTTTCAAAAGTTTAGTTAACCTATATCTAAAATATTTAGGATAATTTGCATAAAACTATTTGTTTCAGCTTATTGTATTGAACTATAAAAATGTGATAAATATTAAAATTATAAAAAAAAAATTGCTCCAAAAAATATTAAAAGCACTTACTTAGAAATAGATAGAGATTTTGTTACGCTATCATACACGCAACTGTCCTAAAAAAAAAAAAAAAAAAAGAGCCCTCGTGTTGCAAAAGTAGACCTAAATTAAAAAAAACTTTTAGTTCTTAGTTTTGAAGTAATGTTGCTCACCACGTCCAAAACAATGCTTTCCCACTAAAAACATATAGATTAGCTAAACATTTAAAACCATTAACTCGGTTCTAATTAACGCATTGACTTTAATTTAAAAATATTCCCAATATACATCAAACTATCAGATAAAATAATAAAAAATCTACGAATTTTTGAAGATTTAAAGGTGATTTACCCCCTCCCTTAAGGTGGTAATTTCCTTGTTTATTATTTTAAGGTTCAAAATTTATAAATATAAAACTCTTGGGTATGATTCCGAGTTTTATACATAAGTAAAAATTTTTAAAAAGGATTAATGTGGTGACAAAATTTTAAACCATTTTCTGGTTATTTACAGGATTATGACTCAAAATAGATAAATCTCATAATCTACTTACTAGATCCACCTACTTTTTTTTTTAAAGTATATACAGTTATAGTCAGTTTAAGGGGACAAGGTAACCTCAAATATGGCCAAAATAACGAAACCTTTTAATATTTTAAGTAATTGAATTTACTACATACGCATGCAAAATTTAAAATCTCTACTTTCAGTATTTCAAAAATTATTTATATGTATATTTTCCTTCGTAGGGTCTTTCTTTAAGAAATGAAAACTTTAAAAGGCTACAATGTTAATTTTCCCCTAATTCCATGTTAAGCAAATTCTATGTTTAAATTAAATTAACAGTAGTAATGAAATGGAATTAAAAAATTAAAAATTAAATTAAAAATCTCATATAATTTTACTGTAACAGAAAAAAATCTTTCTCACACCGCAAATCAATCTCTCACCATAGCCTATAAATGCTTTTTCTCATTCATATCTAATTTAAATAATAAAAGCTGTATAACACGACAACTAAATCTTTATTTTAAAAATAAATTACCTTTTATCTTCTTATATAAATCTTTATTAATCATTCACTGTAATTTGCCTTTAATTTACATTGGTTTCTATTTCATTCAATCCTTTTATTCATTTCATTCTGATTTTCTTCTGTAGAGTATTTGAGCACTATATATTTGAAAACAACTTTGGGAGTTGCACATGTTCATTATTTTGTTACATTTACATTATACATTTTGCTTGTATATTTTAATGCTTGAAAAAAGGAATTTTTTCTTAGTTAAACAAGGTCCATTATTTTAATTTAATATCAAAATTTTTCTTATGTTAGAGTATTTATAAAGCATAGTGAATTAAATTCGATTTTTATTAAAATACTAAAATATATCAAAGAGAATTTTTTTTAAATATTTAAATATTTTTGGGACCAAATATGTGTGTAAAAATAGTGCTGGGAATGGTTAAAGTTGTTTTTAAATTTCTTAAAAAATGTAAAAGAATGATTTTGAGATTTGTAAATTGTATTTTACTAACTTTATTTTATCGATTTTTTATAATGAAATTTGTTTGGAAAAAATTTTGTATTTTTTAAAAAAAATTTTAGAAACTATGGTTTCAACTTCTTTTTGATTTAATTTCCTTTTTCATCTTTGTTTACAGTGAGACCGCCATTTCAATCGAAGAAGAGGAAACACCAGAAGAAGTGAAGGAAAACATGCGCCTTAATAAACAGATCATCGAAACCATCAAACTGCAACCGTGGCGCATGAAAAAGAAGTATAAGATCCTCAGGTACGTTTATTTCAATTCTAATATTAAGGGCAATTCTAATATATGCGGGGACTCATTAAGAGCTATACTCCAAATATACTTTGCTTAGGTAAGTGACATAATCCATAGTTAAGTTTTCAAGTTTAATTAAAGTACTGCAAAGCTCGGCATTTTTCGGACGATCGCGAATAATATGCCATTCACTAGCGGAAAGAATGAAGAAGATCATGTGTTTGTTTGAAATCCCTTTTGCAGACTATTTTATTTTTTGATAAACTGAGTCTTATTAAATTTTCAAATTTTCACTGGCGTTTTTATCGTTTGCAATGAAATTTTATAAATGAAAGACATGTGAGAAAGACAATGTGTGTGGGTACGTTTATATGTGTGTGTGTTTCGCCTCTCCTTCTATACCACTGGACATAGTGAAGAAACTGCATATGTTATGAAATACGACAAATATACTGTTCTCTTTAAACCATTCGAATTTCATTCTCATATCCCTTTTGTAATGATTTATAGCCATTACTTCGGACATTATTTGCACATTTAATCACAGGAGATGAACTTGTCAATTTATCAAATCAGAATATAGCTTAAAATAGTATTTTCTTGACTACTATGACATCATTCTGTGAAATGTCAAATTTATTAAGTTCACATTTTTTGGCTCGTTCAAGAAAAAAAAATGAATGCCTTTCAATTGTTTCGAGAGGACAGGACGAGATGCGTTCTCTCCAACGTTAGTCAGGCTATTATTATAAGGGATTTGAGAAAATGTAGAAGGGGTAGTTTAATTAAAAAATTTGAAAAATCAGTGAGGGACTGTCTGAAATATGTTACGATTATCGGAGATAACTCTACAAATTCAGAAACAAAATTTTCAAATTTCGGAGGTTTTAAATATTTTAATATTTACTGAATTGCAGATTGACGTGTAGTTCTCAATGTTCTTATGACTTATGATATAGTTATATCTAGTTTGTGACTCTATAGGACCTAGTATCGCTTAATTCTACATATGCCAACATGTCGATAAATATGATGGGTAATATCTTTTATCATTTAGATCCCACAAAGCAACGGATATTCGTTTAAATAGTGTAGATGTTAACCGCTCTGGGAGTACATCCACTCTTAAGCTTATTCAGAATTCACAGTAATTTGATCAATCTTTAAAGTGGTTGCATTAGGAAGGGGCACATACCATTAGAAAAACAAGATTTTTCGACTCAATAAAATGAAATCACACACACAAAAGAAAAGCAGTAGAAAGCATACGAGGACAAAGAAAACAATGTCAAGCCACGTAGCATCAGCACTCAATGAAGAAGGACTGCAAGAAAAAAAAAGGTGGAATGATAAACTGGTCTTTATGGGCAAAAATAATGATGCGCGAGAGAAATTAAATGAAAATAAGTGATAGGATAAATGATTAATTGAGTTAAAGGTATTTTCTTTAGATACTGTATAAAACGGGTAGAGTGAAAAGCGTTAATCAAAGGACAAAAATAAATATAATGAATAACATCAGCTGTAGAACAGTCACTTGCATAGCTGTCAATTTTACTCAAAAACTCGCCGGAAGTGGGCCAAGAATTTACCACGGCTGGTAACAAGTTGGCAGAGAAATAAAGGGGAATCAAACTACGGGTGAAAGGGGAAAGGCACAATCTCAGTCAATCTGTCTTTTTATGAACAGTTATAAAAACCAACTACCGGGCTGCGGCAAAAATCGGGCTCTCCATCTCCAGGTCATAAACACAAGATTGCAGACACTGGTGGAAGATCCTAGCCATACTGCTACCCCCCGCGATAAATCATTAACACTAGATTGCCCAAGGCAGTCATTTTGACTGTTTTTTAATTTCAATTAGAAAAACAATTATGAAATAGAATGACACAATTTCTTAGAAATTGGTGACTTTTTCTATAACATATAAATGGGTTTATGAATAATTGTAGCTACTTCCGCCCTCCTTTATTATATAATATTAAAAATTAATTTTAAACAAATTTGTTTACATATTTGTTATTTTTTCACAATGCAGTCATTTTGACTGTTTTTGGGCAATATAGGTATACAAGAAATCTCGGGCAATCTAGTGTTAAGGGGATAACAAACCCTTTCTCCGAACGACTTCTACTATGGGACTAGAACATAAATTTCCCACTGAGATATAAAGATTACAATTACATAAGAAAAGGAATTTTTAATTTATCTAGTAGTATACAAGATGCTACAAGACCGGAAATTTAAATCCGATCACAAAGTATTGCAAGAATCCATAGAAGTAGTCCGACTCGAAGCTACATATTCTGGTTAGAGATCTCATCACTACAATTAATAATTTAGCAACGGGATAAAGTTATCATACAAAAGTTTAAAATAATCAATGAATATTATTTTAACTGTATCATAAACTGTGAATAATAAGAGCTTCCGGTTTCAAGAAAATCTCGCAGCTAAAAGCGTTGCTGAAAAATATCCTATATACATTATAAATCACCAAGAAAAAAATATAATTTATATATAAAGTATTAAGAAAGACAAAGAAGAAATATATTATTCAAGGAACATATATTAACACATTTTAAGATACAAAATATTTAATTATATTATTACAGAATTGTATTTTATATTTTGGGGCTCTTTCACATTATGCACTAAAATATTTATTTCAATATAGAATTTTTTGTTTTATTGTTATTTGGATAATATACTGCTACGACTCTTAATACTTGACATATTTTTATTTATATCTTGAAAATTACTTATAAATGATAGTTTTCTGATTTATGTGTAGATGGTGGGCAAATGCGGATCTCCCGCGTAATCCATTTATTTGCGATATTATATTAGAGAGATCATCAATTTGTGAAAGAAAACTTGATAAAATAAAAAAGTGGGTTGGGAACTACAGTTATTAGACAATTTAAAGAGGTATTGCAATTGCAGAACATATCTACAACAATAATTTGAGTTTTTGAAACACTTTCCAGAATTAAAGTATCCTAACTTATAGGACGCGACTTGCCGTTCAATTTCAATATTTGGTATAACTTATTAATGAGAATCTTTCTAGTCCGCAATGAATTCCACAAAATCAAAATATCATTCACATTTAAAATCTTACACATTATGGTTCACAATTAAATTCTTACAGAACTTTTGTTGATGGCTTTTGAGTTAAATTTCAAAGGTTTGATCAAAAGTCTCAGTTCAATATTTTATATTTTATCAATACATTTTCATCATATTTTAATTTAACCAATGAAGTTTTGACCCAATTCTTATCAAAATTCTTACTTTTATTTATAACATATTTCTCAGTGAATTTTATGTTGCACTTAAGATTTGTGTACTATTATAATTAAATTAAAAACCAATTTATGTATTTAATAATATGCAAAAATTTGTAGACTTTTATAAGGTATATGAAATAAAAATGCGAATCATTTTAATCTTATGCGTGTTAACCGCTGGTTTAGTGTATCACTACTTTGTCTTAAGTTTCCTGAATTTACATGATTAATTGTTTAGGAGAAATAAGTATCGAAATTTAAAATTGCTTTTTGTCAAACAAAGAGATATACGGTAGATAAAGGAATATTAATTTTTTACACCTTCAAAATAAAAAATTTATTTCGAAAGTTCAGGAAAATTAAAGATTTTAAAGGAAACAAGATTCGAATAAATCTTACTTATATCATTTTCATGTTTTGTGTTTAACTTCTTTGTTTCCGACCTCAATATTTTCGTTTTAAAATATTATTAGTTTGTCATTGGAAAAGTCGTAACTTACCGATATTGCATTTTAAGTCATTTCTTTTGGGGGTAAATCTGAAATGATGCATTGTTATCACATAAGACTAATATTCAGTGTAATGTTTTCCAAATTCCTACAGAAGGAGATTTGGAATTCTACACATAATATGCATACATGCACATGTACATGTATATTATATTATATTATATGTATATAATAACTCTATATAATGTGTATATACATTCATAATATACACATATATATGTAATATATTAAAATACCTTATTTACACATTTTAATATTAATTTAATAACTTTTGTTCATAAAGTACGTTAGGGGTTTGAGCGGTAATTCTGATTTTTCACTCCAGACACGCTATAGACTTAATTCAGCCTCTGTCTGTACTACTTTAGCCAATAGTTAGCTAGTTCTCTTTAAACATGAGTATTTTTTATCACATGATGAATTGTGCTTAGTGTTAGAAGCTGCAGCAGAATCGGCACCTTCTCAATCTCCGGTGAATCCCGGCAATTTGTTTTTGTTTTGTTTAAGTTAACCGAGGCTTCTTAATCGCCATTTGTAAAGCTGACTCTCGCTGTATGTTTGATTGTGACTTCAACTCTCAGTCGGCAGCTACGAACTGTGTAGTTTTGGGATTGGCTGAGTGGGAGAGGAAGTTGCATGAATATGCGGTTGCATTGTATGCGGTGTCTGCTACTGGATATATAAGAGGATTGTTGGATTTTTTTTGTACTTGTGCATCTTTCCCGGCACGTAGGTGGACATCGGAGAATATGTTTTTATTTTAAGATTTAAAATAAATCTACATTTTCGTTTTTAAATAGTTTGTCATTTTTTTTATAATCACTACCAGAACCTTGCTCTGCTCAAGTACTAGTATTGAGTTGTTCGTTTCAATAACGGTAACACTTAGGGATTATTCGTAGTCTTTTTACCTGAGAAATCCCTACTTGAAATGTGTGTGTGTAGGATCACATTGTCTGTGTGCATGATGTTGTAAAAGTTCTTGCCTGTACGAATTTCATGTATCCCACCAGAAATAAAACCTGTTGTGCTTCTGAATGAGTCTCGCCCATATTATATATATACACATATGTATCTTGAATGTTATATATACATGTCTGTGTGGTGTGTGACAGACAGACAGAGCGGGAGAAAGAGAAGTGTGTATGTGTACTTACCAAATGAGATATGATATATAACTAGACATATTTTTACGGCAGTTTAAGTGTTTGCCCGTCCTTCCAGTTCTTTCTTTAGTTAAATAAATGTGCATGTATAAATATTTAATTCTTATTACATATGTAGGAAAGCAAAAACTTACGTGAAAAAGCATGAAGGTGAACTGGCTCAAAGTAAACGATCAAAGGACGTACTTGCTAAGTACACACTTCTTTGGAGCAGGGTGAGTTGTACTCATAAAGTTATTTTATTCGTAGAACTGATATTAAATGCTTAAAATTTTGTATTCTGAAAATAAGATTTAAATGTCACTTAACTTTTAATTCTTGTGAATTTTTTATTTCTATAGCACACGAGGACTAATTTTTGGGAATAATTATCGATTTTTAAAATTGAAAATATGCACTGCTCTAAAATTTGCTAACTAGTAGAGAATTTCCGGTATAATAACCAATAAGTTCGGTGATTGAAGAAATGGGTTATGTGGAATATTTGTTTGTTCTCTAGGAGATTTAATGGATAGGTGTAAGCATGTAGCCTATATTTTCAATATTTTCCCTTTCATTATCGCAGCCTTCTTGTGCATACCTGCATTGTCATCCATAAACAGAAGTTTTGAATCCATTATACCAATGAATTGATGATTTTGACATAGAAGAATCCTGTTAAAGCACCGCTCTAAGGCATTTTCATCGAAAATGTTATGCCATAACATAACATAACAATAAGATTCGCGACAACTAAGGTGACACTAACAGGATTCCTTACCTTTTCACTCTGTATATATCTCGGCCATTGCTGTATGACGTGGTTTGTAGTCTCCAGTCTGCATATTTTCCAGTGCCTTAGCTTAATTTTCTGCCATCTGAGACAGATACTAAATTTGCTGCTCCTTTGTTCACACAAAATATTATATTGTTAAACACCAAAAATTTTCAAGGAATTAGGAAAAAATTAAGCTGGATTTTTGTTATCAAAATTTAGTTCTTACTAACTAGAAAACTAAATTTAAGTTTAAACACATGTTTTGAGTTCTAAATATTAATAAATTATTGTATAAAAGCAGTATTATTACTTTAAGACCATTGACTTTTTAACGAAATATGTAATAAATATTATTCACTACTGACTGTTGAAATATGATGGACATTGTTTTTTCCTGGAGAAATTTAATCTTAGAATAAAATTTTAAAATTAAAAAAATCATATTTTGATTTTTCTTTTTATTGATATTTTTTCGTTTTTATCAAAGTAATATTCGAAACGAGATATTATTTGTAATAAGGATGAAACTTGCACCATCTTTACTAATTAAGAATGCTTTGTACTTATACTAAATATATCTTGAGTTTTATTTCTTCAATCACTGTATCTGTAATAAGTTATTATGGAAAATGTATTTGTTTCAGTAGGAATTGTCACTCAATGTAATAGAAATATTCTAAAGTGTAGCATGGAATTCCATCATTGGACTCCTACGCTGAGAGCAGTGAGTAACCGACAGGTTCACGATATGTCATTGTGACAAAAATATGTTGTGAGAAATGTTAGTTAAAAAATCATCAATCCCATAACACAGCAAATTAACCCAGGACTGTTGAAAAACTTTTCCTTAATCCTAAAAACAACTGGGTACGAGAAACAAATGAGAGCAAATATTTACCTTTGACTCTATTTTTATTTTTAATACAATAATATTCGGAAGCTGCAATACAAAATTAGAAATTATTTATTTGTTCAAACATACTACAATATTTTATTATTTGCTTGATTACTATGTGCTTCTGCAATTATACATAGGTCACAGACATCGTTAGAGTACTACTCACGACATAGTACTTCCTAGTATATACCATGGATTCACGGGCATCTGTTGAAAAATTACTATTCCCACTTTTACAATTGGCTAATTTATCTAAAATTATGTAAGTAGGCCAGAGGTACTGATATGATTTAAAATACAAAATTTAATTAAATACAAAGGTTTTGTCCTTTTAGTAGAAACTTCTGAGTTATCAAATACATTTTATATGTACGCGTTTAATGACGTATTTGTACATTTTAAATAAGAGTAAACATGAGAAAGTAGGAAACCAAAATATAAAATAAACTTTTTTAAAATCTAAAGAAAAAAATTAAACACTAATTATTTTACAATTGCCCAAAGGAGAGAAATTAAAAATAAATAAAAAAAATTATTCACCAAACAACTGAATTTAATTCCTTAATAGTTTCCCTTTAACTATAATCACTTTAATCCACTTTAATCAATATTGGCCAGAGGAAAGAAAAAGATAAATACGTAAATACAAAGTAAAACTAATAATAACATTAAAAAAAAGAAAATTTAGTAGGAGGTCACCTGCATCCGTCAATGAATGGGTATCCACCACCAGCTGGGTTAATGCAGATCTTAGATGGTCAAGTAAAGCCGAATTTGCAAGTCAAATTTTGTACTGATTTTTAATGAATTTCATTGAATGAATTTCATTCAACTACTGAGCTATGATAGATATTCTTTTTATAAAGCTTTTGCGGCCTACATGCGGAATACGGGCCACCAGTAATAAACTTCTGTTCAGACTGATGCTGAGGGCAAAAAAACAAGAAAAAAAATCTCCCTTACTCAGGGAATGAGGGTGGGAAATTTAACTGTGTCCAAAAAGCTAGAGACAATATCGCAAGCAAAAAGTCCTGTGGAGCTTCGGTTACCACTGATGCTAGCGTGCACATTCAGTGATGTAACTCCATGTTACACTCAGGTGGAATGAGAAAAAGTCAATACGTTCAACGTTTTTTGTATATTAGTTTAGTCTAAGATTTTAAATTTTTAATTATGTTAGTTTGAAAATAAACACAACAATTTCGTATTTGGATATATATATTTTTCTTTTTTTGGAGGATCTTACTGTGGAGAGTCTCTCAAACTGAAATTCATGCTTGAGTATCTTTTACCCAATTTTTCTGTGGAGCATTCTCTTTTAGACTTACACAGGGAGAAATTTGCTGAAATGTAATGGAGTTTAAAGCTACAAATGTGGGAGAGGAGAAAAGATAAATTCTATTTTTGGTAACATTCATGTATTTTTATGATTTAACTAATACGGCACGAAATCTAACTCATGATATCATACATTTATCTTTTAGGGTCTTAATCGGTTCAAAAGAGAAGTTGCGAATTTTATGGTTATGTTGACACCTTGGGAAATGAGAATCAAGAGAATCGAAAGTAATCTTTTTTATCAATATTTAATATTTGTATTGTTATATTTTATTTTGAAAAAGATAATTTCAAATTGGTATTTTACTTTCTGTGAATTCATCTTGCATATCATCTCTTTATTAATATTTTAAGAAAATATAACGATCGGTGTTTTGTAAAATGTTCTTATCCGTTAGTTGGGAAATGACTCGAATAAAAGGGTAAAGTTCAAAATACTCGAATAAAGGGGATGTTTATAGCTGGAAACGACATCGGCTTGATAATGGTGGACTATAATGGCATATTTACTGTTTATCATCTGCCTTTCTTTATTCTCATATGACATGTTCTAAAATTATTTAAGCCTAATTTACTATCGGTATATCATATCATTTGAGAAGGTGGATATCTTTTATTTAGGAAAAGTCTTAACGATTGTATATAGGTTGTCAATGCGTACAAGAAGAACTTTCTGCAATTTTAATGAATAGTGATAATGAAGTGCTTTGGTATGGAACGCTACGGTCTACTATTTTACTACTCGTTATTTAATGAGATCTGGGACAACTGCTTGAAGCCTATTGTGAACGGCTACGACCATTTATGTCAGCAGTTGAATTCAAACCCACGTACTCCGGTTCCAAAGAGCAGTGCCTTACCTATTCAATTATCGTTCGGCAGACAAGGGATCGCCAGATAATGGCAGATGACAATGACAGGATAATTTAGAAAATGAAGGTGAGCATTAGAATCGACCGCAGGAATAGGGTAATTGTGAAATTTAGGGTAAAAGTAAATGCCATTGGCAATAAGTCAGAAAGGTTAATTCCCCCGATGCCATAAAAGATTTGAAGAGAGCAAATTTTGATTCGAGAAGGTCTTTGTGTACTTAAATAGTTGAATACAGAATTAACTTTAGCGTTAAAAAAAGACATTACTTTGCTTTTTCACTGATCATAGAATTCCAAAAGGTTTTGCATAAAATTTTAGTCAACTTTTAGTCAACATTAAATTTCATTATAACCAGTTAAATGTAATACTATATTCTGAATCTATACATATTGCATAGGTTTCAATTATACCTTATGTCCAGAAAGTATTCAGTTTGTTCTTTTTGTGTAAATTATTAATTAATGCTTTGTAAGGTACTGGACATATACAAACTTATTTTAAAAATCTAAACAATTATAGTAAAAAATAATCTTACTTATAACATGAACGCGAAGAAAAATTGACTCTTAAGTCTAACCAATTGAAAAAATATCATTCTTTTCCTATAGGTCATTTCGGATCGGTTGTAGCCTCATATTTTACATTTCTTCGATGGGTCTTTTGGATAAACTGTTTTATATCAGCTTTCGTATGTTGTTTTCTTATGGTGCCTGAGGTAAGTTGAATATTGTTTGGTTACTTTAGTTGAAAATAGATTTAGCAAGGAGCATACGGATGTTGAATGAAGATAAATAGTTTTAAAAGTGTTGTCAGGGCTGTTGAAATAGTAACGAAGGGACTTAATTTTATGTTAATATAAAATCCATTTGCAAAATCCCTTGCTACAGACAAGTTTTTTTGTAGTGAGTATCTTATTGTCATTATTACTAATTAACCATTAGATCCAAGTTCTAGTGTTTTTATCCGTATTAACATGGAATGGTTAGAAAATATTCCTGTGTTCATCTTAATAATTTTTAAGTTATCTTAGTGTTAAGTTATTTTAAGTTATCTTTTTGTTAATAGATTGAGATCAAGATAGTATTAGATTTTCAACCGAGAACAAAATATCCACGTTATTTATCTAGGGAATCCATCTCATAAATGAAATTGACTGTTATTTCGTACCTACAGTACGTATTTTATTTAACAAATTTTGTTGAAATTCTACTCAAGAGTAAGTTTTGATTTCGACTTTTATCAGAATCGCATATATCTCGCACAGAAGAATAATTTTTTCGTACTTATTAGGTTTATTTTTTGTTCATTTTATTTTACTACAGTACTACTTTATGCATACATACTTTATACATGGTTTGAGAATCAAGAAAATTTAAACGAGTTCTAATGTCAAATCTATTCTAACATTATAATACAGTTCTCAATTTAAATGCTGATCCGGAAGGAATTTGTCCCATTGCTGAATATAAATAGATTTACGACCTCGTTCTCCTTCCATACTGAAAAAAAACTAGCTAAACTAATTTTTCTACATAAAGATTCAAGTTAAAAGATGAAAAAGAAATAAATCTAGAAAACAAACTAAAAAGGGCGAAACTTTTGCGAAGATCCTGAAAAATGTTTAATGTTGTCGGATACGTACTGTGAGATAGATTCAGAAATAAAACAATTTCTGAAACTGAGGTAGAACTGAAAAGAGAAAGACATTATTATGTAATGATATGCATTTATGAGAAAAGATAGAAATTTCTAGAGAACAAAAAAGTCAAACTTAAGATAAATCCCCCCCTGCAGAAATCTGCACACGCATAGTACATGTAACAAACTATTTATTTATGTGTTTTTACACACACACACACACACACACATATATATATATATATATATATATATATATATATATATATATATATATATATATATATATATATATATATATGTGTGTGTGTGTGTGTATGTATGCAAGGACATACACATAAATACAATCCTATACAGTGCGACTTTGATCTATCTTTCTTCTTGGGAACAGAAACGGTAATTGATGAAAGCGGGAAATGAATTTATAAGTTCAATAAAATGCGTGACTAAGATTAAATTAACTATTTACAAAACTGTAAGTAGTTAACTTATTAATAATGAATTGGATCTTGCTTCTGGCTATTAGTACAGATCTTACACTGTTGTGATCCCACTAGTTGTTATGTTACTAATCTTCTGGTGGTATAGGAACACTTATGATAAGCTATAAAATATTTTTATAGTCCCCACGACCACGATCATGAAATATTTTTATCAATATTTAAAATTCATTTACTGCATTTTCTTAAATTCTGCAGAAACCATAAATGTTTCGACGATAGAAGTGGAAAATAATTAATCCGGAATCGATGAATGGAGAAAAATAACATTGATTCTGTGTGGATTAAAACGGGACCAAATAAATCAAAGAATGCCTAAAGAAATCTTGTAGAATATTAACTGTATTCATATATAACTGGTATTTAATTTAATAATAATTACATGAAGAATCAATATGAAGATGGCAAATTAATTTATTAAAGTTTTTATAGGTGTGAAAAGTAACAGATGGATATTGCTTCTTCATTTTAGGTGTTACGAGGAGCGGAAGATCCGACAGGCATGCGGAAAGAAATTGAAAGCGACGAAAAAGAGAGTGCCCTGAATCTCAAAAACATTTGGGATTTTGAAGTAAGAACACTAAATTATCTATCTATCATGTAAGATAGTGGATAGAAGTATTGGTAGAAATAAGGAAAATACTTAGTTTCCAGGGAAAATGTTGTTACATAGAGAATGTACTTCGGTGAGGGGAGGTTGTTAACAAAGAAATCCGCAAAATGTTCTCAGTTATAGGGAAAAGTTCACAAAATAGAGGTTTGACTGCATTTATATGAAAATCATATTGTAGCATTACAAATAACAGGTTAAGTATGCTTCATTAAACCTTTTGATTTACTAGCTTTCCAAAAAATTAAATACCACTTATTTATATTTTTGCTATTATTTTACAAAAATTACGTTATTGCAAACTACAGCAACATGACGCCGCATGGACTCGATTAATGTCTGAAGTAGTGATGAGGGTAATTGACGCCATGAGGCCTACAGGGCTGTCTATAAATCCCTAACAGTAGGAGGTGGTGGAGATCTCTTTTGAACAACACATTGCAAGGCATCCTAGATATGCTTAATAATGTTCAGTTCTGGGAATTTTGGTAGCCAGCGGAAGTTTTTAAAACCAGAAGAGTTTCTGGAGCCAAACTGGAGCAATTCTGGACCTGTGAGGGTGTCGTATTATCCTTATAGAATTCCCCAAGTCCATCGGAATGCTCAATACAATATAAATACAATACAAGTGTAGACATAAATGGGTGATGGTGATCACAGAGGATGTTTAGATATGTGTCACTTATCAGAGTCGTATCTAGACGTAGCAGGGGTCCCATATCACTTCAACTGCAAGTGCCCCATACCATTACAGAGCCTCCACCAGCTCCAAAAGTCTCCTATTGACACTCAATGTCATTTGATTCATGAGGTTGTCTCCATACCCGTACATATTCGTCCGCACGATACAATTTGAAACGTGACTCGTGAGACGAAGCAACGTGTTTTCAGTCATCAAAAGTCTAATGTGGTGTTGACGAGCCTAGGTGAAGCGTAAAGCTTTGTTTCGTGCAGTCATCAAGTGTACACGAGTGAACTTTCGGCCCTGAAAGCCCATATCGATGATATTTCTTTGAATGGTTCTCACACTGACAGTTGTTGATGGCCCAACGTTGAAATCTGCAGTAATTTGCGTAAAGCTTTTATGTACTTTAAATATTCTCCCCTGTTGTCGTAGGTCCCTTTCTTGCACAATCTTTTTCTGGCCCCAGCAATGTCGGAGGTTTGATTTTTTACCGTAATCCCGATATTCACTGTACTCTCGTGAAATGGTCGTACGGGAAATTTCAAATTTCATCGCTTCCTCGGAGATACAATGTCCCGTCTCTTGTGGGCGATTATAACACCACGTTCAAACTCACTTAAATATTGATAACCTGTTATTATAGCTGCAGTAACCGATCTAACAACTGTGCCAGACACTTTTTGTATTATATAGTCGTTGCCTACTGCAGCGCCGTATTCGAATTGGTTCCTTATCTCTTTATTTGCATATGGAGGTCTATGTCAGTTTTTTTGTCTCTTCAATGTATTTATCATTTTAAATATTTACATAACAATTTTAATTATTTTAATTAAAATTGAAGCTTTTCTTCAAAAATCGTAGCAGTAATAAGAACACCTAAAAATGCAAGTGTATTTAAAATGTAATAAGACAAATTTCTAAAAATTTGTAATCACGTTTAAAATTTATAATCCCATTTTTTATTTTAAAAAGATATAAATTTACATAAAATGATTCTAACTCATTCATTATCTAGCAAACTTTCTGTCTAATATTTCTATATTAATTTCAAATGTTCATTTGTATTTCTTTACAGGGATATTTAAAATATTCTCCGATTTTTTATGGATATTACAGTAATCGGGAAAAAACAGAAGAAGGTTACAGAGTTCCTTTAGCATATTTTCTCACATCACTTAGTGTTTATATATTCAGTTTCTTCGCTATTCTAAGAAGGTAAAAGATTTCTTTTTTATGTTCTAAATAATATATCAAATATAAATTATTGTAATTTGGAAGAAAATTTAAACGCATTTTATGTGAAATGAGGATAAGTGTAGGAAGTATAAAGTATAATATACTATGTTATATACCTAAGAAAAAAATAGCGCATTTCAAAGGACCCGGGTAGTAAAAGAAATTAAGAATTTCTGGTACTATAGACGAAACACCCATTATAATAAATGAAGATGAAGTCTTAGGGGAGTATTGAGCATATATTTTACCCTCTCTCTCCCTTTCATAAATCAACATTCCATCCTATGTATATTCTGTAATTTCCACAGTTTTGTTCCTTTGTACACTGTACAAATAGGTGCCCCGAGTAACATATTAAAGGGGCACGATGGCTTGCGAACAGTCTACTATCTTGATGGAATATTTTGTCCAGTACAAGATAGAATTTAGTTTGCAGATGTTTTACAATATCATTTTACTTCTAACAGTGATTTCTTTTAGAATGTTTAGAGAAAAACATCCATTTCAATAAAGCTTTTCGAGAGGCTACTCACCCCTTTTCAAAAACCATAGTTTTAAATTGGAACGCTGTTCTCAGTAGAGAATGGATTCAGTTTAGTACTTGAAATACTTCAAAAGAGACTACATCGGTTTAGTGGTACATTCCTAAAGCTTATTACTTCTCAAGTTTCAAGATGCAATTTGCTCTGATATTTTTAAAAATGTTTATTAGTAGTTTACAGTACGAAATGAAGTTCCGTAAATAATTTTCCTGATCCCCCCCCCAATTGATGCAAATATGATTATCGATTTTCTGTTTTTATCGACTATTTTACTTGCCACACTAGAAATTTGAATTAAAAATTTCGTCAGTGTTTTAAGAGCTTCTATATTCCTGTTATTCTTTGAAGATTTTTGATTTTGAAACTGTGGCATTTAAAAACGGAAACAAGCTGTTGTACCTTTAAATCTCTGGAAGAAATGCATATGCAGGGGTGGCCACATGCTCTTTGAAGGATTATTTGTGGTTGTCGATAAATGTACCCAAATTCTCTTTTCATTTTTGTGTCATTATATTTAAAAAAATATTACAACTGATGGAGTTCCGGCAATGCTGGGTAAAAAAAATCGGTCTTATTGGGATTTTAAGAGACGATTCTCAAATTCTACAATTCATACCGATTCACTGCATAATTCACCGAGAACATCTAGTTACAAAATATTTAAAATATCCTGATGTTATGAAAACAGTGTAACACATTGTAAATTACATTCGCACCAATGCAAAAAATCATCGAAAACTAAAAAAATTCCTTGAAAAATTAAAGGACGAAGAACTTCCAAATGACATAAATTAAATATAATTTCTGTAAAAAAATTATTTTTAATACCCTTTTTTTGTATACCTTTTAAATATGTATTTATACGTTTGAAAAATGTCTCGGACTATTAAGGAGCTTGGCCACCCCTGTCATATGTATTTACACAAACCGTACTATGCTAATTAAAACTTGATACATAAAAAGAATCTAGAGGCTATTCAGTTTGTAGTTTAGTTTAATTATATGTGCCTACTGGTTGAATGTGTAGCCACCCTTTTCTAATTTACATAGTCATGTTTATTATTTTTCAGAATGGCTGAAAACTCCCGCATGAGTAAATTATCTGAGAAAGATGATGAATGCACATTTGCGTGGAAACTTTTCACAGGTTGGGATTACATGATCGGTAATCCAGAGACAGCGTATAATAAAGTAGCTTCCCTGGTCATGGGTTTCAAGGTAAACTATATTTTAAAAAGTTGGTATAGGTTAACAATTTTTAAAAGTGCATAATTACCTTATTAACACCTAGCCTCATCAACCCATGTTAAAATATAATTTTTTTTAACACGTTGGCCATGGGCGGTCACCGGTGACCGGCACTCGGGTTAGCTACAGCGCCATGGGGCTACTGGTGACCGGCGACACAGCAAATAAAACTACATAACACGTTGACAAAACATTTCCCCGGACACACTGCAGTCAACTATAGAACATATTATCTTACGGAGAAATGTGGTAATTGAAAATAATGGAGGTCATGTTGAAAAAAAATTTAAAATACAATAAATGTTGGTTAAATGTATGGTTCATCAAAAAACTCTTTCTGGTGGTAAAATCTTGAACTAATTTTTTTTATTCGCTTAAACAAATTGTATATTTAGCTATGGGGGTCCACCACGAAAACGGCTTCAAGCATGATTTTCTAACTCATTTATAAAGCAGCAGATAAAGCTGCAGATAATATTTCAGTATAATATGCATCGCATAATGAAAAGTTCACGTCGGCGCCTTGGGCAAACCATCGGAAATGCGTCTGGCAGTCAATGTGTTAAAAAGAGTAAAAAAAGTGTCATTATTTTTTACCCATCCTGAGAAGTAAAATAGGAAATAACAGTATGCAATTTATAAAGTCCAGTTAGTATACATAAGGGATTTTACTCCTAGTAGATGCAATTTATTTATTCCATATTTTGTAGAATGTTTTGCTATATTGGTAAAAATAGGATCTGTAAATGATATCATATTTTATTCTTTATTTTTTTCTACTTTTGAAATAGGAAGCGATATTAGAAGAAAAAGAAAAAAAGAAGGAAGAAAAAAGGTTGTTTTGGCTTATATATTTTTTTATTCTATTATTTATAATATAAAATGTAGATTTTTGTTGATATTTATTTATTTTTATTAAATTATATGAACGAT
>CM063498.1:162288131-162308131 GCA_032207245.1 Pardosa pseudoannulata | reverse complement strand
AGAATTAAAATATTAAGAATTAAATATTTAAAATTGAACATAAAAAGTTAGAAAACAAATACAAATCAAAGTACAAGCCAGTACAGCGAAGAAAAGGGAATAAGCCTGGATGCGGCATTTTCCCAAAGATTGAATTAAGATTAGGTGATGAATTTCCAAAGAATTTTATGTACAGAGATTTAAAACAAATACGAGACGTTAAAATATGTGCGACTGTATAAGTAGTCTTACAATACGCACACTGCGGAGGTGCCTCACCAAGCAAGAGATGAGCATGTGTGAGTCGGCAGTGACCCCTCCGTAGACGAGTGATAATCACGTCATGTCTTCTAGAAGGTAGTTGAGGTCACTTAGAAAGTTTTTCTTTTATATCTCGCAATTTTGTTAACCCAAGAATACTGCCATCCCTTGCGGAATCCCTGTCAAAGTTCCAGAGAACATAATGTTCCCCGATTCCAGGCTGAAGACATCTGCTCTAAAGTATAAAACAAATCAACTACGCTGGTTAGTTATCTGATAAGTACTCAATGTCAGTGATTAATAACAGTTTTTTTCTACTTGACTACATAATTTATTTTCTATATTGTTTGATTTATTGCTTAAATAGTTTATTTCCTTTTCAGGATTCTTATTTTATATCTTCTAAATTTATACACTCTCATATTTGCTCTTTTTGCAAAAGTTTATAAAACAGTGAGTATATTTCCTTTTTGTATAGTTAAACTTTTATTTCATGTAGTTAATTTTTATATTTTGCATTTTTAATCTTTTATTTTACTTTTATTTATATTTATAACACAGTACATCGAAAAAGAATCAACTATAAAGATGTAATTAAATTTTTTTCTCTAAACCTATTTTTTTAGACTCTAAACACGTGAGAGGACATATTTAGATTATATGGGAACATTAAGAGAAGAGAGTTATTTCCTTTAGGATTTAGCTTCAATAGGGGAAGAAAGTTTGTTAAGTGATTTGATTCTACCTATACAAAACCAAGAAAAGTGGAACTCCAAAAAAAGTGGACATTATTTCCTTTTTTTTGGGACGTGAAAATTATGTATAATGTCATATTATAAAAAAGAGAAGATTAAAATCCCAGATTAAACAAAATCTGATAAGAAACAGCTGGTTTAGCTGGCCAGATATGTGCTATGGCTAGCTATGGGCTATTTTTTCTTCTTTGCTACAAGTTTACTGCTAATTCTATCCAGATTAAGAGCTGGTTTAGTGCAAGTACCAGGGCAAAACTAAACCTAGTTCTGCTCTAACCACTAAGCTTTACTCGTCTCCACATTGAAGAAGTAGTTTAACTATTGACTCAAATACCTTAAACCACTGTTTTCTAATAATATGTTGGTATTTATAATTTTAAATGCGTTGACCTATCCTGTATGTTTTTACTATATTCCGGTTTAAAAGGCTTTATTTTTATCTATACCCAATATTTTAGAAAAAATAAGTAAAAGTTATTTTAAACCAAAAGTTTTGATGGCTGTAAATTTAGTTTAATCTGTTAATATTACTTTTAATGTAACTTTAAAAGATCCTTATTACACAAATTTTATATTCTGTTATTCATTATGACTAAATGATTGAAAATACTTGTTTGTTGTGATTAATTGTTTGAAATTATGTGCAACAGTATCGGATTCTTAAATTTAAGATTATGTTTTTAACGATCGTTTATATTTCAGACTAACGAACTCACCGAAATAGCAAAAAATATCACGGAAACAATAGATTCCCAAAACGAGTCTCTTCGGCACACTCGAAGCCTGTTGGGACTCGAAGAGGACTCCTCCGAGACATCCCCACTATCTTCCAACTGCACTTTCATCGTCATCCACAACTGCACCCTGGCAGCGTTGTACTCGGCGTACAACCTCACGGACACAACAACTTTTTCATCGAATGTATCTGCCATAGATGGCGATTATTTCCTGGACAACTCCACTTCCGAAGAATTTGTCTACAATTCCTTGGTGGGCAATATCAATAACTGGACAGCTCATGGTATGGTGAACTGGAATATCAATGCCTCAGTGCCTACTAGCCCTCACCTGGCTTTGCCACCCGTGTTCTACAATGCATCCAATGCTGTGGAATTCGAAGATGGGAAAATGACTTGGGATATTCCACTGGATTATCAGACTGAAAGTGAACCACCAGATAACTGGACTGAGTATAATAATACATATAGCACACTCGACACACGGTGGTCGACGACTGATCTAGAAAATGGTATATATATTTCAGCATGCATTCATGTAAATATACACAACTATACACATCATACAGTTTCTTCTTATACAGTGGTGAATATTTGTTATAAAAGCATTATATTCAAATACAGACAAAAAAACATAAATATTGAATTTAAACCTTATTTTGCACAATTTAAGCTATTATTTACCGAGTTAAGAGCGCTGTAATAATTTTTTAGATACTTTATGACTTATTAGACAGGTACTTGCTACTTAAAATGGATACTTTACAAAGGTGTTACTTCAGAATAAATAACCCATTTTGCTAAATTGGTAAAGTTATTGGCGATGTTTACAAAACACAAATGCAAAACAACCAAACGGGTATGTTAGCATACGAGTTTAATTGATTTGAATTTCCGATAAAATCACCGATTTTCTCCGTAGCTAATCAATTTAATTGCACAAAATTAATTAATGAATAAGAATTAGGCACATGTAATATTTACAAAAGGGTTTCTCATGAAGGACCGAATATCAAAATAATATATCAAAATATAGACACTTATTCTTTGGACACGGTGAAAATACCAAAAACAGTAAGGTTACTATGAATATTTTTATCTCCAAGTTGGCGGGAGGGTTAGACATAGGAACAGGGTACCTCCGCCAACTTGGCGATAAAGCTTTACGCATGGTAGCCTAACATTTTCTCCTGATTTCGCCGTGTCTACACAGTCTGTATCTATATTTTGATTTATATTATGTTGGAATCCAACACTTCTTGAGAAACCCTTTTTGTGTATATTAAACTCCCGTAATGCTTGTAAATATAGTGAACCACTAATAGTTTGTTTAGTTTGCCATTTGTTTTGCAAATATCACCAATAATTGCGTTACATTTACCAAGGAGTACCTTATTCTTAAGTATTACCGGCGGGAGTTCACTTTTCTGGTGTCAAGCCCCTTTACAAATACAAGCATCTTTGTCAGCAGATATTCCCAGATTCTGATTATGAAAGGTAGCACTTTGACTATTAAACACTCATTAAAAGTCACTTGAATATAGTTGCATACCACTGACCAATATTATTGAGATACAGATGTATTTAATTGCTTGATGATTCTATTTGCCATACATTTCTATAACCAATTAATTTATTTTTAAAAGTCTCTGTCGCGGTGCGTAATCAAAATGAAACAATGACGTGTTTACAGTTCGAACGCAATACAAATGGTCACATAATAAATTTTGCAATAAAAAGCAAAATAAAGGAATAGAATGTAATTTTTTAAATAAAAAAATCAACATTTCATTGCTTAAAAAAAGTATTGTTAAAAATTTAACAATTGCCTAAACAATGAAATATATGAATAAGAAAAATTAAAGAGAAAAAATAAAGGAATTAAGTTAATTTAAGTGTGGTATTTTTCAAAACAAGGTGTACCACACTTTCACAGATCAAACACTTGCAAAGTACTATTCGATGCATTGAGAAAAATAATAATTTCGTAAAAAGAAATACATTGTAGGGGGAATTACTTCTATACCAAAGAATTTAGCCTATTTTTTTAAATTTATAGCAGGCCTCCTGATAGTAAAAAGAAAACATGAGACTAAATGACATTTGAATAAGATCTTACTCAGAAATTTTGAGGTTTTATATCAAAAGATAATTTTTATTTTACACGACATTGTACACGACTGCCGTACCAAAATGAAGAGTTAGATTGACGTTTATATACGTCGAACTCAATTAACTGGTTAAAGGAGAAGAACCAAATATTTTTAATATTTTGTTTATTGTGAAGCATTTTATATAAATCAGACCATATGTGCATAAAACTATAGCAAAATTATTATAAAGCAAATACAAACTTACAAACTTATTGCAAATTTTTCAAAAGGCTTAAATTGATAAAACAGAGTAGAATATGTACTGGGAAATACTGTCATTGTATTCTGAAAAACTAAGCCAATGAGAGAAACCCGATAAAATGAACAATTACTTTACTTCTAGTTTTTTTATCATTGTTTGGAAAAAAAATAAAAAAACCCAATATTTAAAACCTTTTCCTTATTTATTGCACTAATGCAGATACACCCTGCAATGCATTTTCACAAAGTTGCACTCACTCTGCCGATTTTAAAGAAATGTCAATAAACGAAATATTTATACACTTTATATGTTTTTTTTCAACTGTATGAGTTTTTCTTTAAATGTTTCAGATGAGGCTTCTAATTTATGTAATAAAAATATATTTATTACCAAACTTTTACCTTCAACGACACTTCTTATTTATCTACACCAGGGATGGACAAACTACGGCCCGCGGATAGAATTTTAATTTGCCGGTCCTAGGCAAATTAAAAGAAATATACATTTATACATTATATATCCATCAACTTTTCCACTTTGTTTAAATATTATATCCCATATTTATTTTCTCACGCCCAGAAGATTAGTGGTATATTTGCTTCTTATATCTGAACAAGTGTTTTCAACTTTGAGCCTTAGAAAGAATAATTTCAGAAGAAGACTGACAGACGAGCATTTAGCCTCGTTCCTTAAAATCAGTACATCTCACTTCGAACCTCAGTATAAGAAGCTTTTAAAAATGAAGTCACAATTTCATTTTTATATATCTCATTAACATATTTAAACCATAATACTTGTATAGTTTATAAAATTTTATCTTGGCCCGCCAAACTTATTTTTTTTTCAATTTTTGGACCGCGACTGAAAAAGTTTGCCCATCCCTGTTCTAGACCTTATAAAAAGCTTTAAATTTGATTTAGTTATGGATAACGGTTGGTAGTACAACGCTAAAAAAAACAGTGTCTGCAATGTGTTGAATACAGAAACAAAACATTTTGTATCTTTTTGACTTTTGTCTTATTGCTACTAATATTTTACGACTTATTTTTAAATCTATTGTTAAAGCTATGTATGCCTATCACTAAAATAAAAAAATTCTCCAAGAAAATTTATATATTTTTTATACAATCCTTATATCAAGGATAATTTTTAACCCCTTGCCTGTGTCACCCGAACTCAGTTCGGGAAACGCAAATGTGCCATTTTGAAATGCTTCACCTAAGTTCGGGCAAGGAAAAAAAACGGTATTTCAATTTCATGAAGCCCGAAATCGGTTTGTCCAATGCCTAATATTTAATTTGCCATTTTCCCAAAAAAGAGAGGTACTTTCCCGCGAAAAGTTCAGAAGTTTTGCGTCATTTCTCGCTATTTCTCGGATACTGTAAAGGATTTTTGAAATTCGAAGGAATCTGAGGGGCATGGAATTCTTGACAATTGATGTAGATCCGGGGTGGTCAAGACGTCTACCGCGAAGACATTTTAGGTAGTCCGTGCAACCATCCCGATCATGACCTCGGATATTAACAATTTAATTTATGACTTATGACATAGAATTAACGAATTATTTAAAATATAAATTTTCTAAAGTTTACGCTTTAAAACCTAAAACAAACTAACAAAATAATACAATGAATTTGTCGTTTTACAGTGAAGAATTAAATAGAAACGTTTCCAAATATTTACAAATTCATTTTGTATTTGAAATCATACTTTGGATCGACGTATCTTTGCGAATCTGCTTTTTCAACCATGAACGGCATAAAAACCAAACATCAGTCGCGTTTAACAGATGAACATTTAATTTCGTGTTTACGCATTGCATTTGTCACAGATATACAGTGCCAAATTTCAACTAAACGAAGTGAATAGGATGGTCAATTTTTGATAAATGAATACTTTGATTATCTTCATCAGTAAATTTGTATTTTGTAAATATTAAGTTTTTTTGGAAAAATTAGATAATTTACCAGTTTTTTTTGTTAGCGAAAATAAATATATAAATATGTATATTACGTTAATTTATCTCTGCCATTGGTGGACCGCCTTCGATTTTTTAAAAGGGGAGTAGACCACGGATACCAAAAGTTTGGCCGCCCCTGATATAGATAATAATATCGTTGTATTAGTTTACTATATTTATCTAGAAAATTATGTCATTTGATTTATTTTATTGTAATTTAAGTAAAAAACTACCCTTTATCTCCCATATATATGAACATATTAAAATAGTAGTTTTTTTTAAATAATTTATTTCTAACATTTTGATGATAATAACGAAAAAAATTAGAGAGTAATTTTCCATTTTTGGCATTTTGTTTTATCAAATATATTCCACATGCAAGGGGTTAAACATGTTTTATATGAAAAAAATCTTTAAATAAATCTGTACTTCTTGAGTACATTTGAGGACTGAAATAATCCATGAACTTATTTTGTTTAAACTACGTATGCTGAGTCTAAATCCTTATTCAAATCTTCTCGTGTAAAATGTAATCGTCTAGTTAATATACTATTTCATACATAAAAAGATTAAATCTGTTCCGAACGAAAGAATTTTTAAAAAAAATTGATTTGTAGCCAAAGGATTAATGTAATTGAAGAAAACCTGATAATATAATAATCTCTTCTAGACTCCACAACATCCGAAAGTACTACAACGGATGAAGCATCTTCCACAGAGACTTCGGAGCTCAATTGCACTGTGCTCAAACTCGTCTGCTTTAGTACTCCACCGGAAACGACCTTAGATCCCGACTATACTTCGACAACCGAGGGCTTCGACAGTACCACTATGGACGGCATGGAAGATTTGGACGGGACGCTGAACGGAACCGAATGGGGAGAAAACGCTACCTCGGGCTTGCCCTGTGGTGGAGTGCCTTTGGGCGAAGACGCCCCCTGTCCTAAGAGATGCTTGGGCAAGGAGAAAAAACACAGAATGCCCACTCAAGAGGATCTCCTCGGGATCCCTGAAATTACCAAGGACGTTCTTAGAAAAAAATGTTGGGAGACTGCGTTCGGCCAGGTAAAATTTCAAATTAATTTTTAGGTAACCGAGTACCTTCAGAACCAAATGTTTTATAGGAAGTTTTATAGTACGTTTGAAAATTATCGTAAAGATAGCTTATAAAACGTTAGGAACTTAGGTAATTAAAATGTGTCTAAACATTTTTTTAATTAAAATTAAAAAAAAGAGAAACATATTTTCCATTGCAAAATCCCTGATAGGCGTGATTTGATTGGTGTGTGTTTTTCTGGGGAGAGGGAGGGGACTCTGGGCAAGAAACTAGTCGAGAGCACTTTTACATCATATGAAAAATTAACATATTTTTTCATAAACATTTTAACTCAATGGATGTTCCTGGGCTGCACCCTTATATGTCCTTCCTCAAATCCATCTGCATTCCTTTGTACATAGAGGTTATGCTGTGTACATAATTGTAACAATAAGTTACATTCGGTTCAGCTCTTTTGACCTCTTTCCGTGAGTCATCGTCAAAGACATACCAGAACAGGACCGGTTTGAACTAGAAAGAAACTTCAGACTTCTCTCAACCAATAGAAGTGTCCTTTGGTTTGGGGGATTTTGACCCCCCCACAGTTTTGGAGTGGACCCCTGATTTTTCTCCGCGAGGCAGTCGGATTTTTTGAGTGGACTAGGTTGTTAGCAGAAGAGTAGAAGGTGAACGGCTGGCATCCACGGCTTGCAGAAAAAACCTTTTGAGAAAAATCTTCGCCATATTGTTTTTTAGGGCCGACGCCGACTCGAGAGCAGTCTTCGATATCTACAAATGATGAGTTGATTCCAAATGTATTTCTTAGGCATTTATTTAACTGTATAAAATCTTTTAATCAAGACCTATTTTCCATGTGCTTTTTAATGAGTTTTAGTTTCTTCTTTCTCAAACAGGAGGTCAACGTAACATTATTTTTACAATAAAGTTAAATAGAATCTACATAACATTATATCTTCACTACATTAATATTTTAATCTAATGCATGTGTACAAAAGATACAACTCAGAAAAATTCCTAACACCAATAAATTTCTTAATAATACTAAGCTAAAGAAATAAATTAATCGTTGACTGAGATTTGTAAGTCCTGTTGCTAAGATGTTAAAAAAAATACAACTTATAGATAAGTTGACTGTAGAAACAGTAAAAGCTAGTAATAAATCAAATAACTCTAAAGTGGTTGTGTCATGCTGTTTTAAGGTAAACAAATTAATGATAAGTTTGAATATATTATTATATAGATAAAATATATAGATCTATATACCTAGATATCTATAGATCCATATACCTAGGATCCCATATAGATTACATATTTTCATTATAAACAAATTAATATGCTCTTGTTCTCTGACAGCTGTTCAGATACTGCTTAGATGTAGTACTTCAGCATCATTTGAGTCAATTTGAAAAATGAAATTCATTTTACTCTTAACATAATAAAATACTATATATATATAAATGTTTTTTACCCACTACAAACTTAGAATTATATCTATGCTGGATAAGGCAATCGGCTTTATAAGAACACAGAATTTGAAAATAAAAATGTAGAGTTTAATGACTTTTTAATAATTTTTAATAGAGTTTAAGACAATCTGTATTTGGCACTATACCTCCTAAACTTTGTGCATTCACTAACATAGTACCATGTGGGCGCAGGAAAGCCAGCCAATCAGAGGTGTTAAAAGTATACCACGCAGGTTACGCTATCAATCGAAACTAAGTTATGTAAAGTAGTTATATAACATTGGTTGAGATAAGCAGAAATTAAGTTGGTGCTTTCGTGGTCGCCAAAGATTACAAGAATTAAAAGAGAAAGAAAGTCAAAGATTGTCATTTTAGGTATATAATCGTCAGAAATTTATTTTAGAATATACTTAAGTTGATTAGTTTAGTTAAAATGTTATTACATATATATATATGTGTGTGTGTGTGTTACATAGATTGCTATTTTTCCTCCAGGAGCTGGTGAAGCTGACTATCATGGACTTAGTCATGACAGTCATCTCCACGATTATAACAGATTTCTTGAGAGCTGTATTCGTTCGTTATGCAAACAACTGCTGGTGTTGGGACCTTGAAAAAGGATTTGTGAGTATGAAAATTAAGTAATAAAAAGCCTATTTTGAACGATATCAACTATAAAACAAACAGATGTTTTCAACTCTTGTAAACTTCTGTTGATATTCTAAAAAATTGCTTTTCAAAACACCAACTGTTGTAGGAATTAGAAAAAAAATCTTGGTTTGCAGTAAAATGAAATAAAATTTAAGCTTTAATCCTACTTCCAAAGCTCATGTTTATGAGTATCACACCTAACCTATCCTAGTTTACTTTTTTTTCATAGACAGTATTAATCCATGGAATATAAATATATAAAGAATCATAAGTTAATTAAATATATTGACGCATTGAACAAGCGAACTAAAGTCTCTATAGCCGAATGGTCATCACGCTGGTCTTGTTATCAAGAGGTCGCGAGTTCCAATCCCGGTAGAGACGATAAGATTTAGAATCCGTGTAAAAATCATTATTTATTTATGCTCTATTTTATTTCGTATTCCATCAGATTCTGGACCTTTCTTTAGTTTGCCAGAAAAGTATTTTGGAATATTCACCATTTCTTTGCGTTGCGCTTAGAACTTTCATCGCTTTCCCTGGTGCTATAAAAGCTCAGTCACGGAGAGTTCTGGGTTCAGAGTTGTACAGAGCTTGCAATTGTAGTTATCTTGAGTTACTACTTATTCTACTTATTCTATGAGTTGAGTTAATAAAGTAGGTTAACTCTACTTCCTGTGTGTGTTATTGTGTTGCAGCTTAAGTCCCTACGGGACAATATATATATACACACACTTAATTTTGGGGCTAACAAACAATTTTAGCCCATATTTTCTCTATAAGTACTCTTATTTATAAAACTAGCAATAAAAGATAGACAGTTTGAAGCCTGGATTTTTTAAATTTCTTTAACCTTAATTTTTAATTGCTAAGAGCTTGAACGAAAATTGGAATGGCTAATAATATTAAAACAAGGGGATTTAAAAGCACAAACTCATGTATCGAATGACAGCTTCTTTTCTTTTCGTTGTTATAATTCATCGTAGATTTTTTTTAAGTATAAGACAGAAAGTAAGGATAACAAACACATCTCTTGTAATTTATTTTATGGAGTTTGAATAATTAATGTTTTATTTCTAATTATTGTTTTATCATTTTTTAGCCAGGTTATGGAGATTTTAAAATCGCAGAAAATATTCTACACTTAGTAAACAACCAAGGTTTAGTGTGGTAAGTAGACATTTTAATATTATAGTCATGTATAGAAATTTAAAAGATTTTTTAAAATGTGGTCAAAATTCGTCCACATATTTTAAATTTGTTTACATATATTAAGATTTTACACTCGTAAATATTTCTTTATGGTGTTTAAACACTTTAAATGCGTTTTTAGGATTTTTATAATTAAACTAGAGCATCAAACACATAATTTTTTTAAAATTGATTTAATTAAAGTAAATTATTGATAAGAAGTATTTTTGGAAGTTCTTAAAGTCATGGCATTATGAATAATAGTTAATGAAAAATACTTATACACTCTCAAGATCTTAAGACTTTTATAGTTAAAGTGTTCATAAGCGAATGTTTTTTAGAAGTAGTTAGTACAAAATAAACTATCAATAAGAAGTATTTTTGAGCTACGATAAATCGTGGCAATATAATTGACATAAAATTTTCTATTTTAAATTCTAAATTTAACAGCTGTTTGAGAATCAAGACTAAATATTTATCCATTTGTATCACCGTACTATATATCTGCAGCATACAAAAATTAAGACCATTTCCATAGTGACCATCCAAAGCCTATTTTTCTGATTGTTGGTATCCTTCAAAACTGCAATAAGCAAAATTTTCTCATGGAATGCCTTTTAAATGGTAAGAATAACTTTGATTTTGTAATCAAAGTTTTATTTATCGCTGCATCAAATGTATATAAATATTAATGAAATAAAATTTGGGGGAGTTAATTTAAAAGTAAATAAATAAAATAAAAATAATGATAAAAATGAAAATACCCAAGGCACACTTCTCAGAAAGGTAACATCAAATGCTTTCTATAAAGATAATTTTTGTACAATATATAGTAATAAGTAAGTATCTTTCTTTTGCAGAAAATACGCTTTTTTGCCTGTAATAATTTTTGTTTCAAATTCTTTGAATTATATTTTACTTATTTCACGATATATTTTAATATTTGAGGAAATCAATCTTTCCCATTTCGGTTTTAACTCCTTAACGCATTTGCCCGTGTCTGACACGGGCGAAATTCAAATTAAACATGTAATAAAATCGTTTACACTTTGTTTGTATAACAATTTTTTTTATATACTTTTTACTCCTTCCAAGATCCCTAGTCACTTCCAAAACTGAAATTGCAAAAAATAACTTACATTGTACCTATATATCCCTTTTCTGTGGCCGAAAGCTGGCCGATTGGTTAGGGCGCTGATCGTCGGTACCGCAGTTCGTGGGTTCGAATCCCACTATGGCATGGATGTTCGTAGCCGTTCGGAATCGGCTTTAAGCAGTAGGTCCCGGTCTCATTAGCCCTCGTGTGCAAAACAGTAGACCGTAGCGCTCCAAACCAAACCAAACCAAACCTATCCCTTTTCTGTGAAGAAAATATGTCATATTTTATAAATTTTTCTAAACCAAACTCGTGCTTTAAGGGGTTAAATGAAACATATTTATTCATCATTGTAAAACGTTTGTTTTTGTGAAAACTTTTGTCGTTAATAAGTGGAAATTTGCAATTAAAGTATATATTATTTTGCATACGCATGCTCAGCGTACTGTGTTCGTTTCACTGCGTATAGCGACATCCAGTCTTCAAGTGCGTATACATCTCGATTGAAGAGTTTATGCTGATAATTTTTTTTCGCGAAAACAGAGCTATTGTTCTATGTTATTTTGGAAGTTTAAACCTGTATTAGGTGATAGAAATAATTTGTTTTGACCTGCTTTATTTTGTATTTACGGTACTGAAAGCATTGTAAGACTACGAACGGTAGCTAAAGTCATGAAATGTTGGCAGTTTTATAAAAAAATGTATTGTTGATGTTGATTTATATAGATTACTAGTTTGTACAGCAGAAGATCATACAATCAATACGGAGAATTACAGGAAGTCTAGAGCAGATTTGCTTAAGCAACTTGTTTACAAAATATTATTTCAAGTACATCATGTAAATAACTCTGATACTACTGACTATGATTCTGGAAATAAAATTTGTATTCTATTACGAGCCAAAAAGTTACTTTTCCATTTGATGGAGAGAAGTTTACCGTCAACAGACGGGTTTTTTTGTTATTTATGCCTTTTATGTTATTTATGCTTAGATGTTTTAGTACAGTCTTATACAACATAACAAGACCACTCAAAAAATTAATACTTTCTTACAAAGAATGTGAAATAAAAAATTGTTAAAATTGACTCAATTATGGTAAAAGAAATGGATCGAATATATTTTTTTTTATGTTAGAGGATATTCTGGAATCAAGATGTTACATAATTATATCATATTTTTTTCTGTATAATGCAGCAATTTTTGTTTTGAGATTACAGTTTAACTGCAATCTAACCTATATGAAACTGTTGAAAAGAAGTAAAAGAAACTTAAAACTGAATATAATTCTTTGGATTATTAGTAAAATATCTCGTCGAAATCATCTGTCTAGAGCAGTACGTAGATTATGGTTCTACAGCAGAGCAGGAAAATCTCAGTTTGAAATACGAAAATTTCCTATTTGTCCTAAAATTGATTTCATCAATGTTTTAAGTAGAATGAATATTATCGAATGCAGTCTTATAGATTATTATCGAATATTACTAATATTACTGAATCTAGTCAGAAAAAAATTAACATCCTTTGAGTATAGTCATATTACTACGTTACAATGTTTACTGCGACAAACTATCAACCAACTCATAAAAATGACAAGTATAGTACATAAAATAATTGATAAGTGTTAAGTGTATCATGTAACTCTGTCATGAATTTTGAAATCGAATGTTTATGTTAAACTTCATAAGCTAACAGAAAAACCAAGAATACTGAAACATCGTAATGAAGAATGTTCGAAGAGGTCAAAGAATGCCATGCCAGAGACCTTTAAATGAAAAAGTATATTACTTTCGGATAAGAATTGTTTTTGTTTATTTGATTCTGATGTCAATCACTACTGCTGACATTACTTAAAACAAAATCTGATGAGTTCTTCAGATGGTGAATTGTGGAACTACGGTCAGTGGTTCCACGGCTTCATATTATGATGAGAGACGCTCTCACATACACATGAAAATTTAACCTATAACTGATTGAGGGAAAAGGAGCTTGGATAGTTATAAACGAATGTTATACAAGGGTTTAATATCCTGTAGTTCACATTTAGTAAGAATGGATATTATAACAAAAAAATGCTTTCAATCTTGTACCTAAATCAACAACAAATGAGTTTAAATGTGGAAAGATTGATGCTACATCTTGATCGAGTCGTAGTGTTAACCAAAACTACATAGAAAGCCTGTGAGTTTATTTGTTCGACAAATGATATCATACGATAAATAAATTTGAAATATTAATTATACAAAAATGAAACAATATTCCAGGCTCCCTTTTTAAAAACTAATATTTTAAAACTATTTATGATATTATTAATGATTATATTTATTGTATGAAATGAGTCTTTATTTGATGAAACTTTACTTTTACAGCGAACAAAAAAGGATTTACAATGTTCTGACTAATTATATTTTGGGAATTTTACCTTCTTTCATGGTCGAGGTGGTACAGTATCTTACTTCCCCAGGTGTAGTCATTCCCCTGTTGCTTCTTTTGATGTAAGTACCTTCGAGAAAATATATATCTTGTAGTAATCTGCTCTGCTTAGTTAAATTTAAGATTCTTTCTTTTGCATTTCTTACAGCTTGATCATCTATTACCTGGTATCTCTAACCGGATCACTCAGAGAAGCTAATAATGATTTGAAAATGCAATTAAGAAGAGTAAGTATAACGTGTAAAGCAAACGAAATGTTCTTTCAGTTCAATAGACTTATTTATCACATATTAACAATAACTAATTGTATTAATTTTATAACACACCATAAACATTTCGTAGTGGTGAGGGGTAAGCATAACGAACTTTCATGAAGTAGATTTCGATTACCAAAATATGCTTGGATGTGTTTGATTTATCCAGGCAAACATATTGAAACATATTTTGCAAAAAAATTATACCCTTAAGCTAATAGGAATATTTAACTAACCAAATTATAGTAAACACGTTAAGTTGTTTGGTCTGACTAAAGTGTAGTTACAGTGTTTTCTGAGCAGGATAATATTGGTGTAACAATGTCTGTGTACTTCGTTGTAGCATTTGTTCAATGATTTTAACATGAACAGTATTTTTGGATTTTATTTAGCTTGATTAACATTAAATGTTAATAACTAGCCATACCTAACAATAACACCTCACTTTATTTCAAAACTGAGAAGGACATTTTCAATGACGTTTTCAATGGCATATTATTCTTCCGTTTGATAATTAATGACAGGACAATAAACACATATAATATATCTAGTACAGTGTAATACAAAATTAAAAGACCGCTGAAAATTTTCAATCTTTCAAACAAAGTATGTAAAATAAAAACTGCTACAATTGAAAAATTGCTGCAATGACATGATAATGTACTCTGCTTATGTATTTTTATCATATGACCACACAAATCACATGAGCTCAACAGTTCAGATTACTCGCTTCTTAGCCACTTACTACTGTACCTTTTTGATGTGTTCTTTTTCATGTTATCATTTTTATCATTTGATAGAATGTTGTCTATTAAATTGCATAATTTTTATTATTGGTTGTTGAATAAAATGTACTTTATATCAGGTGTCCTAGTAGTTTTTGTGATGCTATTCACGTATTAATAATAACAGAAGTAAATTAAAGCTTTTACAACTTTTCCTAATTTAAATAACTTTCCATGTTGAAGTTATTCGCTTTTAGTATTATTATGAAATGGCAAAAAATAATTAATAATTATTTGCATACATAGTACATAGTTTACTTATTATACTATGTATAAGTATACTATTGGAATTCTTTTTAAAAGAAGTCATTGTTTGCCAATGGATATTTCATCTTTAATACATTTTTCTCCCGTAATTTTTATTTTTTAAACTATTATATGCAAATAAAAAATTATTAATTTTCTACTTTTATCTTTCTTCTCCTTCTCTTCGTAGGAAAAAAGCGAAAGGGAAAAGCCACCGAAGGCTGAGAAACGTAAGATTCTTTTATTGATAAAAATTTATTTTTTATATATCATTCTATTTCTTAATATATTATTATAGTGTAATTTCTCTACTAGAGGGGTTTTGTCAACTGTCACCTTTGTAAATGCTTTTTGAAATGAGTATTCAATAATATGTCTGATGAGTTTTAATATTTTAAAGAAATAGTATGAACTTTATATCTAGTTAACTATTTAATTTTATTTATCAGTGTTTAAAACTCCTAATTTTGTAAGCTGCATGAGAAGGAATCTAACAGATATAAAACATTTCTTGTTAAACTTTAGTTAAAAAACTGTAATTTATGCTATATTTATCTTTAAATCAAATTAAATATTTCAACATATTATTTAAAATATCGAAATAAAATAATCTTTAATCCAAAAACTTTACATTTTGCTGTTACAACTAATAGCATACAGGAAATATGCAATTGTATCACTTTCTGACCGTCATATTTATTGAGATATCTTGATACCAAGAAGAACTGCCCTTATTATAGATATTAAACAAAAATTACGTAGGGGTTTTGTGTTACTCTTATTTTTTCATTCTTTTGGTTCCACAAAACAAATATTAGGTATCCTCTATTGATAATTCGGGAAAAAGTTCTGATTAGTAGTTTTTAGATTATTAAACCTATGTATGGCATGAATAAAAATCAGTATGTAACAAATAAAAGTAACTACTGAACTAAATCTTAAAAAGAAATAACCATGAAAAATTTTCATCAATAAATTTAAGCCATTTTATAAAAGACCCAATCAAAAGAAATTTATATTTTTAGTTCTGCACTTCTCATTCCTGGCAAAATCACAAAACTACGTGAGCTACAAAATAATTTCATTTTCATTTGTAAAGACTTTCTTACATTATTTTACCTATTAATTCTTAACAGTGTAGGGCCGAAGACTGTCATTATGATCGTTAAGAACTTTTTTAATGCAAGTCGCATACTGAAATTTGAGTTTTTTGCTTCTCACTCTCATCAGAGTGAAGTTATAGTGACAATATTATCATTACATTGTTAATCTGGCACTGATTAAAGATGGTTATGCAGAGTGGGGGATTGTTTTATGCTATTCGTTAGGTTTTTATCCCTGGAGGCATTTCTCATTCCAGCTAAATTCACAAATTTATAAGGACTGATGAGGAGCAATAATGTACTTTTGTTAAATATATTCTTAATATATTATCTATTAATTCTTAACAGTGTTAGACAGAATACAATAATTAAGATGTTTTTTCCAAAAATATTTTTTTGAACTCTAGTCACTTACTAAAATTTGACACGTTGATTGCCACTAATTCCTCTGTTCTGATGACATTAATAGTGACAATAATATTACTTCATTGTTGAACTGGCCCTACTTTAAGATCTAATTGAGTGAGGCATTCTATTAAATGTTAGTATAAAATATGTGTTTTAGTTTGTTTGTGGTTATTTTGTTTAAAGTGAATACTTATACTGACTAAAATGAATTGCAAACTGGGAAATTTTTCAATAAAAAGAGAACTTCTACGACTTTATGGGCACTTGGTATCTTCTGTACACTTTTTTTTTTAAATTTAAGGTTGTTTTATAAAATATCTTGTATACCTACAATGATATTACATATGTGGATTTTAAGAACTAAAAAATTTCTTCGGTAGATTAAAAAAATTAAATGTTTTATAAAAAGAGAAATTTTAAAATCCTTTCTTCTCATTCAATTTTTAATACTTTAGCATTATATATATTTTTCGTTAAATTCACGAAGCTAATATTTATACATTTAGATTCTGTATTTTGAGTAAAAGGATAGATTCTTAAAAAAATAAATCGTCAATTTGTAAAAAATTATCATAAAGGATAAAAATTCTTTACATTTTTAATTTTAGAAAATGGATATACAATTCATTATAAAATCACCCATAATTCTTTTAGATAGACATTTTAAAATGTGCATAAAGCAAGCAATATAATTCATATGTGTTTGATTAAAAACGCACAAATTTAGCTGAATCAATTCAAAGATTTCAAATTGAAATGAAATATTTATAAGATAATCAAAATTCTTAAAAGCTTATATGCATTCAATATCTTGCTATATTTTTCATGAATAACAATAATTTTAAATATTAGTGCATAATTTTATAATTAATGTCATATTTTATAAGCTTAAGCAATGCAGAAATGCATAAAGTACAGAGCATAAATACATATATACATACACACAATTTCACTAATATATATATATATATATATATATATATATATATATATATATATATATATATATATATATATATATATATATATATATATATATATATATCATCATTATATTTGATACTTAAAATTATTCTTTAAGTATATCTAGTATATTATAAATGCATAAATTCAAAATTTAATATTATTAGTCGAAATTTATATAACATTAATATCATTATAAATATTTTTCATTTTCGCAGAGATTTACTTTCACATATCTTTATTTTTAAAGTATCCAGCAGTATAACTAATTCATTCTCTTTAGTTATTCAAACGTTCAGGTTTATATATTGTATTATCTTCTTTTAGAGTTGTTTTTAAAACATATTGACACCAATGAAATAATGAAGGTTTTGTAAACAAGCGATTTAAACGTTCACAATCATGATAAAATGCTATTTTATGAGTTTATAATTATTTTACCTTCTTACAATTTTAAATGAAAACTATAAACTTACTCTTTGTTATTTCAAAGATTTTTGTATGTATCAATACCTATCATTATGTCTAATAAAAGTTTTTATTAACTTGAAAAAACTCATCACTAATTCCAATTGTTAAGATTAATGTCCAGATGTTATTATCAGATGACATTTCTTATGGTTTACATTTATGGTTAAGATTAATGTCCAGATGTTATTATCAGATGACATTTCTTATGGTTTACATTTATGGTTTTCCTTAATGTATAGTTTATATTAATTCAATTAAATTTATAGAATCCCCCTAAAAATAATAAACCTGTCAGAAATTCATAAATACTGTAGTTATAATTTTACACTTAACCATAAAAATTAAAAGAGGATTAAAAGTAAATTCGCAAACTATTTTCTGATTATCGATACATATTTGATTAATTCACTCGGTCTTTTTTCTCTTAGCTCCAGAGACTGTAGAAATACCGGATCCTATTAGCAAATGGTCAACTCCTAAAAAAATTCTTCCTATTGTAACGAACAAATTCAAGACCCCTAGTCAGTTACTTGGAGAAGAATCAGACGACAGCCACGATACGCCAAAAAAGAAAGGTATATTTCTCGAGAAATTTTTTAAATATTGTAATGTTTTTATTTTTATTCATTTAGTTATTTTTGTGAAGAGCTTTTGATTCACTTGTAGTAATGATTATCAGTTATGTTAAGCAGAAATATAAATTTAGTAAAGTACTGTAAAAAAATATGAAACCGAAATCAGAGGGAAATAAAAAGTTTTACTTGTCTTAAATTATCGAACTATCCATTTTCTAGAAAAAATATAGGAATACATGTGTACCGAGGTACTTTCTCACGGTGATTTGCACGTGCACGCATAGCCGTGGGAGGATTTTCCTTGAGGAATTTAGAACCCCAATTATTTACGTCAAGTTTAGGGACCCCTGCAGAGAGGATACTTCACGGAATGGCAGCATAATGGTCAAGCTCGCACAGAACTGTTAGCGTGAATTATGGGAACAGGGGCTAAAATGTAATGTCAGCTTGAACAAAAAGGGGCTACTTTAATGAGCCCACCTGCACTCCCGAAGGGCATTTGATGTGGGAAAATTTCCCGAAGACAAGGGATTGGATAAGAAGAAAGAAGGGGCGTTGGGACCTGAGGTGAGGTTTTTGGAAACGCAGTGAGAGCGTGGAGTTTTAAGAAGTGGGCAGTCGAGAGAAGTGGAACAAGGATCCACTAGCACCAGCTCGTCCCGTGCGCCCGGACCGACACCGCACCGCTCACCATCACCAACTCGTCCCGTATGCCCGTGAGGAAAGCCCCTGCCTGCTCCCCTGTGACTTTAATGGAGGTAATTTATAAATAATATTTACAGTCCTTTGACTTAGGCCTCTGTTAATAATAATAATTCCTTATAAAGTGATGTGGGATAATTATTCTGTAAATAGAAGATATAAATGATTTATCATTATGATAACCAAGGATATTTTTGTAAATAAATGTATAGAATAAATGTCTGAATCTATATAAGGTATTACATTCATTCTGTGTTTCCCCCTTGTAACGAACACTGGTGTATAATTTGTATGTACATTACAACAACATGGTTATATTTATATAATTAAACCCATTAAAATTCCTGTAATTTAAATAGGAAAAAGGAATGGTAAATTGAATTTATTGCATTTTTTAACGCTTACAGGCTCACATGTGGTAAGAACTTTAAAGAATAATTAAAATTTTTTTTTTCAATCAGATACTTATTTTAATTTTCATAAATGGTACACTTTAACATATATGTTATGGTTTGTTCTTTTTTCTAAATTAAAGCAAGAAAAACATTAACTAT
>CM063498.1:162255631-162283131 GCA_032207245.1 Pardosa pseudoannulata | reverse complement strand
AGCTTTACAGCCATGTTTGGGATAAAGATATATATCTGTATTGCCATCTGCATTGGAAAAAAAGTTATATCTTTCATCAAAAACGGAATTGTAGAGCTGTAAAGTGTATTCCTGGTTTGTGTCCTGCATAACACAAATTACCGGATTGGGACATAGTTGAAATTTACTTTTGTGGAACTAAAAACACTCCCTCAGTCAATGATAAATACAGCAGAGTGATCCAGATGGATAGACTATGCAAAGCAAAGATCAACTGCTTGTGTACTCTGAACCATCAAAAGTAACATCTAATCTTTTTACATAACACTTGTTTACATAATTTTGCATAAAGAATTACTGTAAACCAGGGGTGGCCAACCTACGGTTCGCGAGTCACATGCGGCTCTTTGAAGGATTATTTGTGGCACTCAATAAATGTACTCGAGTTCCCTTTTCATTTTTGTGTTATTATATTTTAAAAATTATTACAACTCATGGAGCTCCGGCAATGCTGGGTGAAAAAATCGGTCTTATTGGGCTTTTAAGAGATGAATCTCAAATTCTACAATTCATACCGATTCACTGCACAGTTCACAGAGAACATCTCGTTACAAAATATTTAAAATATCCCGATGTTATGAAAACAGTGTAACACATTGTAAATTACTTTCGCACCAAAACAAAAAATTATCGACAATTCAAAAATTTCCTTGAAAAATTAAAGGACGAAGAAATTTTAAATGACATTCAATAAATATAATTTCTGTAAAAAACATTTTTAATACCTTTTTTGAGTACGTTTTAAATACGTATTTAATTGCTGCTCGCGAAACGTTTCAAATTTCGAAAAATGACTCGGACTATCAAGGAGCTTGGCCACCTCTGCTATAAATTTTTTTATTTGCAATTATTATCGATGTGATACATACATATTTAAAACCGAGGAAAAGGAAAAGGAAGAGTTTTAATCTTCACTTTTGATAAAAGTTGGCTAAATAATAGATACTTATACTTTAATCAAACTTAAGTATTATCTCTCTTAACTAATGCATACTTTCCATTTTACTAAGCCGTTGGATTTGGAACTGAAATTCGAGTACTGATAAAATATTTTGATCAGATAGCCTTAACATACGTATAAACTTTAAAATTCTAATTTCAGGCAACTTAAACATTTCATTCAGAATTTTTATACAGTTCTGCGGAGACGCTGTTATTGAGTTGCATGTAATATTTTGCAACCGATTTTATAACGAAAATATTTTACATAGAAAAGCTACCTCCGGTTAGAGGGATAATTAGAGAGCCATACAAGATTTTAAAGAGTAATCCCCTCCTCTTCTTTCAAAATGAAAAGAATTGTTATTGGCAGTCACAATTTAAATCTGTGGCTTAACTTTAATTAATCTGTGGTACTAAAGTTTTATAAATTCAAAATGTGAAAGAAGTTTCCTCTTAAGAGTAATGTATTTGAGTTTGTACTTACATAAATAAGCTTAAGAATAATAAAACATTGTTTCAATACTTTAATCAAGGGAAGTAATGGCTGTTATTAATTATTCTGATGACTATCGTTAATTGCTATATCGTTAAATTATCTTTCATAAAATAATCCGTAATGGTCACGTTAAAAAGCTCAATTATAACGTTGAGGCAACATAATGGATCATTTAGAAGGTATTATATTTTTTTAACATAAATTTTATGGTTTGCTTTTGACAAGGCTATAGTAATAATCAGAAATGCAAAATTTATTCTTATTTTAACATTTAAATTTTTACTGTGGTATATAGACAGTCAGTGAATGAATTTATACGATATAAATGACTACGTAAATAAACTATATTGCTCTAATAAAGGGATGTAAATAATGCTCATGGCTCTAATTATTTGCTTCTAAATTCACAGTTACACGTAATTATGAGCTAAATATAATTTGCAATTAAGAATTATATGGGTTTAAACAAAATTATCATGTTCTCAAATATAAATAATTTAGGGAATATTCGTATTTTTATGTTAAGGACTTCTAAACATGTCATTCTAGTTATTTACATGAATTTTTAAAGGAACATGCAACTTCATATAGCTTAATGGTCAACAGATTAGCAATTGCAAAATAAATTGTCATTAAGGTTTTTGACTTTTATAAGCATTTGTCCACATTATTGCTTTTCATCATTCATTAAAAATGGAGACTTGTTGGATAGCACAGTTTATATTTGTTTTTTGTTGGGTAGTAATAGACCTATAAATGAAAATGACAAACTGATAAAAGAGTTTGTGGCAAACGACTGGCAAAAATCTTTATAATTAGAACATTCGGTCTCAGTTTACATAACCAATAACTTCACGTGAGCTTTTGAAAATACTTATCCAGGCTATTTTCATCCCAGATAAAATTACAATTTATTAAATTAATATACTATTCATTGCTTCCTATTATATGTGAAAAGAAATTCATTTCGAATGTTCAAAAATTAGAAAAAAATAAATTTGAACTAAAATTAGGAAGTATTCTAAAATTTGGCAATATATTTTAGGAATTTTACAAAAATATTTAACACAACTTTATAAAAATCTTAGCTTTTAGATGGCCCATACGTCGAGATAGTATGATTTATCCATCTATAACAAAGAAAGAAATTAGCTAATATATGTCAAATATTACATAAATAACAATTTGGAATAAATTAATTCAAATTTTGAGAAAAAATAGCCTATGTTGATCTGGAAACTATTACGGAATAATTTACAAATCCTCATTACGTTCATTAGTTTTTGCTAAAAAGTATATTATTTAATTATATCGATAGATGGCATTCAGATCATAGCTTACCTTGGCATTAATTTGCCTCGCCAAATTGAAGAACTGCATAAACAATAATAATAAAGGTTAATTTGAATTTTGAGAAAAAAAGGCCTAAGAACTATTATGAAAAATATATTATAATAAGAACCTTATCTTGAAATGACGTTTTTATTATAATTTTATAATAAGAACGTCATTTCAAGATGAGGTTCTTGAAAGGTCGCAAAAACTAATGAATGCATTTGTATTCATTAGTCTTTGCGTGATGCACGCATAAGCAGAAGTGTTATCATTTTATTTGTATTGATGAATTTTCATCCTTTTTTTGTTTAGATGAAAGTAATCATTAGAAAATCGTTTCAGGCTGTGCCCCTTTTCGGTTACGTCATATGGAACATACGTCCCTGACTGACCTCGAATACGACGACTATTGCAACAAATCCACTTTGCCGATGGAAGACGCTATGCATTTGGATAACCGAGACCTCTCCTCTTCTAGCCGATCTAGCAGACAATCACCCCTTCAGAGATCCAAAGCGGTGAAAGGCAGCGATAGCCTTGGGAGCACTGATTCGGGACCTCCAAGACCCCCTTCACCTGAAATAGAAGTCAAGTAAGTAGGATTTCTTTTCAGTACAGTGAAAGAATTCAATACAAGTAATTTGGTACTTAAGGGGATACAACACCTTTAAATCATCAAAAATTCGATTTTTTTTTATAAAAAAATATACAATTTTAAAAATATCTGGACATTTCTGAATTGTTTAAAATAACTCCATTAAAATATTCGAATTAGAAGTTGCAAAACAATTCAATCTTTGCATTTAATAGCATGCGATCCGCGATATCTTAGTCGGCAAAGGCAACACTCTTGCAACTGGAGTTTGGGGGTTCGGAACCTGAAACTGCCAGATAGCCGCCGTGTTCGTTAAAGGTGACTGGGGTACGTAGCATATGTTTGTGATCACAATGTCCTCCAAGTTCTCAATCAATACCTCTGAGGGTGGAAGGCTAAGCCTTTGAGTCTTCTGCTTAGTCCCTGCTTCTAATTAGGAGATCAATTTGAGCAAGAAGTCGTACATTCACCCTTCAAGTGCTCGTTAAAACGAAAGGTGGCCCATTTTCCTTAATAAGAGTAGCGTATGACTCAATCGTGCTTGGATTGAGCAAGTGGCATAAGACAACAGCAATAACAGTTTAATAGCATAGTTTTAAAGAAAATTTAAATTTATTTTACTGAAAATGATGTTTTTTTTTCAATTTCCGCGCACTTTAAATAAAATACTATGGCACGTATGGATTTCAAATTTTCACAGTAAATACATTATAGACCTACGATGAAAATCTGCCTACTTTTTTCAGTCCTTTTTTAAAACATTTAATTTAGTATTTATTGTATTTGAAATGGAATTTTTAAACATTATTTTACCTTTTTGATAATTCAATCCTCTGGTGTAATATTTCTGTTACTTTTCAAAAATTTAAACAAGTGGAGAATTATAGCTGGTTATTATTGTTTACATAAAAGCAAAAATTATCAATGTAAGCCCGTTTGTGTTGTTCTAAATCTGTCTACAATGTGTCAGAAAATATAAACAGTTTTGAAACAAGGTCTCAATTTTTACTTTATATAAAACATTCTTATTTTTTTAGAAACAGAGTAAAATCAGTGAAATTAATTAAATAAAAATCGAGACCTAATGCTGAAAATTCTATGTGTTTACGATAATAATTAAAAAAGATATGAGAAGGCAAAAGATAAAAAATTTTCCTTTTAAAAATGGTTAAATGTGACTTATCTTCTTTATATTTTTATATATTATTTAATCAATAATTACAATTCTAGAAAGATGTTGTACGTTATTATCAAAAAATGGTATCAAATACTTGTGATTTGTCTGCACTTAAATATTTAATTAACAGCAAAATTATGATAGAATGTAAGTTTAAGGGAAGCAGTAGACTCCTATTTTGAGACTTTTTGAAAGGATTGCCAAAATGATGCCAAGTGATATTAATTTTGTCATGTAAACAGGACTTCATAAAGTATTTTAAAATAACTGACTGGAAATCCTGCTAAAGTAAATAAACAATTATAACTATTAATACAAATAATATCATGGGGTAAAATTTAAGTGATCAAGTTAAACAGAATATATAGATTATATAAAGATTATAAGCAAAAGGGGTGCATAGGGAATGCCATAAATAGAGATGCTTTTTAAAATAATTTATAATTAATAATTTCAAAAATAATTAATATTTTTGTAGAGATTTTAACCACCTATACATGCATATATTACTCCTTACATACTAAATGTTGAAACACGTTGATTAAAAATAAAATAAATGAAATTTGAAATTCTACTGTCACTTTAATACAAAGCATTGTGACAAGTGGTTTAAAAATAGATTTGAATAAATAATCAATTTGAATAAATAATCAATTTGAATAAATAATTTTAAATCATTATTTAAATGATATTTCATACAAAATACATATAATTTTCTGTTTATATTTTCTGTTTCTATTAATAATTCAGTTTGGTTTTTTATCTAATAATAAAATTCCACCTATGAAAGAAAAAATCATTTACTACTATTTAGTGGAAGTTATGAATTTTTCATTTCGGTAAAAAGTTTTTCATTAATTCACCTTCCATCAACAAAAACTCTGGTCTAAAATTTTACTTTCAAAAGATTAAGTTTATGACTAAAAATGTACTCTACTCAAAATAATTAAAGGTAAGAACGTATTATTTATACAAATTTGATATTACATTGCAATAATTTCGAATATTTTTCAAGCCAGTATTTGAAAATTTCTCTCTTTCAGGCGAGCAAAGATTCAAAGACTAGACACGGATTCTTTGTGAACATAATTCGGTGAGTATCGAGCGACTACCTATACTTTAGAAATTAAAGCTTCTTTCATTACATGTAATATTAATATTCTCTGGCTTGTAATATCATTGATATCTATTATTTCTAATGACTGATTAATGAATTATTATAATCTAATAATTTAGAGTTAAAAAATATTTAATTAATGTTGGAAATGGTCTTTTTATACAAGAGTGCATTTTAATATTTTTAATCATTTGTTACTGTTAAATAGAAGTAAAAAATAAGTTATTTTAAATTTTAAATGTTTCATGAAAAAATTAAATTAACTCGCTTGAAAATTTATTAAAAATGGTAGGAGAAATATTTTTACATGGTGTAAAATAAAATAAATTATTTGACGAATGAAATATCTTCGTACTATTTATGCTTCATATATTAAATGATATCATATAAAGTAATATGTAGCAATAAACATTCTGCTCAAAATTTCTTCAAAATAATTAAGTTGCTATATATATATAAATAAATATATATATATATATATATATATATATATATATATATATATATATATATATTATATATATACATATATATACATATATATATATACACATAAATATATATATACATATATATACATATATGTATATAAATATATATGTGTGTGTGTCACAATGCTTTTTTTGCACATGAAAACAGTAGGGATAAACTAACAATTTTAGGTATAATTAAAAATCTAATACTCGATTAGCTCCTATTGTTTAATTTGCCCGGGCTTGTTTTGCAAAAAGTACTCTTAGCAGAACTACACCGTGATATCAGAAACGGCAAAATTCAAACGGTTCAAATTGTTGTGGAACTTCACATTTATTGAGAATCATAAACGCATCGGTCTACTGATCACGCAACAGCTCTTCATAGAATGTTCTATATATTTGTCTTCTATGTCAGCTCTTAAGAGAGTGAATCACGTAATTTTGTTCCCATTAGATTCACACTAAATCAGGATTTTTATGAGCCAAGAATGAGAACTTAGATCATTTAAGAGAGTTCGGAAACACATGTATCAGTTTAATTATTGCAGAACAATACCATTTTTCTAAGACAGCTGAAAAATGTAGCTAGTGGACAGAATATTAGTATTTATTCCAGCGTTAGGTTTGAAAAGAATTTAAGTTGGAGAACACTCCTTTATCTCACATTTTATGTCTGGAAAATTAGCTGTTAAAAATGACGAAGGAAAAAAAAACAATTTTGAATATTTTTTTAGGAGTAATTATTTTGATACATTATATATATGTATTGATGCATATTTGTCGGTGAATAACGAGATTCTTGTGGCTAAATGCGTTCGTGTTCCAACTTAGTGGATCGTTTTTCTTTGGCAACGAATTATTTTCTTAGTTGTTCATAAGTGAAATCATGCTTTAAAGATTCTGTTACCGGTATTGAAACGAACAATTCAATACCGGTACTGAGCAGAACAAGGTTCTGGTAGTAATTTACAAGAGTACTATAAAGTTACAACAGTTGATGAAAAGTAACTGAAGTTCCATATATAAAAATGACAAGCTATCTAAAAACGAAAAAAAGTAGATTTATTTTAAATCTTAAAATAACATATTTTACAATGCCAGCCTGAATGCCGTGAAAATGCACAACTACAAAAAATAATCCAACAATCCTACTCTTATATATCCAGCAGCAGACATCGCATACAATTTAATATATTCATTCAACTTCCTCCCCCACTCAGCCAATCACAAAATTACACAGTTCGTAGCTGCAGAGTGAGAGTTGAAGTCACAATTACGTTTGCTGTGCAGAAGTCACGACTAAACATAAAGCGACAGTCAGCTTAATAAATGGTGCTTAATATGGCGGTAAAATCTCCTGCCTCGGTTAACTAAAACAAAACAAAACAAAACAAATTACCGGAATTCACCGGAAGTTATGGAAGGTGCCGATTCGGCTGCAACTTCTGCAATAATTGGTATTGCTTCTGGTATTGCTTCTGCAATAATTAAATTGTTGCATGTGTTTTCGAACTGTCTTAAATGATCTAAGTTCTCATTCTTGGCTCATAAAATCCCGATTTAGTTTAAATTTAATGGGAACAAAATAACGTGATTCGCTTGCTTTGGAGATGACATAGGCAACGAATTTGTATATTCTTAGAAAATTCTTTGCAAAGCTGTTGCACGTTTAGTAGACCGATGAATTTATGATTCTCAATAAATGTGAAGTTCTCTAACTATTTGAACCCCATTTCTGATATCACGAGGCAATTCTGCTAAGAGTTCTTTTTGCAAAGCAAGCCCGGGCAAATTAAACAATAGGAGTTAATCGAGTATTAGATTTTTTAATTATACCTAAAATTTCTTTTTAAATTATGCCTAAAATTGTCATTTGATGAAAATGCATTAAAACACACACACGTACACTCACACACATACATACATACACACACACACACACACACACACACACACACACATATATATATATATATATATATATATATATATATATTCCTCTCCTTACCTCATGCCGGACTCCTCTCCTTACCTTATGCCGGACTAGGGTTGAATTAGTAAGCCACAACTTTTTGTTGCCGGAATGGTATAACTGTTCGAAATGACCTTTAACAATGTAAAACTCGCATCACAAAGTGGTACATTGATCATCACCTCATATCAATCGGATACACGATTGACGTTTCACAATTACTTAGAATTCGTTTTTAACTCCAAATATAATAAATATCCCAAAACCAAAATGAAACATTTGAGCATTCAAATAACTAGTAATGGAGCATTTATTTAATTAGAGATTAGAAACATATATGGACAACCTATCAAACCCCCATATCAGTTGTAAAACTGTAATACATTTATTTTTTTCTTTTATTGAAATAATTTTGTTTGTTGTAACTAAATCTCATATTTTTAAGTATTCCAATTTACTGTTAGATTAATGTCAAGTACCTATTTAAAAAATCACAAAAATTCAATAGGTTTGTGGTATATTATAGTGTTGAGTGTTAACTTTAATTTAATTGTTAAATGATCAGAAAACATAAATTTTATATATAGTTTAACAACATTATTTACACTTTCTCACAACATATAGTATAAGAAAATGCATCAGATAATTTTTTTTTCAAAACGGAAGAAAGATACAGTAAAAACCTCTCCCTACCTTAGTGACGTGGGTATTATAGTGTTTAGAATAATTCATTTTTTTAACCGATGAATGCAATGGCCTTCATGTCCACTAACGGGAAAATTAACACATTGTATGCGGGACACGTACTAGTACGTTTTCTGAAGATTGATATTTGAGCTCGGGTCACGTACTAGTACGGGTTAGTGTAACAACATTGTTTGTTTGTGGGTACAAAAATAACGGTATATACAGGAGAATGAAGCCGAATGTTCTTGCCTACTACATAGATTCTGGAAAAAATTAGACAAATAAAAACTAGTTTTTACATCAGTCGATGAGACGATGTAAAATTAAATAATTTTCTATCTATTGAGATTTAACTAAATAACTAAATTTACTGGCAAAACGCCAGCTCCCGGTACAATTCCGCTGCGAAATGTACCCGCACACAATGTGCTAATGAAATAAAAAAAAATTTAAATAGCTACTATTTCAGTCAAGACTAAATAGTAAAATTTTCAAGACTTTTTCTTGTAATTAATTTGTGAATACTTAACAATCAACACAGTACTGTTTTATGTGTATTAACATAACAAGCTTTTAAAAGAATCTTTGTTTAACTTTAGGTATTCTATGGAAAGGTGAAATTGAATTCCTGGACTATTCCATTTCAAACAATAATGTCTTCATGCATACTGTTTTGGGAGATCCCGAGACAAACTACCAGCATTCTTGAAGATGTTTTCTTCATTTAGAAGGAAAACTTAATTTTTTAGATGACTGAAATTTTGGAAAGGAAGTATTTTCAACGCATACACACAATGACTAAATTTCTATTACCATACACATATCTATTCTTTGTTGTTTTCATTAATATAAACTCCCCTCTCCACACACTCTCCCCCAAAAGTTTCATATAATGACTAAGAACAAATGCTGCACATTTTCTTGACCGTTTCACTAGATTCGCCTTCATTTTGTGCTTTTAGGTATATATTTTTGTATATAGTTAATGGCCAAGCATTTATAACTGGAACGTATCCATAGCTGCTGTATTTAAAGCATGCATTCGAAAATTAAAAAATTTTTGTATTGCAGTGAAATATTGTAGTGACTGTTCTCAGTAACTGAAAATTGGTTCCATAGAGATTATTTTACTGTTTATAAATAGCAAGTTAGATTTTCTTCAAGTATTATAAATTAACTTTCATTTCCATGTATATCGACTGTTTATCATAACGCGAAATATCCTTTTCATTACTTATTTTATTACACTTATCTTTATGGTGCAATGCTTGGGTTTTAGGCAATCTATAATTTTTAGTTTTGTCTCTCCATAAGTTAAATAAGTTAAATAACCTCTTGAGTAAATTATTAGTAAAGCATGCATTCGAAAATTTAAAATTTTTTGTAATGCAGTGTAATATTGTAGTGACTGTTCCCAATAACTGAAAATTGGTTAAGTAGAGATTTTTTTACTGTTTATAAATAGCAAGTTAGATTTCCTTCAAGTATTATAAATTAACTTTCATTTCCATGTATATCGACTGTTTATCATAAAACTAAATATCCTTTTCATTACTTATTTTATTACACTTATCTTTATGGGGCAATGCTTGGGTTTTAGGCAATCTATAATTTTCAGTTTTGTCTTCCCATAAGTTAAATAAACTTTTGAGTACATTATACATTTTTTAAAATTTAATACCATGTTCACTGCTGGAACAAGAAAAAATATTTATATTTTTAGGTTTTTATTATTGTTTTAAAACACATTTTGTGCACTTTAAGATATGCTGTTTACGTATGAAGTGTTCATGTGATGGGCCCATTTATATAGCAAGGTTTGTAAAAATAAAAATTTTTAAAAATCATATCGATTGGATTTTTTTTATATAAATAAAGTTTTTGGACTTTAATAGAATTATTTTTATTTTTAAAATTTGTTTTACGAATTCAAAAATACAAAGTTTTTAATTTAGGATTAAATTTACCTTGTTTAATGATTAAGTTTTAGGCCATCTTCCCATAAGTTAAATAACCTTTTGAGATTGCATATTTTTTAAAATTTAATACCCTGAAACCTGTCTATAACTGCTGAAACCCAGAAAAATATTGACATTTTCAGGTTTTTATTGTCATTTTAAAACACATTTTGTGCAATTTTACATATGCTGTTTACGTACGACGTGTGCATGTGATGGGTCCCTATATATAGCAGGGTTTGTAAAAATAAATTTTTTTAAAAAATCATATCAATTGGATTTGCTATATAAATTAAGTTTTTGGATTTTAATAGAATTATTTTTATTGTTAAAATTTGTTTTACTAATTCAAAAATACATAGTTTTTAATTTAGGATTAAATTTATCTTGTTTAATTATTAAGTTTTTATTATTCTATTTATATTCTTAGTGTGTGTAATTTTATTTACTTGTGACAAATTATGTACTAAATGCATGAAGTATGATTGTTTTCGTCCTCGACAAACTCTTTATATTTTTTTCCTTTCTTATATGGGCAAAAATTATTTAATTATCAAACCAATATTTAAAACACTAGTATTTAAATAAAAAGAAAAAACAAATATATGTGAACATTTTAGGGATTGAAAGACAGATGAAGAGAAAATCTTGAAAGTTTATTTGAACCTTATTTTTTTTTGTCTGTAAATGATAAGATACGAGGCAAAAAACCTTCGTACAATTAAATAAAATTTACGTTCAAAAACTTATAAAGGGGATTGAATATTCCTCCGTATAAGTGAATGTTAGTATTAGGAAATAATTTATTACACTGGACTTACGTGATTTTAGAAAAAGAACGTGAAATGCTTCGTATAACTAAATATTTTGTATAAATAAGTTTCGTAGAACAAAGTTTCCACTTTATTTTTCATATCACACAAATAAGAAGTACTTTGATAATTAATCGACAAAATTCCCATCTCTATTATATTATTTTGACTTTGATTCTGTGGACATCTTCATAGGCTAGCACGAAATATGTTTGCTTTCTTCGTATAATTGAATAAAATTTAAGTTAGAAAATTTATGCAAGGGACTGAATATTTTTCGTACAAGTGAATAACTTATTACTTAGACTTGATGGGATTTCTCCAGGAACCGAGAAGTACTTCCCACAGCTGAATATTTCGTATAAGTGAGTCTCATAAAAAGTAGTTTTCCATGTACTACTCAAATCACACAAATACTAAGTATCTTGATTATTAATCAACAAAATGCCCATTTCTACTATATTATTTTGACTTTGATTCTGTAGACATCTCTACAAGCTAGCGCGAAACATGTTTGCTTTATTCGTATAACTGAATAAAATTTACATTCGAAAATTTATGTAGGGGATTGAACATTCCTTCGTATAAGTGAATGTTTCGTATAAATGAATATTAGTTATGCGAAATAACGTATTACAAGGGAATAATTTATTACATTGATCATATGGGATTTTCACCAGGCTAGAAGTACTTCGTATAACTGAATATTTCGTATGAGTGATTTTCGTAGACTCGAGTTTTCCCTGTGTTGTTCAAATCACACAAATGCTAAGTACCTTGATTATTAATTAAGAAAACACCTATTTATTCTTTTTTGACTTTGATTTTGTGAACATCTCCATAGACAAGTAAGAACAAAGAAAAGATATCCATGTATTATATTTGAGAAAATACGCAGTTATTTGATTACAGTGGTTAAGATATATAAATTTAAATAACTAAACCTGTTTATCGTTTTAAAATAGACTGATCCATTTCAAATTTTATGTAATATGTATACATTGGGATGTATACATTTGCTTGCGGACATTGAGGAAACAAGCAGTTATTTGGGTCCAGTCCTATATATATACAAATTTAAATAATAAAAAGCCATTTATCGTTTTAAAATTGACTGATCTATTTCAAACTTTGTGTAATATGTATACGTTCCATGCATTTTAGTTTGCTTACAGATATGTAGTTTAAAATAAATGGAATATCGAAGAAATGATTGTAATATACTTAAAACAGGACATGTAAATGTAGATTTAACTTCCTGTATATTTATGAAATAATTAGTAAATCTCCCCTTTACATATGTCTCTGTAATAATGAGTTTAAAACCTCTTGAGTATATAACTAAAGAGAAAGTTATCAAAGTTTCAATCGCAAACAATTCAAACAATTTTTAAATCTTTTATTTCTCTATAATTTAGTTTTATTTTATTACTAAATATGCAGATAGATGTAAATTTTATTTATCATTCTTATCATCTTTTAATGACAAAATAACATTAGTGTACTTTAAAGCAATTATATAGTCATTAAAACATTCATATGCATTTTAAAAGCTTTAATGAGGATTTCTGCTGTCTCTGCAGTGATTTGTTAGTCCTATATATTAAAATCTCTCTTACGCGAAATTTTTAGATTTTTCGCGATAGAAATAAATTTGTGGAGACCGAAAAGAATTGATAGAATTCTATCTTCTGAAAGCGTTGCACAGTCATTTAACCCATAAAATGCAACTGACGTCTCCACTTAAACAAGTTTCTAACACTTTATCTGGCACTTATAAGGATTACTACTAACATTTATAAGGATTACTCTTTCTACAATTCAAATAATATACTATTTATGTTACATACTGATCTTTTTAAAACATAAAGTTCGAAGATTGAGGTACTAATAGGATGGATATAGGAATTAAATGCTATGAAAATATAAACGTTTGCAGAGTTTTTTAAAAGCAAACGAGTTTAATCACAAAATGTAAAATTTTTATATACAATGCTATTAGGTAAAATTACATTGCATATATTTTACATAAATTCTCAAATTTTCTTTCCATTTTTGAATCTAATTTTGTCGAAGGTTATTGTGGATTTAAGTCTGGCAAGTATCTTATGCTAAAGTTTAGATTTAATGACATTGATAGACACTCTACCTCAAACGAAAATTTTTATACAATTCGGGAAAGCTTTCTCTTTTGTGAATATTTAGTGAATTAATTTTCATTTTTGCTTTTTTTTTGTCGTTATAACAGACAAATTCTACGAATGCCTTTCTCAGAAGAAAAACTTGATAAACTTATTTAAAAATTTCCAAATTTAAAAATCCTTTTGAAATTTATTCTATATTCGGCATGATGTATTTCAGTAGATTGCGGTGGCATCTGTCGGAATAAAATTGAAAAATGCATTACTAGAAAAATTTAGAGCACCCAACAGTACAGTATAGATCTTTAATACAAAGCTGTATTAATGAATTTTATAATTCATGTAAAACAAAGCTTGTAAGGTGTTAAAATACAATTTTTAAAGAAATTAGGTGCCTTAAGCATAAGTAACTTGTTCTGGTTTCTAGCGTTCTTTTTTGACTCATTATTATATACTCTAAGGTTGAAACTCAAAAATGTATTTCTTTATAATCGTCATTTAGTATCCATTTTTTATAAATGCTATTTAGTATATGATATTTATGTCTTTTTACTTTTACTTCAGTATTATAAAAGTTAGTTTTATAGTAAAGCTACTTGACGTTTAGAAGTTATAATTTTGGTATTGGAGGAAATGTCAGTAAAACATTTGACAGCCTTTTGACTGAAAAATGGTATTAAAGGGTGGAAAATCGTTTTGTACATAATTAGGCATAATTAGACGCCTATTTAGATTGTTATGAAAAACTTTTAGCTTGCACCATGACTTCATAGGCATGAGATGCATAACAAAACACACTGCATTCGGCATGTAAATATATACGATTTGTTCATATATATTTACATGCTGATTGAGTGTACATATATTTAAACTTTCATGTTGAAGATATTAATGAAAATCAACTGAAAATCAATTAAACATAAGAAGATGGGTGTTACTGCAGTTGAAAATAAACTGACATGCTATGAAGTAATGTAAAGTGGGATGATTTTTAACTAATAATTTTTGTTTTTCTAGGTATACTCATAATCAATTTTACTGAAATAGTGGAAGATACAATTATTTAAGGCGCACTACAATTCAAAAACGATTGTTGTCGTATTTTATAAAACAAAGGAAAAAAATTACACTACTTATATAAAATAAAGTGAAGAAGAAATTAGTTTTATATATTACAGTGTATCTGTTTTTCAATTTTTATTTGGCTTGGAATACTCATAAAGAGTTTTGCTGAAATAAGAAGTATAAAAATATCAGGCGAATTAAAATTAAAAAATAGATTCTTGTCGCATTTTATAAAACAAAGGGAGAAAATTACATTATTTGTATAGAATAAGGTCAAGAAGAAATTAGTTTTATATATTACGGTGTATCTGTTTTTAAATTTTTGTTTGGCCAGGAATAATCATAAAGAGTTTTGTTGAAATGTTAGAAAGTACAAAAATATCAGGCGCATGAGATTTGATAAAAAATTGCTTTAGCATTTTGTAAAACAGGAAAATAATTTACATTATTCATGTAAAAAAAGGCAAGAAGAAATTAGTTTTATACATAATGGTGTATTTGTTTTTCATTGTTTGTTTGTCTAGGTAAACTCGCAATCAGTTTTGCTGAAATACATTACGGTGTATTTATACATTACGGTGTATTTATACATTACGGTGTATCCGTTAATCCATTAATACCCATGTAATTCCTGTCAAATAAATATTTTAAATCTTAGTTATTCTCCAATGAGTAAAAAAACATATGAAATTTTATACACTTTGAATATTACAAGCTACCCTTATTAGAAAACCTCTGTAATTTTAAACATCAGAGGATATTATTTATAAAAAAAGAAAACTTTGTCATAAAAGATTTCTTTTGCATGACATTTTAACACATGTAAAGTAAACCTTTAAAATATATAAAGCTATTCGCCATGAATTTTAATCGATGTACCTGACGAAAAATTAAATTTATATGCAAAATCGAAAAATCATAAATGACTAAATTATAAGTAATACCAGGCCAAAAATGGGTAGATTATTAATAATATTGCCACCTACCTTCACAGAAAGAGAAAACCCATTGTTAGAAAACACAAAAGTTCTACAAACTATTTTTCATTTGTCTTTAAAAACGGAGCCTAGGGATTAAGGGTTTTATATATAATTATGATAGCTTTATAAAAGAATTTTTTTTATTTAGTTAATACTATGCTTATTCCCTCACTTCTATTTTATTTTTAGTCTTAAAATATGCCAAAAGTTTTTGGAATATGCTGAAAATTTAAACTTCTGTACTAAATCAAAATAATATTTACTATTCTCGATGGTACATGTAACTAGTGATTTTCTGAAACTGCTAAACGGGATGTATTTCTATTGTAAACTTTTCTTTGTCTTTCAGAAAATTATTTACCAATTGAAAAAAAAAAGACCAGTAAAAGCACTGCTTCAGTAAATGGTGGAAATAAATGAACGTCAAGTAACTTTATATCCGTGAGATTATTAAGATGACATTAAATTTTACCTATTTTTAACTTTATTTTTCATTGATAATCTTTGTATGACACTGTCACGTTGTTTATTGCTTCTAAGGTATGTAGAAACACATTCTGTAGCGACAATGTATTTTTAGTTTAAAGCTAGTGTGTCAGGAACTGAGAAAGTAGGCTATATTTTTATTGCATATCTTGTTTCCATTTCGATTTCTCTTCTTCAGATTTATACTTAATGAATATGGTATGTATTTTTAAATTAATAAAAATATATTGTATTTCTATTATTGTCTCTCATTTATATTATAATCTCTCTATTATGTTATTGTCCTTTTATTTGATGTTAATTATAGGGTACTCTGTAATTTACAACTGCCTTACAGCAAGCCGAGGCTAGTAATTTACTGATCCCTAAAATTTTATTTTATCTACAAAAACAATATTTTGAATTTATAAAAATAAGAAAAGCACATTAGTGTGTTCTATATCTATATGCTATATATCATAGTATAGTACTATGTACTATATATCATAGTGTTAGTGATAATACTATCCAATACTTTACTCTTAACATATTTGAGTGAACAACAAATGAAAGGAAAGATAGAGGGGAAAAAATTCATGTAGTACGTATAACATCACTTTGTTATGTTCATTTTTACCGATGAGATTCATAAGGCTTTCAAATAATAGTATAAAAGGGAACCAACAACCTTCGAAGAGCAGATGAAAAACAATGGCAATTAAGTTTTTTTTAATTTGAGTGAACAACAAATGAAAGGAAAGATAGAGGGAAAAAATTCATGCAGTACGTATAACATCACTTTGTTATATTCATTTTACCGATGGGATTCATAAGGCTTTCAAATAATAGTATAAAAGGGAACCTACAATTTTCGAAGAGCAGATGAAAACCAATGGCAATTAAGGTTTTTTTTTTTTTCGTTTTATTTGAGTGAACAACAAATGAAAGGAAAGCTACAAGGAAAAAAATTCATGCAGTACGTAAAACGTCACTTTGTTATATTCATTTTTACCGATGGGATTCATAAGACTTTCAAATAATAGTATAAAAGGGGACCTACAACCTTCAAAGAGCAGATAAAAACCAATGGCAATTAAGTTTTTTTTTCGTTTTGTTTGAGTGAACAACAAACGAAAGGAAAGATAGAGGAAAAAAAAATTAATGATGTAACATTACTTGGTCAGATTCATTTTTACCGATAGGATTCTCAAGATTTTCAAATAATAGTATAAAAGGAAACCTACAACCTTCGAAGAACAGATGAAAACCAATAGCAATTAGGGTTTTTTTTTTTTCGTTTTACTTGAGTGAACAACAAATGAAAGGAAAGATAGAGGGAAAAAAATTCATGCAGTAATGTTACTTGGTCAGATTCATGTTTACCGATGGGATTCTCAAGATTTTCAAATAATGGTATAAAATGGAACCTACAACTTTTGAAGAACATATGAAGACTAATGGAGATTAAGGTTTTTTTTTCTTCTAGATTTGGGTACAAAAAACTTTAAATCCCTCAAGTTGGAGAGTTCCTACTTAAATTTATTGGTAGTCAGCTTTTAAAATAAATAAGATACCTGTGATCAAAACTTTAGAAGAAGAATAAGATGATACATTTTTTAAAAAGTTATATTTAGCACAAATAGATGATAAATTTACAGAAAAAAATTGTATTTGATATGGTTTTAATTTAACACATCACAAATCAATCAGAAAAGTGATTCTCTAGTGTAGTTCAAAGTCATTCCAAATTTAAGGGAATCATTTGTTGGTGCTGCCATCTATTGTAACATTTAGTAGTTATTCTTCGAGTAAAGTTATAAATATATATTATAGTAAATAGTATTTTAGTTTTCATATAGTATGAGTAAAAGAATTAATCAACTTCATTCCTTTGATATGCGATATATATATATATATATATATATATATTTATATATACAAATTATATATATACACATATGAAAATTTAGGCACTTAAAATTAACAGAATTTTCTGACTCTATTTTAATATAGTTTTCAGAAAATCTTTAATATTTCAAATAAAAAAGTATTTTAATGCATTATTACTTTAAAATAAAGACTTATTATATATTTAAACTTCACATAAAACTGAATATTATGTCAGAACATTTGAATTGTTTTCTAATTAATGCCGAATTTTCTTGATAAAAATTTTCCTTTTAGAAGGAAAAGAAATTCATGATGGGCTTCTATAGACTCTAGTTAATAAGTTACTTTTCTAGATCTAATTTATGAATGAAAAAGTAAGATAAAAAAGCTCTACATGAATTTTAAATTTTAGTATTTGTTGCAACTTGGTAATCCAAAACCAATCAGCACTGGTCATCACACTCTGTTCTGTGGTATTTCTCGGGAAGTTGAACTAAAAATTAAAAAAAAAATATTTTTAAGGAACTTACACTAGTAGGCTGAGAAATATTTTGGAAGAATCTTTTTACGTAGGTTCCAACAAATATAAAATTTCGAAAATTTGGAAAAATAATAAAAAGGATTTATTATTGGGTTGTTAATTTATTAATGATTTGTTACTTGGATTAATAAGCATGTACCTGTGCATTGGAATAAAATTTTAATTTTGTTTCAGTTATTTAATGTTATGTGGTATTATTACGCCCCACTCGCAGGATTGTTATAGCTACGGTCACTATAAATTTATACAACTGTAAAACTAAGAATCTAAAGTGATGCATCTTAAAAAATATTAAAAATAGATTAGAGATATTTTAATACAACTTAATTGGTCATTGCAAACTTTGTATTATATATGATGGCTCCTCTACACTAAGGCTAATGATGGGCCACTGCAGTGTTTTCATGTCCATGACTTGGCTAGTTGACTCTACGCTCTGGGCCAAGAGATGGGCCAGTCTCGATGGGTGTTAAAGGGTCACCTACTACATATTTCAGTTATGCATGATGCTGAACTTCTTTGATATTAGGAGAAAACCTGTTTTGACAACCATCTTTTGCCATCTACATTTCCATCACATCTAACCAACGAACTGTCTAAGCCACTCCTCTCTACACAGTAGTGATTGCTTGCAGTGATGCAACATTCAACAAATTGTAGACATTTATTCAAGTACCTTAATAAACTTAGAATCACCATACCATAGGAATACAGCTAAATTATGATTAAAATCCCAATACTTATTTGTCTTTTCATAAAATATCTATAACATATTGATCTTTAAATCTTAAGATAAATTTTCTACCGGTTGAGTGAAATTCATCCCTAAATCTGTATAAATATAAGTGTTTAGGGGGTAGACAAAACTTAAAGATGACTGATCTAATGCAACATATAGAAAGTATGCATTATTTACAATTGAAAATTCTCACGGAATTGGTTATAAGACTTAACTCTTGTCTAAAGCCAAATAAGAAGATTATGAGTTTCAGACTACTTTATTATTATTATTATAAGAGTATAGTATAAATCAGTAGTCTTTCCTCTGAGCTCCGAGAATAGATTTAAAAAACAAATACAACATAGATAGTATTCCTATATTAAATTCATAACCCACATACAATTATCTCTCGATCTTTATGAAACAAGAGTGAATAAACATTTAGCAAGCGATGCCACTGTGTTTAAAATATTTCAAATACATCATAATAACTTGATGCGATGATGTAAGAATTAGTAACATCTACTGTACGAGTTATGCTATTATTTGTGTTGTTAGTCTTAAGAGTTTAAACAGCTTTGGTGTAAATGAATAAAAATAGACTCATTGGAGGCTATGTATCTGTTCCTGAATACAAAATACAAAAAATCATATGTTTGCTTTCACTTATTGAACAAAATGTTTTATACTATTCAGGAATGTGAAGTTGAGTATTTCTATAGAAGTTACTGTTTTTGAATGATAAATTTTCTTTAAGTGTTTTAACAAAAATTGTTGATACATTTCCAGCTATTTTTTTTATATAAAATGGTACTTATTGACTTGTCTTCATAGTTATTGAATCATTGCCTTCTCTTGCTAAAATTTTCCACTAAAAATTTTAAGTTGAGTCTGAATTTGAAAAAGCGTAATTAAAATTTCTGTTTACATTTCTTTGTTTATAACTGGCAATAAAACAGTGATTCTTAGATTTCAGATGCTCTTTAAAAAGAAGGAAATTAGCAATAAAGCCCCAGCTGATGAAACCAAGGAGTAGCAAATTTACCATTCCAAAGTAAATTCCAATTTTTTATGCTATATGTATCCATCAGCCTCACAACATTTGATCTGAATTTCATATAAAATCATACGTCAAAAATGCCTGATGCCATGCTAGAGTCAAATCTAATCATTAATGTTGTTTTTCCAAACTCCCATGTATAGCAGAACTAGAGGGCTTGGTCCAGGTTATTCTGTGCCAACTTCATCCTGTGATCCTGTGATCCTGCCTGATACTAAATCAAAAAATATTCCAAATTTCTTAAATAAATTTCTCTATTGTGTAATAAAAATACAAAAAATGTTACAGTAAATTAGTGGAAGTAAAGAATACACAGACATTAATTATTTCCCCAACTGAAATATTTTTTGAAATGATGAGAGTTTGACGAGATTGTTTTGATCCGCTTGTGAAATATATGGTATTAAAGTAGTAGGTATTGACTTTTTAACCCTTTTATTGCTCTTTTATTGCATGAAAACAAAAGTATGTAAATTTTTGTGTTATTCTTAAAATGGTTTACTAGATTATGCATAAAAGCAAATTGTTCAGAATGATTCAGTTGGACAAAATTCAAAGAGACTTATAAGAAACTGTGCAGGATGTGTGGAATTCAACAAAACAGTGCTTTTAACAGTATATCAAATTTTACATTCTTATAAATGGTATTTTAACAAATTTCAGACAAAACTTTTTAGTATTGTTTTACCAACTGTTATAGAGAACTAGAATTAATTTGTAGCCATATTTGGTCAAATTTAATGCCTAGATGTATAAAACGTGTTACTAAAGAAAAGTTTATTGGAAAGATAAGCTTAAATATTTTCTTATAACTGTAATTTCTGAAAGAAACGTCGCATCTGCGTAAATGCCATACTAAGTGTAATCGCGAGTGGCTAAGACTTGAACTCACAGTCGCAAAATCTTGATATCATCACGTGCTGCTGCTCTATTCTTAATTTGCCCACTACGGAACATTACATTAAGCTTTTCACATAGTTTTTAGGTCGTTTAGGTACTATTTTCAGGAATTTTCAGCTTTTTTCTTACTTAAAAACAGGAGTGCGCAGCTTCGAATCCGATATTTGTATCCGTTCAAATCCTCTTTAAGCAGTAGGTCCCCTCATATTAGCCCTCGTGTAGCCAAACATGTAAACCGTAGCGTACCAAACCAAATTAAATCAAAGTCTGACAAAATGCCAGCAATTAAAATGACGTGAAATCTGTTTTAAAGTAGAGAATGATGTAATTATTCCGATATCCCATTTAGGGTGAATAAGGCACTGTCCGCTTAACCGTTTGGCATACGATGACGACTTGGAGTCGTCAATCATTCAATGTGTCATTTTACGAGTTGGACGAGTCAAACTCGTCAAGAGCTGTTTTCAGCGGACACCATGCATTATATTATTAGATCACTTACTTTTTCACTCTTAAATTTAGTCTGGTCTGTTTACAATGTTGAAGATGCTCCACTCTCCCACCATCTCAACTTTATTAATAACAAAGTAGCATTTACATATAAGTAAATCCGACAAAAGTACGTTGAAAGTCGATATGCAGTATAGAAGTTATCTCGCACGTTTAATGCTGTACCAGGTAATATTTGAGTCTAACAGACTTAAATATTAGGACAAATAACAGAAATGACAATGTTTGAGTAAATTAAATATTATACAACCAAAATAAAAGTCTTCTTTCTCCGTCTGCACATAATTCTTCAGTTGCGCTTGATTAATTTGTATTTTTCGGACTAACAAATTCCTTTCAACTTGTATTTCAAAGGACTGATCGCTGGTAAGCACTGCAGCTGTAGAAATGCCGGACCCACCAAAAGTTTAACTTTTAACCCTAGATCCCAGAACATTCATCCAATAGATTATGGATCCGTGCCAGTTTTGCAAATTAGAAATGTTTCTGTCGTGCTCATACTATTTCACTCACTGTACCTTCATAACTAGTAAAATTAATTATACAAAGGTGATGAGCTCTTCCATTTATTTGTTACTTTTTCATATTTCACAGAATCATCATCTAATAGTCAAATGTTTAGAGATAATATGTAGAAGTTTGCATCAATGCCATAATCAGCCACTGTATTTTGTCATTTTCCATGTATTTCACTACTACCCTAAATATTTATAAAAGATAGATTTAATATAATGAAAATTTTGCAATTTCTGTATGAATTGGACAACCAAGCAGTTGAAGAGTAGGATAAAATATAATCAAGATCGTAAGAAAAAAGTAACAGCGAAAAAGAAATTCAAATTCCTAACTGTTGAAAATCGGTAAGAATCTAACTTATTTTCAGATAAGGAATTGAATATTGTATGTCATGTAAATTTGATTGAAATAAATAAAGTATATATATATATATATATATATATATATATACATATGCATATATATATATATTTATATATACATATATGCATATATATATATATTTATATATACATATATATATATATATATTTATGTATACATAAACATATATATACATATATATATACATATATATATATATACATATACATATATATATATATATATATATATATACATATATATATATATATTTATATATACATATATATATATATATATATATACATATATATATATACATATTATATATAATATATAAATATATATATATATATATATATATATATATATATATATATATATATATATATATATATATATATTATATATATACATATATATATATATACATATTATATATATAAATATAAATATTTATAATATATATATATATATATATATATATATATATATATATATATATATATATATAATATGTATATATATATGTATATATATATATATATATGTATATATATATGTATATATATATATATATGTATATATATATACATATATATATGTATATATATATATATATATATATATATATATATATATATATATATATATATATATATATATATATATATATATATATATACATGTACATATATAGATATATAAATACATATTTGCATATATGCATATATACATATACATATACATATATATACATATATATATGCATATATATACATATACATACATATATATATATGTATATATATATATATATATATATATATATATGTATATATATATATATATATATATATATATATATATATATATATATATATATGCTTCAACTGGTAGTCTATAAATCATATAACTAATGACAAAGTAACACAAATGTAAGTTTAGTTATCTTGGCTTAAATCGTGAACACCGCTGCGTTTCTTGTAGGAATTTACAGTACTCAAATTAAGAGCTTTATAAGAGGATCATGTGAGTGAAAGAGTTAACATTTTTCTTTATGGAACAATACACACCTTCCATTCTCAAAAAATTAAGAACCTAATAATCTATGAATATAATGCTACTTAAACCATAAAAAACTACTCTTCAAAAGAGTTTTATGTCATGTGATTTAAAAATAAAACTCTAATTTGGTGAACTATTGGAATAATAAAAAAATATCAATTAAATTTAAACCCAAATCGGCGCCTGTTAAATTTGATTAATTTCCTGACAAACTGAATTTTAAAAGAAAACACAAAAGTCGTTGATAAATTCTATTAACATTTGTCAAGCATGAAAACACGTGGGTTTACAAACGAGATAAAATGTGTGGTGCATTAATTAATCGCACCTCAACCGTAAAACAAAGATAAGTAAACGGGACAAAAAACAATTCGTTAGCAAATAAATTCGGATCGTTGGAAAAACCATCGTAGGTGTATTTGATTTATTAAGGCAGTTCATAAAAAATTGATGCCAGTTGCTTGTAACGAAAGAAAGGACGGGGAAACTTATCAATGTTGCTGTCACTTAAAATTCATTAAGTATGTTTCTTCTGATATAGAACGCTCTATCAGTTGCTTTTTAATAATAAACTTTTTAATTAAACGATATTTTCGTGGTGAAATAAAGCAGGTGTGATAAATTGCTTTAGTAAAAGTGATTTTAAAGAAATGAAATTAAATTAATGATTAACTGTATCTCACTCTATCAACATTCTATAAAAGAAACAAAGTAACGCTCAAAGTAAATAAAATACAGATAAATTTTATCCTACATAGAGATTTAGATTAAATTAATTGGAGATAGCTTGGTAACTTACAATGGGCTGCATATCCTGACGGATGTGAAACGTTAGTGATGCCATGATAGAAGTTTCCATCCATTTTGATTATCCCCAGGTGGAGGAATTTTGCTCTTGATTCCGTACCCCTCTCCCATCGGCCTACCTCCTAAGATATCTCCAGACGATGATCGAATGGTTAGGGCACTGATCATCGGAACCATCATACGGGGGTTCGAATCCCACTGGAGCATGGATGTTCTCAGCCGTTAGGAATCGTCTTTAAGCAGTAGGTCCCGATCACATCAGCCCTCGTATTGCAAAAGTAGACCGTAGCACTCCAAACCAAACCAACCTAAATTAATCCTAAAAAATCCTTTTAGGTAGTCACATATAACAGCGCTTTCGAATTTCTTTTGTTTCGTTCGTGTCATTTTATCTCCTACAAACATTTTTGAAGTCAGAAAAATGGAATAAATAGAAAGTCAATTGATTTTCTTAATAACTAATTTAGTCACATAAATATGATATGTTAAACAGCTAACATTGTGACATAAACTCTTCATAAACATACTATAAATTTATTATAATGTTTATAAAATGAACTACAAAACATCGATCAAATTCTGATTCCTACTGCCTTATTAGACTGAGTAAAAAATTGAACGATGAACTGAACTGAGAATGTGTGGAAAGAAGTTTTTTCTTCAGTTTTTTCCTCAGTCTTGTCAGTTTTGTTGAATGGAAATGGGAGATGAAACCACAATATTAGTTCCAAAACTTGACCGACAGACATTTTTTCTTTGATGTTCCAATGATTTGGTACAGAAATATCCTAATTAGAAATACCCGATTTTTTCGAATCTATTTTGTAATCTTCATTGAAAAGAAATCTGAAGTTATTAATTTCTGAACAACATACTTGTGTGTTGAATTGGGCTCAATAAAATTTCATTTATTTATCACCTTTTTGCATGCAATATTTTTTCTTTATCTGGTTTGAATAGGAAGTATTTTATATATTCTACAGCTCAGGCTGTAAGTGGTTATTTTCAATAAAATGAAAGGGATTTTATTGTTCTTAGTATCGGTTATGTCAAATGCTAAGAGTGAACTGAGTAAACTGTGTATTTACGCAGTTAACTACGCACTTATCAGTGCAAGAGAGGATCCAATTTGTTCAGGCCGAAGAACTGAAGAAGCACGCGCAGTTTATCATCCAGTTATGACGTCACACATAAAAGCTCCAGTTTATTGATAATAGGTAGGTATCTTAACAGCGATGTAGAACTTGTCTTAGTCCGCGGGCAATTTTATCTGCTATAAACATTTTCGAAGGAGAGTTATTAAAAAGATAATTGACCTTTTAATACTACGTTTACAGGAAGCTTCATTTTGACACAACTCGAATATTATAAGAAAAATTACAAATATCATTTGTATTTTTATTTTATTTCTTGTACTGACTTTCATCCATTGAACGAGGCAAATGTATATTGAAGTCTATTTTCTTTAAAAGTGTCGAAATATTGAAATTTCCTATGTGGTATACCTATCTCTACTGATATGCATCAATTTGACGCGATCGTAATGTAGACTAATTTTTTAGTAAATTAGTTTAACTCATGCAAACATTGCAACAGTAATAAATATTAATGTACCGACAATACTTCGATCCGTTATCCGATATTGTTTTCTCAAATGAAATAAGCAATAAGCAACAGGAGAAAGAAAGAAACTTAGAACATCAATTGAAATTACAGTGTACAGAGATTTTGAAGGTTTAAGTTGCTAGGTTAGAGTATTGAAAAATAAAATACTAGAATATTTTTTGAATTAGTAATATTACAGTGAAACTGAATATTATCATTATTTACTTATAGTGTATAATTACATTGCTTTCTGAGTGTTGTTATATATATTCGTTCATGCTTCAAATTGAAGCGTGCTCGTACAGATAGGTATATAAGAAACGTCCTTAAACCTAGTATTAAATAACTAGTTTATTTACAAGAACAAAATAAGCTGAATAGTTAAAAATTAATGTAACATAATTTGTTAAGAAATATTAAATATACTATAATAATAGCTCTTATAACAGCTCTGTCGAACTTCTTTCAGCTCTCAGGCCATTTTATCTTTTACAAACATTTTCGGGGAGTCAAAGAAGGGAAGACATTAAAAAGTTAATTGATTTCGTTAGTAACCAGTTTATAAGTTCAACAGTTGAAAAAACTACTTATAGAAATTCATATATAATTATAATAGTGCATACAACACAGTGCGATATACCACTTCTCTTCGTCCATGGTCAGTTTCATCTTTTACAAACATTTTCGGGGAGTCAAAGTAGGAGAGTCATTGAAAAGTCAATTGATTTTGTTAATAATCCGCTTATTTATGGGAAAAGTATAAGTTGAACAAATATAATTGTGACAAACTCTCTATAGAAATTCCAATAATATAATAGCGCTAGCCAACTTCTCTTAGCTCATGCGACATTTTATATTCTACAAACATTTCAGAAGCGACAGAAGAGGACTCATATACCAATACTGTAACTTAAGGCATGCCTAAGCGTACCTAAGACATGTACCGATAAGGGACGAATAATGAAGCAAATGCCTGCCGTGCGATGGCGGTATTAGTTTGCAGGTGTAGTGCAATTTCGACTGTGTTACTAATTAAAACATACATTACTTCTGTTTCACGTCTTTATCGTATATAGGTGTAATTGCTAATTACCAGAGTGCACTCTGAAATCTTCTGGAAGCATAACTGCTAAGGTTCTTTGATTTTTTTACACGAACATACTTTAATAAAATAAAAATATTCCGGAAAGGAAAGAAATGTTTCATTCAACTTAAAAAGATATAGAGCGAATGATTATTTTGTTTGGAGCGCTACAGTTTAC
>CM063498.1:162240631-162253131 GCA_032207245.1 Pardosa pseudoannulata | reverse complement strand
ACAAAATCAAAATAAATTTATTTCACAATTTAGAAAACGTCCGTTTTTCATGAAAATTCAATGTACAGATATAAAAAAATTCTCATGAATTAACTTATTTATTTTTTTATTTTCTTGTGAGAGGTGACGGAAGAGCATTAATTACGAGACTCTTCATCTCTCAACGAAGCACTGAAATTCAATGAGATAGTTAAACTCCTTTTCTACTAATTTAATGAAACATTTTAACGGAAATGCTCATTTTTATTATGTTTGGATCAGTTCTGACAACTTTAAAATTTTGAAACTTTAAATATTCATTTTTACAATACCTTAGTGCTTTAGGACTAGTTTCAAAGTAACGTTTGTACAGGTGTTTGTGTGTATGGACATATTTCACATAACTTAAAAATTATTGGTCGCAGAAAACTGGAATTTTGCGTATGAGACTGCTATAAGACCCGTTGGCACCTCCCCTTTTGATTGCAACCTGCCCTCTATTTAACGTAAAATTTTAATCTATCGCATATTATTGCTATCGGTCGTAATGCAAAATCTACCAACAGGAAAATGTTAAAATTTTGATGTTCGATATCAGAAAGATATCGACGTATTAAAATGCATTGAAAAAAATGCATTTTAAGCAATCGCAAAAATGCTTCTTTAAAGCTATTTATAGACAAACGAAAATATAATTATTTGCAGAGAATTATGAATTATTATTTATTTTATTGCTTTCTGGTAGGGGAGTAAATGCAGCATTATAATCATGAAAGTTTTGTTTATAACAAAAGATATTTATAACGAAAATTTTTTCAATAAAAGGGTGATTAATGCTTTTGGTTACTGCCAGTAGACAATACTTGAGCTCTACTCAGACAATACTTTAACATCAAGAAATGAAACTTATATCAACATTTAACAGAACAGGTACTCCCACCAACTCGGCATTAAAGTGCGGAATTTAGCAACATAATATTTTATTCTTGATTTCACCATGTTTACATTTTTGTTTACATTATTTTAGTTCAATCTCTCCTTGTGCAACACTTTTGTTAAGAATAAGATGTACCTAATCAATATTCGTTTTTATTTTTTTTAAATTAAAATTATTTGATTTTAGGGAACAACGACAATTTAAACCGCTTAAACTCTTATTCTACCATTTCCTTTTGGATGCAGTTCTTTGCTGGTTTGCGATCCCATTCTGCAATTCTTCACTATGTCTAAATTTTCTAATAATTTGTAGCTTTTGGGTACAACAGGTATTAGCGGATAAATTACCTATAAAAATGAATGACCCTTTTGTAAGCGGTTCCGGTTAATTATTTATATTTTTAAATAGAGGTCATATTTTTTTGTATAATATTGAAATATTTGAAATGTGAATCTTTTTTTCTGTTACTGCAGCTTTATTTTTCTACACTTGATGCTCACTCACTTTTAGCCCCGTCTTTTTGCTTACCTCACACGGGAGAGTTGGCGCGAAGCTTGCCAATAAAAATCACCAAAAATGCTACGGAGTGCCCTCTTCAGATGGAACACCCGGTTTGTGCTAATGATTATTCTATTGACGCATTATACAATTGAATATTAAAAACAAAATGTATAATTTAAGTGTACAAGTAAATCATGTGCGTACATAAGATTTCTTAAGTAATAATACGGTATAATCAAGAGAAATGTTAAATTTGAAAAAGAAGGAATATTTGAGGTCCTCCGATCGGTACTAATAATTTTGTTACAAAACAATTTTATCAATTTAAAGAAAGAATTTAATTTTAGTCTATTTTATTCCTTACCTTGTGCATCTTAATGCCTATAAAAAGACCCTTTATCTGTAGAAATCATATAATTTTATAAACAGTATCTGAAATTTATTGTTGTAAGCTCTCGAAATCCCAAGTACAATGGTGAAATATCTGAGCACTTAATGAAAGCCTATGAAAGTTCATTGCTCCTGGAAAGCATTAATTTTCTTTGAACTGCATAAAAGGAAGGTAGACATTACAAAAGTTTTCATAAAATATTAGAGGTATAAAACTCTGCACACTTATAAATTTCAGTAAATTTATTTAAGTAAATTATTTCCATTTAAATGTTTCTTTGAATGGGGTAATATTTTTGAACGATTAATTTTTTGTGAAAATGTTATTTAATTTTAAAATGCTCTTTACTATTTTATTAGTCTTAGATCTCAACAAAATGCTTACCAAATACTCTTTATATACATTAAAACAAATATGATTATTCATGTTAAATTTAGACCTCATATAGATTATTAAATTCAATTTGAATGGCGAAATGTCCGATTTTTTTCTCGAAAATTCAACTCACATGTAAAGAAATTTTGCTTATAAGTGAACTATCTACTCTACCGACAAAATAAACTCAAAAATGTTAGTAAGAATTTTTTTAAAAAATAATAAAGTAAAAGTAAAAGAACAATCTGAAAATTAATACTCAAGGAAACTTTTAAAAGTTACAAAATATTTAAAAAAAACTATATTAAACAAATTATATGATTTTAAAAATTTCACAAATGGGATTTATTTAATTATACTTCATGTATATATGAACAAATTTAACTCTAAGTTGATATAAAATGCTTTGCAGCGTTCCCCTTAACAAATAAATTATATTTTGACTGGCAAAATTGTCCTAATACTGATTTGAAACAATCAGAGTGTCTCATCATAGTCTAAAAATATTTTTGCCAGTAATAGCTGTTGTTTTAACGAGATAGATAGTTATATCAATACGAGTTTTCCCATGATGTGGAAAATTCCATACATTACGTTGGCTAAATAACTTGCCCTTCAGTCATTAAATACATGCCTTGTAACATAAGCTGGAATTTATGTACATCATATCACAAATATGATGTTCCATGATTTACCATATTAGTTAATAATAATAACTAATTTGTTATAGTAAGAAAAAGTTTATAACTTTTATTTAGAGTGCATTATAGCTTTTCCAGTGATGTTATTTATGTTTTTAAAATAACATGTTAGAACAACTCAAACAGATACCAGTTACGTGATAATGTTCATATATTAAGATCAAAGCATGACTAATTATAGTAAGAGCAAAATCATGATTAGCAAAATTAATTCCTTTTTTTTTCTACGTGTGTACGAGAAAGTCAAGGTCAAACTTCTCCGGATTTTTTCAATAAATTTAAAAGGCAATAGCTATTCAAGAGAATTTTATCTACCTAGATTTTCTGTTTCAAACCTATTATAACCCATACGGACTTATTATTAAGCAGATAAGATGTCTCGCTCGGTTGCTGTTTCGGATCCCGGTCGGTATGATTGGTCAAGAAACACATAGTTCATAGTTTCTCTGCCTTGTAGACACCTATAAGTCCCAGGTTCTTTTTCCAAACAGATGCGGTTGTGAAATCATTTCTGTGGCATACCTGGGGCAACGGTATAAATAAAAGAATTTAAGAACTATATTTTTCTGCTGGACAAAGAGGAAGCTTGTATATAACGATATTTTCTTTAGACTCGCGGAATTTCTTTTCCGTCCCTTGTACAAACTTGCTGTTGTTACTCATTCCCTTGGTGTAAAAAAGCCTACACCAGATCTAATAGACTCCCATTGCAATATGCGACTGGTTCTTGGCTAAGGGCAATATGTAGGATCTGTTCAGCGAAGAACCACTGCTGATGGCTGACTTAACCTCAAGGAAGGGTGCGCCTTCCGTTTGATAGGGAAATGAAAGGGAGAAAGAAAGACTTTGCTCACATGCTTGTAATTTAAAAGCAGAGAAATAAGAGAAAAATCCCAGACTTTCCCACCACCGCCAGATATTGTTTGAGAACTTGGAAGATATTGTGACCACGAAACTATTTTACAAGAGCCAACTGTCAGTAATGGACACGGCGGATCTTTGACTGGCTTGATTGTCGATCCAGCAAAGATACCAGTTATGAGGCATCTGTCTTTGTCAACTAAGCTACCAATAGCTAAATAACTAGAGGAGAATAAAATAAATAATCATAATATAAATTTCGCTTTTCAGATTTCAAAGGAAATATCCACTACTTACAGCATGATGTCCTGTACCTGGAGACATATGTATGCATCTCGCATGTTTGAAAAATGAACTGCCGTAAAAGTCACATTCTATAGTTATTTATTACATTTTAATACGCTGAAATATTTTGATAAACATACAATTCATCAAAATATATAAGAAACAGAACAGAATGGTAAAAAAATCTTACAAGAACCTTACAATCAAATGAATTCACTAAATGATATTTCCGTTTAAATACCTGATTCCTATCTTCCTAATTGGTACAATAAAGTCTCAATTCCTTATTTTGTTTCTTTTTAAATTATGTATTTAATAAAGAAATATCTAAAAATTAATAAGCGGAAGGTAGCTTTCCATTAGCTTGGCCTTCACAAGTCCAAGACCACTCACGATTATATTTAAAAGTAACCGAACAGTGTCTACTTTTTCAAGCAAATGAATAAATGCGAATGACGTCATTCCAGGGACGGTGACACTAATTTAATTTCACTAGAAGAATTATTTCACTTCAGTCGCATCGATTGATAACATATGCAGATAATAGTTTTGTTTATGTATGTCAAGCAAAGCAGACGTGCATGTCCCCGATATCTCTTATCGTTAACCGGGTGTTTAAACAGCTATTTTACCCAACATTTTATTTTTTAAGTGATGTAATGTATTCTTGTTAGATTCTATTTAAAACCATGACGTTTAACATAAACAAATTCTAAAAACATTTTAATTTTCAAAGAAATTGGTTTCACTTTTCTATACTTCGATTGAAAAAGTATTTCCTTAAATAGAATTTTCTCCGAAAAAAAAAAAAAACTAAAGAGAAAGTTACCTGTAAAGTTACCTGTTAAACATTTTATAGAAACTAAAATAATCTTCGATAGACCTATAAGGAAGTAGAGATGGCACATCTAAAACTGTGCTGTTTAACTGAAACGACTTATAAAAAAAATTGGTCAGATTTTTCCAAATTTCTAAACTGAAAAATTATTTGTCAAATTAGAGTTTTCACAGAAAAAAACTAAAAAGAAATCTATCTACAATTTGAAGTTTTTAAAACAGCTACAATATTCTTCTATAACAAGGGTACAGATTGCAAATCTAAAACTGTGCTGTTTAACATAAATGAATTTTAAAAACATTTTAATTTTCAAAGAAATTGGTTTGACTTTTCTATACTTCCACTGAAAGAGTATTTCCTTATATAGAATTTTTACCGAAAAAAAAACTAAAGAGAAAGTTACCTGTAATTTAAACATTTTATAACAACTAAAATAATCTTCGATAGACCTATAAGGAAGTAGAGATGGCACATGTAAAACTGTGCTGTTCAACTGAAACGACTGAAATCGTATTAAATTTTTAAAAATTGGTCTGACTTTTCGAAATTTTTACACTGAAAAATTATTTGTTAAATTAGAGTTTTCACAGAAAAAAAACTAAAAAAAATCTATAACAAGCTACAATATTCTTCTATAAAACGGTAACAGCGGTACAGATAGCAGATCTAAAACTGTGCTGTTTAACATAAACGAATTTTAAAAACATTTAATAGTGAAAGAAATTGGTGTAAGTCCATTATATTTCAGCTGGAAAAGTATTTCTTTAAGCAGAGTTTTCACCGGAAAAATAAATCTAAAGAGAAAGCTATCTCAGTTTGAAGTTTTTAAAACAGCTACAATATTCTTGTATAAAACGGTAACAGCGGTAGAGATAGCAGATCTAAAACTGTGCTGTTTAACATAAACGAATTTTAAACACATTTAATAGTCAAAGAAATTGGTGAAAGTCTATTATATTTCAGCTGGAAAAGTATTTCTTTAAGCAGAGTTTTCACCGGAAAAAGAAACCTAAAGAGAAAGCTATCTCAGTTTGAAGTTTTTAAAACAGGTACAATATTCTTGTATAAAACGGTAACAGCGGTACAGATAGCAGATCTAAAACTGTGCTGTTTAACATAAACGAATTTTAAAAACATTTTAATTGTCAAAGAAATTGGTGTAAGTTCATTTAATTTCCTCTGAAAAAGTATTTCTTTAAGCAGAGTTTTCACCGGAAAAAGAAACCTAGAAAGATACCTATAGTTTAAACCATTTAAAACAGCTACAAGAGTCTTCGTTAGACTTCTAAGAGAAGCACAGATGGCATATCTAAAAGTGTGATGCTTAACATACGAACATTTTAAAACCATTTTAATTTTCAGAGAAATTGTTGTGACTTTTTTTAATTATTACTGAAAAAGTATTACCTTGATCAGAATTTTCACAAAAAAGAAAAATATAGAAAGCTATCTAGTTGTTGAAATTTTTATAGTTTAAAAAACTGCAAAAATCTTGTGACAAATCTGTAAGAGTGGCAGAGATGGCAGGATTATAATTTTAATAAGCAAATCTATTTTATAAAATACTTTGTGCATATTTGTATGAATCAGATACTTGTTGTACGCTGAATGAAGAAACATCTTTGACACTTTCATCGTAAATGTGGTACAGAAAGAAATATTTGACATTTAGATGTTAAATGTAGTTAATTTATTTATGCTACGCAATTCGTATTTATCAGATGCTTGGCCAGAGTCAAATGAGACGGGCCAAAAGCACTGTCTGTTTACCCGAAATGTATGCGAATAAATCTTTGGCATTTTGGTATTACATATTGTTTACCCTTTTCTATATAAAAGTCTACACTTATGTATGTATAATTCATTTTTTCGATGTGGCTTCATCTATACCTATTTTACCAAAAATGCAGGGTATGATTCAAATGGTAGATGCTATAACCGCTCCTCTCTGTAATTGATATATACAAATAAATATTTGATATTTAGACATTATATAATGGTTATCACAGTTAAAAATATTCTTTTTATGATAAGTAAAAAGTGAAAATAACATTGCTTTCTATTTAATTGTTTATTCTTTTCTTTGTTACTTCGACAATCTCTTACCTTTCAAGGTAGTGATATCACACTAAAGTTCCAGTTCCAGTCAAAATGACTTATTTTGCAATTACCATCAATGTCTGTTTAAATTACCGTAAATCAAACGTTAGTAACATGCATGAAACCCTCAAAATTAGTTTACACAAATAATTCATGGACGACATGTGATTCGCTGTCAAATAACAGCGAATCACATGTCTTCATAACATTCCTCTTTTAATTATGTCATTTAAAATAATATTATTTGTTCGTCAGCAATACCTGGAATGGAACAGTTTAAAACAGGGAGAAAATCACTATACCGCATTATTTTAAAAGCAAAACTACTCAAAACAACTGATTGTACAGGGCGTGTTCTGATGCACTAAAGTGCGTTAAAACCCAGACGGCGGCGTATAGTGGGTAATGAATATGTAAATTAACCGCAAAGATAATTAAACAGCTTAAACCGTTTAGTAACTGGTCTGAAAAATAATAAGAAATTAAGACCTCCCATAGCTCAATAAAACAGCTAATTGCCATATATTTTATTTCGCTTTTATTTCTCTCTTTCTGTATAATGCAAGATTTCCCACGCATTTTAATTCCTTTAGTTGAATTCTTTTCAATTGCTTTCAAAACTATTTATCATTCGCTTTCTTGACAAGTATTCCAATCAAAAATTTTTGTATCTATCGTTTAAGCTGGTATTGCTCTTAATCAATTTTGGGAACAAATTCTGATTTCTCTCATTTTACTTTAAAAATTTGTAGAATTTCACAATCAGAATTTGCATTGGAACATTTTTTTGTCTATAGTATCTTTAAAGCCTTAATATCATTATTATAACAGCCTTCTCAAATCATCGTAAAAAAAATTTCATTTTAGAATAATAGTATTACAAATTCTTTCGGAGACTCCCCATTTTTTTGACAGATTTTCTTTTCTTTTCTTTTTTTTTAAATTTGCCACTTATTTACTATGCATTTACTTATTGTAATTATATAGGTTATGGAAGGAAGTTGTATAAATAGATTTTGCCCTATAATTCGAAGCATCTTTATTTGAAACAGGGATATGAAATTGCGGGGGAGTATGCTGCAACTCTGGAAATCTACAAATTCTTTCATAAATGTGTGATTGATAAAATTAAAAAAAATCCCCTATATAATAATAGCCTAAGTTATCTGTCCGTCTGTTCTCGAATTTTTGAAGCAGTTGAACCTGGAATGGATAAAGGCATCCATATTGAATTCTTGATGAGTTAGGGTTAGCAAAATTCAAAGTTTATCTTCTCCTAAACTATCCATCCGATTCTAAAATAATTTTTTATAAATATTCTTCTTATCACAGCGAAAAATTTTGCCTTCTCTAAAAACGTTCGAAATCAACCCCTTACCCTCTTTTCGATCATGCCATTATTTCAAGCCCTATTATTCCCGGTTAAGAGCAGGCGATTAAATTTATCAATTTATCCCATAATAAATAAGTAAAAATAACATTTTTTTCTTTCATTATGCCGACATTTCTTTTAATCATTTCTTATTTTAAATTATTTAAATATCGTCTGCATTATTTTCATACCTTTTATCACTGAATTTAGATATTACGTAAATAATTTTCTTTTATATTTGGCTTAAATAACAGATTATGTACATATGTGATGATTTGAAATTTAATCAACGATTACTTTTTGTTGCAACATAATTCTGAGCCAAAAAACAAACCATTTTTTACCTGTCTCATGGGGTACTTTACAATTCTGGAAAATTAAAAATTTTACTGATCCCGCCATATGACGGGCTATATGCTAGTAAGTAAATAAACATGAAAATAAGAAATTTACTATATTGTTAAAAATAAATTTACGTTTTGTTGCATCCTATAAAAAATTATTAAAAAATAAAACCTCTTCTTTTTAATTCGAGAAAAGGTGGCTATGTGGATATTAAGCAGTTTTTTTAAAAGAAAATTATTGAAAGAATATTTAGCCTAACCTTAATTTCCTGCTGGTTTAGAAATGTTTTATTGTCATTTACGTTGAAAAACAGTTTTTAGTCTTTGATATAAAAACTATGAAAAAGATTATATCTGTATAATTGTATCATCTCAATAGTTAGAGACAAAGTAAACACGATGAACACCATGAGCACGTGGCAGTTTGAGAAAAGAAACTTTAATGCACAGTGAAGATTTATGTATGTAACTGAAAATGCTTGGTCGCGCATGGATTTACGTAAAATATAACACTGTGATAAGTGATACAGTAGTAATTAGTCTCTAGTGAGGCCTTCTAGATTGCAACTTTGAAAGACATATTGAGTTTTGGAGATAAAAAAACTTTATTTCAATCAAATATAAATAAATACCGGATGGTCTAAAAGAAACTTCCCCTATAAATGAGTTCCTAGTGGTGGTCGAACCGTTCAACCAATCGAAATGAAAGTTTAGATATAGCTATTTGAATATATGGGGTCCAGATTGTGATGACTTAAAACAATAAACTTCTTAACCCTTTAGCGGACAGTGGTTTCGCATGAAAACCTCCTGTTAAACATTTTTTCTTTATTTTTTTGGAGAAATATGAATGGTTTTTCGTTTTTTTTTTGTGTGTTTTTGGCATTTAAAAAATACAATAAATGATAGTACTACACTTAATTAATTTTTTTCTTTTGAAATACATGTATTTAAACTTGATGTACCTGGAAAGTTAGTAATTCGATTTTTCCCGTATGACCTCAAACAAAAATATCTATTCACACAACACTTATAAATAGTTAAACTATTTATTTATTATACTTTTTAGCCGAACGATGGCCGAATGGTAGAGCGCTGCTCTTCGGAACCGGAGTTCGCGGGTTCGAATCCCGCTGATGGCATGGATGTTTGTAGCCGTTCGGAATCGGCTTTAAACTGTAGGTCCCGGTCTCATTAGCCCTCGTGTGCAAAACAGTAGACCGTAGCGCTCCAAACCAAACCAAATTATACTTTTTAAGAACACTTATTTATTGTTCTTACAATATTATTAAAATTTTAAAAAGTATTATGTTCACGCTGTACAAGGGGGTGGGTTTGTCAGTTAACCCCCCTTAATCCTTCCTACGGTATTTTCTAATGCAAACCTAAGGATTGTAAAGAAAATTTTAATACATTTTTCATGTATAAGGTTCATAGGTAATATTTGTAAACAAATTTCATTAAATTCCAAAGAGTTTATGTAGGTGACCTTTAAAGGGTTAAGTTACGGTTACAGTGACAAAATTTGGAAATATTCGAATGGCAACACCCATTTTTTCAGTGTGCAAATTGATCAGAGCATGAAAAACATTAAATGGCGTTGGAACGAGACACGTATGAAATAAATTGTCGGTTTAAAAAAGCGGGAACTCGGGCTGATAACATCCTCCACGCTTGTAGTGGTAAAGTATGAGAACAAAGGATATCTAAATGGCATAATCATGGACAGAAGTATTACAATAAAGAAGTTTTTATATATGAAATCAAATGTTTCGTCCATGCGTTAACCACTCATTCATATATATGTATACACACTTTATTGCGAATGATGACCGGTCAGTTTATCTTTTTGATTCCTTTTAGGAACAACATATTTCGATCTTTTTCTATCGACGATCATTTTCAGAATTTTCAAGCTGTATTTTTAGGAAAGTTACTCTATACATTTAGCTAATACATTATGCACATTTTATTTTGATTGCGTTCACGCATGCGCAGTGAAACATTATTTAGTAAAACTGCTCATCTTTTATTCAATATTTATTATTTTTTAATTCCGGTTGCAGGGTGCTGTGTACAATGTCGATTATCATGCGTCCTTAAAATAGCCTTCTTTGATAGTAAAGAATAATCTAATCTTTAAAGTAATCAAATTAAAGTCTTACAAAGAAATTATTCGGCTTTTTGTGACATTCGACTGTGATACTTTAAAATTAACACAGAGATAATAACTAAAAAATTCCCCTCCGATTGTATAGTGATTAGCATACTGCGATTTCATCCGGTGAGTTTTAGTTCGATTTCAGATCAAGGCTAGAAAGTATTTGTGCTGTCCCTTAATAGCAAGTTAAAGTATAATCAGACCTACACCAAGTCTAATAAAACCAGTCACAATATGCCATTGGTCTATGTCTAAGGATAATATGCAGCTTCACTTGAACGAGGAACCACGAGGGTTGAAGACTGACTAAATCTCAAGACGGGATGAGCCTTTCGTTTGATGAGCATAGCTTGGGGAAAAGAACAGAGTTTCTCAAATAGATCCTCGTCATTTAGAAGCATTGACCAAGCAGAATCCCTCTCAGGATTGGCCTGCCACTTCCAGTGGTTTCGAGGAGTGAAGTTGCCCTTGTTATACGTCCTTCCACAATAAAAATTGCAACAAAAACCATCGGCTTTGTACTGAGAATGTTATTAATAAAGGCTGGTGCCCTGTATTGAGAAAATTTTTTTGAATGTAAAATACTTAGATATATGAATTTAGATGGATAGTTAATATATGGGGAAAAAGAACTAATAGGGATATAGAAGTGATCATGAAATATATAGATATAGTTAAATGTCTTATGGCAGAACAGTTACCTTTGCTTGTTTACATGAAGCTGATAGTCGAGTGGCAAAGTTATAGTAGAAGTCAGTGTGTAACAGCTTAGAGGATGGCTTATAAAAATATGGTTGGGTGATATATTCAGTAGCCTAACGATCATAAGGATAACAAACTAGAAACTGGGCTATATGGAAAAAATTGTGTGGTAGGCAAGGGCCCATACGGGGCTGTAAAGTCAAAGTCGTATGTATGCAGACCAATAAAAAATATTTTTACTAGATTAAGTAACATAAAAAAGTTAACAGAAATAAAAATGTTTCATTAATAAGAACTTAGTTTTTGAGATTTAATTACAAAGACAGATAGTAGTATTCAAAAATATGTATTGGCTAATTTGAGAATAATAAAGTCTTAACCTCGGAAATGAGGAATTAACTCATTGTGTGCGGAACATGTACTAGTACGTTTTTTGACGATTGATACTTGAGCGCGGGACACGTACCAGTACGTTTTCTGATGATTGATCCTTGAGCTCGGGTCACGTACTAGTACGGGTTAATGTAACAACATGGTTCATTTGTGGGTACAAAAATAACGGTATATACAGGAAAACGAAGCCGAATGTTCTTGTCTACTACATAGATTCTGGAAAAATTTATACAAATAAAAACTAGTTTTTACATCAGTCGATGCGGAACCACAGAACGGGAAGGCTGATTAATTATCCTTGATATTATATATATTTATATTTATATATTATTTATATATTTCTATTTATATATTTGTTAATATATTTCAATATAAATACGAAAAGTTGGTTAAAAATTAAATAATTTTCGATCTATTGAGATTTAACTGAATAATTAAATTTATGGGCAAAACGCCCTCTCCCGGTACAATTCCACTACGAAATGTACCAGCACACAATGTATTAAGTAGGCTTAAGATCATAAGGATCACAAAGTAGAAACTGAGCTGTATGGAAAAGA
>CM063498.1:162183131-162235631 GCA_032207245.1 Pardosa pseudoannulata | reverse complement strand
GAGCCTGCAGGCTCTCGTATTAAGGCAAAGGGGTGCATCTTTCGTTTTAATGAGCACCATTAAGGTGAAAGAAAGACTTTGCTCAAGTAAATTTTGAAGCAGGGACCAAACAGAAGACCCACAGACTTGGCCTGCCAACTCCAGAGGTATTGATTGAGAACTTGGAGGACATTGTGACCACGAACATATTTTACGTATCCCAGTCACCTTTAACGAACACGGCGGATTCTTGGCCGGTACGGATTCCGAACTTGCAACCTCTCAGTCACGAGGTCATTGTTTTTGCCGACAGCTACCACGGCTCCCAACTAAATGTTCTAACAATGAAAATACACAGTATCGACTTTCTATGGTGAACCGTTTTTAAGTTATGTGAGATACACTCAAGAGCTAAATCATTATGATCACCTGTCAATAACGAGTTGTCCCACCTTTGGTGCGCAACACAGTTTCAACCCGCCTTTGCATGGATTCCACAAGTCCTTGGTAGATGGCCGGAGACAGATTGTACCAAATGTTTAAGCAACGGTTAAGCAAATCCGAGATATTGCGAATGGTCTGCTCTGCCACAACCACGGGTCCTAGAGAGGCCCAAGAGAACGTCCTCAAAGCATACTACCGCTACCACCGGCCAGTTTATGACCTACTATACATTGAGGGAGCAACTGTTCGCCTGGAAGACGGCGTATCCTGACACGGCTATCAGCGTGAGGAATGACAAACCTTGATTCATCTGATCAGGCAACTATCTTCCACTGATTCATGGACCAGTCGCGATGTTTCCGGATCACCGTAGGCGCAATTGTCGATGACGCTTGGTCAGCAAAGGCACACGAGTGGGACGTTTGCTGCGTAGCCCATATCCAACAGTGTCCGCTGAACAGTGTGCTTCGATACTATTCTACTTGACCCTGCATTGTATTGGGTTATCAGCAGAGCTACTGTCTGGCTCCGGTTTTGCTTCACCATGCGAGACAGTCTCCGACGACCTTTTTCTTTGATAGTGTGTGGACGTCCAACAAAATGTTCTTTACTGCTGGTTTCACCGTTATTCATCCACTTTGCATAAGTGCTAACAACTGTAGATGGCGAACAACCCACGAGTCTTGCAGTTTCGGAAATACTTGTTCCGATCCTTCGAGCCATTGCATTCTGCCCTCTATCAAAATCACTTAGATTCGCAGCCTTTCCCATCACACACAGAAGTAAATGAAAGAATGATTCTTCAGATTCTCCAGCAGCAGTTAAATACGACTTCCACCTGATCACGTGCCTTCCACGTCATCCAGGCGAGTTCATTGCAAAATGTAGGGGTGGTCATAATGTTTTGGCTCTTGAGTGTATATACTTACGTACAGACGTCAAAAGTAAACTAGTCGTCACTAGTTCAGGAATAGTCAAATTGGGCATTTGAAATTTCAGAATTAAAGTTTCCCTGTACGCACAATCAGACCTAACACTGAAACTGGTTAAAATTCAGTAAAATTCAGTCAGCAAAATTCGAAATAAGAATTTTCATTGAAATTGTATTGCAACAATTTATTTTGCCTTTAATACATCCTTTAGTTTGAGCAATAAATTAAAAATATAATAGCTAGAAAGTCATATGATGTCTGAATCAATTTCTTCAAGTTCCAGGATACAAAATCTAAGAAAAAGCATTCCTTTGCATAAAAAAATGGAATGAATATTTAAAAATGGATTTATTTTCATACGAAGAAACATTTTTTGCTTTCAAATGAGGTTGAAGAGATGACTGGGAATTAACTGTTTAAAATAGTTTTCTTATTAGTAAATTTAATGAGAAATTCTCTAGATAACATACTAAATAAACAGCTAAACCCTTACATTGTACTAATTCTGGAACAAAAATAATTTTGTTAATGCCCGAAACATGTTACACGTTTTTTTCATAATTAAGTTTAATTTTAATTAAGTTGATGCTTTGGGTACAGAGAAAGGTAATGAAAAAGTAATTGATCATTTTTCTGTGTGCGCTCTTTTTTGCTAAATATAGCGTATTTACTTTTTTTCTATGTTCTCCTAAAACTTTTTATTTAAACAGCTTTAATGTATTATTTTTTATCTAATTTATTTTTTAAGTTTGTCCAATATTTAAAATTTTTATATTTAAAAAAATTTTTTACTTTTACTTTTTAAAATTTTTTATATATTAAACTACAAACATTTCCACCCATTTTAATACTGTAATTTTAATTATAACGGAATGAGAGTTTTAGCAAGCGAAGTTATTTGTAACATATGAAAATTTGTAAGTAATTTAAATTTTAAATGCTCTTTCTTATGTTTCATATTTTTTTTTATTTTCTGGTTTACAATATCTTAATAGACTATTCCTAATACCTTTGTTAAACGCCATGTAATGATGCAAGTTTATATGCATAACTTACATATCAAGTAATTTAATTATCAATATCTATAATTTAATTATAATTTTAATTATAACGGAATGACAATTTTAGCAAGCGGAATTATTTGTATCAAATGAAAATTTGTAAGTAATTTAAATTTTAAATACTCTTTCTTATGTTTCATATTTTTTTTTTATTTTCTGGTTTACAATATCTTAATAGACTATTCCTAATACCTTTGTTAAACGCCATGTAATGATGCAAGTTTATATGCATGACTTACATATCAAGTAATTTAAGTATCAATATCTATAATTTAATTATATCTATAATTTAATTGTAATTTTAATTATAACGGAATGAAAATTTTAGCAAGCGGAATTATTTGTAACAAATGAAAATTTGTAAGTAATTTAAATTTTAAATGCTCTTACTTATGTTTAATATTTTTTTTTATTTTCTGGTTTACAATATCTTAATAGACTATTCCTAATACCTTTGTTAAACGCCATGTAATGATGCAAGTTTATATGCATGACTTACATATCAAGTAATTTAATTATCAATATCTATAATTTAATTATATCTATAATTTAATTATAATTTTAATTATAACGGAATGACAATTTTAGCAAGCGGAATTATTTGTAACAAATGAAAATTTGTAAGTAATTTAAATTTTAAATGCTCTTTCTTATGTTTCATATTTTTTTTTATTTTCTGGTTCACAATATCTTAATAAACTATTCCTAATACCTTTGTTAAACACCATGCAATGATGCAAGTTTATATGCATAACTTACATATCAAGTAATTTAATTATCAATATCTATAATTTAATTATATCTATAATTTAATTATAATTTTAATTATAACGGAATGACAATTTTAGCAAGCGGAATTATTTGTAACAAATGAAAATTTGTAGGTAATTTAAATTTTAAATGCTGTTTCTTATGTTTCATATTTTTTTTATTTTCTTGTTTACAATATCTTAATAGACTATTCCTAATACCTTTGTTAAACGCCATGCAATGATGCAAGTTTATATGCATGACTTACATATCAAATAATTTAATTATCATCATTATATTTTTAAATATTAAAAATTTAGATTATTTACTATTTTTTTATTTCGAAATAAATAGTTTATTGAGGAAACTTAAATGATGTATATTGTAATCGTTATATTTTTAAATATTAAAAATTTAGATTATTTATTATTATTTTTTGATTTCGAAATAAATAAATTATGGATGTATTTTAAATGATGTATATTGTAAAGTGTTAATAATGTTTGAGAAATAATATGTATTATGAATATAAAATATATATTGATATAAAAAGATATTCTCTAGTTTTTTAGTTTAATACAAAGAGTAAAACAAAATCTTTATAAAATTAATTTACCAAATAATGAACGTTATAAACTTTTCTAATAAACATTATATATTTCTCTAAATAAGTTGCAAAAATATCTGTTGAATAGAGTCTTAAAGATATTTTTTATATTAGTTTCTGTTAATTTTTCGACTTCTTGGGAGCCTTATATCTCTTATGAACATTAGAGTTTTTTTTTATAAATTATCAACTTGCGTTCTGAGCTATGAAGTTTCTTTCGCAGGAAAAGTAAACTAATCCCATTAAAAATGTCTCTATAAATAGTTTATAGAGGCATTTTAAATAATGTATATCATAATCATTATATTTTTAAATATTAAAAATTTAGATTATATATTATTTTTTTTATTTAGAAATAAATAATTTATGGATGGATTTTAAGTGATGTATAATGTAAAGACAAAGTGTCAATTATGTTTGAGAAATAATATGTATTATGAATATAAAATATATACTAATATCTTGATCCAAAGATATTCTCTAATTTTTTACTTTAATACAAAGATAAAACAAAATCATTATAAAATTAATTTACCAAATAATGAACTTTATAAACTTTTCTAATGAACATTATTTATTTCTCTAAATAAGTGGCAAAAATATATGTTGAATAGAGTCTTAAAGATATTATTCATGTTATTTTCTGTTAATTTTTCAACTCCTTAGGAGCCTTAAATCTCTTATGAACATTAGGAAGTTTTTTTTTATATAAATTAATAACTTGCGTACTGAGCTATGAAGTTTTGTTCGCTTAAAAAGTAAACGAATCCATTTGAAATGTCTCAAAAAATCTTTTGTTTGATAATTTGTTTTTTTGTTTAAAACAAATAAAGTGTTTTTTCTTGCACCGAAAGTGACGTCATACTTAGTTTATCGTATTTTTTTCGTAAACTATGGATCGTACAGGAAAGCTTCTTTGAGCAGTTATTATATACTCCCAACGAGGAATCTAGTTGTGCTGAGTTTATGATTTCGTTTTGGAACACCCTATATATTGCATATTTTGGGAATTACTGAAATATATAAATAAGTGTCCTAAATAAAGGTTTAAAAATACTACAAGAGATAAATGTAGTAATAAAATGTTAAATGTACCTCGTATACAATAAAATAAGTCGGTATATTAATTTTAAACTTCAATTTCATTTACATTATTGAATCTCAATCTAAATTTAGAAAAATTCGAATTCTTCGTAAAAATTGAAGCTTTAATGATAAAAAAAATATTTCGATAAATGGACAGTAATAAGAAATCACTCGAAAATAGTACTAAAAAATGCTCAAGAAATATATTTAGCTTGCTAGCTTTACTTTAACCTCATTTAACTCTATACATATGTGTAAAATAATATATATATAAATCATTTTTGAAATCAAAGATGTAAATTATTTAAATTTAAGAAAGTATCTTTTAAAGCAAATTAATGACGAAGAATTTTTGGTATGATTCTATAGGTTCACTGAAACGCAGTTGACAAACATAATTATTTAATGGATGTCAACATAATATTATATTCTTTGTCTGTTAAACCTATCTCATTTAAAGATAAATGTATTTTTTCCGGAACGAAAGAAAATAAATGTTATACCATTTTTCATTTAGGCTTAAGCTAGTCGGTTTCCATCTATCTGATTCTACTCTATTTGGAAATCATTCAAGATCTGAAATAAGTTTTAAGATGTTTGATTGAACGGAAATGACAAAAAGAAACATGGTCGCGACGTTGTATCTGAAGCTTTAGACTTTTACACTTGTGCTTCTATTGTTTAATTTATACTGAATATAAATTTAACTTTGATAATCTAGAATAGAATTCATCGTAGAAAACTTTTAAAGAACATCCGATGTCTTTTAGTGAACAGACAATCAAATAAAAAATGCAGTTTCGATTTTTGATGTCACTTTTGAAGTTTTTTGACCTGTTAACGCATCATTGATCGGCAATGTTTGAAGGGATTCTGTACGTTTTAATCTCAAATTTAGCTGCCATGCATTGTTATTTAAGCTCTTTATTTGTTAAGTTTATTATTCTTTAAAGATTAATGCATTTTTACCTAATGAAGGGAAATAAATGTTACACCATTTTCCGTACTAGCTAAACACTTTCTATCTATCTGATTCTGCACTATTTGGAAATAGTTCTGTACTTGGCATAAGGGCTAAGATATTTAAATGAATGGAAGTTCCAAAAGAAACACGGCTGTAACGTTATTTCCATTGCTTTAAAGTTTTACGCTTGTTATTATTTCTAAATTTATACTGAATATAAATTTAACTTTGATAACCTAGAATAGAATTCATCATAGAAAACTTTTAAAGAACATCTGATGTCTTTTAGGGATAAGACAATCAAATAAAAATGCAGTTTCGATTTCTGATGTCACCTTTGCAGTTTTTTGACCTGATAACGCAGCATTGATCGACAGTGTTTGAAGGTATTCTGTACGTTTTAATCTCAAATTTATCTACCATGCATTGCTATTTAAGCTCTTTATTTGTTAAGTTTACTATTCTTTGAAGATAAATGCATTTTTACCTAATGAAGGGAAATAAATGTTACACCATTTTCCGTAATAGCTAAACACTTTCTATCTATCTGATTCTACATTATTTAGAAATAATTCAGTACTTGGTATAAGTGCTAATATGTTTAAATGAATGGAAGTTCCAAAAGAAACAAGGCTGTAACGTTATTTCCATTGCTTTAAAGTTTTACGCTTGTTATTATTTCTAAATTTATACTGAATATAAATTTAACTTTATAACCCAGAATAGAATTCAACATAGAAAACTTTTAAAGACCATCCGATGTCTTTTAGTGAACAGACAATCAAATAGAAAATGTAGTTTAGATTTTTGATGTCACCTTTGAAGTTTTTTGACCTCTTAATGTATCATTGATCGACAATGTTTGAAGGTATTCTGTACGTTTTAATCTCAAATTTTCTGCCATGCATTGCTATTTAAGCTCTTTATTTGTTAAGTTTATTATTATTTGAAGATAAATGCATTTTTACCTAATGAAGGGAAATAAATGTTACATCATTTTCCGTACTAGCTAAACACTTTCTATCTATCAGATTCTACACTATTTGGAAATAGTTCAGTACTTGGTATAAGTGTTAAGATGTTTAAATGAATGGAAGTTCCAAATGAAACATGGATGTAACGTTATTTCTGTTGCTTTAGACTTTTACGCTTGTTATTATTTCTAAATTTATACTGAATATAAATTTAACTTTGATAACCTAGAATAGAATTCATCATAGAAAACTTTTAAAGAACATCTGATGTCTTTTAGTAAAAAGACAATCAAACAAAAAATGCAGTTTCGATTTCTGATGTCATCTTTGAAGTTTTTTGACCTGATAACGCACCATTGATCGACAGTGTTTGAAGAGATTCTGTCCGTTTTAATATCAAATTTCGCTACCATGCCTTGTTATTTAAGATCTTTATTTGTCAAGTTTATTATTCTTTAAAGATAAATGCATTTTTACCTAATGAAGGGAAATAAATGTTACATCATTTTCCGTAATAGCTAAACATTTTCTATCTGATTCTACACTATTTGGAAATAGTTCAGTACTTGGTATAAATGTTAAGATATTTAAATGAATGGAAGCTCCAAAAGAAATACTGTTGTAACGTTATTTCCAATGCTTTAAACTTTTACGCTTGTTATTATTTCTAAATTTATACTGAATATAAATTTAACTTTCATAACCTAGAATAGAATTCATCATAGAAAAGTTTTAAGTAACATCTGATGTCTTTTTGTGAAAAGACAATCAAACAAAAAATATAGTTTCGATTTCTGATGTCATCTTTGAAGTTTTTTTTACCTGTTAACGCACCATTGATCGACAATGTTTGAAGCAATTCTGTACGTTTTAATCTCAAATTTAGCTGCCATGCATTGCTATTTAAGCTCTTTATTTGCTAAGTTTACTATTCTTTAAAGATAAATGCATTTTTACCTAATGAAGGGAAATAAATGTTACACCATTTCCGTAATAGATAAACACTTTCTATCTATGTTATTCTACACTATTTGGAAATAGTTCAGTACTTGGTATAAATGTTAAGATATTTAAACGCACCACTGATCAGCACTGTTGAAGGGATTCTGTACGTTTTAATCTTAAATTTAGCTGCCACGCATTGTTATTTAAGCTCTTTATTTATTAAGTTTATTATTTTTTAGAGATAAATGCATTTTTACCCAATAAAGGTCGTAACATTTATTTTTACCAAATAAATGTTACACTATTTTTCCATAATAGCTAGACACTTTTTATCTATCTGATTCTACACTATTTGGAAATAGTTCAGTGCTTGGTATAAGTTCTAAGATATTCAAATGAATGGAAGTTCCAAAAGAAACACGGTTGTTCCAATTCTTTAAACTTTTATGTTTGTTATTATATCTAAATTTATACTGAATATAAATTTAACTAACAGGTCTTAATAGAAAATGTCCTCTAGAATAACTTTAAAAATTGATTCTGATGTCATCCTTTACATTTTCATCTATTTATTAACTCATCACTGGTCAATGATTTCAAGTAAAACACTAAATACTTTTTGAAATCTTTGATTAATATAATTAATAACAAGATATTTCTATTGGACATGCTCTTCTTATACTAAATCGGAGAGAATATAACAAATAATTTCGGCTATCATTTCTGTCTTCTAAGAATGTAGCTAAGAAATTTAATGTCTCCCCAGTGTAATGGTGAAGAATAACGGTGCTTAGTTTCTCAAGATTAAAAGGTAATGTTTTTGTGTTTTATGTCTCAGAATCAAATCATAATCCTTGGGGTATTCTAATCATTTTCGGTTTTTTGGGGTTAGAACAAGAATGTAAATTCGTTAAACAAAACAATCCTTTTAGTGAAACAATGTTTGGGATGGGTCAGCGAGATGGGTCATTTTGACCCAATTGTCCAATTTTCACACAACGTGACTAATGAAATTAAAACACATGACTTTTCCTAATTTTATACCTATAAAAATCTATGAAAATATAAAATTGAAGAATCTATGTATATGTAAAAATATACAATATATATATATATATATCTATATCTATATCTATATCTCTCTCTCTCTCTCTCTCTCTCTCTCTCTATATATATATATATATATATATATATATATATATATATATATATATATATATATGACACTGAAGAGTGATTAAGACATGGAAGACACATTTGATCATACATAAAAACTTCTTGTATACTCTTCTTCTATCTATTATAATTCCTCTGTCCATGGCAATGCCATTAGATATCCTTTGTTCTCATATTTTGTCACGACAAGCGTGGATGATGTTATCATCCCGAGTTCCCGCTCAGAACTGTCTTTTTTAGCGTTGCAACCTAATCAAATTCCTAAGTCTACTTTTGCTTCAGATTCATTACTCTGTATAGTTCCAATCGAGGGTGTGTCTTTCTTCTATTACGTTATCATTAATGAGTTTTAACTATTTTTGACTATAACTCGCTTAATTCTTAAACCCCATTTTTAAACCTAACATACATATGTAATAATATCAATATCTAAGCCCCCTAAAGTCTATCCAAAATCATCCCTTTTCTCCATTCATTATTCTAAATGTTAATTTCTCCTCTTTATATTAGTCCTGTTTTCCCAGCCATCATACTTGAACGGGGAAGTTTTTAATTCATTCAACTTAACCCCGGAACTATTTCTCAAAATCTCATTTTATATCTGGCATTTTAATAAGAAAGTAATAACTCCCAGGAAAAATCTGTAACGATCAGCAATAATAATCATCGTGAACGCAGCACTTTGCCAGATATCTGTTGTCAAAGATCACTTTCTTTAATTGTTTTCCACCAGATTTAAATTCCCCATGGTGCTTGATTCTCTCTCGCTGAAGGTTGGCTTTGCTAGATCATTGCAGAGAGCATTCTGACATTGTCCGGTTCAGATTTCTCTGGTTTTTGGCCTAATTTTGAGAAGATGAAACAAAAATTTTATTCGGCAGCGACGAATGATGTTTTTATTCATGGCAGAAGTGTAACGGGACTCTTGGCAGACCAGTATGCCCGGGCTGAGGAAAATAATAGGGGTAATTTAAAGAGGTTTTCCCTTATAAATATGGGTCCATTTAGTCAATCATTTCATATATATATATATATATATATATATATATATATATATATATATATATATGTGTGTGTGTGTGTGTGTGTGTGTGAAAGAGAGAGAGATCTAAAGAAGGGGTAGTTGTAAATTACGTGAGTTATAAGCGATTTTAAACAGGGAACTCTTTTATAATAATAAAATAAATGAAAAAGATTTTCTGATAATCTAGTCAGGCGGAAGCATTTTGGAAGTTTTGATGAGTTTGCAAACAGATAAGAGTCAGTTAGCGCGTGGACATGGAGCTGTCAACACCTTCTCCAAGCTTAGCTCCGACACGAAAAATGAAAATGGCGCAAGTTGCTATCAAGAAAGACTGTTTTCCATTCGCCTTAACACTGGATCACGATATATATATATGTATATATATGTGTATATATGTATATATATGTGTATATATGTATATATATATATATATATATACATGTATATATATAATATATATATGTATATATTTATATATATACATATATATATGTATATATGTATGTATATATATATATATATATATATATATATCTATGTGTATATATATATGTGTGTATATATATATATATATATATATATATATATATATATACATATGTACATATATATATAAGTATATATATATATGCATATGTATATATATATGTATATGTATATATATATATATATATATATATATATATATATATATATATATATATATATATATATATATATATATATATATATATATATATATATATATATATATATATATATATATATATATATATACTCAAACCACGTCTGAACTGTGCAAGAACCCTTGACTGGTAAGAAACTCAATAATTCTATTAAAGTTATCTATATATTTTCTAACTATATATACGTTTCGATATTTTAATATCTTATTATATTTTATAAATTATCATAATAATTAAATGTCCAAAAATGAATGAATGTTATAGTACATTAATACTGTGTATTTTTTTAAATAACAACACGGATTCATATTAATAGGGATAAGTTTGACTCAGCCAGTGATTTTAACTACATCAGTTCTAGTGTTAAAATACAGTAAATACTACGATTTTAAGATATATTATTACTTAACACTACTCAACGTAACCGGAAATGATACGGTGAAAAGGTGTAAAAATCACTGAAGTTTAATTCAAGCTACTCCCGAGTTAATAGGCCCTATTTCAGGTGAAGTCAGTACTCTAGAAAACTAGTTGAAGAACAATGCCATTCGTCTCGAGGTCCTGACAATTTTTACGATTATTGCATTAAGAAAAGGAGAGGTATTTTATTTATGCGCATTGCTCTTCAAAGGGAAACAAAATACTCCACCCTTGCTGTGGAATAATTTACACTAGAAAACTTTAATTATTGGTTATTAACTACTAATGCTCCTTATTGCTAAAGCACTTTAAGAATTGTTTATCCTTCAAGGATATTTTTCTTTTTTACAATTCTACAAAAAGGAAGGGTAGGATTTGTGAAATTTCCGAGTTTACAATTGAGACAATAACATTATTTGTGGGAAAAATAAAAGTCAGAGCTAATGCCATACACACAGAAATATGCTTGCATCATCACACATCAATGTTAATTACTATTCTCTATCATCTCAAATACTTCTGCATTTGAACTAAATTTTTTTATGCCGCCACCCACTCAATTAGAGTAGCTATATTAATTCTGACGAAATCCGTATACTATTATATATTGGGGAAATAGAACTTCTCTTACAGTTATCACTCAGACATTAAAACTACTTGGGAAGAAAAAGTGCCGGTGCCGTCTGAAATTACCAATAATTTCCCCATCACCTAAATAAACTTTTCTCCCAGTCAATCGAAAGTATTTAGTTTATTTACAAAAGTATTAGATATCGTGTCTAGTATTCTTTACTTTTAAAAGAATTTTTTTTCTTGGGAAACTTGAAGTTGAGAAATGAATAAGGTAGCTATTAATTACGAAGAGGGCATTTAGATTAAAATCCTGCAGTTTCAAAAATTACCCATATGCAAAGTGAAATTTTTACCGTGTTTGTAATGTACATTCGGTAGTACAGGTAGTACATTCTCAATTTATAATCTTTTGTAGCCTTTAAGCGTCGTTATTTTTATTCTTGATTTTTGGCACTTGTTTTTTAAATGATGAATTTATTTAGCAACATGAATTCCAGATTTTGATGTTAAGTTTCTGAATTCATGACACATTCAGGACAAAAAGAAATCATTTCATTAACTTCCAACTTAGATACATTCAATGCTCTACTGTTGCTCACAGGGTTGGTCTTTATGGTATAATGTTTGAAGTACAAAACTTCAATTAGAGACTGCATTTGTAGACTTTATTGTGCTTAGTTGGTAAGTAGCTCTACTGCCAAACTAGCTAAACTAGGGGTTAATTAGACAGGAATCTTGAAGGTGATTTCGAATGGACCTGAGAATCCGATCCTTCATCAGGATTTAAACCCGTGGATATTACCGACTCGGCCGTCGTCAGTCGAAACTTAATTTTGAAATATAACTACCTTGGCTTTTTCAGAAGGAAGTCCTTTTAGTAAATTTCAGGAATTGTTTCATTTTGTTGTTCCTTGCAGTTTTATGCTATTTATCCTGAAAAGATAATTTCTCAGTAGCATGGCTGTAAAGTTTAGTTCGTATCTCCGATTTTTTTTATGAAAATATTTAATTACTTTTCTGTATTTACATGGTAAAAGGAGTACATCATCTCGAGGAAGTGTGCAACTATATCATGAGAACTCGTAGTAAGATAAGCTTGTGAATGAGTAAATCGATACCTCATAAGTAATATTTTAGTTTAATTCTGCAAATTAGAAGATACTTTTCTTCAAAGCTATTCCCCAGTAGCAAGGCTGTAAAGTTTACTTGGGATCTCCAATTTTTTTTATGGAAATATTTAATTACTTTTCTGTATTTACTTCAGCACATGGTAAGATGAGTACAGTATCTCGAGGAAGTGTATAACTATGTCCTGAAAAATCATAGTAAGATGATCTCATGTATGAGTAAATTGATATCTCATGTGTAGTATTTTTGTTGAATTACGTCATTTTGAAGATACCTAGTCCTCTTAAGTTTTCTTTCTGTTTACATTCCCGAAAAAATTTTCCCTTGTATGAAGTTTACTTCAGGTCTCACAACATTGTTTATGGAAAAATTCAATTACCATTTTGTAGTCTCTCGAGCATTTAATACATGAGTACAGGGCAACAATATCCTGAGAATTTGCAGTACTAAGATCTTATAAATGAGTTAAATCTATAATCTTACGAGTATTTGTTAAATTTTGTCATTTTAAAGATCCCTCGATTACGGTGATCACATAATGAGCATTTTATTTTTTTTACCAAAACATGCCACTTTGATGATTTATTGAACACTAGAATTTAATGACAGTTGACACACACGAAATTTTTTTCGTCTGTTTATTGCAATTTTATTCAGTATTATAACAAGTTTACTTACGGTCTCACAACTATGTTTATGGAAATATTTAATTACTCTTCCATATTCACTCGAGCGTGTAGTAAGATGAGTACAGCCTTTCCAGGAAGTGTACGGCGATATCCTGAGAACACGTACTACGATGATCTCATGAATGAGTAAGTCGGTCAGCAGTGTGTGTTGCTTAAAAAGCGTTCTGAACCGATTTAGAGCAGAAGGCATGAGGAATGCTGTGGTTTGCCATTGCTGAGAGGAAATTTCTTTATTTTTTTCGTCTACGTTAGAGAAATCAAAAGCATGGAACACTAGAGGAGGTAAAAGCTCGAAAGAGAGAGTGTGGGAAAGAGAGGAAAAAAAGGATGCGTCCGGATATATTTAGATCTTCAACGATGTTCACTCCGAGAGAGAGAATTGTGGTTTTACCCACAGTTGTTTACCCTATTGAATCTTTACTTGTTTATGTAATTAAGGAAATAAAACTTAATATTCTGATTCACAAAGCAATTATTGTATTTTTGAAATGAAGGATAATCCAAAGCAACAATTCAAAATGACACGTGTGTGACTTACAGTTGCATATCTAATACATTCATAATACACACTCGTACGCACCCCCCCCTATATATATATATATATATATATATATATATATATATATATATATATATATATATATATATATATATATGTACACATATATATATATATATACATATATACATATATACATATATACATATACATATATATATATACATATACATATATATATACATATATATACATACATATATATATATATAACATATATATATACATATATATATATATATACATATATATATATATATACATATATATACATATACATATATATATATACATATATATACTTATATATATGTTTATATATATATATATATATATATATATATATATATATATATATATATATATATATATATATATATGCACATACACGCACAAGAAATTAAAATACTTTAAAGTCTTTATCCCCAACTCATAGAGTGACTTCAACCCGGAAAGTATGGAGACAGATTAATGAAAGTCAATCTCTAAATTTATGTTTACCGAGAACTAAGCTTTTATTTCTAATTGAAATGCCGATGAGCGGAAAATTTCTAAATTACCACGTTGATAAGTTAAAAAATATGATTAAGATGGGGAATACATTATGTTTCGAATTATTATCGTCTTATAAGAGCTATTATTTATTTCAGAAATGTTTCTATGAGACTAATAAAGATAAGTCATTTTGTAATAGATATATATATTCTGTATCAATAACTTCCCCCTAGTTACTTATAAAAATAATTACCTTTGCAGTTTTCTTTATTCAAAGGGAAGGATTATTAAAAATTAAAACTAATTAGTAATTTTAACAGAAGTATCGCAAATTAAGTAATTTTAAAATTAAAACAAAGGAAAAAATTTGTAACAGATTGTGTAATTGTATGAAGCACAAAGAAGTAAATAAATTTTATTCGTTTTTCAACATTACTGTACTAAGACCTGTTTTTAAAATAATAAGCATTACTTAATTTAATAATATATATTAAGTTTGGGAAAAAGAAATCCATTATTTTTTTTTCGGTAGATGGTTGTAGTGATCGATATCTCGTAAAGTATCGATTAAACAATTTCAGTTTATGCTCATTTTAAAGGTGATATTTCACACTAATAAATTTTTTTATTGTTTCTTGTTTGGTCCATTCAGTTGTAAGTTACAGAGTGTTAAAAATGGAAGTCAACAAAGAGAAAATTCGGTACATTTTACAGTTTTCCTTTGATAAGATTGAAAATGCAATCCAGGTGGCTATAATTGTGAATGGTGTTTATGGTGCTGATACTGTAACAGCTAATTAAGTTCTAATTTGGTTTCGTTGATTCCTGTTCAGGCATTTTTATGTTAAAAATGTACCTCGCACAGGCAGACCCGTCGTCGAAAATGTCAATAAAATCACAGAAATAATCCAATTGACCGACATGTTAGTAGTCGTAGCATCGTCGAGGAGCTAAAGATCAACCATGAAACAGATTTAAACCATTTGCGCAAAGTTGGATTCAAAAAGAAGCTCGGTGTTTGGGTATCACACCAATTAACACCAAAAAACATGACGGATCGAATTTCCGTCTGCGAAGCCTTAGCCAAACGGAATAATATCGAACCATTTTTTAAACAGATGGTGATTGGGGATGAGAAATGGGTCAAATACGACAATATTGTGTGAAAACGATAGTTGTCAAAGCTCGATGAAGCAGCTCAAACGGTAGCCAAATCAGGACTAACGGCCAGGAAGGTTCTACTGTGTATTTGGTGGAACTGAAAGAGAATCATTTATTATAAGTTGCTTCCGCATGGCCAAACACTAAATTCAGATCTCTACTGTCAACAACTGGACCGTTTGAAGCTAGCGATTGACCAGAAACGGTCAGAATTGGCTAACGGAAGAGGTGTTGTGTTCCATCAGGACAACGCCAGGCCATACACGTCTATACTGACTCTCTAGAAACTCATGGAGCTTTGTTGAGAAGTTTTAATGCATCCACCATATAGTCCAGACATGGCACCAAGCGATTACCACCTTTTTCTCGTATTGCAAAACTTCCTGAGTGATAAAAATTGGGATCAAGAGAAGATTGTGAAAATCGATTACTAGAGTTTTTCGCCAATAAGAACTGAGGCTTCTATGAGCGGCATTATTAAGCTACCTTTAAAATGGCAACACATTTTACAACAAAGCGGCGCATATTTGACTCAAATAGGACAATCCGAAACATGTTAAAAAAGTTATTAATTTCACTCAAAAATAATGGATTTCTTTTTCTCCCAACCTCTAATATATTTATAATAATATAATATAACCCTAGTACGGGCGCTGTGGAGTTCCAATTTAATTTAATTACCATTGTTTTCTGTTATTTCTAGTAGTTACTAGAACATTCTTTACTTTAGTGGATCAGTGTTGCAGAATATCCCCGTATTGTATAAACGAGCCAGTAATTTAGCACATCGGTTTGGTCTGTGTTCTGTCAATCATGTTTTGGGTCATAATGCAAGATCTTTGAACTTTTGTTCAAGTTTCTTATTTATTTTTATCTATTAGTTACAATATATATATATATTAATATATATATATTAATATATATATATATATATATATATATATATATATACATACATACATACATATATATATATATATACATACATACAAATATACACACATATATATATATATATAATACATACATATATATATATACATACATACATACATACATACATACATACATATATGTAATGAGACTGACTTCTCGATGGGGGGTTGCAGTCATGGCCATAAAAATGATACCGTTTCAGCTAAAGACCTTTATTAAGATAACTTTGAAGGACGGGTTCCCACTTCATTATAGGGACAAACTGAAGGGCATGAAGTTCTATGTACAAGACAATTAACACCTGGGTCAACATCTGTGGGAAAATATCTCTAGAAAAATCTGTCTCCGCTAGCGTGTATCTCCTTTTTATTTGGAAATTTCCTAAATTGTCCGCTAGGGCCATGTAAGTTTATAATTGCCCAGGCCCCTTCTCTGAGGGCGTAACCTGTAGCCCCAGTGGTCAATTTAGGTTAGGGGTTAAAAAGGGGAATGGAAAATGACGCTGGAATTTTTGCCCTTGATTCAAGTTTTGAAAACCCCTGAGAATTTTCCTTGCAATATCCTGAAACTTATATTAATTGCCTTAAGCAAATTTTTCAACTTCAGCTCCCTCAAAAATTATTAAGTGACCGTAATGCTGCATTTACATCTTCGAAATTTAAACATTTTCTTAAAAACCATAATGTGACGCAATTACTGACGTCTGCCCATAGACCTCAAACTAATGGAAAATGACGCGGGAATTTTTACTCTTGATTCAAGTTTTGAAAACCCCTGAGAATTTTCCTTACAAAAGGTGATTCTCAACCTTTTTTATGCTATCGCTCCCCTACGGTGTCGAAATGTGTTCAACTTCTCCTATCCAGTCGAAATGTGTTCAATGCACCCCCTTTGTAATTTAAAGCGTAAGGTAAGAGAAATACTCAATTATAAGAAACAAAATGCTTAAGTAATTAATGCAATAAATTTATTTAGTTTTTTTTAAAATTAAGTTTGAAATCCAAAACCTGCTCACACGCCACTCTACCGCCCGAAACAAGTTCACTGCCCACCAGCATAATCTCACCGCCCCCGTTGAGAACCACTCATGTAGACCAATTAAACGCAGTGGTTCATTAAGACACAAATGTAATTAACAGCCTTGGTAATATAGTTTTCATTTTGCGGGACATAAACCTTAGACAATTTACTTCCTAACGTGCTACGCATGCGCGTCTTAACCTGAACCACGGACAAGTAAGAAGTGAAAAGAAGAATCTTTTTAATGTGACCCATCGGCAATTTAGCAAACGCGGCACTCTCTTTGTAAATATTAAAGACAAAGTAAACTATATCTGGAAACAAATGTAGGTATTTTGTATAAAATCCCAATGACGGTCCGAGAAAATTCTGATAGGTTTTCAAATCTTAAGTCAAGGGCAAAAGACCCCGCGTTCCTTTGACTTCTCCTTTCTAACCCCTAGCCTAAATTGATCACTGGGGCTACAGTTTTAGCCCTTGGAGAAGGGGTCTAATCAATTACAACTCTATATTTCCCTAACAGCGAATTTAGGGAATTCAGAAATATTCAACAGAAGAGAATAGACGTGTTCAAGAAAATAATATTTCCATTTTACAACACAAATAAACTAACATTTATTAAACATAAAAAATGATATCCAGTACTATTAGGCCTGGCATGCCTGCAATAAATTTGCCATATGCACGTTAATATGTGGCAAGCAGGGGTTCAGTGAAATCACACAATTACAGAAAAGTTAGTATACTTACAATAGAAAACAACGCCCTTTCACGGCTTTTCATATACGTGAGGAATAAATTCCGATATACACACATCGTGAAGTCAGTCTTACTCTCTCTCTCTCTCTCTCTCTCTCTATATATATATATATATATATATATATATATATTTAAATATATTTATATATATATATATATATATATATATATATATATATATATGTGTGTGTGTGTGTGCGTGTGTCAAGTCTAAAAAAGGGGTAGTTGGAATTTACGTGAGTTATAAGTGATTTTAAATAGGGAACTCTTTTATGATAATAAATTAAATGAAAAAGACTCAAGCTCGCGTAAGCTTTTGGGATTATCCGGTTAAGATATTTGAAGAATGTGATGATGAAGCGAACCGATATGAATCACTTAGCTCGTGAATATAGAGCTCTACGCACACTCTACGCATGTCTCTGCCACAAACAAATGAAAATAGCTCTAGTTTTGTTTTTAAATGAAACTATGATTTAATAAACTTATTATTATCAAGAAAGACTGTGTTCCATTACCTTAACACTGGATCATATCATATATATATATATATATATATATATATATATATATATATATATATATATATATATATATATATATATATATATATATATATATATATATATATATATATATATATATATATATATGTATATATATATGATATGTTATATATATGTATATATATATATATATATGTATATATATGTATATATATGTATATATATATATATATATTTATATACATATATATATATACATACATACACACATATATGTGTGTGTGTGTGTGTTCTTAATTGTGTTATAATCGGTCATAACGTAAATTGTTCAAACCTGTTGATATGATCTTAATAATTATAGTTATTACGCAATGACACATATTACATCGCAGCATATAATGAAGTTTACTGGAGGAGATCAGGTAGCATCTGTTATTAGCTTCAAATACAAACTGGTACTTCTGCTAATCTACGTATTTTAAAAATATAATTAGCTCTAATTTAAAATGTGTTACTTTATGACTTAAAACTGTGCTAATGATAAATATTACATACTACTACACTAATTATACAGTAGACTATACATGTTATAAGGAAAATTCTTTTCCACATGATCCATCTCCAATTTTAAAGATTCACTAGTTATCGATTACGAGAGGTCGACTGGAGTTAATGATCTCTGTCTCTTAACTAATCCCCCAGCAGATAACCTGTTAGATTACTAGCATAATTGAAAATTCAGCACCCATGTCTGGAATTCCATGAATATTTATGGCAAGATAAGACATCAAAAGAGGCACTTTCTTTTATGGTGTAATACAATACTGATTCTTTACGAAAATTTATATCTCACTCGATATCTTTGCATTATTTTCGACACTATTCAGAACTTCGTTCCAATTTATGTCACAAGAGAAGTTTAAAATATGAAATTTTGTATTTATGTATTATGTACGGGGAAAAATGTTGGCCATGTTTACTTTTTAAATATAAAAAATATGTTTTAAAAAAATTAATGATTTATAAAGTTAGGCTCAATATTTACATTAAGCTAATAGCTTTTTAAGTAATAAAATTAAAAGGGCAAAAAATTAGAATTTAAGATACACCTTTTTCCCTTTTTTTAAGATTATCTAATTATTACAAAATAATACTCAAGAAAAATGCATCCTTAATTCTTATTAACATATACTGATACTTTTTTTCCAATAGATTCAATGTAATATTGTTGAGCATTCAATTTGTTACTCCTTACTTAGCTGATATTCCTAATGACACAGGCATTTGAACAAGGGATCTGGTATCTTTTAACTTTTGCAATTGTTGATAGTATTTTCAATCTTATTATTTATATATATATATATATATATATATATATATATATATATATATATATATATATATATAAATATATATATACATATATAAATATATATATATATATATATATATATATATATATATATATATATATATATATATATATATATACATATATATATATATATATATATATATATACATATATATATATATATATATATATATATATATACATATATACATATATATATATATATATATACATATATATACATATATATACATATATATACATATATATATATATACACACACACACACACTCATATATATATATATAACTTATTTCAAGCATATATATGTGGGAGATTTATTCCCGCGGTGGAAAAGATGCACAAAAGCTTAACTAACACGAACTTATTTAATTAAACTATTTACAAATTATTTACAAATTATGTGGTGTCTAGGGACAATTAAAATAAAACTGGACATCAGTGCCCGTCTGGCATAACATCAGCTTCCGTCTTGGCTATCAATCGGTCATCGAGAAGTGCCGTCTGCACTCGGTACCGTCCTACCCACGTCAGGCCTCCGTCAATATCGGCGTTCCACTGGGGAGGGTTGTTGCCATACCGTAAAAGTAGAACTTCGCTTGCTCGAAGTAAATTCACCTTTCTGAGTATTGCCAAGTGTACCATGCCTACATATATATATATATATATATATATATATATATATATATATGTATATATATATATATATATATATATATATATATATATATATATATATATATATATAATATATATATATATATATATATATATATATATTATATACATATATATATATATATATATATATATATATATATAACAGTAAAAATTGAAGTTGATCGAGGTTTTAAATTATGAGACCGGCGTTGTTGTGTTTCCGAGTTTGATGGTCACGTGACAGGGAGAGAGAAGTATTCCATTAAATGACGGAATGTGGTGCTTGGCGTAAGGCCTACGTATTTCGATATGGAAATAAAAGTTATTAACTACGACTACCTTATGTGATTGGTATTATGACTTTATTATTGTGATTGGCGATGAACTCCTGAATATGTTACATATATATATATATATATATATATATATATATATAAATATAATATATATATATATATATATATATATATATATATATATATATATATATATATATATATATATATAAATATATATATATATATATATATATATATATATATATATATATATATATAAATTTTTTACAGCTGTTTAATTGCTTACAAAAAATTGTAGTCCTCATTAATTGAATAAAAAACTAAAAAACGTAGTTAAATAGATTTTTTTTACTTATTAAGCGGTTTTCATTGAATACTACGAAGTACTGTACACTCACAGGCAATGTTTTATGAAATTCTTGTAAAAAAAATAAACGTTATATAGTTAGATGTGCTATTTTTTTAGCTAAATATTTAACAATTTTACCATATGCAAGTAAATTAGGGTTTTACTACCAAGCAAATGAAGTGTCTAGAAATGTTTTACTATCAAGTAAAACAAATTGCATTGTATCATAAATGAAATCAAAAATCAAAACATGTATTTAAATAGACTCATTCGAGGTATTTTCTATTGATTACTATAAAATTTAAGACTATAAAATTGAATAGTATAATATTTAAAATTTTGCTAGGTGATAATTAATTATTTAAAATTCACTTGTTAGTATTTGTAATCTCTTTGAAAATTGTTTGAGCCTAAATAGTCACATTATCTTAGAGCTCGGTTTTCTTAATCGATTGACAATATTTATTTTCTATCGTTTAAATTTGATTCTATTATCATTTTTGATATTTTACAATGAAATATAGAGAAAATTATTTCCGAGAATATTCACATTTTATAAATTCAGAGGCACAGTTTTATGAAAATTAGAAGTATTTAATACATTGAAATCTAGATTTCTCAGCGTAAGGGAATACTTTGTATTTGTGAATAGTAATCGTTTCCGACTGTAACACGGAAAAATAATACTGTACTCTTTTCTCATTTTTTAAAAATAAATATGCGTAGGTTGATAGTAAAAATATATTTATATTTATATATGTAAACTATAACTGTAACAGCAACTATAACAGCAGAATTAAATATAAAAACATCTAACAGCATAAACTATAATAGTAAATTTTTTTCGTCTACATTAAATACACCTAGATTCTGTATTTAGTAAGCACATGAATACATATAACGATCATTTTTATATAAGAATTGTAAATATAAGTAACATTAAATGTTATGAAAAATGGAAAACTGGAATACAAATATCTCTCAACGTTTTGTAGAAAAATACAAATGAAACTGTTCTCTAGTAATAAGTGCTCCCTTCGTGTAAACGCATAAAATTTTCGCTGCAAGATTGATAATCCATTCGTATAAGTGTATGTTTCGTATAATATATTATTTGTATAAGTGTATGTTTCGTATAATATATTATTTGTATAAGTGTATGTCTCGTGTAATATATAATTCGTATAATTATATGTTTCGTATAATATATTATTCGTATAAGTAAATGTTTCATATAACTGACTATTCATATAAGGGAATGTTTTGTATAACAGATTATTCGTATAATTGAATGTTTCGCATAACTGATTATAACTGAATGTTTCGTATAACTGACTGTTCGTATTGGGGAATTTTCGTATAACTAATTATTCGTATAAGTGACTAATTAATTACATGGTATTTTGGGGGTGTCGCCGTGGAACCAGAAGTTCTTTCTATAACTGAGTGTTTTGTATAAGTGAACTTCGTATAATCTTATTCTCACTGTGCTTCTTCAGTTTTTGATAATTTATAATTGTTTGTTTCATCATATAATGCAATTTCAAATCTATACATCTGCGTGCATTAAATTTGAGACCATTACTGTATAAGTACAAAAATATCGATTTTCGCATTTTGTTTTTAGTGAAAATCCTAAAATGATGGCCATAAATAGGTCATATTACTAAATAACTGCTAATTACATCCGATTACTCATAAGCGGAATATATGTGCGTCTTATTAGATGAGAAACGACTATAAATAAATTAATAATTGGGTTTTATGCAAGGCCCATATGGGTCATAAATAATAATGAGTCGCTGACTATTTTACTACACATAAAACTTTAACTAAGTTTCACAAGCTCATTTCGAACCATCAAGAGTTAGAGATTGTTAGTTGCTTTTATGGAATGTAAAATTAATTATATTGTATAATTAATATCTATTATATTTAACCGAAGAAATTTTCTTTCTCTAACGAATAAAGTAAGTGCCTTTTAAGTAAATATGCTTAAAATTGACATGGAAAAGTTAGAACTGTTAAAAATTCGAAAATAGAAGTCTATTGAGCTCTATATTGTTGTCACAACAACTTCGATTTGAAAAAATACATATTTAGCCGTTAGAATGTCTCCATTTAAGTATGTGAAATTTAAAAAAAATTAAAGCAAAATATAATCTTTAACAAAAAAGTGCAAATAGCAAATTAAATCACATATGTCACAGAAATATTGTAAATTTTCTTTCCCAAAATTTGGCTTTCCACAATGATTCTGAATACTTATTTGTGATAAAATGCTACTTTCAAGCATCTTTCATTTCTTTTAAATTTAAGGGAACGTAGCATTTTCAGAGGTTTATTATTTTGATTGCTCCGCAGTAGCTCAGTCGGCAATGCAACACTCTCTTAACTGAAGGTTGCGGGTTCGGATCCCGAGTCAGCCTAAATTACGCGTGTTCGTTGTGACGTTACTACACCACATTGGCTTCACAATCGGTTTTGTTAAAGCTCAGGGCAGGGCGACACTCTGTCTGGGTTTTTGACACTACACTACAAAGGATTGTCGCTTCGACCACGCCTTGAGATGTCTGAGGGGAATCCGAAGGACAGACAGGATAACGATATGTCAGACAGTAAGGCACCCCCGAACAAGCCAATCAGAGGCTACCTGAACACCGACGCGGAAAGAAAAAGCCAATGGGAAGAGTCGAAAGGTGACGTCAAACGGCGCGAGTTTTTCGCCGGAGAGTCCCCAGAAAAAAGAGAACAGTCAGAGTTTGGTTTTGCAGTGTTTGGTTTTTTTTTGGAGAGTTTTTTTCTCCAGCTTTTTGTGGGACTCAAGGAGGCCCAGTTGTACCCCTATTCAACGGTATCTGTCGGCAGCTGTCCACAGATTGTTTTTTAGGTTGAACCTGAGACTTTTAGGTCCGAACCATGCCGCCTGAGCTCTGTGATTTCCATTTGGAAATTTTTGTACATATTCCATTTTAATCAAGAATAAATGTTGTTATTGTTTCTAAGCTGTACTTCGTGTCATAAGCACTTCGACACCCACACGCTATCCGTGGATCCCATGACGTTACATCGTTAAAGCTGACTAGAGCTTGTAAAATATGTCCGTGGTCACAATGTCCTATTTTTCAATTAATAACTCTGGGGTTGATAGGCCAAACCTATAGGTCTTCTCCTTGGTTTCTGTTTAAAATTTACGAAGACCCACTTGAGCAAGTAGCACTCTTTTTTTTCGTTAAAACGAAAGGCGCACACTTTTGCCTTAAATCGTGCTTTATTTGACCAAGTGGAACAAGACAACAACAAAAATATCTTGGTTATAAAAGCCTATTTTCGATTCATTATTATATAAAACTGTTTGCGTCTGTTAGAATGAATCTTTTACAAGTTTTTAACAATATTCTTGCTTTAAATAATTTTTTTTTGTCAGTAAAAGTTATTTATTTTTCTTTTGAAATAACTAGGTAAATTTGATAAGTACATTAGAAACATATTTTTTTGTATCAGATTAAAGTAATAGGTCTTTTACTTTGTAATCCGAAAATTTAAACGTATTTTTGGTCTATAGTCATTTCTAGCACACAATTCAGAGCCCAAATAGGTAAATCTATTAATAGCTTCAAATCTGTAGGCACTCATCTTAAAATAGGGTTAACTAAAGCTGGTATATGTCATATATTTGTTTTTACCTTGGTGATTTAGAGATTTATTTTCTTTGCTACGTTTTCCAAAGAAAGAAATGCTTATTTGAGACTACCGGGGTCCGTACGACTATAGTAATGTCATCAGCAAATGCAAAAATCTGCACAGATTTGTGGAAGGTACATCCTCTGGTGTTGATGTTAGAATCTTTAATATTTTTTTAGAGAGGACGATTAAAAAATAAGCATGCAAGTGCCATCATGTCTCAGACCGTTTGAGGAAAAAACTGGTTCCGAGAGACTGTTCTGCATCTTGACTCGAAGTTTGGTATCACTTTAAGTGATACCAACCAGATTAATGAGTTTTCCAGGCATATTGAACTCATTCATTGATTGTAACAGAAATTTTCTATTCAGAGAGTCGAAAGCTATTTTGAAGTCAATATACAGGTGTAACAATAAGTTACATGCGGTTCAGCTCTTTTTACCTCTTCCTGTGAGTCATCGTCAAAGACATACCAGAACAGGACCGGTTTGAACTAGAAAGAAACTTCGGACTTCTCCCAACCAAGTGGAGGGTTTGGATCCAACTACCCCTACAAAAATGTAAAAATAATGTTACGTTGGCCTAGTGTTTGAGAAAGAAGAATTCGAAACTCATTAAAAAATGCATGGACAAATGTATCTTGATTAAATGATTTTATACAATTAAATAAATGCCCAAGGAATACAACTGGAATACAACTTATCATTAGTAGATAGGGCAAACTCCTCTCGATTCGGCGTCGGTCTAACCCTCATGGCGTCGTTTTTTCTTTTTTTCGTGACGTTCCAAAACAATGTCTATATCTCCGCGGATGACATGCAAAAAGTCTATCCCGCAAGTCGCGGATACCAGCAGCGTTTACCTTCTACTCTCCTCTGGTCACAACCTTGTCTTCTGAAAAAAAAATCAGACTGTCTCGCGGAGAAAAAACAGGGGTCCAATCCAGAACGGCGGGGGGTCAAAATCCCCCAAACCAACGGACACTTCTATTGGTTGGGAGAAGTCCGAAGTTTCTTTCTATTTCAAACCGGTTCTGTTCTGGTATGTCTTTGACGATGACTCACGGAAAGAGGTCAAAAGAGCTGAACCGAATGTAACTTATTGTTACAACAGGTAATGGATTTTAATATCATATTCTCTTATCTTTTCCATGATTTGTTTAAAGTTAAACATCTCTTCTGTTGTTGATCTTCCTGTCCTAAATCCCCATTGTTAGTCACCAATAATGTCTTCAGAATTTCTAGTTAACCTGTTTAATAGTAATTTTTATTGCTTTATGCAAGAAAACTAAATAATTTTTATGAAAATCCTTTATTAATGGTTATCGAAAAATTTTATTCCAAATAGAAAAGAACTTTTTATTTTATATCAAAAATTGTTTATTTTACCTTTTCATCTCGAAAGGTACTATAACCCCTTATATAATTCAAAGTTTATATTTCAGAAATAATCATTGATTAGTTGGTTTTGGAGCGCTACGGTCTACTTTTTGTAACACGAGGGCTAATGAGACCGGGACCTACTGCTTAAAGCCGATTCCGAACGACTACGAACATCCATGCCATAATGGGATTCGAACCCACGAACCTCGGAACCGAAGGCCAGCACCCTAACCATTCGGCCATCGTTCGGCTATAATCATTTAAAAGTTGCTAAGTGAAAAATGAGACTTTGTTGTAGAATGTAAACCTATTAATTCCATTTAATGGGAAATTCTACAAAAGAAATTGCAGTGATTATTCTGAGCAATGATGGACAAAACCATGTATTAACACATATAGGGAAATACGAATTTTTATGTGCATACAACACGATGATTAAAAGGGTTAACGTATCAGCTATTTTATAAAATGACCTGAATCGAGACACTATTCAATATTTGTTTAATATTATAGGAAATCAAAGGCCTTTCTAAAGATACACTAAAGAAATTTATGACACTTTTTTCTCCCTGTAGAATAACTGCATATAAATTTAATCTAGATTGAAGTAGATATTATTCACAAAACATTTATAAAATCCGATCACCCAATAATTGACGGCAAACAAGTTATTCTCCATTAAACTATTTCTATTATTAGTTTTATTCGCTCAAGTTTTTACATACAAGAACAATGTATCAAAGTGTTCTATGTCTATCTTCTTGTTTATACTGCGGAAAAAATTCAAGGAAATTATTCAAAGCAACAGATGTTAGCATTACCAGAAAAGCTATAAATTTATCAAATGCTTTTTACATATGCATGTAATCTACGTTTTAAACTGGGAAAAGAATAGTTTGTGGATGAAAAACCTTCAAGATGTTGTTTATTTTCTGTGTTTTACTTCCCGCCCATTTTCTTTGAGTAAACCGTTTAAATCGGAGATTTTTATGTAGCAGTGTGTACTGCATACTTAATACTCTGCACACACAATACAAGGAGATAATATATTGGTCTGGATAGAAAGTTCTTCAAGTCTTCTTTATACAGCTGTACAAGCAGATGAAGCATTACTTGTCATTACAACTACAGACTGTGAATCGAAATTATAAACTGAAATTAAATAGGATGTCAAAAGTAATATTCATCACTATATTTGGAATGTTGAATAACTAATTAGTCAGTAGGAAAGTTATCGTATTGCTAGTAATTATGTGCAGCTTATGAATGAGAATTTATTTCCAACGCTTGGTTTACTTTTGAAAGTTACGGCCAACTTTTTGTCAAGAGCTAATTAATCATTAATAAAATTATCGGATTGCCAGTGCTTTGGTTAAGCTTATGAATAAGCATTTGTTTCAAACGCTTGGTTTGTTTTTGAAAGTTTCGGCCAACTTTTTGTTAAGAACTAATTAGTGAATAGTAAAATTAACAAATTGCTAGTACGTTTGCTCAACTTATGAATAAGCATTTGTTTCCAACTTTTGGTTTGGTTTTGAAAGTTTCGGCCAACTGTTTGTCAAGAGATAATTAATCACTAGTAAAATTATCGAATTGCCAGTACTTTTTTTAAGATCATGAATAAGTATTTGTGTCGAACGCTTGGTTTGGTGTTGAAAGTTTCGGCCAACTTTCATTAAGAATTCTTCCTATCCAGTGTTCAAATTATTATAATATTGCTAGTTTTTTTGTTCAAATTATGAATAAGCATTTGTTTCAACTTTAGATTTGGTTTTGAAAGTTTCGGCAACTTTTTGTCAAGAGCTAATTAATCATTAGTAAAATTGTCGGATTGCCAGTACTTTTGTTAAGATCAGGAAGAAGCATTTGTTTCAAATACTTGGTGTTGAAAGTTTAGGCCAACTTTTATTAAGAACTCTTCTTATCCAGCATTCAAATTATTATAATATTGCTAGTTTTTTTTGTTCAGCTTATGAATAAGCATTTGTTTCCAACATTTGGTTTACTTTTGAAAGCTTCGCCAACTTTTTGATACATGTAAGCGAATTAAAGTGTCATTTACTAGTTAAAGACAAGTTCGATGAGGTTCAAATAACTGTGTCAACTGGGAGATTCGGAGTACTCATATTCGGACAGTGTATGATTCAATTTTAATAACTATCATGATTTTTAGAGTTTGGGCTTGATGATACCTCATATAATTTGTAATCTACATTATTACTAACTTATTGTTATGGAAGACTGCTTTAAAGGTCTAAAAAAGGACAAAAGTTTTATCTTATTTCGAAGATAAAACTTTTCCTATTTGAAGAATTCCTGTACGAAGTACCTCTGTATACCAACTACCAAACTATATAAATTTCACTGTCTAAATATTTTGGATATGTACGTAGGTATATATAGATTGAGATATTTGATCTAAAATAAACGGAATGTATGGAGAAAGCACTATAGGAAAAGCACAATTAGTCACACTGTCAGACATTTGAGTGCAAGTCAAAAAGTGAATACATTTCTAATTCTTCGAGCACATTATTTGCATAAGTAATAATCTTGAATTTTTTTGCTTTGACCAAAACAATATCAAAATTTTATATTCATATTGTCAGTTTGTTTTACACTTAAAAATGATTTGGTAAAACAATCATATTTATTAATAATGCTATTAAATGAATTCATGTAGCATATTGCAAGCTCATTTAAATTTATTAAATTCTATCCAATATTTTCCTTGTATATTTTTACACATAATAATTATTATAATAATAATGACGAAAACTCCCAAATGCTTCAATTTTTACTACTGAGTTTCAAAAGTTTTTGTTTGTTTTAAGTTGAAAATTCATAATTTGTTTAGTAAAACTAGTATTTAGAGTATTTAAACATTGAAATAATCTTTAATTTCTTGTCATTGTTATTGTCAGCTCATGAACTTAGTTTTAAATATATACATGTATAGCTGTAGTACATTGCAAAAACTATGTTTTGAGTAATGCAACTTTTAAACCAGTGTTAATGCCACTAGATTCAATATAGTTTTGATTTATTAAAATTTGAATTTTTAGAATATTTTTCTGCAGTTTGTTTCAAAGGTTAAAGAAATAAATCTGCTATTAGAAGCACTAAATTTTGAAAAATTGAATTTTAAAGTTTAAAGGTTATATATGTCTTTAAGATGCATTTATATAAAATACTAGATAAAATTTTTAAAGAACTCCATGCACTCATACTTGACACAAAATTTACTTATACGAAATTTGGCATTTGAGTCAATTGATTTTGTGCAGTGCGCATTAAACAAGCAAATAAATACAAGCAGGGAAAAACACTTTGTTTTATTAATACAGATTTATCTGCTGTAAACATGAAACATGTGAGTTTGCTGTATAAAATAGCAATGTCACGTTAAATTAAGCTTATCTGTCTGCTGCACCATTTTAAAACAAAAATTGACGCCTCTTAAAATTTCGATTAAATTTCGTTTTTCTCGAGACTGCCTTGTCGAAAGAGCTCTGCTTTGTGTTTTTATCGATACTACTCATCAATCGATACAGTCTCCGATTTCAAGTTCCTTTTTCTGGCCTTCTACGGAGCCAGACTGGTCTCTAGGAATTAAACGAAGCTTGAGATTTTAATGCATCAGAGAAAATATATTTAACGATCTATGATACAGACTATTTATTTTGAAATTTATGTCTAGGAATTGATGTTGAAGTTATGTAGAGAAATTTGTAATGAAATGAAATGTATTACAATTTCTTTTTTAAATGTATTGTACCTTTGATTAAATTTTTATTATTTTATAACACAATATTTTACATTATACTTGTTATTTCTCGAAAACAGTTGTCGACATGTTCAGTGACGACTTACTTTATAAGTTAGGCTTTCGTGTTTAGCATCCTAATCACGTTTGATTAATGCGGGATTTTTTTTTCGGAAAGGAACTGAGTAAAGAGACAAAGGACTTACTGCCTAACGGCAAAACTTACGTCATACGCTATTTAAATATTTCTTACGACATTATTACCACTCCTTGCAATTTGAGCTTTTTTCTCAAATTATTTCAACTGTATCTTTTATTCTCTTTCAGTAATTGTAAAATATTTTTACTGCCATTTGTGTGATATTCGGTTAAAAGTTTATTTAGATTTTTCATATAGCTGAGAGTGATTCTTTTAAAGGAAATAATTTGTTTTTAGGGCAGTCTTACGCAAGGAGGCTTCAAAATCACATTCGAATGGGCAGATAAATGTATATCCTGATACTTTAGGAGAGATTTTTCGTTTGTGTTGCATATAAAGATAATCTGATACACACGCGTAATTCAGATTTTTTTTTCTAAAATTTTATAACTGAAAGGCAAATATCTACATTCATAGAAAAAATTTGCAAAAATGTTCAAATTTAAAAATTAAAAATATTTGTATCTTTAGTTTTAAAGATTACAGAATATGTATAAAGAATATTACTTTGCACTATGTATAAATATTTTAAAGAAAGTTAAAATGCAAGAAATTTTCAGCAGAGACTTTTTATCGTATAATTTGATTAATTTATTATCCAATATGACGAATATCCAGTCTTTCAAATAAACATCTTTTAACTTATATATGACTTTATTTATCTATATACCTCAAAAGCAGTCTTGTTATAAAATAAAAATGACGTAAACGTTGGTGCTACTACTTTAATAAAAGAAAGAGGAATTTAATGATATCTAACATCATAGAAATGCATAAATAATTATTTCAAGTTATTTATAACCAATTTTATTTAAGATATAATTACAGTCCAATAAGTTTTATAATTTTTCTTTTGAAATCATTATAATGTATTTATTCTCAAGAGATTAGAGTTCCGCAGCTATTCTTTGCAATTAAAAAAACTGATATTCATTTTATCTCCTTAATTTTACTTTCCCAGATTATAATATCATACATATAATTTTATGCATATTTCAAATTAAATATGACTTTTTTAGATAAGCCAGTTTTAAGTCTTTTGAACATGGAACAATTGTTTAAGCAAGTATTTTTCTATTTTGTTTTTGAATTTATATTTTAAAGGTTTTTAAAAGTTTTTAGATAGATGTAAAACGTTGTTGTTTTACCCTCTCGATAGTGACTCAAACTATTTCGTTTGTGGTAAGATAAAATTTAAAAAGAGAATTCTGCTGATACAGTGTAACACCTCAAGTTTGGAGTCAATAATCTGTCAAAAGTTCCGTAAATACTTTGCGAAATTCCGATAACATAATATTTTCGTCACTTTAAGGTCGATAAATTTGACCGTGACTGATAGCAAAGAAGGAGTACAAAGCGTTTTTTGTGTATTTTTTTATTTTACTGTCTCTAATAATATGCTCTCATCACTTAAAATACCTAGCCTTTGGAAAATGAAAGAGAACTTTGTATATATGCTTTAGATTGCTAGATTTATTATTTAACTCAACGAAAGAAATAAAGTGAGGAAAAATAATATAATCATTAGGTTAAAAGTTTCACAAGTGAGATATTTTATTTATCATATAATGGGCTGAAATTTCCACAAAAAACTTTTTAAAATTCATATTGATTTTGATGATCTACCAGTGTGGCATTTTACTCTGTCGGTTTGGACTTCCAGATGCTGTGTCCCATAAACTGTGGATATTTTATGCTTCTGTGGCTTGAAAAGAATTTTAAAGATTCGAATGTTTCGATAGAGCTGATACGCATGTTTATATTATGAGTGGCTTGGCTATTATGGATTTCATTTCAAGTATACCGTGACACTATAGGAATTCACTTCTATAAGTTTTTAAAATCTGACTTTACAATGTTAGTTATTAACATTGTAAGACTTATCCATCTGTAAGGACTAGAGTTCAAAGTATGAGAAATCAATCTGAAGGGGTGTAACCACATTAGAGCTCAAGCCGAAGGAAGGTTATGTGTACAAAGAACGCCCAGAGAAGAATATTCTAGCTTCAAAGTAAAAGTCTAGTTGCTTGCGAAAGAGCCATTGGCCGTAAGCCTCTTTTATTACTATCCTACTCTGCGTAAAAGCATTTGTTAATCTTTTTTTGTCTTCTTGTACTGTGTGAGTATGATGTCCATTAATTGTGTTTTATTGTAAATGTTACCATGTAAATCAAAACAGATCACATGGTTAAATTAATTATTATTATATATGTCGGAGTTGTTTTAAATAATAATGTTGTATCAAAGTATTCAAGGGAAATTTCGTTTGAAATTACAACCACCTGTTGCTGTGTCAAACTGATAATAAGATAGTAACTCTTTGTAACTAAGTAATGTATGATTCTTTTAACCCAGCCAGCTGTTCATGATAGGTATAGCCCCGAAGCTGCGACTTATGTGGAAGTCTGTTTTCTCGTACCTCCGTGGTTTTATATAGCTAAAATACCGACATTGGTTTGTTGAGGGTATGGCCATGTTTTCTATCCATTAAATGTTTGATGTCTGTGCTACCGGTTTTTTACACCTGACTCCGTTACCATGTCAGATGTATATACGACTTTGCTCTATAGAAATGGATGGAAAATTGAAATCAAATATATAAAGAGTGGTCAGAGAAGAGAGAGTTTAGATGCAGAGTAAAAGATTAGTTGTCCACAAGAGAGTCTTTGGCCTGAGGCTTATTTAATTGCTATCAAACTCCGTGTAATTCACTATGTCAATGTTTTCTAATTGTGTTGTGTGAGTGGGCTGTCCATTAACCCCTTCGTTACCAACGTCTCGTATACGCGACGCAGCGATTTCACTCTTGTCAGTCTAGCGTAGCCTCCTCGCGATGATCTACGGTTGATATTGACAAACCAGCATCTCTTAGGCATAATAGGGTATCTGAACGTTTTATTTTAATTTTTAAATGCTATATTCAATTACAAGAAGGCGTAAACGGAAACGGTTTTCACAATGGTCGACTCATATAGCATTTACGTGCTGGTTCTCAAGGGGTTAAATGTTTGATGTCTACCCCACTGTCTATTTTTTTCGTCTGTCGCCTATTGACACACTAGATAGAAACACGTCTTTGTCCTTTATAAACCAATTGAAGAGTTTTATCTTGTATATAAAATCCTTAGCCAATATGTATGTAAACACAAATGCGCAGTAATGGCGCAACTTATAAACATGAAATTTGGTAAAATGATTATCTGTATTATCGTTTCAAACTTCTGGTAGTCTGGCTTTTTTGAAGTTTGAATAAGTTTTTCTTTATTTACTGTCTAAGAAATCTTTCACGGGGTTTTAAATTATCTATCACATACCTTTTTCTGCATGTATCGAGCGTGGGGTTGTATGCTTTATCTACGTATCAACTTGAAGCTCAGAAAATTTCCTTTCAGATAAACGTCTCCAAAAATTTTTAAAGCAAATCTCATATATTTATTTAAACTTCTAAATAATAGCTGCTTCTTTGCCCAAAGAATGAGATTTGATTTTAAAATTACGACTTATAAAACAACTGTCCGTAATAATGCTATGTCAATTATAAGTATATTTAAAAATAACCGTTACGTAATTTTCTATGCATTTTATCACCAAATTGATCCAGAGATGTTATTTCATATTCAGAATTCTCCGCCTGTTATATAAGCTAATAATGCACAAATGATTTCAGTCCATTAACTAACTTAGTGAACATGATTTTGAAAGTAAGTATACTTTTAAACAACAAAATAGGAAAACACAGAGCACGCATGGAGATCATAAATGGAAGTTAAAAATGCGGCATAAGAAATACAATCAGTAATATTTTTTAACTTTATACTAATTAAGATTAATGAATTCTCAATTACCTTATATTTTTCTACAGTATAATATAATTACTTATTGCGACAATATATTAGCTTGTTTTCACATGCTTTTCAACTAGCTTAAGTGTAAAATAGTATTTTTTTGCTTTGTTATTTTAACTTCAAAGCATGTCAGAAGAATACTTTTATATAGAATGGTTTTCTTTTAAGAAAAATGGTAATTTCGCTAATTCGTAATGGAAAGTAAGACATATAAGTCACGTGTTTCATACTACTTGCATCTAATTTGTTGAACGTCATTTTTTCAAAATTTATCGTTACAAAAATCGTCATTATAATTCAAAATTTGTCGTTTGAAAATATATCCTTTTATAAATACGTAATCAATTAAAAAAAATATTAGTTTAACGATCCATACCAAACTAGGTCTAATGATGATTCCTCGTGTGACATTGTCCTTACCACAATGTTCCAAACCAAACCAGATCTAACGAAGATATTGACTAAAGCGATCCAAACCATTCAAGATATAATAATGAATCTCCATGTTACAAAATGTGCTCATATCTGTAAACATTTTATAACGAGGAAGCTACTTGACATAGTTCCCGGTTTCTTTTAAACCATCCCAACGATAAAAATCTTGCAAAAATAAATGATGATGAATCCACATGGGATGGTAACTGACTTTATTCTGAAATATAATCACTTAATTAAAAAAAAACATTTCTTAAAATTATATTAAGTTTAACAAAAAAAAAAACAGGCGTCTTCAATAAACATAAAACATATCGAGAAATGAGACAGCTCATTCACCGTCAAAAAACAAATAATAAATAAATAAAATAAATAAATAAATAAATAAATAAAATAAATAAATAAAAAAATAAAATACTACCACAAACTAACATGACGAGAGACTTGCCTTTATATATATTCAACTGGCCGTAAAATACAGTCCACAAAACAAAGCAGCATGCGTGAGGGCTTCTTTACGGAATAGAAGGAAAAAATTATAAAGTGCTGGTTAAATTGAAACTAAACTGACGGTTACTTTAACATAGGTGTTAATCAGTGTGTGGTGGAAACAAACATAGACAATATAAAGTTAACAATATCAACATAGCGATCGAAATAAAACAAGACCTAAAGATGAATTATCTTTTGACCAAATGTTGGAGCAGCGCTATATGATGAATCATCACATGACAAAATATTCACCACAGCGCTTTAAACCAAATAATATTTGATGATAAATCCTCTTGTGACAAAATTTTGAATGTTAACAAACCAAATAATGTTTAATGATGAATCCTCTTGTGACAAAATTTTGAATGTTAAAAAACCAAATAATGTTTAATGATGAATCCTCTTGTGAAAAAATGTTGAATGCTGGCAAACCAAATCAAGTCTAATGATAAATTCTTCTGTGACAAAATGTTGACCGCAGCGCTCCAAAGAAATTCAGATATGATGATGAGTCCTCGTATGGCAAAACGTTCACTGCGGCGTACTAACGGAAGCCAGAACTGAAGGTATAACAACAAAATACGAAGTGAGTGCTCTGTAATGTTTCCCATTTCAATGGAAAACTAGAGGAAAATTTATTATTTGCAGTCAGGTCATCACAGCAGGAGTTAACAAGAAAAACGTACAACTACCTGAAAATGTATAAACGAATACTCTCGTAATTTTACATATTCTCACCTTGATGTCTGCATTTCCGGTACTACTGTTTACGTAACTATTTATAAAAGAATCTCCCTGTGCTGAACAAAGTACCTTCTTTTCAAGAAAAATTCTTCACATTCGTTTCTATTTTTATTCCCGTAATACTTTATTCCAATGCCATTGTAGCATTTTCTTCACATAAATCTAATGCGTTCCGTATAAATTTTACAGTTTTTTCGCCTGCCCCCTCCACTAAGTTATTTGTATATCATTGTTTAGATTGTGTTCCACCTACTACATAATTTAATGTATTACTGTGAACTAACCAAAGCAGTCTCGTCCACTCTAAATGCAAATTAACCAGCTGATTTATATACTCGTCACACTCGTTCATGGTCGATAATATTCGAAATATTTTTTAAAAGCTTGATGCGTATTACGTTTCTAAAAAAAATTAAAATTTTTTTTACTGTTTCGTTGCATAAATTTATTTTAATAAAAATATTCTATTAAAAGTTTCTCAAGTCGAATTATTTCATTTGTTTATTTAAAGAAAAATTTACCTTGAAAGTTTTAAAATCTAGAATTTAGATTACAGAGTGAGTAAGAGTTATTTATATATGTAGAAAAGATACTGTTATGGAGTATTATATCATTGACCCCTTAACGATTGCATACTTTTCAAGAAAGTAGTAAAGAAAGGGCTTGTTCTTTTTATTCAAGAAAGTTGAATGAAAGCAACACTTAATTTTAAATAAGCTATCTCTAATTACATCGCATATACTCTGATATCGTCCCGGATTGTAAAATTAGAAATTTAAAGAAATCCTGATATAAGAAATGGATTACTTTTCATAAATTTCGTGTATTACTTTTGAACATTACAGAGCAAAAATATCAAAATCATAAGAAATATAATGACTAATATTGTATCCGTAATATTGACGAGAAAGAGAAAGGATGAAGTTAATATTTTAATTGGACTGCTATCATTTTAGTTTAAATAGACTGCCATAAAAAGTTGATTTATATAATGCAAAATAGCGTTATGAAATGATATGGAATAATGTCACTGTTGTGAACAGACTATCATTATACTTTCCAAAACCTATATAAAAACAATAAATTATTTATAAACTATATAGAATTATTATGATCTTTTTCAGCAATATAACTATTTTACTTTTAAATCAATTACTCCCATTGTATTTTGAATTACGGCATATTTATTAAAACTTAAAGTATCTAAAACTAAAGTATTTCTCTTTCATTTAAACCTTGTACCAGATATTAGTCTTCAATAATTAAATTTTGTGTTTCAGTCATTGTTTAAGAAAAATGCATAAAAGATTTATTCTCTGTAGGATTATTTATAACATTAAATTTGAGATAAGAGGAAACAGAGAAATAAATGATAACAAGAGTAAGGATGGATAATATCAGAAATTTAATATCGTGATATTTCCCCAAATTAATATTAATATCATTGATATATCTCGATAATACTTTAAAGTAGAAGTATATAGATATCATTATATGTATGTATATATATATTATATGTATGTATATATATATGTATTATTAACTTATTTATTTATTTTTTATATTTATGTTTTAATTTTATTTTTGAGAACTAAAATTTTTAGGATTACAATTTTATCTTAAAAATTTGGATATGTGAAAGATAAAAACAACTTTCCAGGAGTAATTCATTTTAACACAAGAAAAACCTTTGTTGTTTAAAATGTAATTTATTCAGATACTGAACAGAATTAGTTATTCAAATTAGAAACCATTACTAATAATTTACATTGCTTATTCATGCCTAATTATGTCTCTCCTAAATGGAAATTAAATTTTCTAATTCCTTTCACTGGTCAGCTGATCTTTGGATCTGGATTCTACCGGCTCGAATTCCGCTTCCGGCATGGATGTTCGTAGCAGTTCAGATTTAACTTCAAGTAGTAGGGGTCAGTAAATAGTGTTCCCATAGCAAAAATAGTAGATCGTAGGGATTGAAACCAAAACGGTTGCATTGTTAAAATATCCGGCAAGCGAAAGTGTGACATGACCGACTATTTTCAGCAAGAAGAACCGACAAACTATAAACTAACATGACTCGGGTAAGCTAAAAAATATTCATATGCATTAATAAACAGAGCAATTTTAACTTTTCTGTTGATTATACTCGAAATAATTTTAAAAGCTCTTGTACTCTTAAAGAGAAACCATCGCAAACGAAACTATTTAGCAACATTTCGCAACTTTACATTTTAAATCCTTTTGTAATTTTGGGTTCTGTATATTATCTGGAAAAAACAAAATATTTATATATCTCAAAAACCTTTTTTTTTCATGGACTTTTCGTACACAATAAATGTAAGTCTAAAAAATTTACTTTCCTAAATTTAATGCAGATATCTGTTATTTTTAACAAATTTATAAGAATAAAATTTCGACGATACATTGAAATTCAGTAAAAAAAATTGGAAATTAAAAACAAATTCCTTAGTAAATTATTAAAAAGAAATTATTAAGCATCATATACAATTTTAACTAGTTTTTAACTAATTAGATTCTGATATTGTTCTGATATTAAGCAGTTAATAACAATATCGTTGATATATCTCAATATTATTCCAATAAACCAGTAGCATGTGCGAAGAACAACCGAGTTCATCTCTGCCATATGCGAGCAGTGGAATTTCTTGTCTTGATTCGTGTGCTTTGTTATCGGAATAACTGACTGTTGCAATCGAGCACTCAATATCTTTATTGTTGATATATTCTGATATATTCCAATAAACCAGTAGTAGGTGAGTTCATCCTTGCCTATCGCTAGCAGTGAATTTTTGGTACTTACCAGTGTTTCGTTGTCGAGGTACATTGGGGTATACTACCGAAGACCTGAACGGAGACGGGATTATCTTTAAGTGCAAATTTTCTGGTTTGAGTTTGTATTAAGTATGTAAAGCGGATGTCAAACGAATGCAATAACTTGAAAAATATTATTTTATGTGGTATATTTAGGATGTCTTTCGGTGATGCACGTTATCGTGTGTGAGAGAAAAACAGTTCCGCCGTCGGGGGATATATTGGGAGGAGAATTCTAGCATTGTTAACACGATGCTTAGAGTATAATCTAAACAAGAGATCCTTGCCAAGATCTCTGGATAGATAACCGATCATTGACGGACACAATAATTACGATACACCAAGATTTTTTTCTGTGTGTGTACAATGTCATTGTAAATGTTTCTTCAGTACACACAGAAATAAACCTTATTCAGTTTCTTAGCAATAAGATAATCAAAAGGAGAAGAAGGTTGCGGTAGGTTGAAATATGCTCATTTATATTACCTACAAGTTTTTGTCAAATATTCATTTTCTGTAGAATTATCTACAATATTAAAATTGCAGAACAAACTAACCTTGCTAAACTGTGCACAAAACGGACAAAATTGTGAATCAGTATGTCCTATTGTTTCTGTAAATAGTGATTACCTGTTCTATGAAGAAAAAAGACTCACTCTTACAACTTCTCGGTTCCGGGGGGCTAGATCATTATATAAGGTGGTCCAGGAATGTCTCTTGGTGCGTTCACTGAAAGATGTCTTCTCAGCACGCAGAGGCCTTTCTTAATCAGTATCATAGCAGTCAGATAATCAAGACATTTGGTTTGGTTTGATTTCTAGTGATTTGATGTACTATTTTGCTTTAAAAGGACTCATAAAGTAAAGATCTGCTGAATTTATCAAATAAAAGAAGAATTGGTTAGAACAATTGGTTAGAACATGCCTTAAGAAGGTTATTTCACAATCTGTTGCCAAAAGGTTTCACGAACAGCTGTTTTCTCTCTGAAATTTTACATTTGATTCCAGCATTTTTTCCAAATGATTTCGAGAAAGATTTAGCAAATTTTCCATTATCTAAGCGTGAGCTATCTAAATTGACAAAACGAATCAATTGTAAAGCATTTAGCATTTGTCCGAGTGTACCAGAGGTGTTCATCTTCCATCCATTATAGTAAAACAAAGCTTGCTTGGAAGACTAGTAAGTACCAGAGATCCCCTATAGGAGAAAAATTGAAAAAATACAAACAGCTTTATTACTCGATTCTCTAAAGAACGAGTCTTATTATAAAATGGATGAAATGTTTACTGAGCTAAAACGCCACTCCTACAAGAATATGAGTTGGTCATAGAATTAGGAACTTTCAAATAATAGGGCAATTATTAGAGTCATTTAATACTTGATGAACCATTTTGCTTATTAATTAAAATATAGTTTTCCTCTTTCTCTTTATACTTAGTTTAATTCATGTAGTTTATCCATCTTTTATTAACCCTTTAACTAAGATTTCTTTTGGATATTGTAGACTTGACAAATGAATTCCTTAAAACTCTGATAATATAACTGCATTACTTAATATAATTTATATACAAGTCGAAGCTCAAACTATAAGTAGCAATATATTTACCCGATCCAATGTTGCATTCTTTGTATATTAGCCACATATGCAGCAAACAGTAATTTTGGGACACATATGTCCAATAAGTAGACAAAAAGTTAATATGCTGAAAGGTCTAAATCAATTATCAGTAATTATGGATAGATCTTTTTCAAACATAGCATACTATATAGGAAGTTTACAACTATGAAAATAATATTCATTGAAATTTTTGTATTCATTGTCTGCTACCATCCAATTTCCTAATTGTGAATATCTCATACGCCCATACAAAAGTCAATTGATTTTTAGTGTCAGGTATTAAATCATATCCGGTAAATAACGTTATCTTGAATTCTGTTTTCCGTCTAGTCATAAAATGTTTCGGAGCTTTCCGTTTTACTTTATCAGTCCTTAACTCCATTTGTCTCATGTCAGATTACCTCTTATCAAAAGTTTGTGAGTGATTACTGCTAAAGAAATCATTAAATATGTCCAGTTATCTTACACTAAAAAGTTCAATGAACCTTCAACGTTCCTTTAGATATTTGTTCCTATGAAGTTCAAATTTCGCTTTTTGTTGGGACGTGTGAGTAAATAGTTCACTAAAGGGAATTGCTGCTTCTTGGCATTTTACAGGATTCATATGTCTGGCGATCTGTGATTATATTTACTATATAAAGAAGAGAAAAATTTTGAAGTCTCACTCGCTTCAACTTTGGCGAACAATATTGCATGTATTCAGGTCGCAGATATGAATTGCAGTTGTTGTATTAGGGCTTCAATATCTTAATATAAAGATTTTTTTCTAAGTTTAAGATATTTTCATTGAACACACCATTTCCAGCGTCAGATCTCTCATATAAATGGTTTCTTATTTAAGGGATAGACTGCCCATATGTTTTTAATTTTCTGTCAAATAAATGTTAATTTAGCATTAATTTGAATACATAAATATTCTCTTTTCAGTTTTGAATATTATTCATTAAAACATCCGAAATTTGTTATAGATATTTAGAAAAAATTAATCTTGTTGATTTATGCCCCTTGGTGAAACCAAGCAAGATTGCGCCAAGTCTTTTCTTAAATCGGCTATCATGCTTTTAAATACCATCCAAGGGTTCTTTAAACTTGTAAAAAATCTATCCATGAAAAAAAAAAGAAAAAGAAAAACTAACAGGTAGAGGGAGATGCTGTTTCATGAACAATTTCCATTCACTGTCTTGGTTAAGGGATTGTTTTATAGCTTTACATACACTACTAATTTTATTATTGTATTTTAAGAACATATATAGATACATTTATTAAAGAAAAAATGTTCTCTTATTATTCTCCTGATTCGGATACCTCGCGCATTTTTTTTATCGCCCTATCAGTGTGATATTAAGATGGGCCACTATATTAGGTCTATAAAATGCAGTTGTAATGTGTTACTAAATATGCTTATGGGAATAACCTTATTTACAAACAAGCATAGTAACCAAATCTCTTCTTAAATCGGCTATCCTGCTTTTATAAATACGATCTAAGGGTTCTTTGACTTTGTTAAAAATCTATCCCTGAATAAAGTTAAACTAATAGGTAGACGGAGAGACTGATTCACGACCAATTTCCATTCCCAATCTTGGTTAGGTGATTGTTTTATAGCTTTACATACATCACCAATTTTATTATTGTATTTTAAGTACATATATAGATACATTTATCAAAGAAAAAATGTTACCGTGTTATTCTTCTGATCCGGATACGTCGCGCATTTTGTTTATCTCCCTATCAGTGTGATATTATGATGGGCCACTATATTAGGTCTATAAAATGCAGTTGTAATGTGTTACTAAATATGCTTCTTTGAATAGGATTGTTTACAACGAAGCATAGTAACCAAATCTCCTCTTAAATCGGCTATCCTGCTTTTAAATACAATCTAAGAGTTCTTTGACTTTGTTAAAAATCTATCCCTGAATAAAGTAAAACTAACAGGTAGACGGAGATGCTGATTCCTGACCAATTTCCATTCCCTATCTTGGTTAAGTGATTGTTTTATAGCTTTACACACATTATTAATTTCATTATTGTATTCAAATAACATATATAAATACATTTATCAAAGAAAAAATGTTACCGTATTATTCTTCTGATCCGGATACGTCGCGCATTTTGCTATCTCCCTATCAGCGCGATATTACGATGGGCCACTATATTAGGTCTATAAAATGCCGTTGAAACGTGTTACTAAATATGTTTATGGGAATAAGCTTATTTACAAACAAGCATAGTAACAAAATCTATTTTTAAATCGGCAATATGCTTTTAAGACGACCTAAGGTTCTTCCACTTTGTAGGAAATCTATTCCCGAATAAACCAAAACTAACAGGTAGAAGGTTATATTGTTTCATAACCAAATTTCATTCTTTGTCTTGGTTAAGTGATTGTGTCATTACTCTACCTACTAAAAATTTTTTACTGTATTTTAAGTGCATGTGTTCACAAGTAAAAATAGCAAAATTTTTACCATATCGCTCCTTTTACTTGCCTTCCAATAATCCGGGTATAACAAGGCGTCACTGTATTAAGTCTATAAACTGTCGTTGTGTGATGTTATTAAATACATTTATGAAAATCATCTTATTTACAAACAAGCAAAGTAACCAAATTTGTTCTTAAATCGGCTATTCTGCTTTTAAGACGACCTAAGGTTCTTCGACTTTGTAGAAAATCTATTCCCAAATAAAGCAAAACTAACAGGTAGAAGGTTATATTGTTTCATGATCAAATTCCATTCTTTGTCTTGGTTAAGTGATTGTGTCATTACTCTACCTACTAAAATTTTTTTACTGTATTTTAAGTGCGTGTGTTCACAAGTAAAAATAGCAAAATTTTTACCATATCACTACTTTTACTTGCCTTCCGATAATCCGGGTATAACGAGGCATCCACTGTATTAAGTCTATAAACTGTTATTTTGTGTGTTATTAAATACATTTATGGAAATAATCTTATTTACAAACAAGCATAGTAACCAAATCTGTTCTTAAATCGGCTATTCTGCTTTAAAGACGACCTAAAGTTCTTCGACTTTTTAGAAAATCTATTCCCAAATAAAGCAAAACTAACAGGTAGAAGGATATACTATTTCATGGCCAAATGCCATTCCCTGATTTGGTTAAGTGATTGTGTCATTACTCTACTTACACTACAAATATTTTACTGTATTTTAAGTGCGTATGTTCACAAGAAAAAAAAGCAAAATTTTTACCATATCGCTCATTATACTTGTCTTCCGATAATCAGGGTATAACGAGGCATCCACTGTATTAAGTCTATAAACTGTAGTTGTGTGTGTTACTAAATACATTTATGAAAATAATCTTATTTACAAACAAGCATAGTAACCAAATCTGTTCTTAAATCGGTCACCACGCTTTTAATACGATTTATGGTTCTCTCTCTATCTCCGAATAAAGCAAAACAAACAGGTAGAGGAAAATACTGTTTCGTGTATTACAGCGTGTCCACTAATTAAGAAGTATATCTTCTGATACGTCGGAAATAATCTCATTGAAAGAAGCCTCAAAGGGCTCTTTGGATATGTTTGATGCTGTTCATCTCGGAAGTGTTTTCAGTTACTGTTTTGTCGCTTGTAAATCTTTCTCTCTCACGGGAGTCGAGCCAATTGCATCAGAAGCCGGTTTTCTTTTTTTCATCCTCGTCGAAAACAAGTGAAAACAGTGCCGTGTGGTTCTCGAGAGATACTTAAAAATAGTTTTTTAAAAATCAACTTTGTTGGAATCATTAAAGCGAAGTCTCCCGAACGAAATCGTTTCGCACGTCCAAATGTTGCTTTGCACGCAGAGAGAGGCGTTTGTGATAGGATTAAGGCTAAATATTTTTGGTGAAGTTAGATATCGCTGCATGGATAACTGTTTAGTGAAGACGGGAAATTAGTCTGGAGGGATGGTTCTGACGAATGGTTTACATGTGCACTCGGAGTTCATTTCAAGGTAAGTGGGTCGCGTGTATCTTGTCAGTTGATTGTAATTCTGAATGTGCAGCCTATAAAATCATTAGTAGTAAAGAGAGATCTAAAGTACACTCGAAACAAAGGGATGTTAAGAGAATAAATTCATTGATAGATAAGAATTTGTGGACTTTTGGGCTCCAAAAGAATGATGGTGCAGAAATGTTCTTTATCCTGGAAGTGGAATCATTTATCTCGTTTGAGTCTAAAACATACTTTTACATCACCTCACCGATGCTTTCAAAATTGTCCTTGTTTAACAGTTCTACCTTCCACTACATATTTTTTTCCAGTAGAGAGTTCAGGAATTGAATATATATTAAGAAGTCATCAACTTTGTTTTTGGTATATTGTAATAAACCAAAGTGTACGTTTAGTTTTTAGCGGTAAGAGATGAAGCTCAGATTCAAATAAAATTTCTACTGACTGTTTAAAAACCTAAATTGGTTTAAAATATCTATAGGATTAGAAACCTATGTCTATTCCTTTTTCTGCAAATTTTACTCGGTATATTTTATACCTACGCATACGTTGAGGTTGTACATAAATTTCATCCCAGTGCTTGGAAATCTATAGTATTAAAAACCTATATACATCCCTATCTAAATTTCAAAACTAGCCTAAAAAATCCTCCGTTTAATCAAATTTCCTTAATAATTTATATAAAGGTTATTTTTATTAGGACAATAATAATTAATGGCCTTAGACTAAAGATTCAGGGATATTAATTATTCTTTTTCTCTTTTTTTTGGCATGAATGTAAAAAACTGAATACTACACACATTTAGGCATTACATATCGTAAAAATGCTATACACATTGAACACGCGAGCACAGACAGATTATTTTTTTTCTGCAATTATTTTTAGACTCATAACTTTCTTTTTCGGGTTGAAAAACATTAAAATGTTTATTAAAGGAGCTAAAATGGAGGATTCCCTGATTATTAAAGTGGGTGTATCTATATTAAAGTACACACACACACATATATACATATACATATATATATATGCATATATACATATATATATGTATATATATATATATATTTATATATATATGTATATATATGTATATATGTATATATGTATATATATATATATGTATATATATATATATATATATATATATATATATATATATATATATATATATATAATATATATATATATATATATATATATATATATATATATATATATATATATATATATATATATATACTCTGTACTTTACAGTAAATTAATTTCTAAATCCTACCCCCCTTGAGATACAAAAGGACAATGCAATCTCATTTCGAGTTCGAATTACTGTAGTTAATCTTATAACCGACCTCCCCTACAAAATAAAAATAAAAACTTCAAATTTTTTCACACTTTGAATTAAAAAATCTTGGTTATTTTTTTTCTTTTCGTGGTTTAGTTATTCAAATAATTTTCAATTTTAACTAAATATTATGATATAGTACGGGGAAAGTATAAAAAGTTTAGATTTAATGTTTCAAAAATCGAATTTTTAAATTAAAAAAAATATCATAAATGGAATATCTCATTTGAATTAAACTTTAGGATCTAGAAATATATTTCTGCAACCAACTATTGTGAAGGAAAAAGCTGGTTAAAGACTACCCTATACACTATAATTTTTAAAGTTATACACAGTTAAAAAATGAAATTGTGTGTCTGATAGAAATAAGTTAAAGATTTACTATTATATGATTAGAAAAGTATTATTTTTCTAAATATCGAGTTCAAGTTATAGAAGTTTGAAAATAATTTTGTATATATAGCAGTTAATAGACATCAGACTCTTTATGGAGATAATAAACGTTGAAGTTCAGTTTTTTAAAGTTCGGTTTTTAACGATATTTTTATTATAATGGTTGTTATAATAGTGATGCTGTTATATTAAACAAACGTATAAGGCGCAAAATCTATAAAAAATATTTTTAATATCATTTTATCATATGAGACTATTTGTAAATAATTGAGTCATCAAACAGTATTCCTTAAAATATTTCTACTGCTTAGCATTCTAACTCATTGTTTTAATTTTTTCATTTTATCTATATAATTTGTATAGAAAGAATCTGTTTATCGAATTTCACTTATGTTAGATACTATTTATATAAGATAATTATTTAAAATTATATTATCTTTTAGCAACTGTTTTCGGCGTTTTATGGTATTAAATCTTTTGTTAGTCGAGAAAATACTTTTCTATTTTTAAAAGCATACGAAATTTAATAACAAGGCATTAAGAGAGAAACTTAAAAATTTTGAATAGAAAATATATAAAACTAATGCACCTGTAACGTTTTAAAGTTACTAATTCAATACGAAAATTGTCAAATTGGAAATTATTATTAAAAAAAATTTAAAATAAGATAGTATAACAAAAAAACAGGTTTTATTTCCGTAAAATCGTCATGTTATTTGAAAAATGTCATTTGATAATGAACTTTATACTAAACTAGATTATTTTCTGAAAACAAATTATTTCATGTTTTTTTTCCATATAAATTAATCATTTTATTTCAAAAGCATTTCTAATTATATTTATTGGAATAAAAGTTTTCATTTTATCATTATTCAAAACAATACTGTTATGTGAAATTTTTTTCACTCAAAATAAGTAACCTGACACGAATGTTCAATATTTTTTCATCTTTTATATAAGTTTAAAAGCTACTTTGCGAATTAAAAAGCTAATAAGTAGAAAAATATGTTGAATACCTACTTCATTTATTGAAATACTTAAAAATGAAACAAAATACCCATAACTTCGGCTAACTTTGTGGAATTTTTTGCCATCAGATGGCCTATTAAATGAAAGGGTAACTCATGAAGGATTTTTAAATGATTTACTCTTTTAACATTATAAAAACACCGTCCATATCATAATAGAGAAAATTTAATCGAAAATCGGACAATAGAACATAAAAATTATAAATATATAATCTCGAAATAATAAAGAAAATATTTCAAAATGGTTTTTGGAAAAGTAGTATTTTTGTAAGTAACATAAAATGTCTAAACCAAATGTATAAACAAAGAAATTATCTTACCTGCAAGATAGATTTTGAAATATATAAATTGGAAACTAAAATTATATATAAGGTTGAAGATATATATTGTTTTATTCTGAAAACTTAAACGTTTTAAAATTTAAAGAATTTTAAAGCTGTTAAGAAATTGAAAATTTAAAAAAGTATAGTCTTTATCATAAAATATATATATAATAAGATATTATATAAAATAAGATATATAAAATAAGAATTATGATATAAAATTATAATATTATAATATTATTATCCTCTAATATTATTATATTAGATAATTATTACATAATATTAGATAAATATTAGATATTTTAATATATTATTTTACCTTACATATGAATTATTATAATATTAATGAAACGGAAGTTTACATAGTAAAAAATATAATCAGTTTCTATTTACCATAAAAAAACTGACATAAAACAGGTTTCAGTGCAGTAAAATTAACAATTTATTTAAAAAAATCTTTTGATAAAGAAGCATATACATAACTTCATTTTTTCGAAAATTGAAAATTTAAAAAAGTATAGTCTTTATCATAATGCAAGATAAATATTAGATATTAGAGATTATAAAATAATAATTATGAAATAAAATTATAATATTATAATATTAGATAATCTAATATTATTGTCATCTAATGTTATTATATTAGATAATTATTACCTAATATTAGATAAAAATGTAATCAGTTTCTATTTAACATAAAATAACTGATATAAAACAGGAATCAGTGCAGTAAAATTAACAATTTATTTCAAAGAAATCTTTTAATAAAGAAGCATATACATAACTTCAATCTTTCGAAAACTGAAAATTTAAAATATTATAGTCTTTATCATAATGCAAGATAAATATTAGAGATTAGAGATTATAAAATAAGAATTATGAAATAAAATTATAATATTATAAGAATAACTAATCTAATATTATTATCATCTAATGTTATTATATTAGATAATTATTACCTAATATTAGATAAAAATGTAATCAGTTTCTGTTTAACATAAAAAAACTGAAATAAAACAGGTTTCAGTGCAGTAAAATTAACAATTTATTTTTTAAAAAAACTTTTGATAAAGAAGCATATACGAAATTTCATTTTTTTTCGAAAAAAATTCATTTTATATATTTGGTAAATATTTGTCAATTTGAAGATCTTTTGTCCCTTTAGAACATAATATTTCTAAATATATAATTTTTAAGTTACAAAAGGTTGGAAACAACTGTGATTGTCTAGCGCTTTAAACGTACCAGATCTTTTATAAATGAGTTTTCTCTATTACTCTCTTGTGTTTTAAAATTTTGTTCGGTAACATCGCCTAGCGCTAGTCTGGGATAAAATCATCGCTAAAGTATCGCGAAAAAATGATCTCCTTAAGAACATGCATCCGCTGACAATGCTGATCTTCAATCTCTTTGTTAAGTTTCCTCTCAGACTTTTTACAGATTAGGAAATGAATAATAATATTGAGTGCTTTTTTCCATCATTTGAAAGAGGACTCATTTTCAATTACTTCTTTTTATAAAAATTTTTGATTTTGTTGCAAAATAATAGTTAAGTTTTTTTCAAACTTTAAATATTTTTTTTATTATTGTCAGTATATGTAGAAATAGATTCACATGCATTCGCTACATTTTCATTAAGATTATTGCTTGTTATGTATGACAGAAAATAACATTCTTTATGTAAATAAAAGTCTGTATATATGTGTGTATGGAGAATCTCTTTCATCCATCCCATTATGTGATATGACAATATTTGACACATTTCCTGTAATGTCACATATCATTACAAGTACAGATGTGCATGTGTGGATATCTTTTTAACCCATCCTATCACGTGATATGATAATTAGAGACAGTAACGTTTCCGATAATATCACATAGAATTACAAATATATGTGTATGAGGATATCTTTCTACCCATCCTATCACGTGATATCAGAGTAGAGACATTAACGTTGTTGGTATTGTTACATAGCATTACAAGTATATATGTATGTATGTGGATATCTCTTTCACCCATTCTATCACGTGATGTGATAATTTGAGACAGTAACGTTGCCGATAATGTCACATAGCATTACAAGTATATATGTGTGAGTGTATATATCTCTTTTCCTTATCATATCACGTGATATGATAATATTCGAGAATTAAAGGTATTGTCATATAGAATTACAAGTATAAATGTGTATATTAAATTAGATAATTAGTTTTCCATTAGAATTATTGCATTTAATTTATGACAGAAATTGAAATCTTTATATAAATAAAAGCTATTGATGTATGAATGTATGTGGATAGTTCTTCCCCCATATAATTACGTAATATGGTAATATTTGAGGCAATATTGATTAGCAATATTGAGGCAATATGGCAATATTGATTAACATTGCAGGTCATTATCAAATAGCTGCATGAGAATTTTTTTTATTATATTTACGGCAAAAAAAGACTAACTTGTAATTTAACAAATAACATCGTATGTGAAGATAAAAGTACACACATTATGTTTTTAACTTTCTTTTGTATTAAGATATAAATAAATTTAGAAAACCCTACTAAAATATTAATATGCATACATAATGAAATTGTATTAAACCATCTACTTAGCAGAAGTTTAATAGGGATACAAGATCTTCTTAATTATTACAAAATTCTTTTACTCCTATTTTGGAAAATTTTTCAGTTCTGCTGGAGGCATAACACTAACCTCGTGGGATCTGAAGTATCATGGAAACTGAATGTGGTTATAGTATATATGTAATAGGAAGATAGATATTTATTAACTGTAATTTCGTCCTCATTGTCTAAAATTTACTATATTATACGCGGAAGGCAAAAAAGTGCTTTTACTAATATTAATGTATAGATCATCCCTATAACATAACACTGATACCCGTTCTTCTGTAGAATATGTAACTTTCATATCATTTTATTTATGATATTTTTTCTAATGCAAGTTTTAAGTCTTTTGTTATTATTCTCAAATATATAACAGAAAGTCCACACTTTCTGTTATAATAGTTATATATGTGTATTGTTATGCAGTTCGTTTTGTCCCAGTGATTTTTCTATGTTTTAGCATTCGGAAAGTGCTTCTATATTAAAATATATTTGTTTTAAATTTTAAAATTTAAATATTTTCTTCGATTTTCTACAGTTGGGTGAAAATGAAAGCTATTTTTTTTTACCACAAAAAGATTTTTAAGTGTAACTACTTAAAGCCTATACCAAACATCCATGCTGACAGGGGTTTTCCGGTGCAGGGAGATAGTGTCCCAAAAGTTAGAAAATTTTACTAGTAGATGGAGCTATTGTCCCCACCATGTGTTATTGAATATTTTCTTTATATCTATATATATGATATTCTTTAACCAAAAATGCAGCCTAATAAGAAAGGGTGTGTTTCTTATAATCGAAACACAAATGATCAATTGTGTTGCTAAGATTCCTATATTTAATGTGTTTAAAATTTCCCATTTTCTTTCGTACCTTTATCCCCCACCATTCTCGGCCACAGTTAGACCACTTTCTCTATGGACTTGGCAGAAAAGCCAATCTACTTAGTATAAATATTCCATCTACAGACCATTTCTAAGATTTTTTTCAATCTGCCTTGTAGGAATCTCAAAATTACCACAAAAATAAAATACACAACAAATTTTAATACAAAAATTAAGAGTTACCCCCAAAATAAAATAATATTTAAGAAATTCCTAAAGTAAAGCCCATCATATTTTATGGATCCTTATTTACAGAGTGTTCTGAATTCTTGTCTATAGAACATTTATAATGATTAGATAATATCGCAATTTTAAGATACCAGATGGAAATATTAAACTTCCGAAGGCTATAATGTTTTTCGTTACATAAAATGCAGATTGCTATCCAAAATAAACGGCCACAGTAAGATCTTTCAACAACTTTCAACAGCATATTTCAATATTCTACGTCTAGTTGTTAGTACAAACTTTACGTCTAAATTAGGCAAAATTAAATCAGGTACATACCAAATGGTTATTTCCGTTAAAACCCGAACATAAAAACTTAACAAAAATTTTAACATTCTACAGCTAAATATTTTTCAGTTATCCGATGTAGTGTCAATAAACGTTACATTGAAATTTTTTCCTTACATAAATTACATAATTCAACCCTAAACGGTTGGATTATTCCATGGGAAATCAAAGCAATTTTGGAACAAATTCTCTGTGACCATCTCCAATTTTGATTAAATTTGGTATAGTAAGTGACTTCATGAGAATATAAAAAATCCTCAAATCTTATGTTCAAATGATTACTGGTTTGGAAGTTATAAAGCTTTAAATTTGCCAGATTTGTTCAAAAAATGCACTATCAGTATATCTTTGAATTACACTTGGTGCTTACCTTATTAAGCTAGAGATATGTTCAAGGTATTACTTATATCTCCATATATGATATTCTTCAACCAAGGATGCATGCCTAACAAGAAAGGGCGTGTTTCTTATAATCGAAACACAAATGATCAATTTTGTTGCTAAGATTCATACATTTCATAGTTTTAAAATTTCCCATTTTCTCTCATAAACTTTATCTCCCTCCCTTCTTGGGCACAGTCAGATCAGTTTCTATATGGACTCGGCAGAAAAGCTAATCTACTTATTATAAGTATTCCATCTAAAGATCATTTTAAAAATCTTTTCATCGTGCCTTAAACGGATCTCAAAATTACCGTAAAAACTGAAATTCTAACACAAATTCTAATACAAAAATTAAGAGTTATCCCTAAAATAAATTGATATTTAAAAAAAATTCCGAGATTAAAGCCCATTATATTTCATGGATCCTTATTTGCATAGTGTTCTGAATTATCGTTAGTAGAACATTTATAATGATTAGATAATAGCCCAATTTTAC
>CM063498.1:162163131-162178131 GCA_032207245.1 Pardosa pseudoannulata | reverse complement strand
TAGTAAATGTATGTAATTTTAATATGGTTTTTTATATTTCTTAGCATTTAACAATCAGGATTTTGATGTACTTTGGACATTTCAACATTTTTTTAGATTTTAACTATTAAATGTATGGGTACTTTCTATAACATTGATTTAAAATGTTTAAAAATTAAATTTAGCTATGAGAAACTATATTTATACCAATAAAAACAGTTGATATGCATTAGTTTTACATCTTAGATGCTCTAAAGCAAGATAAATAAAAAATATTACCTATAAAAATTAAATTACCTACAGGAATAAATGGTTTGTCTTTAAAAAGGAGTTAAAGTTTATCATGGGAACTATCGTACATTAAACCTTATTTGCGGTAAAAAAATAAGTTTTCCTGAAATACAAAGGATAGACTGTCGAGAAAAATTCAATCATACATGTGTTTCTTTTACATGTAATTTTCATGTATATGTTTATGTGCATATTAGCTTATACCTACTTACGAAATAAGACTCGATAGTTTTCAGAAATATTTTAGACCCAATTTGTTAAGAATAACATTTCAGAACCTAATAATATTTGAATGGTTTCCCTAATTAGAGGGACCTTTTCCATAAACATCATTAGCTAAAACAGAAGCTGATTGGGTTACTGGTAATGGATGTAATTAAGAAAGCGCGGGTCTCCGTGTATCAAATTACCATTTATTATGTATTTTACGAATTATGATATGAAAGTTTATAGGTCATAAAAAAACTTTAATAGGTAAACACCAATTTTCTGTAATACAAGTATAGCGGCATTTTTTTCGGTAAGTATTTCGTTGCTGTTGTGAAGCACTAAATGAAGATAGCTTTATTTGAATTAACTTAGATAAATAATTTTGATATCTTTGTTATTCAGTTGAACTCGCTTATAATGAGCACAATGTTTGCTCGTTTTAACTGAGAGAGCGCAAAAAAGGTTCATGAAATTACTCATTCCGGATCGAGTCTTCAACTCAAGTACTAATAATTGGTTGCGCCTGGTAGCATTTTAATATGTGTTACACTGAGAAGTTCGTTATATAAACGGCAGATTGCAATAAAAATTAGAAATGCATATTTAATTGTGTGCTAGATAATATAAAAGTCTTAAATACGAAACTTTCAGCGTCTATGGCTAATTGTTTTTGAGCTGTGCTTAGCAATGTTAATAAACTTTATATTAATATTTTTCGTTATATAAAATGCAGATTGCAAACCAAAATGAAAGTGCACAGTTAGATGTTGCAAAAATTTTAAACAATATATTTTAAAATGCTAAGTCAAATCGTTTTTGACTTATGCCAGACACGTGGGTACAAATCGTAGATACTTACGGAATCGTTAGTACTAACGTCACGTCTAAATTAAGCTAAATTGATCCAGGTACAGACCAAATGGTTATTTCCGTTAAAACATGAACATAAAAATTTAACAAAATTTTAACATTCTACAGCTAAATATTTTTCAGTTATCCGATGTAGTGTTAATAAACGTTACATGGAAAATTTTTCTTTATATAAACTACAGAATTCAACGGTTTGGTTTTGGTTTGGCTTAGAATGCTATGGTCTACTGTTTTGCTTCACGATTGCTAATGAGATCGGGATTTACCGTTTCCGAAAGGCGAGGAACATCCACACCAGCTGCGGGATTCGAACCCCCGAAATCTGGTACCAAAGAGCAGCGCTCTACCATTCGGCCATCGGCAATCCTGAAAAGAGATATGAGAAAAGATATTATAGCATAAGTCCATACAAAATGTCAACATTGTGGCAGTTATGTACGTTTAAATATACCTACGTACGTGCGACACGATGTAACTAGTCAAAAAGCTTGCAGGAATGATCCAAAATGGACATTGAAAGTTTTCTTGTATTTACGTGCAGATGGACCGCTTAAACAAGGGAAAATTGGGTATGTTTGGTGAATTTTGAAGACCGAATGTTTTCGAGATTACTGTACTGCCTTTATTCCGTAAAAGAAAGTATAAATTAATTTAATTTTTGTACTGCTCACTTTTTTGTATACTCACATTCTGTATTTAGATCATTTTTTCTTCTAGAAGTATTTTATCTTGACAAACAATGTAATTGTTTCGAAACCTCTATGCTTATTTATAACAAGTTAGACTAAGCAAAATAACCTCCGTGTAAAATTAAATTAGTATTCCGTGATATCTATGCTAATATCCATGCAATAATAATGTAAGCATGAATACCCTTTGAAGCCTCGGATACTTAAATTGTACTAGCAAATTCTTTTCCTATTATTGCATAGTTCATAATGCTTAAAAAATACAATATTCTTCTTGTAATTTTAAATATGCAGGACAATTATTTTAAAAATATTTCTTGTTTAATGATGATGACCGATCCATGTGTTTTACATTATTACTTATTTATAAATCACAAAAAGATTCTGTGCAAATTGAAGAAAAAATAATTACTAATTAACTCAATATTTATCCAATTTTCTCTCAACTAGAAATATTTATTGTCTGTATACGTCTGAATTATGCATTTAAGTTAAACAACAATTATGTAACGAAAAAATGCTTTAATGGTTTTTTTAAGAAAAAATAAATAATAAATATTCACTTTAAATAACACTAAATGAGACTCCAAATCAAGAAGAATTCATAATTTAATTACGTAATGAGAATTTTTCCTCTTTCGAAACAATGGAAATATCATTAGTGAATTGAGAGTAATTTGATCTAGATTTATTTCAAATCAGAAGTACATTCGGTTTTTTTATATAGCCTCAAAATATGTTTGTGAAAGGTACCAAAATATTGTTTTTTTTTTATTTGCTGTTTATTCTAGGAGTGGCCGAATTTCTTGTCTCAAATTGCTTCTTTGGCAATACCTTGAAATTCAAGCACAAAAGCTTTAATGTAAACATTTATTTTAAGCTTAGTTTGTGAGATTTTCAGAATAATTGCAGTTGTTTATAATAAACCATGTTCTTCACACACAAGAAAATATTTAAAGAAATTCCGCGCATTTATATACTGCATGTAAATTTAGTTTTTCAGTTAACACTTATCGTGCGGGTAACGTATTTTTACGTTTTATGCAGTCAGTCACTGGAGCGCGTGTCACGTAAAAATACATATTTAGTAGATTTGTGGTGGATACCCCTAACCATCACAAATCTACTAAATACGTATAATCATATGTATGTGTGGCATTATATGCGTGTTGTTTGCGCTGCTATGTAAGTCTTTGCATTTTTTCTTGTCGCAAGTTATTATTGTCGAGTTACTCGGTCTTTTGTTGCGTTATTTCGTATTCAATCGAATTCCTAGCTCCAGAATGTACAAGTCGTGTTTTGTCAATTTGAAGCTTGGTTTTCTATTGTTGAATACAAAATGGATAAAATGAGCCGTTGGGACAACGATAGCGATGAAGAAATATGCGCTGACAGATAATTGGTCTTTAATTTTAAAAATCGTTTATTTTTGTCATTTCTTAAATTTTGTTTTGTTAACGACCCGACAGACGTTGTATATATTAAAGTGCAGTATATATTAAAGTGACAGTATATATTAAAGTGCAGTATATATTAAAGTGACAGTATATATTAAAGTGTAAAATAAAAAAAGTTTCGTTCATAAAAACAAAGTAGTTTTCGATTTACTGCGATTTTTCTAAATAACTAAACTTTCTCGCGATTCATGAAAAAAATCCCGCTGCACGCGTAAGTTGGCGGTGTACTAGCATGCCAAGTGTTAAAATGAAGCAGTTCACAATTTTTATACTTTAATCTTAACAGATCTGTATTATTCAAGTTAAGCATAATTTGAAGCTTAAGGGACAGAAACCTTCGAAAAATCAGAATTGGGCCAAAAATATCAAGTTAGGTGTACGCTTCATTATCAAAAGGCAGTTTTAGAGTAACATAATTATGTCACAACACTGAAATTGTTTTATTTTTCATGCACTTTTATTTTAAACTTTAAAATTCAGTGTGACAATTTTTGTATTGAATTAGTCAAAATGTTTCAGGTGCTTTTGTGGTTTTTACTAAACTAAAGTTTTGAATAAAGATACGTATATTAAAAAATTTGGAAATTGTATATTAATGTGTTTTTCATAAAAAACTACGCATGCTCTTTAAAATCGCAAAGTATTTTTCCTAGTTACAAAGAATTTAATATCGTTTAACAGGAAAAGCAGTTACTAAAACATTGTATAGATTGAAAAAATTGTGTTATATAAATAGTATTTAACGTAAGTGAAAAACAAATATCCAGTTATCTTTATATATAAAATTCTTCTGTCCGTGTATTTGTAATAGAACTCCACCTAAACGGCTGGACTGATTTTGATGAAATTTTGTGTATGTAATTAAGTTGATTCAAGAATGGTTTACATTCACAATCTGATCCGATAGACAATGTTTTCTTATTAAACATCTAGAATTGCTCTCTTATTGAGATTATTATTATGCCGCTAGAAAAGCTTCACTGCAACGTAACTGTGATTGAACGTCCCGAGATTGAATCCTTGTGCTGGAGTAGGAATTTTTAGTTTACTCTAATTGCATTTGTGATATATGTATATATCTATATATATATGTATATATTATATATATATATATATATATATATATATATATATATATATATATATATATATATATATATATATATATACATATATATACATATATATACATATATATACATATATATACATATATATATATATATATATATATATATATATATATATATAATTCTTCTGTTACGGGCATTTTGTGTATGTAATTAAGTTGATTCGAGAATGGTTTAGATTCACAATTTGATCCGATAAAAATGTATATAATATTTTTTTTTATTGAAAATCCTAAATTGCGCTCTTATTGAAATTATCATAATATCGCTAGAAACCCTCCGTTGACAACTTATCTGTGGCCCAGTGGTCAGCGCAACGGCCTTTCAAGTGAGACGTTCCATGATCGAATTCCCGTAAAGATGTAGCGATGTAGGAATTTTAATTTAATCGAATTATGACTATTGATTGTACGCGTGGTGGTGTCAAGTATTTTTAAAATAATTTTTTCCTTACTTTTTCCATCAAAATGTTCTACTTTATAATTTATTTGAAAACATTTTACAATTTTGGAATTTACAGCGTTAAAAAAGGACAACGTCTGTCGGGTCGTCTAGTGTTTCATTATATATTATAAAGATAAAATGAAAAAATAAAAGAAATTATTTAGTATGCAATGTACTGTACTAAAAGCATTTTTAAGGAATATTTTGGGGTGATTCATTTTTTATCAAATACTCTCGCATTTTTATAAAAAAAATATTTTCTAGAAATTTTAGTGTCTTATAAGTTTCACACAACAACATTATACAATCTCATTATGAAAATATAGTTAAAAATTTAAAATCTGAGATTCGACGTTCCTTGTGCCCTTAAGAGGAAAAACTTGAGTCATTCCCAACAGAAGTCTCCTATATTTATTTCACAGGAAAACTATATTACAGAGCGAGAAAATACATCAAAATAGGAGAAACCTTTGGTTAATTTTTTCAAAAGTAGCCACCGGCAGTTATACATTTGTCATAACGTGACTTTAATTTTAAGTACATTCCTCCCCAGAATCAATGCCTGGTTATTTATTAAAGTTCTTCACAGACTGTTTCATCATTTCGTTGCATTTGATTTGATGTCTCGATTATTCTACCTGCAACGCTGGACACGAAAAAACCTGATGGGGATCTAGGAATTTAAAAAAGTTTTCTAAAAATTTAGAAATTGTTATTTAGTTCTTTTCCTTTCTCGTATTCTTTCAATTTTTCTCTTTATTTTCTTTTGAAAATTCTCGACACAGCATAGCGTCATTTGTCCAGATATGCGAGTAGTCTCATTTTGATTAAAAGTGCGGCTAATCTTAGGTATAGATTTTCTGTTTTATCACTTAGTATGGTTATTCAGCCTCTGAGTTCATTCGCATTGTTAATGCAGCTCTTCTGTAGCAGCCAAACAGCTGTCTGCATTCATTATTTTTCTACTTGTCCCTTACTTACGTTAGGTTTGTATTTATTATATTACGGCTTAAATGAGTTACATTCTCATGTACATTGTGAAACTGTCTGTAAGTAAGCAACAATAGATATATTAAATAGCTTTTAATTAACTTTACTATTCATACACATATATGAAACTAAGTTTAAATAAAAAATATTTCCTAACATTATAGTTATTCAAATACTCAGTGCAGAATAGCAATTGGGCACATTGTCAACTGGTGCGGTTATTCATAATATCCCATTGATATTAATTTTAAGTACGTTTCTTTCACTTAGATATAGATTTAGGGTGGGGCGGCTCATAAGAGCACCAGCACTGAGACCCAAGGCCTATTGCACTGATTGTTTTCACTTACAAAAATATATGTAGCAAAATAAAAAGGAAACAAACCTTTTTAAAGGACTTTAATATTGCAAACCAAGAATAAATTTTTTATAACAAATTTTCGGTGTTTCTAAATAAGTCATTTGGATGGTTCTTGACCCTCTTTCTAAGTAACTTTAATAGCTTTGTGACGACTTCAATGTTCTCGAGTGAAGAGGTAACATGAAGAAGGATCACAGTCACGATACAATTGGAAATCACTTTTATTTCTTAAGTAAATACGGCTATATACAAGGGGATTCTAATCTCCCAAAACAAGTAGAAATGTAGAGGATTGTTGCTTGCGTAAAATTACCACGACGATCACAGTCGAAAGAAGAGATTAAATAATCTCTTACAAGTGGGGAGGCTGTTCCAAGGTGCAATGCAAACCCAATCTATCCCCCGTTCGGTATCCGAGACTTTAAGAATCTTCCGAACTTAATCACTAGGAAGGTGCTCCTGTCAAAAGATGCGAAAGCCTCCACGAGATCAAAGCACCTACATGAAAAAATATAGAAAAGACCCGAGTCGAAAAGATTCTAGGCTTTTTATATCTCGGGTTCAGTTACGGTTCCAGTTACCTGGGAACTCCAGCTAAGATTATAACTAATTTTTTTTTCTGCTGAATTCTCAGGAGGCTTCAGATCAGCTGAGTCCGGTCGTTAGTTTTGGACAAAGGAGATGGGGGTCTTCACAGCTTAGAGACACGCTGGTTAGTATTAAAAATTAATATAGAAATCACTACCCACTTCTCAAACAGGATTGCCATCACTGGCATCTAAGGTATTCTGATAAATGATAAATTTTTGGATTGATATGGAACTATAATCTTCTTTGTTGATACAAGCGGGCTAATGAAACCGGGATCTATGGCTTAAAGCCGATTCTGAATGTCTATGCACAACTATACCAACAGTGGTATTCAAACCCATAGGCTCCGGTACCGACACATATATCCCTTTGAAAATACCTGTGATATGGGATTGTCCAATGCAGAAAGAAAAGTTCTACCCCTATTAGAAAAATTATATCTATAGCTTGCAGGACATTGCGGTCCTATTCATTTATATTCATAAGGAAAGGGAATTTTTGAATTCTTTAGAAAATGTTAAACTATACACAATATATTTTTAATGATAAATGAATCACATGGAAAGATTTCTTGAAATGAACTTCAGCACCTAGTAGTGTAAAATAAAATTATATAGGATTATAAAAAATTAATTTGAAATTGTAAAAAACAAACTTAATCAAGATAATTTTCAAAAAAGGAGACGAATACTACCTTACGCTGTGTGATCCGCCGTATTATTAACTAATGTTTTATACCAGATATCTTCTGAAAATTCTTAAAATTTTGAATATACGAATAAAATTCCTATTACATTTATCGAATAAATTATGTAACTGAACCTTTAGAATACTGATAACAATAAAACTTATATTTGCCTGCCTGTTTGTCCGATTTAAAACAAACGTGTAGCAATGTAAATGCAGATCTATCATGTGGGAGAGGATTTGAAGGTACATTGATCTTACAAAGGATCAGTTGCTTGTAAATCGAGATGGGGATGGCGAAATACAAAATGTTTCGAATTTCTGTTCCATTAAATTGAAAAGCAATTCGAGATCTTCGGTGCACCTCCTTTGACAGGCTACTATAAACGGTTATAATAGCATTTGAAATGCAGGTTACAATAAATGTCTATTGTTATACATGTTATTCATGTTAAACGTCGGCTACAATAATGAGACCGGTCTCACAAAAAATACCTCCTCTAATTTTTATTTTAATATTACATCCGTCTCTATTTATAAAAAACGATGCAACTACAAATGTGTATGTATATGATATATGTATATTTATTTGACTTGTTTGTGTTTACAAACAAAAGAGCTGTGTTTAGCATGAATAAAGTATTAATACATGTTAAGTAAAATTGGAAAAAAAATATAAATGATTTTACACACCTTTGGGTTTTAATTCCTCGTATTTCTGCTCCCATAAAATCCGGGTTTTTTGCCAAGAAAGAAAACATTGACATGCTGTCAATTTTCGGGAGGTTGTCTGATTGGTAAATCCAGGTAGAAGAGACATTTATGACAAATTGAGATAACTAAGCTATCTAGATCGATAAAATAAACCTTCAGGTTTAAATAAAAATAAATTTTGATAGCTAGAAAATTTCAGGAACTTGCAAAAACAAAATCGGAAAATAGTGCGCGCTTAAAAGCAATACAAAAATATTGGTCTGCATGAACGATGACATCACAACCAATCACGGAGCTTTTTGATGTCACGTGATTTTCGCTTAACTTTAAAATTAATTTTTTAAATGATGGACCCAGTTTTTTACATTTTTGAGAACATTTTTGGAATCTACGAGTCTGAAATTACCAGAAAAACACTAAGTTGTTCGAATCCCCCACATGTGCAAATTCCTCATTCTTTTTACCTCCATTTTGCCGGGATCGTCGCTAGAAGTCACGTGATCATACGGGACGGGAATCATCTGTAAGCGCAAATGATGATGGGAAAGGAGAGTAAACTCTGCTATTACCCGGGTAGAAAGGTGGGTTCTTTCTACACCTCAATTTTTTCCCTAGCCAGGGATAATTCTTGAAAGGAGAGTACAATTCGCGTATCTACCCTGCATTCTACGCTGCTTTTGGCCCATGTAAACAGGCCTAATGATAGCCGGCATTCCACACAGATGTATACAGGGACATAAAAATCCGAAACACCTCTGGGTCTGGAACTCCTGCTATTTTTAGGGGAAAAAATTCCCACGGGTCCTGAGAATGACCGACCCTCTCTCGTTCTCTTGTGACCAGCTGCCACAATATCCGCTTTTATAAAATTAAAAAAAAAAATTAAAGGTTCGCTATTAATGAAATCTGGGCAAGGTTGACTCAGATTTTCATCTCTTCAGTGGGTAGACAAACTGAGGATCAAGCATGCTTGAGAACTAAACACTGGGAGTTCCGCCTAAGGTTGTTCACCTAACCAGAACATAAGCTTCAGAGCCAAGGGCCCTTGTTCTCTGAAACTGAGATCGGCACCGTAGGCCCTGGACTCCTAGGGCCTGTTGCGCCGAGGAGTTATTAGTGAAAAAATTTGGGTAGCATTTGTTTAAATACCTGGTAACAACTTCAACAAAAATGGGAAATATTTTTTCTTTTTCATCAAATTATTTGTATTTTCAAATGCCATTCTTCATTCCTCCAGAAAATTGTCTTTCTTTTGAAACCTTATTTCTTTCGAATGCTTTAGTGAGAATTATAAAAAGGAATAAGAGTGTATGTAATACTAAAACATGATATTTTTTGTATATTATGAAAATTATTTGACTATTATATGACTTTTATGATTAGAACATTTTAATCCGTTCCGACGTTTTATTCCTCTGAAATTTCAATAATATAATTTTGGGCTTTTTTATTCGGAGCACTATTGTCCATATTTTTCTATACCACGGCTAAGTAAATCCACTGCATAAAGGCGATTTGGAACAACTACGAATATCATGGCTCTCAACGTGATTTAAACACGGTTTTCCGTAACAAAATACCAATTCTGCTTCATCCAGGAAGAAATTATAAAAAATATTGGGGAATTTGGCATACCTGTATATAAATTTTATTACAGACAAAATCACAGATTGATGAAATATATGAAAATTTTGACTGAAATAAAAAGAGAAACACTTTTAAAACAATTTTATAACTAGATACTTTTTTCTGTAATTAATTTTCAATATATGAAAAAAATAGTATTGAAAATTTCCTTTTAGAAAGAAAGTTATAGACTAATTTATTAAGAATATAATAAACATTACGGATTATATAATTTTAAGGATTTTTTTTACTAAAACTGGGATTTTCACCACTGTCTACAGAATTAAAATACATTTAATGGATAAATCTGTTTTAAATTTTGCATAAGAGTATATACTTCATGTCTTTGGAATTAATTAATATAATAAAGATATTCTAATTTTTTTAATATGTTTTTCAACTTTAAACTATTTTTAAAATATTTGTGGGCATCACATTCGATAATATTGAATTCATTTTTTATATAGCGAGCATTATATTTAGTGTTCACACAGTTTTTAAAAAGGGGCAGGAGGGACTTGTGAAATAAGGGCACTTGTTATTAAATAAAAGGGCACATTTTAAAATGAAAAGGCATGTTGTATAAAAAAAAGCACTTTTTCAGTTTTCAATTGATATCAGAATTTATATAAATTTGAAAAGGAAAAAAAGGGGCAGGGCATATCAATGTTAAATAAAAAAGGGTCAGGGCGAAGCACCCTTCAAAAACCGAGAAATGGAAATACTACATATATTCAAATATAAAAAGTTTTTAAACAGATTTATTCATTTTATTAAAAAATATCCTTACGAATAGAGGTAAAAATCATTGTCTTGAGTTTAAAAGCTTGTCAAGTGAAAAAATTAAAAAACGATGCAAATAATGTATTCTATAAATCGGTCTAAACTCATACTCTAGAGAAATTTGTTAATGTGCTTTTCAATATATTGAGAATTAACTGCAAAAAAAATATTTTTTATAGAATTCGTTTCGAATTTTTTAATTAAAAAATACCCCAAAGACTACTTAAAATAGCTGGTCAGTATTAAATTTTAAACAAATATAACTTATTGCATGACGTACTGGGGAATAGTTAGTTATACATAAAACGGAGTTATAGGACCTAGTACACTAGACAATGTGGTGATTTTTAGAGATATTTTTAAATTAATACCAAAATAGTGCCAAATGGTTGAGTTTCCATTATTATTTGGAATGATTTAAAAATATTATTAAATAATTGTTGAAGAAGATTTCCCGCTGCAAATGAAATCTATATGTGGGACTGAAAAGAGAATTCTAGAGAAGATTAATCAGGATTTTATTTTCTGAAACAATCAGATTAAAATTTTTCACTGTCTCTCTAATGGCTTGTTCTATTAACCATCTAAAGCCGTTTATCTTAGTATTCTTATATCAGGCTATTATTCTGTAAGTTAAGACAAAGAATCCGCTTCAAATAAGGTCAAATGACACTCAAAAATTATTTATCTATAAGTTATTTTTTTAATGTACAGAACAAAAATGAAAGTACTAGTCATGTGAAACCACAGAGAAAGGGAATTATTAATATTAACAAGTGTTCCGTTATCACAGACATAACCATACAAAGTCGAAAGATCTCAAACGTAGATAACCTAGTTAAAGCATTTATTTAGGTTAAAAAGTGAAGTTAGGACAACATAAGTACTGTTTAGGTTAAGAAGTAAGGTCAGACGCATTGCTAAACAGCGGCGATAACTTGTTAAGCAAGAGCTTTGTAATTGATAGATCAAATTATCAATCGCAGAGTCGAAATTTATTAACGAATCTTTTTCTTTCCTGCAAGAAGATTTGCACAGCTATTTCTTATCGAAACATATGAAAAAGATTGTCCATTTGTGAGCAATTCTAAACGGTTTGTCCCGCAGTCACCAAATTTCGGACGGCCATTGTTCGATATCACGTTTGACGGTTATTGTGGATGATAAATACTTTTATGAATAAATTGTCTTATTCTATCACGTCATTTTGCAGTTTAACGGTTATTAAGGTTGCCGGTCGAAGAAACATAACAGTACATGTTTTTTACTGTTGTATTTTACCCCGTAAAAAATTATTCGTAACTTAGCAACCAGTAATTTATTTGAAAATGATATTTTTTACATTTTGCTTTGAAATATTATATAGTATTAATATATAAGTACATAAATTAAAGTAAATTCTGTTGAAAAGTGTAGAGTTATAAAAATTGTCCTAAGTAACTGCTTAAATGGTAGTTTAGTTGGTACATGAAGTTCTTTATAAATATCCCCAAATTTTGATATACTTATTTTAAAATGCTTTCAAATCTTCTTGCTGAATATTGTTTATCTGTGCTGTACTTTCGATTTTATTTTATGGAAAGTATGTAATTATAAAATACAAACCAATTACTTTTCTGTTATCAGAGCACAAGGATAAATATATTAATATTTTTAAATGTGACACTATTATACATTATAATTTATTTGAGATGAAATGTAGAAAAGACCATACAGTGTCACCAGTTATGTACACATACATCGCACACTGGGCGCGAAATGGCTAATATTTTATATTGTTAATTACATTCTCCCTTCTGTCGACATTAGTAATCTACAAAGAGAGAGAGTACATAGGTACTATGATAACGGTTAATTATATTTTATTCTATTTATTAAAATTTTTAAGAAGTCTCTAAAATTTAAGGTGACAGTTGATTTTCAAATTCACAGAATTAGATTAAATGTACAACATTGTTTTGGGCTGAAAAAACTCAAATATTCATCGTCAATCCCAAGTTTTTCAATATATTGATTATTTTACTTTATGAACACCTGGTTTCTTGTTCTGCATCTTTGTTTTAAACTTAAAATCATTTTTCCGTTTAGGTTTTTTAGTATATTTTTAGTGTATTTAAAAATGTTTAAGGTGCATTACATTTTCCTCAATAACTTTCACATTTCGTTGAGAGTGACATTGTGTTCTAATGTGTATGTCGTAAAACTGGAAAGGTTTTGGTCTCATGTAAATTATTTTGGTGTGGAGTAGGTCCGTAGCTGTAAATTATTTTCGGAGGGAGATCAAGGGAGAATAATATCTTCATGTGTGAATGATACTTCAATTGATGAAAGGGAAAGCACTGTATTTCCGGCCAGTGGCCCAGCAAGACTTTTATGGTAGGTGCAGTTTTTTTCGATGAGAATAACTGTCCATGTTCATGAACATCTAAGCAGATACACACACACAAACGTAACACATTGTCCATCTACAAAACGGACTTTCAAAATTTCGAGGGGGGGGGAACCAGTCCCCCAAAACCCTGCTCCTGCCTCTCTCTTTGGTGGGGAGGTCTACGGTCTACTATTTTGCTACAAGAGGTCTAATGAGTTCGGGACTTACTACTTAAAGTTGACTACGAGCGGCTAGGAACATCCATGCCACTAGCGGGATTTAAATCAGAAAACTCCGGTACCGAGGATCAATGCTCTATTATTCAGCCATCGTTCGTCGTAAATTATTTTGTCTAGTTATATAGGCTGTAATGCCAAAAAATAACGAAAACAGCCTTGAAGCATAGAAATTAAATAATTAGGGAATCATTAAAAATTAAATTAAATTATTGGAAACGAATGATATTAAAAGGACTAGAACTGAAGTAATATAGTAAGAAAAGTACAGACGATAATGATATAAATATATATAAATAAAAAACAAGAAATTTATTAAGAGGAATGCAAATTACATTGTAGAAACTTAGAGATATGTTTTAATTATTCTAACCCATTCTAGCATTGTGTTTGTCCTCTTTTGGTTATTAGTACTATCCACATTAAGTTAATTGAGTATATTTTGGTTATGCAGATTTAGTGAAAGTTAATTGCTCGAGTACGGAATAAGAAACATTCGCCACCCTTCTCAGAGATTACTGTCATAAAACAAGAAAACATCTTTCTGGTAGGTTGTCAACAGTACTTTTTAAGTAGAGTAAATCTTTTAAATCTTAAAACCTCTGCCACAACTTTAGATAAAAAGATTTATTTAAGTACAGCTAATTAATAATTACTTATTTACTTTGCTATCCTATCTTTTATATTGTTTGACATTTAGAAAGAGAAAAACAAAGATCAAGCAAGTAATCTGATATTTTTTAGTTTAAAAATATATGGTGGACAGCTTTGAAAATCTTATCAGAAAAGTGATGCTGTTATTTAGCACTCTTTATATTAAATAATTTATCGAAGATTGTTTATGAGATTTTTAGAGTTATTATAATAATTATCGATGATTTTCAGACGCTGTAACCTAACCACATCTAATAGTGTAAAATTCATAAATATTAAAAAATTTAGGAAGAAGGAAATATTTTAATTAGTAATTATTTATAGAATATTTTTTTCACATTTCAAAAATGTTTGAATAACATAATAAGTACCTATTACCAATAATAACAATTTGCTCGTGTATGTAGATAGATTTTAAAAACACTTTTTCTAAGAATTAAGAATTTATTATTTAATTTGTGTATATATACATGTGTGTGTGTGTGTGTGTGAAGTTCTATGATTTCTCAACAGTATCACCGATGAAAATATACAGTGACTTTCTTTAAACCATGTTTAGCAAAATAGTAGCCATGGTGTCCCCAAACAACCAACCAAGCAACCAACCCAGAAAACTCCGTATACTTTAAAAATTTGTAGAAAAAGTGAAGTAGCCTAGAAATGAGCTTACATATGAAGTCAAATACACATGATCTTAACGGAATTCTGAATAAAACTGAATACTTAAAAACATTGGCTTGTTTGTTTAATATAAAAATAATTACATACAATGAGGCAAGCAAAGAAATAAGTGACATTATTGTTCGAACATTGAACACTTTTCTGGTAAAATTACGTTCTACCACTAATTTTTTGCATTATAATAACATTAAAATTTTCTTTAATTTTGCTTATTTACTTTGTAATATTTTATTTAT
>CM063498.1:162148131-162158131 GCA_032207245.1 Pardosa pseudoannulata | reverse complement strand
TTCTTAAGTTAAAGTGGGTTCCTTATTATAGGACCAGACATATGTACAAAGTGTTTGTTTCTCAGAAAATATCGTGGGATAACCCCGCTTCCCATGGTAATTTGTATTCGGAGAAACTATTGTATAACTAACGAGGGGTAACAGAAAATTGTTGTTTATGTGAATATTTTTATATTTCCTTAAATTTCTATTTCTAAAGTGTTGCAAAATAATTAAAAAGGGAAAAAGAAAAAAATTATCAAAAATATGTTTATGTGATAGAAACATGTATGTATACAAATCCAAGAAAAATTAAATTAGAAAAAATAAATTAGTCTAAAATAGACAATTATAATTAAATATTGATAAAATCAAACGTGGGGATGAAACATGCCCTTCCGATTTTATGATATGATCCCTGTCCGTTATTAGGAATTTAAGCGTGTGGGAACGAATTCAGTCGAAGTCATTAAAATAGGAACAAGTATTACCCAATATCAAAAATACACACATTTTATCTTTCAAAAAAGGTCGTGGTATTATCACATTCCACGCTGTAATTTAACTTCTGTGAAACTATATTATAACGAGGGAGAACAGAAAATGGTCTGTATAAGTCAATATTTTGATGGTATCTTTAAATTTCTACTTTTAAAATGATGTAAAAAGTGAATAGAGGTGAAATATGTATAGATGAAACATGTTCCAAAAATTTTATGAAACGATTCATGTCGGTGTTTAGAGATTTAAGCGTGTGGGAACGTGTTTAGGCAAAACTGATTCATTAAAATAGGGACAAATATTACCCAATGTCAAAAATACATAGAGTATGTCTTTCTTGAAAAGGCCATGGTAGTTTCAGGGTATTATGTTTACTTTTAAGGTACTACAAGATATCTACTGATCTCGTTTTTCGAATAATTAATCAAATCGGCGGTGGTGTCTTTTATTCTTTTGTTATCAAAACTGCATCTTAATGCGTTTATCTTGTACTTTATCACGTTTAAATAAGCTAAAGTAGCTCTAAAAAGATCATATTAGCATGATTAATGATAAATAGGACAAGGAAATGGCATTTATCACTCGAACCATCTCTGTTTTTTTACGCCCGTGTGTGTAAAAAGTTTCGTATGGAGAAGTCGAGGAGGCGTTAAAAGAAAGGAAAATCAGCATACAACTTTTCGTATTTTTGTTTATTCTTTAACCAACCTAGATATTTCTATTTGTTGATTGTAATTAATAATAATATCAACTCTAATCAAAATTCAGTGGTTTCTTTTTATTCGGCTCATGAATATGACTGTATTGTCTTTTGGACTGATTACTTCGGAAAAGTTATGTCTTCATCCAAAAATATGCCGGAAAATCCTTTTAAAAGACTTAAAAATAATCTTTAAATGATTGCTTCGCTGATAAGATAGTTTATTGATTTTTCTGCAAGATCTAGAAACAGGGTTACATTGCAAACTCGTATATTTAACTTCATAACAGTTGAGAAATATAAGGAGAAAATTTGGGTATAAATTGTTTAAGATTTTACACAATAAACACAGAAGATTGCTCTCTAGGGCTGAAACCCACTGTAAATATTTATAACATTGATGCATTCATTTGTTTAGGGTAAACATTTCTCGTTTTTTTTAAACCTCTTATCATGTATCGACTACGAATACGTCACAGACAGATGCTTTCATAAATCTCCCGCAACTTAAATTTTATTTGGAAAATATTTTTGAACTTTTCTTTATTTTCCCTACTCTTCCCTAGACTTTCTTTATTCACAACAGCAAAAATAAATAAATAAATAAGAGAAAGAAATTCCTCCTTTAGAAATATTTTCCGAGATACTTGTTTTGCGGAGAAGCCCATACATAAGTTAAAACCACAATTCAACAGCAGAATTAATCCGATTAATATTTTGACTTAATTATTTATCTTTGTGTTAATTTTTCAAGATTATTATTAAATAAGTTGTACGTTCCAATAGAAAAACGAAAATTTAAAATCTTTTATGTTGATATAGCTATTCATTATCATATCTTAAATGCATTTATCTGTCTTTGACTTAGTGTCTCTTACAAGTATCAGCATTTTATGTATTATTTTTGCTGAAAGTAATGTACAGACTACACATTTCTTTGCCTATGAAATACATTTCCCAACTCTAAGTAGAAACTTTCATTATCTGTATGTTTTAAGGGACTGAATTATTGACTTTACTATTATATATATATATATATATATATATATATATATATATATATATATATATATATATATATATATAATAAAATAATTTCTTATTTCTTTATATATTTTCTTTTAAACTCAGTTTTATTTTTTTCGGTAATTTCAGTTTTAGTGCCCTTTTTGATTACCAACTAATAAACGCAATGTAAAAATGAGTAATATAATACTTAATTTTACAAGAATTTCTATTTTATATAAGTTAATAAATTTGTACATAGGTTTTATGGGAGTTTCGCATGAAAACGGGAAATACATCGTATAGCTGTGAATATTTCGTGTAACTAATATTAGAGCTTGCACTGGATATACACACACAGCCGAAAATTTTATTAATGTTAATAGGCGCTAAATAGTTAAATATAAGAGAAATAATATTCGTTATACCTGGTTAGGGTAACAGACTTGATTTAACTCTCGTGTTATGTGAATATTGCAAAATTTATAATTTGTTTACTCTATGTTTTAAGAAAATATAAAGGACTTTATTTTATTATAAAAGAGACATACATTTTTAAATATGTAACAATAAGATTCGATTATAATGTTAGTTTACTTTGGCTTTAAAATAGTTTTATATTTTCTATATACTTACTGGTATGCTAGTTATGAATACAATTTCCCTGTCAACCTACAAACCCCCTATATAATAAAAAGCTAAGTTATCTGTCCGTCTGTCCTCGAATTTATGAAGCGGTTGGACCTGGAATGGATAGGGCCATCCATATTGGTTTCTTAATGAGTTAAAGTTAGCAAAATTCAAAGAAAATTTTTAAAAGGTTCGAAATCCTCCCTCCTCCTCCCTTTTCTAGCATTTAATGCTATTATTTCAAGTCTTATTTTCCCCAGCTAAGATCAAGCTATTAAGTTTATCACATAATAAACAGGTAAAATTAGCATTTTTTTCTACCATTATGACGTCATTTCTTTAAACTCATTTAATCATTTCTTATTTTATATTATTTAAATATCTTCCGCATTATTTTCCTACGTTTTATCGCTGAACTGAGATATTACGTAAATAATTTTCTTTCATATTTGGCATAAATAATAGAAGAGGTACATATGTGATAATTGTAAATTTAATTATTGATTATTTTTTGTTGCAATGAAAGTTTTATCACCGGTATTAACAACAAATTCTTTTCATAAAAGTCTAGGAGTGTATTTTACGGAATAATAAATATCTAGCTTTTAAGTTATATATCTTTGAAAATTAAGACGTTTATTTGTTCGTGTGTTTGTTTTTTATATATAACCACACCGTTTGATTACATGAAATCAACGTGATTCTAAACTGCATTCACAGTATTGAGAAGCATTAGAGGAGTATGAAGGTAAACAAATTATTGAGCGTGTACCAGATAATTTTCAGTCAAACATAACAAACAAACCATTTTTTTACCTGCCTCATAGGGTACTTTACAATTCTGGAAAATTAAAAATTTTACTGATCCCGTCATATGACGGACTATATGCTAGTCTATAATACAGGCCAAAGAATTTGAAGTCTTGTAATGCTTTCTAGTTTTATCACTTATTTTCAAAAGCAAGATGTTTTTTCGTTACATTTCTACCATTTTTCTTTATCTTTTAATTTTCTACTAAGTAAATTGAAGAAAATAAAAAAAAAATGTAATAAACATGTATATTTGAAGAATCAAAAATTCCTATATACTCTCTCTCTCTCTCTAAAACACATATAAGCATATAATATATGATTAATTTAATCTAAAATCACCTCAATTAATTTCCCAAATTTTCATTCTTTTTAGTTCTGAAGAGAAGAACCTCAATTCAAGAATGAAATCTCTTCCTTTTTCCATCAGTAAAAATTTAACGTGCCGTTTATGCTTTTGTTCATTCCTAATTTCATAGGAATATAATTCATTTGAACAATTTGAACCCTGACCTCTGATTTTACATTTTTAAATGGCCAAATTGACTGTTCACAAACCACAGGAGTATTGAACTAATTTGCTGGGAATTTGAGAGTCCGTTCAACTTTAGGCTGCCACGTTTCTATCAGTTTTTTCCCTACGACTTAGCTGGAAGACACACTCTGCAGAGCTGCTCTATTTTCTTAATTTTAACGTCATTAGAAGATTTAAAGCAATCGGTACTTTAAAATTAATTTTGCTGAGTTTGGACTGAATTTTAGCCTAGCAAATGACATTTGAACTAGTTCCTTTAAATATTCAGGTTGTTTTGTAGGGCCACCGAAACTTAGACAAACCGTTGACGACAGGAGACTTTATGTCTGCCGACGATTCCACGTTGGGACATATATATTTATATATATAATATATTATATATATATATATTATATATATATATATTATATATATATATATATATATATATATATATATATATATACATATATATATAAATACATATATATATCATATATATATTATATATATATATACATATATATATATATATATATATATATATATATATATATATATATATATATATATATATATATATATATATATATATATATATATATATATATATATATATATATATATATATATATATATATATTATATATATATATATATATATATTATATATATATATATATATATATATATATATATATATATATATATATATATATATATATATATATATATATATAATTCTATGTTTTGTATTTCGACAGGGGATAACACCCTCGTCCAACGACCAGGTTTTTTTTATATATTTTTATTTACTATGATTTTTATTTACTATGGTAATTTTAAACAAAGTGAAATAAAAATAAATAGACATTCCTGTACAAATATGTAATTTATTTTTTAACATTAGATTCACTTCCTTGGTAGTAAGTAAATATATCACTAAATTCAGAGAATTAGTAGTATTATTGGCACTTATTACAAATACACTTATTACGCTACATCCCCTTCCGTTACACATTTTTCGTACACAATTTTCCAAATGCAAGTGAACCTAACATTTTCATCGTCATTTATATATACTGGAGCAGGGGACGGCAACGTGTTTGTCTTTAAGGGCGCAATACTAAATTTGAAAATCACCGAGGGCGCATATTTTACAGATAATCAACAGGTATAAATAGGCATTTAAAAAAAACAGATTTTTTATAACTTTATTTTGTTGGTGTCATATATAATGATACATATAATTCTGTGTGAAACTTGGGTGTCCATATTTTCAGCTAATTTCTTTTAATTGGGGATATATTTAGAGTTTCCGGTCCGTAAACAATTATCTAAATGTGAGTCATTAAGCTTTGTTCGGTATTTTGATTTCAAATATATTTCATATTTGAGAACAAAGACTCGCAGTTGTATGCTGTAATGAAGGGTTTTGAAAGAAAAGAATTATTTCGGATTATTTGGTAGTCTTAAATGCACGGTCTACGCGTGGTCTATTCGAAATACGATCACACACTAAGAAAAATACGTGCGTGTTATTAGATACGCTCAAGGTTAGCAAACTGCTCATCTATGCACAATCCTAAACTCAACTGACTACTTGTTGTATATCACCGTTTGACAAGAGTAAGTAAATCGCCCTGGTTATCATACATTTACATTAGTACAGCGAGGACGCATTAAAAATAGATCGGGGGCGCCGCGTTGCCTACCCCTGTACTAGAGTATTGTCAAAGGGAAGGTTGGTGATCTTGAAACCCTTTCTTAAATTAAAAAATCGAAATGTTCAACGTTACGTAGGATGAAGCATAGAACAGTATTTTTAGCTTTGGCCAATATACATCGAAATAATGAAGTTAAAATAACTGTTGTAACTGATGAACTGCCAAAAAAAAAATTAAATTTTGTTTTATAATTTCTTCATATATTTTCTTTTAAAGTAAGTTTTAATTTTTCTGTAAAACATTTTAGTTTTAGAGTCGTTGTCTGTGTATGCCAAGTAAATAAGTGCAGTGCAAAAATGATACAAAAATTTAATAAAATAGTTAGGTATACAGTAATTTTGACTTCAGGAACATTTTTCCATTTTCAATTTCATATAGATATATAGTTTAATTTCATATAGTTTTATAGTTTCAATTTCATATAGCATATTGAGCTTTGTGAAATGATATAAACATGGCTTTTATATGAAAGAATCTTTATTTGCATATCATTTTAATATGTTACTTTAAACATGCAATTTTTTTTTCTTTTTAGGTAAGTTCTGCTTCCAATTTTTTGTATTTGGAAAATAATTACATTTTTACATCCGTGACTACTTAAATGAACAGATGATTGACAACCAAAGAAGTGTAAAGGTAATAAGAAAATTTTATTACCTACTACCTATGTTTTAATTTTAGATCTATGATTAATATTTAACTATGTTTACTTTATTAGACTGCCTTACCAAATCTGGTGCAAAATGTTAAAAACAATCTTACCATTGCTAATTATTTAAGTTTAATTCAACTGAAATACTGATCAAACAACATACTTTAAGAATAAAAATCAAGATAATACAACTTTTTTATTTGAATTTCGTTAAAACATTATTTTAATGTCAAATTTAAACTAGGGAATTAAAACATCATTTTTAAATCTTTCCACTTTAACAAATTGTTAATGACTCCAATACTTTTATCCAAACAACAAAGCCATATTCTAATTTCCACATTTTATTAACATGTCTTTATTATTTCCATTAGCATTAATGAGTCCATCTACATAACTTGTCTTAGTAATTATAAAAATTAGTACGAAAATTTCGAAATGAGCTTCAAAATGCTTTGAAACAATTTAAGAAGTTTTCCTGTGAACTAGATTGCTGTTTTGCAGTTGTTAACTTTTATTTAATTCTATAGTCGTTAATAATATTGTGTTTGAAGAAAATTTCAATTTTGAACTCATATTTTTTTCTTGCATATTTTAAAGGAAATCAAGGTTGAAAATATATTTGAATCCAGAAAATATAAATTACCTTCCTATATAATTATAATTTATACGACTTGAATTTTCAAATCTTAAGCAATTTAATTTAATATCTATTAAATCAAGATATCTATCGGATTTGTTTAATTTTGAAAGAATTTAATAACATTATACAAGGCACTTGATATTTTGCAGCTCAAAGTGATGGAAACACCTAAAAAATTAAATTTCTCCCAATTATGCTGAGAATCATTTCAGGAGATCAAAATTGTTTGAATTATTCTTAACACTTCGAGTACGGGCAACGTATTTTTACGTTTTTTGCAGTCTGTCACTGGAGCGCGGGTCACGTAAAAATACGTATTTAGTAGATTTGTGGTAGATACACGATAACCACTATAAATCTACTAAATACGTATAATTATTTGTATGTAAGACATTAAATGCATGTTGTTTGCTTTGCTATGCAACTCTTTGCATTTTTTCTTGCCACAAGTTATGATTGTCGAGTTACTCGGTCTTTTGTTGAGTTATGTCGTCTTCAATCGAATTCGTAGCTCCAGAACGTACAAGTCGTGTTTTGTCAATTTGAAGCTTAGTTTTTCATTGATGAATACAAAATTGATCAAATGAGCCGTTGTGATAAAGATAGTGTTGAAGAAATATGCGCTGACATATTATCGGAGTTTAATTTTAAAAATCGATTATTTTTTTGATTTCGTAAAAATATTGTTTTTTTTTGTTAAATAATCATACAGTATATATTAAAGTGTAAAATAAAAAAAAAGTTTCGTTCATAAAAGCAAAGTAGTTTTCGATTTACTGCCATTTTTCTGAATAACTAAACTTTCGCGCGATTCATTAAAAAACGCCTGCTGCACGTGTAACTTGGAGGTGAAGTATACCCACATGCCAAGAGTTAAAATTATATTATGCAAGTCCAAATAATGGTAATAAATATTTTATGCAATTTTCATGACCAAGGCTGCTTTAAATCATTCAGAGATGATATGGAAATGCTTTATTTTTCAGCAGAGGTCTAAAAGGTATAAACGTTAAGTGTAACATTGCGTGAGCTAGAAAGTACATGTAACTTCATCTCTATTTTCTTCATAACTGAGTAATATGTCTAGAGCGAAAGGGAGGGGGGGTTATCACTCTTGATAGTTGCAATAACCTCTGTAAAACAGTGCTTGTAGCAGTGAAAGATAACCTCCGATTTATACGTCCTTGTAAAATAGTAATTACACCTGCTGCTAATAATGATGTTATATTCATCAAGTTATTGTTTAAATTATCTGTATAAAATGTACAACCATCATTTTATAATGTATGAACCAGGCCATCTGGTTTCTTAACATGTATGCAGATGTTTTCCACTTATAAATCTATCCCGAAATTGAATAAATTTGAAATTTATTGATTAGAATGCAATTTTTTCTTATTTATATTCTACCTTTGAGGGGATGGTTTCAATAAAATCTGCCATAAAAAAGATTTCGAGGCACATGTTGTTGTAAACATTCAACTCCTGCTGCATACTTACTCTATTTCCTCCGTAATGTATGCCAAACGATGGCCGATTGGTTAGGGTGCTGGCCTTCGGTACCGGAGTGCGTAGGTTCGAGTCCCGCTGTGGCATGCATGTACGTAGCCATTCGGATTCGGCTTTAAGCTGTAGGTCCTGGTCTCCTTATCCCTCATGTTGCAAAAAAGTAGATCGTAGCACTCCAAACCTCCGTAATATATAATGTGAAATGAAGTATTGTAGATTCGTATTACATTCAGCAGTAACTTTTCAGTAGTAGTTAACTGCAATAATCATCTATTTTGTAGTTTGTATGCCTTTATAGAGAGTTTCTTCTTTTCCTTACTCAGTTTTTATCATATGGTGTTTTTTCATGAGTAATGCATGCTACTATGACTTTATATGTAGGATATTTTGATTCCCTGCTCATTTTGTTCCTGAGTCTACAGTCATGCCAATCAAAATTATCTCTTTTAAACCGAGAGAATTTAATAATTTACAGTACGAAAAAACAGCTAAAAATCACAACTTACAATTGAAGCTGTTACAACAACATGTCTGATGTATCGATTGTTAGGCTTTGACGTAATTCCGATGGAATGTATGGGCGTCAATTATAGGGATCATTGCATGAAATGACTAATGAAGAAAGAAATTCGATTGAACAGCTCAGAGGATCCATGCAATCTCTCGGGAACTTCTACATAATTACGAACTTGTAATATTTTCTCGTGTAAAAATAAAGTGATTAAAGAATTGAAGGCGAAGAAGAGAAAGTAAAAAATATTTTTAGCATAAAGAGTAATTGTTCTTTATATTAAAAATATTTTGTATTTTATTACATTTTTATATTATCTAACATTTATTTCAGTGAATCCCAAATGTTTAAATTATTTTTTATTTTTCAATGTAAAGTTTGCAAGATTTAAAATATCTCTTGGACATTTTTCTATTTTAAGTGGTGATATGTTCATAATAGAAAAAATCCAATAAAAAATCATTATCAGTGTTATTATAAAAGGTTTTAAAATGTAAAAGTTATAAAAATTAACACTGTTCAAAAGTTTTTAATTTTTCTTTTTTACAAAAATGGAAGTAACTGAGTTGTATAAATATTAAGTTACTGAACACGAAATTCACTCTTGAAAATCTTTCCTGGCTAATAATTCTGAGCAATTTCACTAATTATATTTTACCCATAACGATATGTGATATAATAACCACGCGTATCTGATGTAATCACGATAGGGATACCTTTTTCAACATTGAGAACGAATTAATATTTTCCAATGTTGTTGAAAGTTTTATGAAGAACTTATATATTCCGTAATAGGTATACGCTTAGAGAGTTTATAAA
>CM063498.1:162110631-162143131 GCA_032207245.1 Pardosa pseudoannulata | reverse complement strand
TAAAGGTAAACAGCTAATGAACTAAACTGCAATGGTAATGAACTAAAACAGTAATAGAATGTTACAGAACTAGCAGAAAAACAAACACTTTCACGTGTGTGTCGGATTTGCGCATTGCTTAAGGGGTCTACAAAATTTTCGTAAAATTTCTTGGGGTTCCACCTCCAAAAAGTTAAACCCTATCTTAGACAATTGGGGAAATATTACCAGTTCATATAGAATTAGCACGTATTACTTCCAGGAAATGAGAAGAGTTCAAAGCTTTAAACTCATTGTACACTTCTTTTAGCATGTTAACATTAAATAAAACTACTTTTCATTGCAATTTTAATCATATAAAAGTCGAGTCGAAAAGGTTAAAGCATATTATATCCTATGGGAGCATGCTCTAAAAGATCCTTTAAGTTACGAATGTGTGAGGAAACGAAGCTTTTCTAACAGGTTTATCACCGTTGTTGATGTGTCATCCTTTGGAGGTAGTCCAAGTAGTGTTTAACTTGTCAGTGTTCTTCCTCGATTACCTACCTTAATTCCGATCACATCTTTCACCAAAGCTTTATATTTTTCTTCCGTTAATTTATGCAAACTTTGATCAATATTTGATTCAAGTCGACGAAAATATATGCAACAACGAATATAGTTGGTCTCGACAAATTCCCTTCTTTTTTTCAGGAAAGTTTTTACGTTGCTAATCAGAGTTTAATATTTTAAACTGTAGGCTTATATTTTCTTAGGCGTAAATTAAAAAACATTTAAAGTTAAGAAACTTCTTTTTCAGCTTTTCTAAACTAACAATCTCATAAAAGTCAGTAAAATGCTAATTCTAAAGGATGCTATTTATACTGATATATAGAAGTGACGAAATAAAATCTTTCATTTATCAAGCATTTTGTACAAAATTTTGCTTAAAATAAAACTTTCAGATAATTATTAGAATTTTTAATAAAATATAATTACAAATCATTAAGTAAATAAATATTTGTATCTATTCACTTATTGTGAATAATATATATATATATATATGCATATATATACATATATATATACATATATATATACATATATATATACATATATATATGTATATATATATATATATACATAAATATATATACATATATATATATATATATATATATATATATATACATAATATATATATATATATACATATATATATATGCATATATATATATACATATATACATATATATATATATATGTATATATATATGCATATATATATACATAAATATATACATATATATATGTATATACATATATACATATATATATATACATATATACCTATATATATATATATATATATATATATATATATATATATATATATATATATATATATATATATATATATATATATATATATATATATATATATATATATATATGTATATATATATATATATATATGTATATATATATATATATATATATATATATATATATATATATATATGTATATATATATATATATGTATGTATATATATATGTATGTATATATATATATAATAAACATATGTATATATATATATATATATATATACATATATACATACATATATATACATATATATATACACATACATATATATACATGCATATATATATATATATATGTATGTATATATATATGCATATATATACATATATATGTATGTATATATATATATATATGTATATATATAAATATGTATACATATACATATATATATTATATATATACATGTATATATATATATATATATATACATATATATATATATTTGCATATATATATATATATATATATATATATATATACATATATATACACACATATATGCATATATATATATTTATGTATATATATATATATATATATATATATATATATAGATATATGCATATATATATATATATATATATATATACATATATACACATATATATATATATATATATATATATATATATATATATATATCGCGTTCCAGTGTTAAGGCGAATGGAAAACAGTCTTTCTTGATAATAGTAAGTTTATTAAATCATAGTTTTATTTGAAAACAGCTTGCGCCATTTTCATTTTTCGTGGCGGAGCTAAGCGTGGAAAAGGTGTTGACCGCTCCATGTCCACGCGCTAACTGATTTTATCTGTTTGCAAACTCATCAAATTTTTCCAAAATGCTTCCGCCTGACCGGATTATCCTAAAAGCTTACGCGAGCGTGGGTCTTTTTTCATTTATTTTATTATTATAAAAGAGTTCCCTTTTTAAAATCGCTTATAACTCACGCAATTTTCAACTACCCCTTTTTTAGACCTGACATATATACATATATATATATATATATATATATATATATATATATATACATATACAGAGCGACAGTGAGAGAGAGAGAGTAGAATTTGATAATGAGAAATGAAAACAAAGTTAAACATTGAAGTGAAAGACAGAATTTTAATGATATTGTGTCTCATCATTAGCACCCACAAACATCATTAAACAAAAATATTGTTTCTGTAAGATGTGCTGCTGTTCTTGTTGTTTCTGATGCCACTTGGTGAAACAAAGCACGAATGAGCCATACGCTACTCGTATTAAGGCAAAGGGGTGTGCCTTTTGTTATTACGAGAACCTCAAGGGTGAAAGTACTACTTATGCTCAAGTGGGCCCTCGTAATTTAGAAGAAGGGACCAAGCAGAAGACCTTGCGTAGCCTTGGTCTGCCACCCACAGAGATATTGATTGACAACTTGGATGACATTGTGACCACGAACATGTTTTACGTGCCCCAGTCACCTTTAACGAACACGGCGGATATTAGGCCGGCTCGGGCTACGAATCCGCAACCCTCCAGTTATGAGAGCGTTGTGATCTATACAATAAACACCTTTTGGTAATGTACAATACTTATAAGAAAAGAAAATCAACATAACATGCTACAATACTAAGGAAATAAGCGCTAGAGAAGATAACAGTTTGTTAAGCTAGTAGCTAGTACTATCAGTAGATTCGAAAAGTAAACCCGGGAGTTAAAATAAGAGGATCTTCTACCTAATACTTAACTATTATATTATGACAATAAACCACCATCCTAAAACACAGGAATAAAATAAGTTACTTTTATTATTTACAATATATTTAAGTCTATTATATTAATATTATATATTATTTATATTTTAGATATTTGAAAACCATGTTCATATATATATATATATATATATATAATATATTATATATATATATATATATATAAATATTATATATATATATACATGTATATATATATTGTAATATATATATATATATATATATATATATATAATATATATATATATATATATATATATATATAATATATCAAAATTATTATACTTAAACTTTCTATTTAAAAACCTCCTCCCATTCTAATTCCTTAAAATCTATTTTCATAACCAAAAAATGTCTTAATTAAAGGAATGTGCTCGACTTAAAATTCTTCCAACACATTTCCCAAAGCTTTCTCTGCAATAGATGCAAATCTTTTGTCCATTCTCCGCATTTTCCAACTGTCGCTGGGAAATGGTTCAGTTTTCCCATCCGATCTAAGTTCCTTTTTCCTGTTATAAAGCCTACTAAACTACTTTCCCTGTTCCAGCACGTGTTTCAATTGTACTTACCCTTGTCTGCCATTGACTCTTGAAGATGTCTTTTTAGCAGCTCCTCAATAAAGATTTAACTTGTTGTCAGAATCGCGTGTTCTCTTTCAATAGAGCCACGACTGCTTTATTCACTATAAGCTAGTCATTTAGGCTTCTCCTTGCTCAGTAGCTCGGGAAAGTAAAAAGAATAGGTGCTATAATTCGATGTGTTCGGTTGCTTAAATCTCCGTGTTTACATATGTGTGTGTGTTGTGTGCTTGTTTATGTGTACTTATATCCATCTATGCTATTTGTCAACTGCATTAAATTTAGATTTTTTAATAGTACTTTGAAATGGTAAATTTACTTTTTTTATATTTGTAAAAATGTACGTTAAAGCAGAATGCAGAGTTATTTGCCTTATAATACGTTAGAACTTTTAATAGCATTTTATTTCTTCTTTGACGATTTCATTGAAGTTTCAAAACGTATGTTACCAAAATATTTTCAATAGATCGTTTATTTCTAAAATGAAATATTAAAGATATTAATCTTATTAAAGGTCTGAATTATTCATTAATGATTTGACATTTTGGTATGCAAAATTTACTTTCAAGTATTTTATTTCAAATTCAGCATTAATTTATGAATGTTTTGGAATACTTTAAAATGATATTGCAAGTAAAGAAAACTTTTAATTGAATTTCATAGAAGTTACTGTAATAAGTTAATATATTTTGACTCCTTTAAGTGTGTTTTCCCAATATACCACTTTTATAAAGGGAACGAAAAATGCTTCCATTTGAAATTAGCTCTTAGGGTAACAGGAATATTTTCGACAGCTGTAACTGTGGAAATTTAGACTATTGATTAAGGCTTCATATTTTTCTACCCTCGTGTATATGAACATATTTGTATATCACATATAAAAGGCACTAAGTGGCATTTATGAAATATTACAGGGAAACACAAATAAGATATTTTGCAGATTTGTTTGAATCCAGCCGTTTTCAGTGAAAATCTTTATGAAGATAAATGTCTGATATAATAGAGAATACATAGTGTCTGTAAGCATACAGAAATAGTAGAAATAGTAGAAATTTATGGCCTAATGCAGGTTTTACCCTCAAATCGATACTAGTTTAATGAGCCTTTTACAATTTCCTAAATCTCTCGGTTTTAGACAATGGAAGCAATGTTGTTATAATAGAGGAGAAAAATCATAAACAAATATGTAGAAATCTGAATATTTTTAAAAAATGAACATAGAGCTGTGGACTTTTGACTTACAGATATATTAATGACAAATACATGAGTATAAAATATTCATATATTTGTTTATAAATAAATTTAATATTACAGAACAAGTAAATTAAAAATTTTAGTATGTATTCTAATACATTATTCTAGATCATTAACAAAGATCTTATCTTCAACTTTTTCTTGGACTTTACAAGTTTTAATTAGCATTGAGAATTTAAAATAATACTTAGAATTAGCGTAAAAATGCGTTTGAAAAAAATTTTAATCTTATTATTGTAATAGTGTTTTATTATTGTCTTATTATAGTATTGTATGTTATTGTAACCTAAGAGAAATTGAATGTCAACAGCATTCAATTCCATATTAAAAATATTTCGAGCAAATGTATAAAACTTTTGAAGTCATTGAATACATAATCACTAATTTACTTATATATTGAAGTGTCATATGTGTGATTGCAATATCTTTAAAAATTTGCCAACAACTTTGAGCAAATGACCATTAGCTATAATCACATACCACTACCTGAGAGAAGTTGCTAGATTTTGGTGATCATTGCCGTTGTCACTAAACTACTCGTAGTCAACAGCTGTAGTCAATAAACTAGCATTTTATCGTCTATAACTTTTATACTGTAGCTTTATTAATTGTATTATATATGATAATTAATGTCTTAATGTAGGACACGATTATGAACGGCCAGAGAGCGCCACCTATAAAAGAAATAAAGTACGAACGTCTTGTTGTAGACAGTGTGAGCGATGCTCTAGGATAGATACTTGAGTTGATATAATTGGTCTATGTAAATATTGTAATATTTGTATATATAATTGTCCTAGTAGTTTGTGCTCTTCTTTCCTTAATGTTGAAAATTTCTGTTTATGTATTTATACAACGGCTGTTAATTCTGAGCAGAACTAATTCTTTTTAGACAAATAAATACTTGAACCCTTGATCAAAACAAGTCTTCAATAAGTTATAGCTATTGATCTTCAGTACAACTTTTACTATGTTACCAAATTTCCAAATTCATGACATTACTCTACTCTTTCTTTCTTTACTAAGTGTTTTCTGCATTTATTTTGAGTTCGTTATCGGTATAATGTAATTAGTATAATGAATGACCTAACAATAAAATATAGCACATTAAAACAAAATTGTTTTATTTGTTTCAGAGACTTTTCATTTACAATTTCCTTCAATCGATAATATTGATTCACTTTAATAAAAACGTTTTATTATAAGCATATTGGCGAGCATTTATTATTAACTGCTTAATAATAAACGTTGAATTGGAAATAAACGCCATAAGCTGGCTATATAACGGCATTTCTCATTTATTTCTACGTTTATTCTTAAAATTTATGTTAATTTTTATTTACAGTTTAAAATAAAGTACATTTTTAATTGACATTTTTTATCCGGGAACTTTTTTTTTTATCTTACTTGCATTTATCTACTAGTTTTTGTGCCAATTGTTTAAAGCATCCAATTAAATTAAAACAAAACTCGCTTCTTTTCTCACATACAAAATAGCCGTAATTGCCTTAGAGAAATTCGTTTACTATAATGCAATCCAATCTTTACTTCGCTATCCTGGCCATGGGGTAAAAAAAACAGAAAATTAAAAAAAAATGAAAAGATACGGAATATCAGTAACTGATTTAATTAAATAAAGCTGTACCAACGGCGTTCGACAAATTAGAAGTCATCCAGAAACCAAACGGTGATCAGAAAGAAATAACCTTGTAATGGTAAATAAATTCATTTATAAAATGTGGTACTTTATCCGTAAATGTGACCACATGGTTAGAAATATTTTTTCCCAGCAACCAAATTAATCTGCGCAAAAGGATCTCCCATGCCTTAAATATCCAATGTTCCGATTATGATTCATACTTTTGTAGTGACTGCTCCGCCTCTTGATCTTCGGATATTTACCCGACAAGGCAGCGAAGAAAAAGAAACTCCGAGTCAACATACCTTCACTCTTGGACACCATCCAACTGGCAGAACATCGCAGCATGTGGGAGACAAGGTGCTTCGTGTGTTCCACTCGCTCTAATCGCTTGCTTGCGAATCATAACTTCTCCCCGTGTTACGTAACAAAAATTAAGAAGGAAAATTATTCGCTTTGACATTCAATATTCTTAAGCGATTTAACTATATAGAACCTACGTTCCCAACGATATTGGTAGTGGTTTCAGAGGCAAATAGTTGGCATTAAGGTAATCAAAGGGGGCGACCAGTAGACATAATATTTATAAAGATGGGCCAGTATTAGGTTTAACCAGTGCACTGGGATACCGTCAATGGTCAATGACACCCATGAATAATATTTAGATATTGATAAAATATTATTGTTTAAGGACAATTAACTGGCACAAAAGCTACTAACAAAGCAAAAGAAGATGACTTTAGTTAAAGAGAAGATTTTGATAAGAAAGAACATTTAGTACCTACTACATCGGAACTATGGTTATGCTAAACGAAAAAGACTAATTTTTGAAGCCGAAATAATGTTACATGTACTTTTTTTTCCAATGTGTAAATAAACTTTAAAATTTCTTACATTGTGTAAAGCAAATAAAAGCAAGTAAAAGTTACTAAATTATTAAAATAAGAAAGATTGGTTTTTGAATTTCTCTATTTTTATTTCTTTTCTAAGGACTTCTAAGGCGCAGTAATTAGTCTGTTACATATATGTAATTAATCAGATAATTCTAAATGTAATTTGAAATTTGAATTTACTACATTCGACCATATTATGTAGTTAATTCATTCTGTGGACCATACATTTCTAATCATTTCAATGTAAGATTTAAGTTTATATGTTTAAGAACGCAAGTTATTTTACAGATAACAAATCATTTGACAAACAATTTTTAGTTTGTTTACGGAGAATAAAAAAATTGATCGTTTGAAAAAAATAAATGAATAAGAATTGGAGATAATCGGAAATGGTTGAGACATTTCGGGAATTTTAAGAAGAAATCGAGATCTTTTGCATTCGATATCTGGAAATGATTTCATTTTTACAAATATTTTATGAATGTAGGTACAAAGATTGAATATCTTTGCTGAAATAGCATTAACGTCTAAAAGATTCAAGGTACAAAAGATACAGAAGAGTGAATGAGTATCATTGCAGAACAAGCTGAGAAAAAATTTCATTCAGTTTAGTAGAATTTGTAACCCAAAGGACATCTTATGGTATTTTATTAATTGTACAATTTTTACAACTTTAATGCCAAATATATTTATTTTTTTTATAATATTACATTTAAAAATGTATCTAAAATTGGCATGAATTTTTTGTTAATTGCCATGTATTAAGGTATTGGAATTCAAAATCAAAAAACATTTATATTATGGTGTAACAGTTTGAATCTCTTGATACTGCTTACAATTATGTCCTCGTACTTCTACAAGTCATTGAATAGCGTAATTAAAAAAAAAAAACTTGTTGTTGTTTCTCATGCCACTTGGACAAACCAAGCACGATTGAGCTAGAGGTTACACGTACTAAGGTAAAAGGGTACGCCTTTCGTTTTGACGAGTACATCAAGGGTCAAAGTACGACTTATGATCAAGTGGGTCCTCGTAATTTCGAAGCAGGGACCAAACAAAAGATCCATAGATTTGGTCTTCTAGCCCCACAGGTATTGATTGAGAACTTGGAAGACATTGTGACCACGGACCTGTTATACGTGTCCCAGTCACCTTTAACGAACACGGAGGATCAAACTCAGACTCCGAACCCGCAACTTTCCAGTTACGAGAACATTGCCTTTGTCGACTAAGCTACGGCGTCTCAAGAACGTTTTTTCTATAATAGAACGAATTTTATCAGCTGCTTATATCTACGTATCAGACAGTCCAAGCCTGGAGGTCTTCTTCTTGATTCTTGTTTCTCTCTTCCATATCATCCCTTAAGCTACACGTGCCCTCCAGATAGTGCTAAATGGGTAACAACTTCTCATCTATGTATTGACATAAAGGTATATGTGCCTGTATTGCTAGTTGCATTTGAAAACAAATATGTATCAGCCAGTAAATTTTGCCAAGTCCCTTTTAATTTTATCGCACTTTTTTTATTCTGGTGTAAAATATTATATTATCGCAGACATTTTCACATCCCCATTCTATAAAATTTGCAAATAACTGGCATTTTATACTCTCAATATTTTAATTTACGAAATTTATTTATCGCATATAAATAGTCGGTTTTTTAATGGAGAGATCAAGCAGTCGTATATCACTTACACAATTAGAAAACGATATTTTTACTATCATCTCTGCTATGTGACATTACCAGACATTACCGCATAGATTTGTCTTCAGTCATGGCATCGTACTCTCAATATACTCTCAATATTTTAATTTACGAAATTTATTTATCGCATATAAATAGTCGGTTTTTTAATGGAGAGATCATGCAGTCGTATATCACTTACACAATTAGAAAACGGTATTTTTACTATCATCTCTGCTATGTGACATTACCAGATATTACCGCATAGATTTGTCTTCAGTCATGGCATCGTACTCTCAATATACTCTCAATATTTTAATTTACGAAATTTATTTATCGCATATAAATAGTCGGTTTTTTAATGGAGAGATCAAGCAGTCGTATATCACTTACACAATGAGAAAACGATATTTTTACTATCATCTCTGCTATGTGACATTACCAGACATTACCGCATAGATTTGTCTTCAGTCATGGCATCGTACTCTCAATATACTCTCAATATTTTAATTTACGAAATTTATTTATCGCATATAAATAGTCGGTTTTTTAATGGAGAGATCAAGCAGTCGTATATCACTTACACAATTAGAAAACGATATTTTTACTATCATCTCTGCTATGTGACATTACCAGACATTACCGCATAGATTTGTCTTCAGTCATGGCATCGTACTCTCGACCCGTGGCACTTTCAACTCACGCACTCTCCGGATATTTACCCAGCAGAATAAAAAAGAAAAAATTTCGAGAGAGAGAGTATACATACCCCAATATTTGGAAGGCATCCAACTGGCATTCGCGATGACATCGTAAAGGCGGATGGATAAGACGTGCTATCCTGCTCTCATAATCGGACGCAGATAATAGTGACTCAAGCGGAAAAAAAAAGAAGAGCACTGTTTACTCGGGAAGAGCCCAATTTTGAAATTTGCTCGAATTTGTTAAGTTTATAGGGCTCAAATGATCATGCGGAAGATAGTAAGGAGAATCTTCCTCTTCGTTTGAGCCTCTGATGGGCAAACTATGCCTACGCCTCAAATGCGCCCTGTGTAATTGTTTTAAGATTTTAAAAAATCAATAGTTTTATTTAAATCTGTAGTGAACCCACTTCAGGTTTCTATATTATCGTTACAGATTATGAAATAACTATAGCATATAGCCCGTTATATGACGGGATAAGTAAAATTTTTAATTTTCCAGGATTGTAAAGTACTCTATGAGTCAGGTAAAAAATAGTTTGTTTTTTGGCTGAGAATTATCTGGTATACGCTCTATAATTTGTTTATCTTCACGCTCCTCTGAAGTCTCCCGATTCTGTGATCGATGTTTAGAATCATTCATTTAATCAAAACATGTGGTTATGTATAAAAAACAAACACATAAACGAACAAACTTTTTAATTTTAAAAGATATATGTCTTAAACGCTAGATATTTATTAGTCCGGGAAATAGACTCCTAGACTTTTATGGAAATAATTTGTTGTTAATACTGGTGACAAAATTTTCATTTCAATAAAAATAATCGATGATTGAATTTAAAATCATCACATATGCACCTAATCTATTATTTAAACCAAATATAAAAAAGAAAATTATTTAAGTAATATGTAAGTTCAGTGATGAAACGTACGAAAATAATGCAGACGATATTTAAATAACTTAAAATAAGAAATGATTAAATGAAACTGTTAAAGGAATGACGTCATATTACTAGCAAAAAATGTTATTTTACCTATTTAGTATGTGATAATCGTCCGGGGAACATAAGGCTTGATATAATGGCAATAAACGCTCGAAAAGGGGTGAAGGGGTGGATTCCGAACTTTTTAAAGATTAGCTTTGAATTTTGCTAAGGCTAACTCATCAAGAATCCAATATGGATGTCCTCTCCATTCCAGGTTTAACTGTTCATAAATTCAAGGACAGACGGACAGATAACTTAGGATATTATTATATAAGGGATAATATAGGAAGTTTCCCTGCCAATGCTTTAAAAACTTATTTAAAATCGCCAAAGTAAGATTAAAAGCAGGGCTTCGAACCGGAACTGAACCGAAAACCGAAAACCGGAAAAAACCGTTATTTTGGTCGGAACGAAAACCGGAACTGAACCGAAAAAAATATCGGTTTATTTCGGTTCGATATATCTTTCAGTCATTTTGTTACTGTTACTAACTTATCAATATTTTCTAATTTAACGTCAACTTTATAATTATCATTACATGTATACTGCTTCTCGATTTCGTTTTGGCAGCTCCAGCTACAAAAGTTAGTGTTGAAAGAGCGTTTTTAGGTTTGAAATTTATTCTCCGAGACAACAGAAGTAATCTCAGTGAAACCACGTTAGAAGATATATTAATAATTAGAGGCAATTTTCATATGTTAAATAAATAATATATTTTTTACATAATTATTGCAAGGCCAAGTGCACGATGTGAGAGTCAAACGACGAATGTGGGTAATCCAAATGCGATTTTGATAATGGATAACAATGCCAATGCTCACCGCTCTTATCGTACCTGCTGTTTGTATCAATTCACATAGTGTACCAATTAAAAAAAGAATAAAATCTTCTAAATTTTGATAGAATTACATTTTTTGTGTATGATAGAATTATATTTTTAGTACAAATAAGAATATACATAAAATGAAATTATTCATTTGGAACTGAAACGAAAACAGTTATTTTTGGCGGAGCAAAAACCGGAACTGAACCGATATTAATTTTTTAGTTGAACCGGAACGAAAACCGGAACAAAAAAAATTACGGTTCGAAGCCCTGATTAAAAGAATGAATTGATCGGGAGAGGAGGGGGGAGTTAGAAAGAATTTTCCCTTACGTCTAAACAACTGATGGGTAAACTTGGGATCCGAGGGCCAGCTGGGGCATACACTATGATTTATTTCAGAAATAAAAATTTCTGTACTATTGATAAAAACTGTGTGGTGACTTCAATTTTAAGTTCTATTTGACCTGCTCAAATTTTAAAAGAATAAAATAGAAAATTTCAGTATCAATGGTTTAAAAATTCATTTAAAATTTTGGTAAAATCCAGTTTTGAAATTTGCCCTGTAAGTTTGTATAACTCAAGGGATCAGGGCTTGTAAAAAAGATTCTTTATGAAATTTTCTCGGTATTTGAACCTGTTGAATATCTTGGTCGGCACACCGCGGTTGGAAAAATGCGGCTTTTGTATAGATATTTGCCACTCTTCATAATTCTCACTTTATGTATTGTATAAATAGCAACTAATACATATAAATGGGTTTTCTTTTATCTAGTTTAATTATCTGTTTAGCTTTTCTTGATCGGCAGTCTGCCGACTCCTACTGTAAACCAGTGATGGAGATTCATAGACCAATCTCATTTAACTTGCGCATCCTAGTGTCCAACGCTGGCATACCATGATTCTTTTATAAATACAAATTTCTGTACTATTAATGTAAGATTTGTGTGAGATTCATTTAAAGGCTCCATGTGACTTACAACATATTTCATCACAATAATGCAGAAATTTTCATTGACAGTATTTTAAAAACTCGTTTGAGAACATGTTCCCTTTTCTTTGGAGTCCAAAATTTTCCATTTATGATAATCCAAGATTTTGAGTTTCCCCTTCTCAAAATTCCGGTTCGATCCAGATTCTTAACAATTTTTTAGAAATGAAATGGCATTTTCATTCACTACATAACTGTCATTAAAATTTTCAAAGTATACATGTCTTATTAAGTTTTTCAATAAATTATATTGACCTGCACCTTTATTTCTGTTTGTTTTTGGTTCACACTAAGAAACCCTTTTCAGTAACTGACCAATTGAGCATCTAATGAAATATTAGTTCAATTGTATGAATCGGCCACTTTTACGTTTAAACAATTCATTAAATGCATTCGTATTATTGAAACTATAAATAAAATAAAAATGTTATCAACTTTTTTAATGATTATATATATATATATATATATATATATATATATATATATATATATATATATATATATATATATATATATATATATATATATATATATATATATATATATATATATATATATATATATATATATATATATATATATATGTATATATATATATATATATATATATATATATATATATATATATATATATATATATATATAACGAAATGTAAACTAGATCGGGAAAATGATGTAGGCACTTTATATTAAACCCCAAATACAGCCCGAGAAAATTCTCAGAGATTTTCAAATTTCAAGTCAAGGGCAAAAAACTCCACTTCCCTTTGCTTTCCCCTTTTTAACCCCTAACCTAAATTGACCACTTGGGTCATTGTTTACACCCTCAGGGAAGGGGTCTAACCAATTATAACTCTATTGGCCCACGGCCAATTTAGGAAATTTCCAAATAAAAAGGAGATGTATTATCGGAGAGAAATTTCCTAGAGATTTTCCCACAGATTTTGACTGTGATGTTGACCGAGGTGACTTATAACTTCATGTTAGCTGACCCCTCAGTTTTCCCTGTCCCTATAATGAAATGGGAACCCAACCTCCAATGTTCTGCTAATAAAGGTCTTTAATTAAAACGGTGTTATAATTAAAGTAACATTATTATAAGTAACAATTTTTATGGGCCATGATTGCAACAATCCATCCTGAGATCCGTCTTACTACATACATGCATATATATATATATATATATATATATATATATATATATAGTATATATATACATATAATTATATACATACATATGCATATATGTATACACACACATATATATATATACATACATATAATTATATACATATATATACATATATGTATACGTACATATTTGTATATATATGCATACATACATGTATATATATTCATATATATATATACATATATATATACAGATATATATATATATATATATATATATATATATATATATATATATATATATATATATATATATATATATATATATACAAATATATATATATATATATATATATATATATATATATATATATATATATATATATATATATATATATATATATATATATGTATATACATCTATTCATTAGCATACGAATATGGGCAAATTGATGGCTGAATACCTGGACAGATAGATAGCCTGTGTATTGATCACGATTGTTATACATTTGTATTTAGAAAAACTAACTATAATCTGTTCTGAATAAATTGCCTTTGTGGGACAACAGGAAATGGTACGCTTTACTTTTGCTTACTTCGAACAGTCAATTACTTTTCATTTAATGATTTAGTAATATTGCCAAGTCGAAAGTATATCTAATTTTTTTAAAGATAACAACTCTGAATTTTCTTTTTGCTAGAAGTTTCAATTTTACTAGATAAGTTAAAGAATATAACCTAGCGAAATGTGTTGACATATCGTTATTTATTACGTAATGTTGATCCCATTGCGCGTAATGAATAATAGCCTATGCTCTGTTAGCCTCTGGGCTTTGAATCTTTCATCCAATCCGTGGGATGGTATCAGGCGCCACTTTGCTCTCTTTCACCAACAGAACTAGATCAACACCAAGAACAGTCATCTTACATTGCGTCAATGTCACGCTTCTAATTTACTTATTATCAACTGCTATTTGAAAACATCTCCCAGTCGTCAATACAGATAGCTGGCCTGGCACGAGTAAAGGTGAGTATTCGAAAGAAAAAAAGACAAAGTGAGGTGATTTTAAGCTGAAAGATATAAATTTGTTAAAGTTATTTAATATTTGCTTGTTGAGTACCACTCTGTCTCTTACAAACAATTGTGCCGTAAACTGTTTGAGAATTAGAACATATGCGAGGTTTTTAATGCTAAATCAGGAATATAGAGGTGGTTATCTTTTGGCTCATTAGTTATTTCGTGATTTAATGTTATGTGATTTGGATAGTAATTGTCTTATTAATAACTTCTAAAGTGCCACTGTATATAGGAATTTCTAACTACTTCTACAAGCACACCAAAAATTAGAAACTACGTTTTCTGAACAGTTTGGAATAAATATTAAATGTAGATTCAAAGTAGGTAATCATTGATGACAGTTGTACCTGCACTTTTCTAGGAATGACTGGAGTTGTAAATATGTACAGCTGTCGTAAGAGATTCACAATTCAAGTGAGCTCGTGACCATTCAAAGTTGGTAAACGTTAATGAGAATCAAGAACAGAGGATAGGAGAATAGGACAGGAGTGACTGTAAATGTATTTTTGTAAGTTAGTCCTACTTAAAACTGTTTTTGAATTTACTGACATAAGTCATAAGTACTGACATAAGTCTATAAGCTAATTATAAAGGAATGAATTAAATCACATTATTCAGAATCATCTAAAAAATTCATTAATGTAATGAAATTTCAATGAATAGCTAATATCAAAAATCTAACTGGCTAGTACGCATCAAGACGAAAAATCTCAGATTTGAATTGATGTGAACTTTTTCATTAGTAGAATAATCAAAGGGAAAAATTTCGTCTATTTTTAGTTCACTTAAATTTGTTTAATAGATCTTTATATAAGTCGCGTAACTCTGATGCATATATTTGCGTAGTACCTCTGTAACGTGTTGAATTTTCCTTTCTAACTAAATACCGAACGCTGGCGGATTAGTTAGAGTGCTGATCGTCAGTACCGGAGTTCATGGGTTCGAATCCCACTATGGCATGGAATTTAGTAGCCTTTCGGAATCAGCTTTAAGCAGTAGGTCCCGGTCTCATTAGCTCTCGTGTGCAAAACAGTAGACCGTAGCACTCCAAACCAAATCAAACCTTTTTAACTAAACTGAAGTTCAATCCATATTAGCTTAAATAACTCTGCATGAAAATTTTCCTCAACTTGTCTTGTGATCGCAACCAATCTATTGAATCAACTGTTCCTTGACTCGTTTAGAAGTTCATGCTATTTCACCAGAGTTATTAAATCTTTATGCGTACATTCTGACTCTTTCAGTACTTCGTGCTGTTTCAGCAAAGTTATTCAATCTTTGTGCGTTAGTTCATAAAAATTGTGTAACAACTAAAATTATTTTCAGATATCATATACAAAAGATGAAGTTGGTGAGATTTCGATTTCTTCTCGAAACTCCCGAAATGTCGCAACTATTTCCGATTGTTTTCACTTTTTATTTATTTATTCTTTTATCCGATCGACTTCTTTCACTCGCCGTAAACAAGCCGAGCCTCCCAATGAATCGGCGGGAACCGGATCCAGGACATTTCATGCGCGTAGGCAATGCTCGCTTATTCGCTCAACAACTTAGTTACTCTCGCGGCCAAGAAAACGCGGCAGACGATATTTACTTCGTAGGTTACTCTTTTACGTCGAAACCACGTGTTTTGCCTCGAAGGTCGTTTAACGGGACTTCGCATACGCACTCGCGAGGCATTAATAAATTTATCCCTCTCTCCCTCTCTTTTTATGTTTTACTTCGTCTATCTTCTCGTCATTTGAATACGATACGAATATGAAAAACCGGAGCGTGTTTACGAATTTCTCGCTCCTGACCTTCTACACTTTGTTTCGCAGTGACCGCATATTTTCTAATCAATGGAGCAACATCTGTAACTTACGCACAACTTGCCCTGGAGGACTAGGCGACATTGAGGGTTGACAATAAAGTGATAACCGGTATATTACACTACTATTTCAGCTGGACTGATTATGTCGTGTGCAACGGTGCCTGCCAATTAACGACAACGAAGCGGTCATTTTTTTTTTAGGATTCAATTATTTTCTTTCTTTTCGCGTCTTTTATGTTCGTTTTAGAGATAATTATAATTCAGTGTCTTTTTTTATCAATTACATGATCAGATAATGAGTTGCAAATACGAATTCACGTTACACACTTACTTTTGTACTGGTTTAATTAGGTTTCTGGAGTATAAAATATGAATATGTAATAAATGCGTCTCATTTACCTTCGTTCTAAAAAAGTGATCTTAGTTTCAAGAAGTATCGTAGATTTCGACTGGTACAGCATGGAACCAACATTCGTCTGTGATATTTTGACCGCTGGATATTACGACGATTAAGTGTCTTTCGAGATTTTAAGTTTTTATCATTACAAGATTGTGATTCCTTACGCAGCAAAAAGTTCTACTTTTATTAATAAAAATGTACAGCCTTTTTAACTTTTCGGCAGTACCCATATGGGTGAATAAGTAAAAGATATAATAGTACATGATTGTAAAAGATATAAGTCAAAAAGTATATCATACTTTTTCGTATTTCACCTGTCTAACTAAAAATATATCTAAATATAATGCATCAAATTATTTTTCGCTTAAAATATACACTGAAGAGCCATAAAAAAACTTGTACACTTGTCTAATATCGTGTAGGACGTCCGCAATCACGCAGAAGTGTCGTAACACTACGGGGCAAGGACTCGACTACTGTCTCAAGTTGTGCTGGAGGTAATTGACACCATGAATCCTTTAGGTCTATCCATAAATCTCCAACAGTACGGGGGGGGTATTGGAGATCTTTTCTGAACAGCACGTTGCAAGGCATCCCAGATATGCTCAATAATGTTTGTATGGGGATTTAGGTGGGCAGCGGAAGTATGTAAATTCATAAGAGTGTAACTGGAGCCACTCTGTAGCAATTCTGTAGGTATGGATTGTCGCATTGTCTTGCTGGAATTCCCCAAGTCCATTGGAATGAACAATGGCATCAATGGACTCTACTCTCATAAATGTTCATAGTCCTTGTAAATCAAAACAGTAGACCGTATCTCTCCAAACCAACTAGCCCTTATAGATATTTTAATTATTTCTAAATTTGTGTATTTATTGAGCCTCACCGAATTTCCAGCACAGCCACATTTGATAATTTTCATGAGACATAGTATTAGGATTTTTTTTTAAATGATAATAGTATTCTAACTAATTTAGAAATACATGTTCAAGTGCATAATCTAAACTAGATTATAAACTATTGTTTAGTATTTAGAAATTCAATTAAATTGACAATAAATAAAATAATGATTTAAAACATATCAAGCTTCTTTCTTCAATTTATAGATTTTGAAGGAGCTGCTAAAGTGACATCAAAAAATTATTAGAGTTAAGTATAGAAGGTAATTTGAGACAACAGAATAATGAAGAATATAAATAAGAAAACAGTACTTAATTTTTGAAGAAACTTTTTTTATGCTGATCTTTGGAACGGAAGTTCGTGGGTTCGAATCCCACTGGAGAATGTATATTCGTAGCCGTTCGAAATCGGCTCTAAGCAGTAGGTGGTGGTTTCATTATCCCTCGTTTTATAAAAAAGTAGACCGTAGCGCTCCAAACCAAAAAAAACCTAAAAAAAATTTTTAAATGTCCGTAAGGCAATATGATTGAAATATATAGAAAGGAATAGAAATGCAAAACTGAAACGCTATCTTATTGTTATATATTTCTGAGAAGGTGTAAGAAAAAATAAACTTTTATGAACATATCATTTAATAAAACGTGTTACTGAATATACTAAGATACCTTTCTAATGATTAATGAAATTTCTATTTTATTGTTATATATTTCTAAGAAGGTGTAAGAAAAAATAAACTTTTACGAACATGTCATTTAATAAAACGTGTTACTGAATATACTAAGATACCTTTCGAATGATTAATGAAATTTCTATTTTGTTGTTATATATTTCTGAGAAGGTCTAAGAAAAAATAAACTTTTACGAACATGTCATTTAATGAAACGTGTTACTGAATATACTAAGATACCTTTCTAATGATTAATGAAATTTCTATTTTATTGTTATATATTTCTGAGAAGGTCTAAGAAAAAATAAACTTTTACGAACATGTCATTTAATAAAACGTGTTACTGAATATACTAAGATACCTTTCTAATGATTAATGAAATTTCTATTTTATTGTTATATATTTCTGAGAAGGTCTAAGAAAAAATAAACTTTTACGAACATGTCATTTAATAAAACGTGTTACTGAATATACTAAGATACCTTTCTAATGATTAATGAAATTTCTATTTTATTGTTATATATTTCTGAGAAGGTCTAAGAAAAAATAAACTTTTACGAACATGTCATTTAATAAAACGTGTTACTGAATGTATTATGATATCTTTCTAACGATTAATGAAATTTCTTTCCATAAATAATGCATAAAAATTCCTTTTTGATACGTGTTGTAAACACATTCTCACAGTAAGGAGACCTTTGATATTTTCAAATTTATAAAGACTAGGGGAAAATGCACGACTTGGTGATTTGTTTGAAGTGCTTTGGACGGTTTACAAAGGATTATGATCAACAATATCTCGTGCCAAAAACCGCGGTTGACGTAACACTCTTCTTACTCTTTTTAGACATCGTTCTGTCTTTATTATTCTCTTTCTCCTCTTTTCTTTCAGAATTATAGGTATTACAAAATACGAGACAGAAATAATCGGGAATAAGTTCTTTTACCTTTTTTTTTATTTTAGTTCTTATTTTCTTCCTTTTTTATCAATGTTCTATTTCCACGTGTAACGAAATATTTCTTTTTTATTATTATTCCATGTTCCCAAAAATAGTGATATGACTGATGCGTGATGAACAAGAATTACTAAGTTGAGTGGTTTCCGACAGGATAAAGCCTTTGTGTTAAAAGAACACTAAAAATATAAAAAAAATACGTGTTCAAGGGTTAAAATCAAATAGAAGATAAATGCAAACAACCCACCAAAAATTATTGATATAACCTATATTATGCGAACAATTATTGAATTGTATTGGATAGGTTAAAATCTTTGTGGCAAAGGAAACTGAAATCTTACTAAGCCAAGACATTAAGCAGACTTTGTAAACAAATAACTACTTTATTGCCGCAAACGAAGAGAAAAACAAACAGCCTACGAAAAAATATTTAACTAAAAACCTATGCTGAGTAAACAGATATTGCTATATTGGGTTCTAAGGGATAAGTTAAAATCTTCGTTCCAAAGAAAACTGAAAACTGATTGAGCCGTAAATCAAATAGACATTGCAAACAAACAAATGCTTTAAAAGAGCGAATTTGAATTTTTGTTGTTTTTTTTTAGATTATTTCATGTTTTTAAACTTTCAAACATAATGCAGAATGAAGAAAATGAAGTGGGAACCCATAAAAATTTATACTACTGCAATAAATGTCCTTTGTTACTCAAATAGTCTCTTTTATCACTCCAAATGGCCATGACTGCAACCTCCCTCCTGCCAATACCTGGTTTTAATACATATATACATATATATATACATACATATGTGTGTATATATGTATATATATATATATATGCATATACATACATATATATATATATATATATATATATATATATATATATATATATATATATATATATATATATATATATATATATATATATATATATATATATATATATATATATATATATATATATATATATATACATATATATGTACATATATACACACACACATATATATATATATATATATATATATATGTACATATATATGTAAATATATACATACACACACACATATATATATATATATGTATGTATATATATGTACATACACACACACACACACACACACACACACACACACACACACATATATATATATATATATATATATATATATATATATATATATATATATATATATATATATATATATATATATATATATATATATATATATAAATATAAATATATATATATATATATACATATACATATACATATATATATACATATATATATATATATATATATATATATATATATATTATATATATATATATATATATATATATATATATTATATATATATATATATATATATATATATATATATATATATATATATATATATATATATATATATGTATATATGTATGTATATATGTGTGTGTGTATATATGTATATACAGACATACATATACATATAGTGTGTGGGGGGGGGATTAGAAAAATTCATAAGGATATTACGCATCATTCCAAGTTTACTTCTATTTCAATAACTCTACTTCTTCAAATTCAAAATTTAGCCCTTGAAGCTTTTCCTCCTCTACATATAGTTGAGTCTAATGATCACAGATATACTTCTGTGCATTAGTTATAATGTTTGTTATTGTGTCTACTTATAGTACTGTGTTACGATCCCCCTTGTAAACAAAAATCATTTGTTTATTCCGAGAACTCACATGCAGCTGTCACGTATCTTTTCCTGTCCATTGCATCAGCTGATAAGCCATCGTGATACTGGAATTTATTTTTAAACCCATGGCAATGAAAAGTAAGAATAGTTTTCTCTAAGTCGTTTCGTCTTATATCCTTGTTTATAGTTGTTTAGAGCTATTTGTTTATGAACGTTTATTACCTCAAAGAAAGATGTTTAAGCTTTCCAGAAATGAGAGTTTCTTTTGAAAATGCAACGGTTTTTAATTTTGTTTATGTTTTGTTTTGTTTGGGAATTCCGAAGGATTTTCCGAGATGTTGACAGCATTCTTTAGCATTAGAAATAACCTTCAGGTTTTCATTCACGTTTGATAGTGCTGCCATCTATAGATGGCATACTAAACTATTTATTATCTATGAAATCATTTCGGTATAGTATTTTGTAATACATTTTATTATTTAGCCCTAAGATCATATTAAATATAATGCACTCGTAAAAGGTATTTATGAACTTTCTTTCTCTTTCTATTTTTCCTGCTTACATATGTATATGTAGAAGACTGTGGCATGCCTAGAAATTAAATTTGGGAGCTTTATATCGTCTTTGCAATTCATTGAAATTGTTGTGACGTCAGTGAATCTACTTTAGTTAAGAACACTATATATAGCAACATTTACTTTAGTTAAGAATTAATACTTGGTAAAATTAAAGAATAAATTACATGAATTTTATTTCTCTATTAAAACTGTTCAAGGATGGATATAATTTTTTTGGTCAAGTAATAACAAATCCAAAAAATAAAGTAATTTAGGAGGAATAATATAGATACCATAATAATAGAAACTCATATAAACTGGAATTTGGGGAATTCAACATCATTGAAAAACTGGTTAAAATAACATACTAATTAACAAGTTGTCTGGAAGAAAAGAATAGATCATGAAATATTTCATTTTCGAAAAAAAAAACCCTTTTTTTTGGGGGGGGGGGAATGTGTTCCTCAAATATAATTCTAGAAATTGCCAGAATTCTCAAAAGAGCGAAGTAATAAAAATGTCAATAAATCACCAGATTTCATCACTACCTCAAGTAACACAACTATGTTAGTCAACATAGTACAAATTATTAGCACGTACAAATTTGAACGTCGTGCATCAAATTTTAGATGTGTGCCAATATTGACCGAAATAATGTGGAATTAAAATTTCAAATTGTTCAAACGAAATCATTTAAACGAGCTGTTTGTATTACTTATAAGAGAACTATTATTCTAAAAAAGGAAGATTGAAAAATTTGTCAGTTTTTAAGAAACTCATATTTTTTAATGTTTTTTTCTTAGTGTTGTTAACAATGTCATACAATGAAATAAAACTGATTTTGTTTTAATAGTATTCAGCTATATCTATCAATATTCGTAAAAATAAATAAGATTTTCTGACATCAAATCACATCTTACGATACGTTACACAGTAGTTAAATGTAAACCTATTCTGCCCATTTCTCCACTCCGTACGAGGCAACAAAACCAGTAATTGTAATTGTTAGGATTCATCGAAGACAAGCAAAGTAGAACTGGACTGTCGTAAATTATTATTTTGAAGAAAAATGCCAGTTAACACAAATTTTAAACGTAAAGTTTCTAAACAAATAGAAAACAGCTCTTCTTGTAGAAGAAGTGAATGAATTAGCTCGCAAGGAAAAAATTAACCGATGGTGAACATTGCTAAATATCAAAAAATTATATTCAGAGATATCATTTAGTGGGGGGGGGGGATACTTGATGTTGGCAGATACTTTTTTGCTACCTGGGCATGGCCGTAACTAGGTCCTTTATCTTTAATCTAATTGAATAATATTACAATTTTGAGAAAATTCGATATTTTTTTAATTATAAATTTCGTGAATTTAATTATAAATTCCACCTCAGACCTCCGTTTGCTCACAACTGAGCTTTTCCATTGCAGTTCTTTCATCATATTTGAGTGAGCGTGGGTTTAATGGAGTAGACAATTTACTGTCTAAGAAAAGAACCGTATTGCATATCTCTGTAATATACTAGAATTGAAGAATTACCAATGTTGTTAATGAAATTGGAACCAGACATAAAGATAACGTTAAAACTTTACGAACCTCCGCCGTCTATTTTTTTTATTTCTCATTGATTTTATTCTGATTTTTTAAGTTTTTTAATAAATAATTTTTTCTCTGTTTCATACCTTTTTAATTAAATTATTGTTTGTGCCTCTCAACAGATAGAAAATAAACATTTTATATGTTTATTTACAGGTGTATATAATAAGCAACAATACTTAAATGTTTAGTATAAATAACTAGAGAAGACATTGGAATTTTTTTTATTCTGTAATGGGAGTGGAGGGTCTAGCAAAAGTGAGAAACCTCTGATCTAAAGAGTGACTATCGCTGTAGGTAGGTTTAAAATGCAGTAAGTACACTCATGTCCATAAATTAAGGATAATTCAGAATCACACAGAAATTGAGCTCTAAAATAAAAATTTCACCTGTAGAAATATCACACACATCTTGAAGAAGAATATGCAAATTGCAGGAAACCACCAGATGGCGCGGATAGTACGTCACAATGACGAGAGTATATGAAAGGGGTATATAAGGAATGGTAGCAAAGAAGTAAAATTGTTCACAAGCGCTTTAAAAGCCTTTCAGTGCAATAACCGCATAGTTATGGCACAAAGAAAGCATTTGGATGATTTTTTACGTGGTAGAATTATCGGACGACTGGAATGTGGACGTACCCGGCTGGAAGTATCCGAGGAACTTGGAATCGCCCAGAGTGTCATCTCCAGGCTTTGGCAACGATTCAAACATGATGGTAATGTGAGTAGATGTTACAGCACAGGTCGCCCCCGAGTTACTACGCCGAATGATGACCGGTATTTGGCAGTTACTGCCAAAAGAAACAGACGGAGCACAGCATCAGACCTGTCTCGTCAGCTCTCTTCAGCTACCGGTACGACAGTTTTAAGGCAGACCGTGTACAGACGCTTAGGGAACATTGGTCTATATGCTCGTAGGCCTGTCAGATGTGTTCCTCTTACCGCAACTCACTGTCGCCTGCGATTATGCTGAGCTAGAGGGCATGCATTGTGGACACCGCAACAGTGGTCTTGTGTGATGTTTTCCGACGAGTCCAGGTTCAGTTTACATTCTGATTCTCGCCGGACTTTCATATGGAGAGCGCCAGGTACCCGTTACCACCAAGAGAACACCATTGAACGACACCGTTACGGTGGTGCAGAATGGCTCGTTTGGGGAGGAATTATTCTTGGTTACAGAACTGACCTGCATGTTCAGAGTGTAACGATGACAGGCCACATCTATCTATATGTCATTCTGGAACAACATGTACGTTTGTTTCGGGGCGCCATGGGTTCTGAATTTCTGTATATGGATGACAACTCCCGATCTCACCGTGCAAACATTGTAGACGAATGCCTTCAATCGGAGGATATCACCCGTATGGATTGGCCAGCATACTCACCGGACTTGAATCCAATAGAGCATGTGTGGGACATGCTTGGCCGACAAATTGCAGCCCGTCAACCCCCTCCCAACTGTCTATCGGAACTTCGGAGGGCATTGCTTGATGAGTGGTGTAATTTTCCCCAAGATCAGATTGATAATCTGATACTCAGCATGCGTAGGCGTTGTAAAGCTTGTATTGCATCGTCCGGGAGACATACTCCGTATTAACCATCATACTAACCATGTTATACTGTTTTCTGTAAATAGGTTCTTTTTTGAAATTTGCTCCAGGGAGTAAAAATCGCAATTTTTATTAATTATGTCAAACATATAGCATCTTTTTGCTCTTTACCTTTTGTTTAATAAATAGACTTTACAAATAAGTCAAATTTGTTTTGCTTTTGTCTCTTTTATTGCCTGAACTTCATAATCCTTAATTTATGGACATGAGTGTAAATAAAGATACCTTAAAACGAAAGCAAATATCGTAATCGACTGTATCATTACAAAGGTTTAATTATCAGGTATTCCATAGAAACAGGTGTGAAACATTGAACTACTTTTTATCATTTTTTTATAAAAATATAATATTTCAAATATATATAATTTTTGTGAAGCATTTATAACACCTAAAGAAGAATTTTGCCACAAATAAAGCATTTCCATTTCTTCTGTATGTCTTTAAAATATTATAAATATGCTGTTACGGGTGTGACAGTATATCACACCCTTAACAGCATATTTATATTTTTTTAAACATGTAAAGAAGAAGCGGAAATTCTTCCTTAGGTGTTATAATTGCTTCACGAAAAATATATATTTGAAATATTATATTCTTTATAAAAAGGTGTAAAAAGTAGTTCAATGTGTCACACTCGTTTCAATGGAATAGCCGTTATGTACAACACTTTAAGAAAGATTTTTTTAAATGTATGGGCGTGATATCATGTATCATAACCTTTTCATTTTGCGATATATAGCGAAAGATAAATTAATAGCTACGCGTTTATCAACCGTTAGAAAAACTGGAACAACGTCGAACCGATCGAACTCGTTAGCAATAAAAATAACTCCCAGAAATAAGATATTTTAATGTTTAACCTAAAGATATGTGACGGGAAACTAGTAATTTATTTATAGCCTGAACATGATAAAATGATAAATTCGGTTACATAATGGCTACATAAGTTTAGAGAGTCGGATTTAGTATTTCTGTTCAAGCATTCTCAATACCTAGTGTCTCTATTTAGGGACATTCAAAGAATAGTTTGTAGAAATTTATGTTGTTTCGTACCGTTTATTTTTTAAAATTTTTTTAGAGAATGTAGATAGATCTTAAACAAATTATTTCTAAATTTTGAATATCTTCTATAATTTATGTGTTTTTTAATGGAAATTTTGTTTTTCTACCGCTTCCTTCACAAATATTTTTGAAAAAAAATGCGAAAAATCATCACATTTTTTTATATTTTATTATTAAATACGAGAAAATGAAACGAAACAAAATATGTAGGTTTTAAGTTGAAATTTCAATTTTTTACAGGTGTAAAAGTGTAAAAATAATATTACGTTGGCCTAGTGTTTGAGAAAGAAGAAATTAAAACTCATTAAGAAACACACGGAAAATAGGTCTTGATTAAATGATTTTATACAATTAAATAAATGCCTAAGGAATACAACTGGAATCAACTTATCATTTGTAGATATCGAAGACTGCTCTCGAGTCGGAGTCGGCCCTAAAAAACAATATGAAGATTTTTCTCAAAAGGTCTATCCCTCAAGCCGCAGATACTATACTCTGTGTAAACTCAATAGGCACTTCAAGGTCACTGATTTTTTCCCGATGACGAACTGTAACTATGGTAACGACAGTTGGGGAATGACTTTACTCTTTTTTCCCACTGTGTTAAGGGGTGTCATGCATCGTGTGGGCTTTCCGTGCATGATGAAAGTATGTTTATTTAGACTACACTTTGAAGAATACTTAATACTTTACACAAAATTTTATGAGTAATTTCAGATCTGTATTTAAGTTCATAAATTTAAGATATAATCCCATTTCATAAAATTACAATTCAAAAATTGTATGTTATATTCTAATCCGTAAGACTTAAAAAATTCTACTGAAAAAGCAAATCTTTTTTTCTTTTGCAGACACAGCTGCATTATTTACAGAAATAATATCATTAAGATGATTGAATATTTCGCTAATTTTAATGAGTAATTAGTTATAATTTCTCACTATTTTTCTTTATATTTGTATGATTCTTTTAATTTAAATATCAAAAGTATTTCTTAATAATTTATTTAAGAGAATGTAGTTCTGGAATTCCTTAAATTTAAGTTGTATGTTAATAAGTATATTATGAAGTTATGTGGACCATAGTAAAGTTTCTATTCCAAAATTGTACTGCATTAATTATTTTATGATTTTACAAGAATTGAAAGAGGTCCTAATGCAATAACAATATTTTGTATAATTTTATTATGTATTTAAAGATTTAAGGTTCTGTTGACACATTTTTAGAAAGTGAAAATTTCTTTAGAAGGAAGAGATTCATAATGTTTTAGTAAGAATTCTAAATTAAAAGGAATTTTTGTATTTTTACAAAAACATCTGTGATTTATTATAACCATTTTATACATATTGTTAAACTTTTCTTTATGTAAATAGTTAACGCATTTATGCACAACTGAAAATTTTGACTTATAATAATAAAGCAAGTCGTCTGAACGTATTGGAATCAAATCCTCAACTGAAATGCTGAAAATAAGTGTGAATGCACAGGCTTCTTGGTCGCTACCATAGTAACCGATGACTGGGGAAACGAGAAAGTGTGACCTTGAAGCGCCAATAGATTTTACATGGACTATAGCCCTTCACCTTCTACTCTTGTGGTAACCACTTTGTCCGCTCAAAAAAATCCGACTGCCTCGCCGAGAAAAAACAGGAGTCCACTCTAGAACGGCGGAGGTTAAAAATCCCCCAAACTAAAAGAAACGTCTATTGGTTGGGACAAGTCCGAAGTTTCTTTCTGGTTCACACAGGTCCTGCTCTGGTATATGTATGTCTTTGACGATGACTGGCGAGAAGAGGTAAAAAGAGCTGAACCGAATGTAACTTATTGTTACAAAAAGTATTTAGTTTTAATATTAGTTTACTATCCCTAGTTATCTATTCAAATGGAAAAAATTATATATTAGCCTTTGTGTAATAGCTTTTGAAACAAGGGATAATACAAATTGATACCTGACATTTTGTTCACTGGTATCTGGTTTCTTTTCTTCCTTCTGAAATCTCTTTTACGGGCAAAGAGTACACTGTCTCGTTGATTTGGAGCACTACTGTCTACTATTTTGCACAAGAGGGCTAATGAAACTGGGACCTACTGCTTAAAGCCGACTCCAAACGGCTACGAACATCCATGCCATAGTGGGATTCGAACCCACGAACTCCGGTACCGACGATCGGCGCTCTAACCAATCGGCCAGCGTTCGGAGTACTGACTCGTTGGATTTGATTTTTTGCAGTAGTAGGAATAACATCTGCAAAATGCCTTGAAGCAGGGCTTCGAACCGTAATTTTTTTTGTTCCGGTTTTCGTTCCGGTTCAACTAAAAAATTAATATCGGTTCAGTTCCGGTTTTCGCTCCGCCAAAAATAACGGTTTTCGGTTCAGTTCCAAATGAATAATTTCATTTTATGTATATTCTTATTTGTACTAAAAATATAATTCTATCATAAACAAAAAATTTAATTCTATCAAAATTTAGAACATTTTATTCTTTTTTTAATTGGTACACTATGTGAATTGATACAAACAGCAGGTACGATAAGAGCGGCGAGCATTGGCATTGTTATCCATTATCAAAATCGCATTTGACAACTAGGTTCATGATTACCCACATTCGTCGTTTGACTCTCACATCGTGCACTTGGCCTTGCAATAATTATGTAAAAAATATATTATTTATTTAACATATGAAAATTGCCTCTAATTATTAATATATCTTCTAACGTGGTTTCACTGAGATTACTTCTGTTGTCTCGGAGAATTAATTTCAAACCTGAAAACGCTCTTTCAACAAATATCAAAATAGGAAATCGAGAAGCAGTATACATCTAATGATAATTATAAAGTTGACGTTAAATTAGAAAATATTGATAAGTTGGTAACAGTAACAAAATGACTGAAAGATATATCGAACCGAAATAAACCGATATTTTTTTCGGTTCAGTTCCGGTTTTCGTTCCGACCAAAATAACGGTTTTTTCCGGTTTTCGATTTTCGGTTCAGTTCCGGTTCGAAGCCCTGCCTTGAAGTTAACCTGAGTGGTGTAGGGCTAATGCTGGGTCTTTCTGATGCGTCAGGAAAGTCGTCGCGATGATTTTTCGTAACTATCCTTCTAAGCATTACTAATCCAAAAGCTGGCGTATACTATACAATAGAAAAAAACACCAATCCCACCAAAAGAACCGTGAAAAAAATAAGTCCCTTTCATTTCCTCCAGGTCGAGTAAAACCGTGATTAAAGAAAACGTTCTGACAAATTGTGCTTCGTCCGAGTTTTCTCGGTATAATAATTAACTGCAATATACACGAACACTCGAGATAAATCGGGATAATCAGGCAAGCGGTTTACATTGCACGTATACTTGCTTTTTCGGAAAGTGAATCGGTTGAAGTCCTAATAGCTATATCTACTATAAAACTTCAGATTACAGTAGGGTGTTAACAGGTGACACCAAAAAAATCACTTGTCATGAAGTTATACTCTTTGTATGAGTAGCATTATTTGAATAAAATGACATCTAGCTACTAAAAATGACTGGCTTTAATATCCAAAGTTATTGAGGTTTCCTATTTGTTTTAGTCTACAAAATCCATAACAAATTAGATTTAAGATACTCATTAATATATATTCGGCAAAAATTATTCGGTCATTGATCAGTTAAAATATTATTAATGAAGATTCACTTTTTTCGCCTTAAGGTAAATCGTCAATATTTAAATTCATTAGTGCCGAATAATTTCCATATAATATCTTTTATATATTACAGAATTGCTATAAAGTCTAAATTACAATATTTTATTACAGAATTAAAATAACTACAGAATTATTATAATTCTGTAATGAAATAGTTATTGCACATACTTAGACAAATTTTAGACGATTTTAGATAAATAATTTGTATATTTATTCGACTAATATCGATATCATAATCATATGTGATTATAATATGGAATTATAATTTGATGTAATATTCTATAAGGTCCTTAAGGTATAGTTTTATGAGAAGTTTTACTTAGACTTCTGTAAGGTATACAGTTGTCTCTAACTTCATCTCTCAATAATTTCATTATTGACTTCAAGAACAAAACTAAAACTTTAGGAAAAAGCTCTTTTGTACCAGTAGCGATAAGCAGGAATATTTTAATGATCCGTCTAATTTCATTGGCTTTATTGCCTTTTCTTAACTATAACTACCCATTGTTGACAAGTTGTTTATTAAGTTCTCCTAGTGAAATAAAATGAAATGAAAATTAGAATCAACATGAATGCTGAATAAAATCCATTTTCTTACATTGATATCGAGCATTGCATGTATACTTTTTTCCCGGTTTAATTAAATCACGAATTGCATTAGAATTAATTATTCAATGTTACAATTATTTGTCATAAAATATTACATTGTTTCCATATTTTTGCAAAGCATATTAACAACGATGAAATACTTAACAAAGAGATGAAAATAAGGAGTACTAAAGACTTTTCTATAGATTTATCTATAGAATTTTTTTCAAAATTTTGAAGGAAAAATGAGCAAGATTATTTTACAGCTCATTATGTTTTGGAAAAATAATGATCAAGAACAATTTTCGAGTTCTGACTTGAAGTGATATCTATATATTTAAGTGCTGTTGCTGTATTTCGGTATTGTATCAAATAAAAATGTAAATTGCCGAAAATGCTTCCTGTTATTACATACAACCGTTTAAAACAAGTTCACACATATCATCATCTCTTTGTCGAACGATAGCCGAATGATTAGGGCGCTGATCTTCCGTACTAGAGTTCATGGATTCGAATCCCACTGTGGTATGGATCTTCGTAGCTGTTCAGAATCGGATTTGCATTAGAACCCGGTCTCATTGGTCCTCGTTGTAAAAACAGCAGACTGTAAGGCACCAAACCAAACGTCATCTCTTATAAAACGTTTAAACTGGTCCCTTCTAATATAATTATATTTCCTTTGGTGGACAAATGTTCTTTTCGTTCACTATCCATCACGAAGAAAGAATTACACTTTTAATTTTAGGTTTCACATTGGCTATCTCAGCATTCATTTTACTGCACCGAACATAAGTTATGGTTGTAGGATTAATTACAGCATTCCTCCTTACATTCCCTATGAAAAACATACTCATCTAAGAATCTGCTCGAAGTCCATTTCAGAAGTAAACATTGACTTCCTTTTCTTCCTGTTCTTCGTTTACTAACTTGCCCTTAATTCCCCCTTCCACTTCAGACTCGCCTCGGACACTTTTAATTAAGATTAGGTCTCATGAAATTCGGAAGCTTGTTTGGTAGTTTACGCCAAACGCAAAACAAATACGGTTCTCCTCCAATGTCAACAAATTTTCCCGCTGCAAACTGGTGCACGGCAAACATGCCAGGAAACTTTCTTTGTCTTTCATCAATGTCAAAAAGTTTCAGGAAAAAGTTTCGCTGAAAGATTTTTCTAAACATGTGACAGCCCTAGTGTCTCCTGTCGGATATGTTTCTCTACTTTAAATACTTTGTTCTACTTTTAATTCAATGAGTATTAAAAAAAGTATCTATTTTACAGTTGTATTAGAATCATTTTGAGCCTCCGAGAGCTGCGCTGTTCCATTTGTCTTAATCCGCGACACATTTTGTGGTCTACAAACATTTCGGGAGCCAAAGAAAAGTACTTGTTAAAAAGTCACTTGTTGTATTTACTAGTGTAAAACGTGTACATTATATTTTATAAGAAAAAATGACGAATGATTATACCTCGAGTATTACAGGAAATTAGGATAGAAACTTTATCTTTTATTAATGTCAAAAAGTTTCGATGAAAGTTATTTCCAAACAAGTGATAGTCCTAGTGTCTCCTGTCAGATATGTTTCTGTACTTTAAATACTTTGTTCTACTTTTAATTCAATGAGTATATAAAAAAGTATCTATTTTACAGTTGCATTAGAATCATTTTGAGCCTCCGAGAGCTGCGCTGTTCCATTTGTCTTAATTCTCGACACATTTTGTGTTCTACAAATATTTCAGAAGCCAAAGAAAAGTACTTGTTAAAAAGTAAGCTGCCGTATTTACTAATGTAAAACGTGCGTATTGTATTGTATACGGAAAAATGGCGAATGATTATACCTCGAGTATTACACGAGAACATGATAGAAGCTTTATCTTTTATTAATGTCAAAAAGTTTCGCTGAAAGTTTTTTCTAAATATGTGACAGTCCTAGTGTCTCCTGTCGGATATGTTTCTCTACTATAAATATTTTGTTCTAGTTTTAATTCAATAAGCATTTCAAAATATATATTTTATAAGTGTATTCTAATCCTCTTGAGCCTTCTAAAGCACAGCTGTTCAATTTGTTTTAATCCTCTTTTTCTTATCCATTTTGTCTTCTACAAATATATCAGGGATCAAAGAAA
>CM063498.1:162033131-162105631 GCA_032207245.1 Pardosa pseudoannulata | reverse complement strand
ATAGGATTAATTGGGCATTAGGACGACCGTAACTGAGCGGGATATCAATATGTTTTGTATTGTCTCGTACAATTAAGAACCGAATTGATCGGGTATGCTCGCTGGAGTTTTCCTCAAGTATAAGACAAACGTAAGTTCCATTTCACCTACGACCTACAAAAAAGACAAGCAGATGAGAATGTACCCAGGGTGACTAAATACAACATTGAGGTTTAAAATGAAAAACAAATTCCTGTTCACTACCTTAAAAAAAATCAAATTTAACATATATCTGGCATTCAATATTTCAAGGCATTTTGATAAATATATGTAATTCACTGAAGATTAAAAGACTTTTTAGTATAAATTGTAAATAATTCAAAAGTTTTTAAGAGTTTGTTTCCGTTAGCATTGCAGAAATTCATTTAATCTAAGGTGAACAACTGATCAAACATTTTGTTGGTTTTGGGACTTATGTTCTCGAATAGCTGCTGCTCATACATTTAACATTTTACATGTGCATAAGAGATGGAATTACAAACGCCGGAAAGTTCAAAAGAGTCAACATCGAAATAGATAATTAAATAAAAATAGTTTATAATGTGTAATGAGCAAGCATATCAGAATAAAGACACCGCATATCTAGATCCTACTGATAACAGTTTACATTAGCATTTGCAAATTACTTGCTCCTTTCAACACAGCAATCTGTCGCTAATCTGTATCCTCACTTTTAACTGTCTTATTTTTTATTCTATCCTGACGTATTTGTATATTATGGCCTACTTATACAATCAAAAAATCCTTTCATTTCTTATGGGCATTCTAATTGTAGATGAAAATTAAGATATTAAATGTAACCTCGACTCAACATGATTTATTAGGTATCAAGTCACCTTAAAAGCAACATCAAAATAACCATTTAAAAGATTATGTGTAATTAAATCATATTTTTACTTTCATATCCCTTTAAATTTTACAATTATGCTGTTTAGAATGTAAGTTGTAATTTTGAAGGGACTGTTGACTTTCATCTGAGAAAACTGAAACGCATAGCTTATAATGATGCATTGCTGCAAATCTATTTTAATTATTAGAAATACAGTAGTACATCTGCGTATCGTTTCCAGAAACTGGAAAATGATGGATGCAAGAAATGAATATAGAAATTTTTATAAAATATGCCATTTATAAATCCCACCAGGTTCAAATTTAGACTGAAACATCATGTCGTCCACGGTACCTTAAAACCTTCCTATTAACACACAGCAAACATATTACCCCAGTTCTCCCTAATTCTACAGAAATGGTAAATACAAGAAGACGAAGGCGGAGGACTAACGTTTTTGACTGTAGATATGGAAGAACGGATAATATGGGAACAATGAATGTGGTAAAAATAACATCTTCTATGATAGTGGTTCCAAAATGTTATAGCCCATGCACACCTTTTCGCAAACCCTTGCCATGAACCAAGGGTAATAATTATTTACAACTACATAATAATAACAACAGAGTTTTAACTTTGATGTTTTTAATAGTATAAAAAATAAAATATAAAAAAACAGTTTGCTCTCTAAAGTAAAATTACCTTGAAATTATTAACATGTGTTTTGATTAATAAATCATTATTTTTCAATTGAATATTATTAGTGCATTAAGTGTTGACAAACAGCCATCGAACCTTTATCTCGATTTAGGTAAACAAAAATATTGTTACCAATTTATTTATTGCTAATTATTGTAACTTTCGTAAAAAAGGAAATGGGGCACAATCGTTTTATTTTATATTAAACTTTTAGAGTCTCCCCATATGTTGCTCATGCACGGTCAAATTTATTTTTATGTACCATGTAGTTTCTCAGCAGTAATACGGACCCTTGAGAGTCTGTAGAAATCACATCAGGAACCACTGTTCTAGTTTTCATTATATTAAACTTTTAGAGTCTTCCCATACGTTGCTCAAGCACGCCCAAATTAATTTTTGTGCACCATGTAGTTCCTCAGTGGTAATACGAACTCCTAAGCTCTGTAGAAATCACACCGGAAACCATTCTTCTAGGACCGAATGGATAGAGCGCTGCACTTTGGAATTGAAGTTCGTGGGTACGAAATTCACAGTTGTCATGGATGTTTTATAGCCGTTCATAATCGGCTTTAAGCTGTAAGTTTCGGTCTCATTAGCTCCTATGTAGCAAAACAGTAGACCATTGCACTCCATACCAAGCCATTGTTTTATGAGGATAAATTGGAGACCAAATGAATTAAACAATTAATGCTTAAAAATGAATCATGCGGAAATGATAGATCGGGATTTCACTGTTCTTTATGTTTATGTAACATAGATCTATTATTTGTCTAAATTTATTTATTTATTAAAGAACATCAAATCATCTGTTGTTGGCAAATTTACCTGGTATCGATATGTACAAGGAGAAATCAAAACAGACACCATTGTTTTGTCCATGAATCACATTTGTTTGATTATTCCTCAAGAGGTTTTAATTCCTCCGAGTTTCCTCTAAAGTCAAAGTATGACGGTAACAGCGATGACGCATTGGGTGAAACGTGGGCGTTCAAATTATGTCAAATTATTCGCTAAAAATTTGCTCTCCATACGAAATTGGCGAGTAATACATATTTACCGTTGATGTTGTAAGTGCTATTAATAAGTACCGCGGCTTTCTTAGTTTCACGTCGTTATCCAACTGTGAAACGTTCTTCACTAATTGGGTCAACATCTATTAAATTGGTGCAAAGTCGCCTTGAAATTCTTAAATAATCGTAGAGGAATACTGTTAAAAACACCAAGTGGAGCCTATCATTAAAGCTGATGGTGGTCTATAATTAAGATTATTTTTCTGTAGAACTAACGTTTAGTTTAAATTTGTTTAAAGTCGCATAAATGTATATATTGATACAAATAACATTGCCTCTGATGACGAAATTAATCGGTACTTAAATATTGGGAATAATTATCTCTATACGAAAATTAGAATCTTATCTATGTTTGATTTACCGTATAAATGAACAAAGAGTCATCAAGCTATTTGAAAATTCTCTCACACATTGTTCAAAGCAATTTGGATATTCAGTAATGATTTTGGGGTTCTTTAATTGCAACCAGAAAAAACGTTTAATTATGAAAGACCTTCGAAGATCAATTTAGATCGTAAATAAACTTACTTTGCAAATGAATTTTACTTGTGTCTGCTTTTTAAAACTTTTAAACTTGCCTTATTGTACACGTCTTAAATAATTCTACCCTGAATAGCTGCAAAGAAGATATATTCAGATATGGTAGAGAAATATACTTAATAAATAGCTTGAAAACAGAAATAATTCAACCAAAGATGAAAATATATTGTACCTGAATTTTCTATTTTAAATTCAAATCCAGTTGAGTTAAAGTGTTTAAATTTGTAACTTGTTTGGTTAATTTCCTGTTTAGGTTAAGTTAACGCATTGTATGCGGGACACGAAGTAGTATGTTTACTGACGATTGATACTTGATCGCGGGTCACGTATTAGTACAGGTTAGTGTAACAACATGGTTTGTTTGTGGGTACTAAAATAACGGTATATACAGGAAAACGAAGCCGAATGTTCTTGTCTTGCCTTGTAAACTAGTTTTTACATTATTAGATTTATGATTGCTCTTTTCACTTTTTATAATGTAAAAATGTTTATGTATAACATAATTCGAAAAAATTAAAATTATATACAACTATTTCTATTTGAATTTTCATATTTACGATACTATTATAAATTTATCCACTAAAAAATATATTTTTTGTTTACAAAAATCTTATGGTTGTTATTTATATATTTCTATATATTTGTTTATATAATTCAATACAAAATACGAAAAGTTGGTTATAAAATTAAATAGTTTTCTATCTATTGAGATTTAACTGAATAACTCTATTTACGCTTAAAACGCCCGCTCCCGGTACAATTCCGTTGCGAAATGTACCAGCAAACAATGTGTTATATTTTTTGGTTATTTATACCACTTCTATGCATTTTGGAAAATCTCTAAATAAAGATAGTAACATCAAAGATAAAATAAGTATAAATTTTAAGTGGCATATTGTGGGAAATGTAACTTTCTTTCCTTGTGTTTTTCTAAAGCACTAGTTAAGCGATTGCTATGAGACACGAGTTGTAGCCAATAGGAATTAATATGTGGTGATCTTAATTCCCGAATACTTTAAGTGTTGGTTGTTAGTGTTAAGAACAGTCTTTAGATTCAAGAAGACTTATTAACAAGCACTTAGCAATTAAACCCAGATATAATGGATTACAAATATTTTTAATATCCTTGCGATTTGAATACACAGACTCTGCGAATTCAGTTCCAAATACGCTTGATCCTTTAGAGCAAATATTGTTCCAAAAACATCGAGTATTCACTTTTACGGTGATCATTTTCTTGTTCATAAGGACAACAGCCCTTTACATGCAGAGATCATTTTGCAATCTAGATATTGCGGCAGTAGATGATTCAAAATAGGAAGTATCACATATTTACCCTTGAAAACACCCTTCTCTCTCGTAGTTAAGAATGTTTATTTTGAAACAAATTCTAATTTAAGCCGACGATTAGTATAACAACGATTAGTATAACACTAATCGTGCCCATGCCCATCGCTTGAGATACTCCTGTTTAATTTTGCTGCAACTTTCCAACTTGCTGGGGCACCACTGCTTGGGCAATTAACGAATTTCTTACTGCAGCTTTCCTTTGTAAAATGTTTTGAACAATACCTCACAGCTTCCGATATCATATCGGAAAACAGCAGTAACTAAAACCATGGGCAGGATTAGCATAACTGCTTAAATTAAAATTTTCTTTTTAATTGAAGTAGATTAATTCTTTATTCTTTTTAATTAAGTATTATTCTTTTTTATTTTAATTTAGTAAAATTCAGAACTATAGTAAAAATATTTCTTTTTATTCTTTTAATTGATTATTTTTAATTAAGTAATTATTTCTCATTAAAGTAAACATTCATAGCATAACATAAAGTAACAAACATAAAGTAAACTTTCATAAATACAAGAGAAAAGGGTAGTAAAGGTAAGTATGTGGTTTTTCACATTTTAAATTATCTTCTGCACTAATATCTAATTTGCAAAATGATCTCTGTAAAAGTTTAAAAGATGATTTTGAACCAACATTTTTTCTAAAGGATCACCCATATAGGGTACTGATTTCTGGTAACAGAATTTGTACGTTTCTATCCCAATAATTATAACCTTCAAGTTCGAATGCCACTGTTGTCCTTGGAGTGTATACTCAGGTTGAATAATGTTTAAACTACAGACCCGTTGTAATTATCTCTTAAGTATCAAAGAAAATAATAGACTCCATACTTCTCTGAATCAATTCATATAATTAAAGTTTATACAATATTTAATATGTCTGTGCATTATTAATTACTTATACTACAAATAGGATTTTAAGAAAACCTTTTAAAAGCTTATATAAATAAGGTTTTAAATTTTTTATCATAATATTCATGTCATCGATAAGCATGTATTTTTATTTTAAGCAAATATTGTTCTTAGTATATTTATAATTAATTGAAAATTACCTGTTGAGTAATAGAAGTAGTTCCTCTTTCGTATATCTTTTATTTAAATGTCTAGCCACCTCCATGCACTGCATACATTATACGATGGTTAAACGTAATCTAAGATTTCCATCTACAACAGATTTCAAAATCCAGACGGATGATAATTGTACCTTGGTTTATTATGATTAATATATTCCATATTATTAATGATCTGGAGAAATAAATAAATATATTGTAAGTGTGAGAAAGGCGATTAAACTAGTTTGACTAGTATAAAACTGAATAATTACAGCTTTTTACAAGGAAGATTTTATCTCCTTTGCCTGGGGCGCTTGTAATACTACTTGAAATCAGTCACATTGATCCCGAGGTGCTGCCTAATCCCTGAAAGGAGATTTCTACACTTTTGGTGTTAGTATGACCGCTATTTTAAGCTTTTCAACCAAAGAAGGTATTTTAAATGTACTCAATAGTATTCTTTGTTTGCGTCTGATCATCCGTTGGATAACGTATCTCAACAAGTAAGCCATCGAGATATTTGTTACCTAAATCCATTTGACCAGCAAAATAAGTTACTTCCTCAAAGAAATCATATTTTTACGTGTCAAGAGGACGTATTTTATGTAGAGACAAACTTCTTTTTACTTCCTTTTATGAAGTAAAGGAAGTGTTGTAATCATCAAAAAATTCAATGTTTAGATTTCAATGGAGATGACCAATGGAATTTTAGATTTCAATGGAAGTGACCAATGGAATATCAATGGAAATGTTTACTATGACCGCACATAAATGTGTGATTCGGTTTAAAGACATTTATGCCTTTCAATCGAAGAAATCATTAAAAGTTTATTGAATACCATTCTTCATTTGTGTCTAATCATCAGTTGGACAACGGGTAAGCCATTTCTTACCTGAATTACGGGGACATTTCTTACCTGAATCCATTTGACAGCAAAGTAAGCTACATTCTCAAAGAAAGTATATTTTTGTGTCGAGAGGATGTATTTCATATGGAGATATTTTTTTTTACTCCCTTGTGCGAAGAAAAGAATATTTTATAATCTCGAAAAATTTCAACCTTCAGATTTCAATGAAAATGCTTATGTTGACTATGTCTGAATCAATTTTGATAAGTTTAAGGGGATCCACCTTAAAAATCGGTTTGGGTGCACGAAAACATTATTTTTCCCTTTTTTTCATTTAAAAATTGTTTACAGCGATTTTTGAAATGTCTTTTGTACTAAAATATAAATTAAGAAAAATCCTTAAAAAATCCTCTTTAAGAAAAACAAATGCTATTTAAAAACGCAATAAAATAAAAGAAGTGTGAAATTAACTGTTGAAATGGAAGTTTTGTTAGTGTTTCGTAATTATCACTTAGTTCTGGTGGCGTTATTTGAGAAAAGCTTTCACATATTCTTGGTGTTTAGCTCTTTCCTGGGTTTTATTTTTGGGATTTCTAATGAAAAGAATCATAGGCATTGAATGTGATTTTAAAATACAAAAATTGGTTACTTTTCCTTTAGCTAAAATTAATGTGGTTTACAACAGTTTAGTCTTTTGGTCACATTCCAGACTACATCAAATTTATCCACTGATATTTCTGGATCTTTCTGTCATAAAGGAATTCACTTATTTTTTACTGATATCTCGGAAATTAATGGATGATATCAATCAAATAGCATACGAATTTCAAAATCAGTTTTAAAGAGACAAATAAGAGATTGGATATTATTGGCTAAACAACCAATTGCGATATGTATTTTACTTTTGTTATACACTCTCCCAGTTTTAAAAAATAAAAAAGCTAAATAAATAGCAATAATAATATTAGTAATATTAATATAGCTTTGCTACGTAATTAGGCAATCACATCAATTAAAATAACGTATTTAACCCTTTGCACTTGAGGGCACTGGAGAAGAGCCATTTAATATTGTCTTCAAACTCGAGGAGGACAATGCAAATAATTTTCAGTTTTTAACAGAACAAAAACAAATCTTATAAGCTAATTATTTTGCATTGTCTCAGCGGAGCCCTCGAGTGCAAAGGGTTAATTTAATAATTTAAAAACAAATACATAATATTTTAATAATTAAAAAATAAATAGAACATCGCAGGCTAACAGAATTACATGGGTTGTCAGAAATATATCGTCAAGACTTTTAGCAACTACCGCCGAGTATTCGACATGGTATCTTAAACTTGAATTTAGCCATACAATTGATGAAAATTTTACCATCAAAACTTTTAAGGGAAGAAGGAACTTGAAGATGATAGAATTTGACCAAAAGTAAGATTCTTTTATCCCGAAAAAGAACAGCTAGGTGTACCTTTTATAACTGAATCACATTTCCATAAATAAATTATGTTATATCACAAAAACCTGTTTTTTTCATTGTCGTTCATTTTTGTTTTAAAATTAAAAGTCATTTTTTACAGTTTAATTTTTTATACCTCATTACTGACTTCAAAATGTTTCAAATGTATTCCTTTATCTTCAATCGCTTTAAAATTTTTGGACATTGTGCATTAATGTGTCAAAATTGTGAGTTTTTTAAACATAAAAAATTGTTCACAGGGGTTATAATACCATAAAAGGATGAAATAATATCCAAATATTTTACATGTTGAAAAAATTGTGTACAGCTTGGCTTGGTTAACTGGTTTGCTTTTATGCTACACAAGGGTCAATGGAACTGGGGAACTTAAAACCGTTTGAATTCAGTTCTGAATGCTTACAAGCGGGGATGTATAACTGAATCCATGCCAGGGAGGAGATTCAAACCCTGTGAACTGAGGTATCGAAGAATGGTGACCAACTCATTCGTCCGGATATACCCTGCACTGAATATAAGAAAAAAATGATAAGTTGGATTTCTATATAAATGCTTTCAACAATACTTAAGAAAATAAAAAACATAGTTATATTTAAAAACTACTAAATTAATTACATTGAAAAACAGCAATATCAGTTAGCTAATATGAAATGTACTGAAAACATTTATAATGAATGTTGTTGGACGAATCAATTTATCCGTTTTGAATTTTTAATCAAAAATTGTTTTCTTGTAGATCACAGTGTCATACGATGGTCACTCTGTGTTAAAATACTTTGTATTTTAAAATTAAACCGTTATTTTTAATTTTTAAATTTTATCTAGTGTGCGAGTATCACAAAAATTTCAGAGTAACCCTCGTATATCTTACACGACATGAATCTCCGTGTTGTTATTAAAAACGCGATTAATGCTAGGATATTTTCAAAACTGATATTTAAAATCCTTTGCTTTTTAAACCTTTTGCGGTATTTTCTGTTAAGTTAAAAATACATCATCCACTGGAATTTTAAGGGGTAATTTGTCAACTTAATTGATTAAAGGCCGTTGCACTATGAAACATTGCATCAGGAATCATCTGCATTTATTTACCTATCAAACGTGAGGTTATATCTACTCTGATTTAATGAGTTCTAAATCGAAAGTTCCAGATCGACTGGATTTTAATCCAGTGAAAACCAGATCTGATGTTGACCTTTTTAAATCTTGCCTTCACCGTTGAGGTTCAGATGGCATAATCTTGTTGTCACCCTGCTGAAAGTTCGCACGATTGCATAATATAATGAATATTTATTTCAGACCCAGAGATATCTTATGTAGATTGTTAGAACTTAGTATGCTGCATAAGCAAGGCATTTCTGAGTATTTATTTCGCTTTTTATGGTGGAAAAAGTGTTGCGGTGTATTTTTAATATTGTATTTAAACAAAAAAGTAGAAAAGTGTCGTATTACTCCTGATTGGATACATCTGTCAAAACGACTGGAAGAAAGTAATAGATAGCCAAACTGGTAGATTCACATTTCTTTCGCTAAACTGTCAATGTTTAAAGAGTTTTATGTTTTATGTTGATTGTTTTTTAACCAGATATCCTTAAACAAAAGATCGGGAGCTACTAGTAGCTCGAGTAGAAATTTTCAGTAGATCGCTATATCACGCTCACATGGGCAAACCTAGGGTAATGATTTATCTTTAAATTCTGAAAATATTTGATATCTTGTTGCTAAAGAAAAATTCCAAATTTCGGCTGAGTTTCGACTGAAATTGAATTCAATGTACAGTTAGTTGTACATGTCACTGTGAGAGTTTTATTTCCATTATGAAATTTTTTAAAAATAAGTGCAGGAACAAAGTGACTAATGAGCATTTGAACAACTGTTTTCGAATAGCAGACACTATTTACTCTTAGAGCATTGCAGTATTTTTTTATGACAGAGCACTATCCCTCTTATTAACACTAGAACGCCCATGAGTCATTTCAACTCCAAACGATGTACGTTACTTTATCAAATCTTATTATATTTAATTATATATCGCTATATATGTATGTATGCTTCTATATGTTTGTGTGTATATGTATGTAACCATTGTAACTATTCTTCACTGATTACACGGAAAAAATAACCTATATTTTTTAATTACCATAACTTGCTTGGTAATGTAACTCCGTTGCAGTCATTGTAGCTAAAAAGGCTAACACTCCAAACTCAAGATGAAGCAAAAAACTTAGTAAAAATACATTATTTCCACCATGTTAATAATGGAAAACTGACGGACGCAGACAAGAGACAAAACCAGCAACAAGCGTCTTACACAGAGAAGAGGCAAAACGTACGCCTGTATGGTCTGCCAAAAGTCCGTCCCAAGGAGAGGAAATTCACTTGAATAAGCAATTATTTTATAGCTTCCTAAAATATTTTTGGTAAAATTGCAATCAATGCAATTAAAATTGTAAAAATTTTGAGTTTTTTTTTCTTTTTTTTTTTTTTTGAGAATGGGAAGCTTGGTTGAAGAAAAGAAAGAAAGGGTTATACGTATCAAATGCTAATTTATTCTATAGATTTGGGAAGTGTGGAAGAAATGCTAATATCTATTATACATATCCTTGACTTATATTTGGTGGCTCCAAAAGTTTAGGTTAAGAAAATTAAAACTTGGATGGGGAGAATTCTTAAATTTAGGGACAATAACTTTTGGTGTATTACATGTATATGTTTGTATATTATGAATATATATATTTACATACACACACACACATATATATATACATACTTATATATATATATATATATATATATATATATATATATATATGCATACACACACACGCACACATATATATATATATATATATATATATGTGTGTGTGTGTGTGTGTGTGTGTGTGTGTTTATTTATATCTATATCTGTGTGTATAAATATATTTCAGTCACAAATATGTAGTATCAATACTTTTCTAATAAATTATACATTAATTCCCTTGGGATGCCACGAGTAAACTTTAAAATCTATAAACAGTTATAACGTAGACTGCTATTTTATATTAATTTGAATTCTATTAAAGTTTTGTGTCGACAGCTAACATTTTGTGGTCTAACATTTTGCTCATAGCTAGGATCTTCAGTTGCTACCACAGAAATAACTGTTTTCTTTCCGTTCTGAACTTTTTTATGTGAAAAATTGTTTTCCGTAAATTAGGCAACAAGAGCAAAATATCGGAACCCCTCGACATACGAATAAAGCGTAAATGTCATGCATCTGAAAAATATTCCACTTGCTTCAACTGAACTATTTGCAAGCTAAAAAGGATGAAATTTGAAATGTTATAAAATATTTACTTGACCAAAAAATGTCTACAAAAGTCTGTTTACCAAATATATCAAAAGTAAAAAGTCTCAACTCTTAAAAATGGAGTGGCAACAAATTCAAAAATATTTACCTTTTTTATATTTCTTACTTTATATACAAAAAAAAGCTGGTATCAGTTTTGTTTTCATTTTTAATTTTTTTTACGGCAAGAGTTCGACGTACGACACTCATTTCCCGGAATACACTGCCATCCTACACCTCTTAACTGTAGGAACTTGCTAGATGAAAAGAAATAGCGCATTAAAGCAAATAAATTATTTTACTCCAGTTCAAGAGACACGTTTTTTACAGCAGTTTAAAAGGAATTTTTGTGAAATGTTGATCACTGTATTCGGCGAAGCAGTAGAACAGCTGTAGGATAGTCTCATTTGTTGAGGACAATTTTGGAAAATATTTCTTGAATGTTTGGAGAGAGAGAGAGAGAGAGAGAGAGAGAGAGAGAGAGAGAGAGAGAGAGAGAGAAAGAGAGAGAGAGAGAGAGGAAGAAGGAGGGGAAATAGTTCTGAGCGAGGTGGAATACTAAAATTGACATCAGCTTGAAATTTTTAAACACTTCATTTCATGCTTTATCTCTTTCTCTTTCCATCTCTACTTCTCACTTTCTTTCTTTCTCTCTCTTTGTTTCTATTTATCTCCTTCTCTATCCTATTCTGTCCTTCTCTCTCTCTTATACTCTTACATTGAGACTTACATTCTGGAACTGTAAATTGTCACAAAAAGTGACACGAACTGTTGAGTAAGACACTGGACTACACTGGAGTACTATCAGGTGTTAAATATCTTAAAATGGACTGAGTTATGGCGCCTACTTCAAAAGAATAAGTTAGAGCAAGAATGTAATGAGTTACTCGTGAGCATCTGGTGCACTAAGATTTTACCACCCTCACTCTACATAGTTAATAAATATTTTAAAGATTAAACTAAACTACACTCCCCAGTGCTGCAGTCCAACTACGGGCCATGACCCACGGTACCAATCTCCGTTTTTCATAAGAAGGTCCCTGGGGTATAAATCATATGTTTCGATTAGGTGGTCAACATTACGCAGAACTATCAGTGTTTAGTTCCCAAGCATGTTTGGTCGTCAGTTTGTGTACTTACTGAAGAGGTAAAACGCTGAGTCAACTTTCTTCAGCCAGAAATCGAACCTTGGACTTGTGTCTTGGAAGCGCTACTTCAGGGCCACTGGGTGTCGTTTTACAAACTAATATGTATTAAAGAATTTTAAAAATATAACATTTTGTATGAATAGCCGTATGAATTAAGACTTCACTTATTGTAAAATATTATTTCCAAAAATTGCTCCTATATATTTGTTTCGACATCCTTGATCCATCAAATCTAAGATAAGGATTAAGCGGTAGAACAAAATGTGTGAGACCTGATTTTACTTTAACATAATCATTAAAATCCTAGTTAATTTAAAGCCTGTCATTTAAAGCTCATTACTTTACGGCCGAATCTGGTTCCTTGATAGTTAAGTAGGCTGCAGGATGCTAAATACCGAGATAAGGTACAGTGCAATAACCTTTTATCGATTACTGCACTCTTTTCGATTTTCGTAAGACCGATTATACTTGTGGACGTTCTCAAAAAGCATTTTTTTCGTAATTTATCTTTCTTTAGCTTTCGAAATTATTTCTGGAATAGAAAGAAAATGGACGTAGTATTTTCCCTCGGATATTTCCTCCATAATCATAATAGAGAAATTAATTTAATGGATGACTGAGACTGGCTTCATTGATCGCTTTGAAATTTCATATATGGTATCAGCACGTGTAATTTATGTGAATAGCTGTTTTGACTCTCGCTTTAGTTATTTTTAATTTTGATAGTTAGGACAATTTCAGCATTATATTTGTCCTGTGGACCGTTAGCAGAATATAAGGCAGTAAGACTCTGATTTATGGTTTTTTAAGGAGATGGTAATGAAAATCGATGAATGCGGCAAAACGATGTGTGCTGTAAACAGATGTAGAAATGAATAAATGAATAATGTAATAAATAAATTCTTTGCAACACTAATTGGAAGTATTTTATATTTTATAATGTATAAACATATACTTAGACCTTTTTTAAATATATTGTAATTAATAGCTATTTGTGACAATTGATTCTCCTGATTGCAATGAATAATCGTTCTAAATCGTCTACACTTCTAAAATACACTATCTGTCAAGAAACCGAAACTAACTGTAGCCACGATGGACAGTGACACTGAATAAAAATTTGTTACAAATTTTTCAGCTTACAAAGTGCAGATTGACAGCCATTTACAAGAAAATTTCACTTACATATTTCAACTTCTTTTTAACTGAAGAAAATTAAATCCACCATGCTTTTAATTACTGAGATCTGCAATACGAAAATACACTTTTAGAACTAGTAATTAGTTACTCTAAATTAAGGGTAATGAATCCGCACTGACTGAAGCATTTTTATGGGCAAATTAGTCAAGAAACCGAAACTAACTGTAGCCACGATGGACAGTGACACTGAATAAAAATTTGTTACAAATTTTTCAGCTTACAAAGTGCAGATTGACAGCCATTTACAAGAAAATTTCACTTACATATTTCAACTTCTTTTTAACTGAAGAAAATTAAATTCTCCAGGTTTTTAATTACTGAGATCTGCAGTATGAAAATACATTTTTAGAACTAGTAATTAGTTACTTTAAATTGCAATAATGAATCCGCACTGACTGAAGCATTTTTATGGGAAATTACTCAAGAAACCGAAAATAACTGTAGACATGATGGACAGTGACACTGAAGAAAAATTTGTTACAACTTTTTAAGCGTTAAAGTGCAGATTGATAGCCATTTACAAGAAAATTTCACTTACATCTTCCAACTTATTTTTAACTGAAGAAAATTAAATCACCAGGTTTTTAATTACTGAGATCTGCAGTAAAAAATACACTTTTAGAACTATTAATTAATTACTCTAAATTACTTCAATGAATTAAACATTGTTATAGGGAAATTAGGAATTCGTTCCAATCAAATTTTGTTGAAATAAAAATATTTGCACAGTTATATGACACGAATGAAAAATAATATAAGAATAAAATGTAAAAATATTAAAACACTTTTATTGCGATCACTATGCTATGTCTAGAAACTCAATAGTTTGGTAGTTAACACATTGTGTGCGGGTACATTTAGCAGCGGAATTGTACCGGGAGCGGGCGTTTTGAGCGTAAACTTAGTTATTCAGTTAAATCTCATTAGATCGAAAATTATCTAATTTTTTAACCAACTTTTCGTATTTTATATTGAAATATATAAACAAATATATAAATAAATACAAATATATATATATATATATATATATATATATAATATATATATATATATAATAAATAAATATACATATATATAATATCATTTTCGCAAGGATAAATAAAAAGTTAATTTTAAATCTAAATTGATTTTTTAATCAACCTTCCCGTTCTGTGGTTCCGCATCGACTAATGTAAAAACTAGTTTTTATTTGTCTAAATTTTTCCAGAATCTATGTAGTAGACAAGAACATTCGGCTTCGTTTTCCTGTATATACCGTTATTTTTGTACTCACAAACAAACCATGTTGTTACACTAACCCGTACTAGTACGTGACCCGCGCTCAAGTATCAATAGTCAGAAAACGTACTAGTTTGAATCTTACACACAATGCGTTAACTTAACATAAACAGGAAATTAATCAAACAAGTTACGACTTTAAACACTTTAAAGCAACTGGAATTGAATTTAAAATAAAAAATTCAGATACAAAATATTTTCATCTTTGGTTGAATTATTTCTGTTTCCAAGCTCTTTACTAAGTAGATTTTTCTACCATATCAAAATATATCTTTTTTGCTACTATTCAGGTTCTATATCTTTGTAGTATACAAGAACATTCGGCTTCGTTTTCCTGTATTTACCGTAATTTTGTACCTACAAACAAACCATGTTGTTACACTAACCCGTATTAGTACGTGACCCGCGTTCAAGTATCAATCGTCAGAAAACGTACTAGTACGTGTACCGCATACAATGTGTTAATAAAATGGTGAAATGAAATTAAAATGAAAGAATTATTTCAAATTAAAGCAGATTAAATAAAATAAATCTATTCAAAAACCATCAAAATGCATACTGTCTTAAATCATTCATTTAAACTCTTATCACAGAGATTAAATTTCTCAAGATGTTTGAATTATTTTAACAAGTAATTAAAAGAAAAATATATACAATGATGGATTAATACATGACAGCCTAACGTGATAGATGTCATACAGTCTTTAATCTCCATCCTGACCTTGAGCTGTCAGCAATTTGATCTGCTTTAAGCTTTCTCATAGTTTACTTGAATAACCATGAAAACCATTAAGATAGGTTTGGTCAGGGCTTAATGCATATCGAATAAACATACTTACCTACATGCAAGCAAGCATACATAGAAATGATTTTATACAGGTGGATAATACTTAACTGATGATTAAGTTTAATTATATATATGGTATAAATAGTATAATTATACATGGTTGTCTGGACATAAGTCAAACAATGCTTACAGCAAAAATAGTGAAAAAATAGCGTATTGAAAAGGAAAATGACCCTTTTTGGATTATGGCCTTGCTGAGAAGGTTGAACTAACTTGAGGCCAAGTTTTAGCACCTTTCCTTCCTCGTTAAGGAAAACTAGGTTTCTGAATGGCATAAAGATTGGGAGCGTTCGGGAAAGCCACTAGGATGAGTCACTTAATCTTTCGGGTTCTTATTTTTTTTTCCAAATGTAGTTGTGTCTGTATACATGATAAATTAATTCTATTCGTGATGAATATTCGGATTAGGTGAAAGTTGAGAAGCAGTTTGTTAATTTATATTGTCATTTTTTATTGAAATTTTAGATGAATCGTATGACGAAAAATAAATTTATTCATAAAGTTCGTAACGTTAGTTGGAACGGCTAGGTTCAAAGTTAAGCAATCATCATTACTCTGATGAAGAGAAGAAAATTCATCTGAAAAATGAACGACTTTATGAAATTCGATGAAATTAAATGAACAAGTAGTTTTCAACGTAAAATTATGCATTGTATTTCACTAAGCTGAAAATATTCTATGACTTGTTGAACAATGCAGCACAACAATGAGCATTTGGACAATGTAGTATCTATGATTTGAATCTACTGACATTGAGTCCCCAATACAGGGAGAAGAACTGTATTTATTAGTTAAGAAGAAACTATAATCTATAAACTATAAACTATATATAAAAATCTATAAACTATAATTACTCTAATCTTCACAAGCTGTTTTATTTTTGTGACAACCAAATATTTTTAAATTAATGTTATCAAAAATACTTAATTTGCCTAAAAAAGCTCTCAAGTAATAATTTTATAATATTTTTAAAGGTGTTTTGATGATATTTATTTCTATCCAATTGCTGGAATTGGTTGAGACACTTGTAATTCCTTTATTTGTTCCATTGACCAACAAACAGTATGATTTACCGTAAACTCAGTACATACATAGGGCATAGCAACAATCTTTGGTGGGCCTTTACCTACCATGTTCGATAACCCCTCACATACAATATATATATATATATATATATATATATATATATATATATATATATATATATATATATATATATATATATGTATATATATATATATATATATATATATGTATATATATGTATATATATATATATATGTATATATATATATGTATATATATATGTATATATATATATATGTATATATATATGTATATATATATATATATATATATATATATATATATATATATATATATATATATATATATATATATATATATATATATATATATATATATATATATATGTGCGTGGGTGTAATAATAAAATTCTATTAAAGTAAAACCCTAACTTAAATATTTTCTGTTTTCTATTGAAAATCTAGATTCCCTACTAACAAATTCTAAAGAACATTTTTCATAATAATGGCAGTGAACACTCATTTTCTGGCACCTTGAATTTAGAATCGCAGCCCCGTTGATTCATTTTTCCGCGTATTGTAGAGGTACTATATCTTTTAGAATAAACTATAAGTAATTAAAGAGACGTGGTTGGTTACCGGAATGACATCAATCAGGGATCCACACCTCTTCCAATAGCTAATAAAAGGGCTGGCACACAGATTTCGTGGCTTTGTCCTTTAAGATCGCGATGTAAATAATAGCATCAAAATATTTCTGTGTTTTGTGTTGTTTTTCCCTACGGCGATTAATTCTTTAAATGCGAGTAGAATGAAAGGGATTTTGGTTTGGTTTGGTTTGGAGCGCTACGGTCTACTTTGTGCAACACGAGGGCTAATGAGACCGGGACCTACTGCTTAAAGCCGATTCCGAACGGCTACGAACATCCATGCCATAGTGGGATTCGAACCCACGAACTCCGGATCCGAAGGCCAGCACCCTAACCAATCGGCCATCGTTCGGCTCCAGAAGGGATTTTATTTTTTTGATAGGTTCACATTGCATGAGAGTAATCCATACAGTATCATCTTAACCGACTTTTTTTCACTGCAACTGTTTATCGTAGACATATATTTCAAAGTATAAAGATATTTCTAATATGATGCGCATAATTTTTTGGGGGAGGAGGGTATTTCTAAATTTGAAAATTCATTTTTTTAAAAGTAACCAAATGGAAATCTTTATACGCTTCCGTTTCCCATCATTATGTTTAGTAAAAATTAAAAATTGCAGCAAGAGCCCTAACACAAAATTTCACTAAATCTCGGTTAATTATTCCCGATCTAGTTTACTTTTCCTTACATTAATATACATATTTACCCAACTTGTTTAATTACAACTTAATATTGTGTAACAAGAAAAAAATAGAGGAATCCTTTCCAGCTACTTTGGTTGGTTTTATAGGGATCAAAGTACTTTTCAATGTAAATGAATTAATTTACTATGTTTAAAAGCTCAGTTTTTAATGTACTGGACACACTTTCCTGACTTGATAATCTCAAACTATGCTTTTTACTAAAATAAATTTCTAAAATATAATTACAAGTGTAATTTTATACCGTTGATACGTGGAATTCCACCTGTTCCTGGTAATATAATATATATTAACAATTAATATGTCTTAAACATGGATAATTTTTCTACCATGGTATCACCAATGATGTATAGTTTGCATGGATTGCACCTTTGACAGCTCCTTTATTATCCCAGCTTATTAATTCCTTGTTCTATTTTTCAAGAACTCCTCTTCATGTTAGTATATACCAAACCCGATTATTTCACAATTGTATCTACTCAATATTCATCATGCGAAGTCTTTCCCACTTTGCTATCTGGACTACAGGTAACAACTTAATACATCTTCAACAGTTATATAAGATTCTAAGATTTGAATTTATCACCGAGTGTTATTCAGGTTTAAGAGAAATAAGGCGTTTTGAACTTCTTAAAATGAAATAAAAAAAGACATAAAATTTTTGACTAAATTAAATTTTTCAGCTAAAATGCTACATTAATGTAAAGTAAATGTTTATCCTCTCGTAATACGGTACAAACTTATTTTCAATTTTAACTAGCTACTGAGAATCAAATGGGAGCATACAATAAACGGTAATACAATAGTTAGCGATGCATAAGTACAGTTAAAAAATTTTTATTGCTTGTAAAACCACAAAATATGCTTTACTGCTCATAAAAGTGTATTTACTTTTAAGTAAAATAATTTGAATTTAATTATAATGACTTTTAATTTGTATTAAATTAATTGAATAAAAAATGAATTACGAAAATCAACAAATTTTTCTTACAAATTATATGAATAAAAAAATAATATTTATTAAAGAAACAAATTATATTTGTTGGTTTAACTAACGCCATATAATTATTAATACAAAATTTCACCTCTTTCGGAAGGATGAATTTTTTTTGTAAATGTACTTAATTAGTGAAAATGAAACATACTTTGAGAAAAACCCTATTAAATTCATAATTTTTCCTAGATGACTTTGTCAGTTCAAATTGTATTACCATTTATAACCAGTGTTTAGGTCTTCATTCATATCAATCCAATTCTGAATTGGAAAATTGCCTGCTTTTTTAAATAAAAATTGAAAACCTAGTTTTTGAAGATTGTGGACGTCCCAGTTTTTGTATGCAAAGATAACCTTGGTTTAGTAAACAGTTATTATTTATTGAGGTTGTCATCACTGTATTGTTATGTAAATTAGAAAATTTTGTAATCTTTGTTTTTCAATTAAGCCAATAACGAAATTATGTAGGCATGTTTTACTAAATTAGTATTTTTAAACCCAGAATGCGACAAGAGAATTACGGCTTATTCTTTCAGAATTTATAATACAACTTGAGATTTTCAGTTTTGTCAAAGATCTATTTTCATGTAACTGACAATGTTCCTATTATAGTTTCTGGACATGTTCATTCAGATTATGAGACATTTCAGATTATGAGGCTTAACCGATATCAGGGGCCTTAATAGATTTTCTTATGGGTGGGTTTTTTGCCGAAAGCTCTGCAAGCAGATATATTTTTCGTATGTAAAGTACACACTATTTTACAGATTTATAATATAATACAAATGCATATTATCTAATGTAGCAAAAATATGACAGAATCAACAAAATATCCTACAACTGTGTAAGCGGAGGCTTTATTTCATTGTTAAAAATTATACATTTATGGACTTTTTCAGTCTACTGGTGCATAGAAGGGGCTTGAACACACACACACACACACACACACGTTATTCACTTCCTGTACTAAAATCAAGAATTAGTTCTGTGAGTACTTTTATGAAAATCCTTTACACCTGATAATTTTCCTTTAAATATTGCAACATTTGTTACTGTAAATATTACTTTTTATTGAAGAAACTAGCATTTAGCCGGTCCTATGAAGGGATCGGTAAAATTATTAATTTTCCAGGATCGTAAAGTACCCTATGAGGCAGATAAAAAAATGGTTTGTTTTTTGAATGAGAATTATCTGGTACACGCTCAATAATTTGTTTAATTTTACTGTTGGTTTCCAACTTAACCTTGATCTTATCATATTACGTGATAGGATGAACAACATATGTTTTAATATTGGCAATTATTATTTGGCGATATATATGAATGATGTCTAAAATTTTGCGATTGTAAACCGTATGATTATGTATAAAAAACAAACACATTAGCGAACAAACTTCTTATTTTTCAAAGATATATAATTTAATCGCTAAATATTTATTTGCCCGTGAAATAGACTCCTAGACTTTTATGAAAAGAATTTGTTGTTAATACCGGTGATAAAATTTTTATTGCAACAAAAAATAATCGATGATAAAATTTAAAATTGTCACATATGTACCTAATCTATTATTTAAGCCAAATATAAAATAAATTTATTTAGGTAATATCTAAGTTCTGTGATAAAAAGTATGAAAATAATGCAGACGATATTTAAATAATTTAAAATAAGAAATGATTGAATGAGATGGATAAAGGAATGACGTCATAATCGTAAGAAATCGTCATAATTGTAGTTCTTGAAATAAGAGCATTGAACGATCAAAAAGGAGGGAAGGGGTGAATTTTGAATATTTTTTTGCTTTGAATTTAACCCTAACTCCTCAAGAATCCAATATGGATGCCTCTATCCATTCCAGGTCCAACCGCTTCAAAAATTCGAGGACGGACGGACAGATAACTTAGGCTATTATCATATAGGGGATTAGCATAAACAGAAAAACTCTAATTTACTTATTCACAAGTAATTTATTTCTGTGAGTATTTTTATAAAAATATTTCTGAAAGCCAGTTAATTTTTTTAAAACACTATAAGATGTTCCTTATCGTGTAAATGTAAGTTTTTTCTAAGAAAATTAGTATGAATAGGAAAAATCTGAATGTTATATATGAAATAGCAGAATTGTAAAACTTTTTTATGTATATACTATGGTACAAACAGAGAAATGTTAATGTATTTGTAAATTTTCTTTACAAAGTTCTGCAAATTAGCAATGTAACTTATATAGGTTATGCATTTACAATACTTTTATTTACATTCTTTACAGAATGTCACTACTATTAAAACATTTCCTGGGTGTTAATAACGTTGTATACATTGCAAATTCTACTACAGTCTGTATCGGTTATATGGTCTGCTCAGATCATCTTTGTTTATATTCACCATATAAACAAATAATTATACTTTTAAGACCATTTTAATAATTAATTGGAGAAGTAAAAACTACAATAAAAATATGCAATATTTTTTTGGGGAAATTTATTAGCTTACCATATTAATCAAAGTACAGCACACGTACATACATATATTTGTGTTCAATGTATTTAAAAATAATCAGGTATATAAGTTTTCTTCTTTTTCTTGGTTGTTAACACAACTTTTTCTAAGTCCCTAATAGCTTTTGAATGCTCATATGCTGCTTCGGAATTAGTAAAATAACACCTGAGAGAGATAACTTCAACCAATAAACAGACATATATCCACTTGTTATCAGGGGGGAAGAGAACTGAGAGAGGTAGAAAACAAAGGCCTGAATTCAGGTTCTCTCCCATTTCGCACTAACTTCTTCTTTTATTAAAAGGAAAAAAAAAAGGAAATTCGTTAAAAATATGAAATTAACCATATAACCGGTAACAAGGAAAAGAAAATGACTGTATAAGGGGTACGCTTTAACACATGTTCCCTATTTAATTAGACGGGATTTTAGAAAACTGACCATATTGCCGCATAAAGCAGTTTACCCAACGAGCTCAGTGACCGAATAGTCAAAGCGTGCGATCCAGATCCGAAGATTGTGGGTTCGATGCTTGCCATGGCAGTTTATCCAGAGTACGGATATTTAATTTAAAAATGTTATTTATTGTTTCTTTATGTTCTTGAATATTCTAGATCTTTCTTTAATATGTAAATTAGTTATTTCTCGAATATTCGGTTCGGGTGTAAAAGCTGATACCTACTAGTTGTAGGCAACTTCTCGATTTTGTAAAGTTGCGAGTTGCTACTTAGCTTCAATAAATTCTTCAGTTAAGTTAAACGGTGTGTTCATTCTAATCTTCGTGACAATATAAGCGGGGTACCCTTATAAGCGGGTGACCATATAGCCGGTACTGACTGTACTTTATTTTCTATTAAATATTTTTACACTTGGAATTGGAAGTGAAATTTGCAATCATAGCATATATGGGTAGGTTAAATTTCTCAGAAATTTCGCTGTTATTCTCTTGGTGGTAATCAAACATTCTGATGGTGTTTTTTGGTGTTCCCCAAGATTTCATGCTGGAGGTAAAAAAACATGATATTATTCATAACTACACTTACCATAACTACGGTTAGTCACTCTTTTTAAACCTACACAAACTTTGTCAGAAAACAAGTTTTAACATCATTTCTGATAACAAAAACCACACAATACAAAAGGTCTTCTGTCTAGAAATCAGGAGCCCTTTTTCGTAGACAATCAATTGAAAAGCGCTTGAGATTAAAGATGGCTGAACAATCTGACACAGGTAAGCAGTGATTAATCTTTGGAAAATGTTATTGTTTTGTCAAAAAAATAATTGACATAATCTTATTTTGAAGAATTAGTATATGAATCCTATGATATTATCAGAAATAATGTAATCACGAATGAAAATACGATGCAAAATAATTCGCTTAACTGTAAACGTATTTTATTATAACTTACCGTATTGTTTTTTCTTGTGTAAGCATAATTGATGGATACAGTCGTATAGCAGTCATTTAACTCGCTTGTATAATAGATTTGTTTTTATTCTTGACTGACCAGTTTAACTTGGCATTATTTTATTCCTTTTAATTCTTTCTTAACGTAAGAAGAATAATAGATGATTTATCAAACCTTGTGTTTAGTATGAGAAAAATGTATGTAAGAACAAAAAAAGAAGTAAATATTAGGATTTTTTGCTGAAATACCAGAAATGTTTTTAACATCAATGAAAAGACAAAATAACATAACCTAAATAATAATATGTTCAAGCTCATGGTAAATAAATAATTCTAAGAGAGATCCGTAACGCTTATATTTAAATCTCACAATTATGTATCCTTAACTTCTTAATCAGATGCTTTCGAATTTTCGATTTGAAAAAAAGTAATTTTTATTTAATGTAAAAATTTAACTTCTAATACCTATATTTCAGAATATATCTTAGAAAAAAGTTTTAAAAAATTTTACAATATATATTTTATATTTAATATATATATACAGTTTAAAATACAAAAACTAGGTACTTTTTTAAAAGTTAGAGTGCTATTTAAGAACTTGCAAAAAATTCATTCTAAAAGGAGCAGAAGCAGAACTTTTCATTTTATTTTGAATCGAGAAAAGTTTACTAAAAATGAAAATTTTTGTTGGAAAAGGTATTATTTTTTCTTAAATCCTTTATGTAAGGATTGACAGTAAATACACGATCAACTAAATTTTTATAGAAGCATTATACTTCTGTGACTAAATTTGTAGTAAAAAATTTTGTAGAATAACATACTATGACTTTCTCTTCCATTTAAACACTATACATAAAGCAACAGAAGGTTTTTATTTTCTTCATTGAAACTTTGTACTGCTTAGTATTTATTCCAATGACTAACCGATGCAGATGAGATCATTTAGTGCCTTTTGGGACTTATAATCTTATGTTATGTCTTTTTTCAATTCATTATAATTAGACTTTTTAAATTAAATGTTCTTAATGGAGGTTTCGAAGGATTGCCGAATGGTATTGCGCTGCTCTTCGGTACCGCAGTTAGTGGATTTGAATGCCGCTGCTGTAATGGATTTTCGTAGCTATTAAGAATTGGCTTTAAGCAATAGGTCCTGGTATCACTAGTTCTCGTGAGCAAAAATTGAAGCTCCAAACCAAAAGAAACCTAACGGGGGTAGTAACTAGGGGTCGCTGAAGCATACCGAGGGAGGAGGTGGCGGATTCAGAAACAAATTGGAGAAGAAATAGTTTAACATTACGATTCCTATCCCATAGAAAAGATATGTGTTAGTTCATCGAGTACATGGGCTTTTTGATAACACTCTCATCTTCGGGAATAGTAACTTTCAAAATCAGTATACTGATTTTAAACATTTTTAATTTAATCAACAAATGTGATGTCACACTTTTTGTTATCTCTCTTGTCACAAACTGTCACAATTTTACAATGTCTCTCCAAGTGTAAGATAAATTGTGAACCGCTCCTTAGCAGATAAAATAGATATAGATAATAAGCAACGATATTTTAATATTTGGTATAATTGACATTTATAGAAGGGGAGAGGTCTAAAGAAAAAGGTCCGGGAAAGGTTGAGAATCATTGGTTTAAATGAAGACTTTTCAGTTCGTTATCCAGGTAGTACAACTAGTATATGGGTCAGTGCCGTACAAATGTTAACCAATATTTTAAATATTGCTGAATGTCAGGCATCAAATTTTGGACATCTTCCAATATTGACCGACATAATGTAAAATATAAATTTAAAATTGTTTAAAAGAGTTGTTTGTATTGCTTATGAAAGATATATTATCCTAAAAATAAAATGGAATAAATCTATCAGTTTTTATGATACATAAGTAATAAAATGTGATAAAAGGATGTTATTTGATAATATTTAATGATATCTATTGATATTTGTAAAGATACGTATATCATTTTCTGAAATCAAATGATATTCCACTATACATAGCGCAACGCCCAATACTACATTATTTGAATGTGAACGGAATTGAGTCGATTCAGACCTTTCTGAACTTCGTACGAGGTAACACAACGAGTACTACAATTAATCTCCTATATAATAATAGCCTAAGTTATCTGTCCTCGAATTTTGGAAGCGGTTGGACCTGGAATGGATAGAGGCATCTATTCAAAGCGAATAAAGTTTATCTTTTCCTAAACTATCGATCCGATTCTAAAATAAATTTGTATAAATATTCTTCATATCACAGCAAAATATACTGTCGTATTTAAAACGTTCGAAATCCAACCCTTCCCTCCTTTTCGAGAGTTTAATGCCGTTATTTCGAGCCCTATTTTTCCCGGTTAAGAGCAGGCGATTAAATATATCATTTATCACTTATTAAATAGGTAAAAATAACAATTTTTCTAGCATTGTGACGTCATTTCCTTAACCATCTCATATAATCATTTCATATTTTAAACTATTTAAATATCGTCTACACTATTTTAATATCTTTTATCACTGAACTTAGATATTACGTAAATGATTTTCTTTTATATTTGGCTTAAATAATAGATTAGGTACATGTGTGATAATTTTAAATTGAATCATTGATTATTTTTTGTTGCAATGAAAATTTTATCACCGGTATGAACAATAAATTCTTTTCATATAAGTCTAGGAGTCTATTTCACGGACTAATAAATGTCTAACTTTTAATTTAAGAAATATTATTCTAAAAATTAAATTTAATACATTTGCCAGTTTTTATGATGTATACGTCATATATGATAAAATGATGTTACTTGATTATATTTAATGGTATCCATCGAGATTTGTAAAGATACATATCATTTTCTGAAATTAAATGACATCTCACGACACGCAGTGCAACAACGCCCAATACTACATTTCTTGAATGTGAACGGAATTGAGTCGATTCAGTCCTTTCTGAACTTCGTACGAGGTAACACAACGAGTACCACAATTAATTATAATTATAGATATTCTTCGGAAAATTATGAGACAAAGTAGATTTGAACTGCCGTAGATTTTTATTCTGAGTGAAAATGATTGGTAATACAAATTTCAAACGTAAAGATTCTGAAGAAATAGATAACGCCTTACTTCATGAAGAAGTGAACGTATTTATTCGCATGCCAAAGGTACCACGTGATGAAATGACCGGGGTAAATATTGACCAAAAATGCTAAATATTAAAAAATGATAATCGGGGAAATCGGGGAAATATTACAAAAAACATTCTTAAATACTAAAAAAATAATATTCATAGATATGAGACCAACTTTGCTAAATATCAAGAAGTGATATTCAGGAATAACGAGAAATAATGATGAACATTGCTGAATATTGAAAAAGTATATTGAGGGATAGCGGAAAAATATTGACAAACATTGCTAAATATCAAAAAATAATATTAGAGGATATCAGGTGACTAACTTTGCTAAATATCAGAAAATAAGATTCAGGGGTGACTGGAAATATTGACCAACATTGCTAAATATTAAAAAATGATATTCAGGGATAACAGGAGATATTCACCAACATTGTTAATTATGAAAAATGATATTCAGGGATAACAGAGAAATATTAAGAAACATTGCTAAATAAAAAAATATCATATTGAAGGATATCAGGGGACCAACTTTGTTATATATCAAAAATGATATCCAGGGATAACAGAAAATATTGACTAACATTGCTAAATGTTAAAAAATGATATTTAGGGATATCATGTGACTTTGCTACATATCAAAAAATGATATGCAAGGATATCAGGGTACCAGATTTGCAAAATATCAAAAAATTATATTCAGGAGATAACGGGGAACATTGACCAACATTGCTAAATATTAAAAAATGATATTCAGGGATATCATGTGACTTTTCTACATATAAAAAAGAATATTCAGGGATATCAGGGGACCAACTTTCCAAATATCAAAACTGATATTCAAGAATAACGGGGAATATTGATCACCATTGCTAAATATTAAAAAAAATATGCAAGGATATCAGGGGACCAACATTGCTAAATATCAAAAATGATATTCAGGAGATAACGTGGAATATTGCTCAACATTGCTAAATATTAAAAAAAGATATTCAGAGATGTCAGGTGATCAACTTTGCTACATACCAAAAAATGATATTCGGGATATCTGGAGACCAACTTTGCTAAATATTAATGCATAATATTGAAGGATAACGAGAAATATTGATCAACATTGCTAAATATAAACAAAAATCATGGATAAAGGGGAATATTGACCAACATTGATAAATATTAAAAAATATGATATGCAAGGATATCAGAGTATCAACTTTGCTAAATATCAAAAAATGATATTCAGGAGATAACGTGGAATATTGACCAACATTGCTAAATATATGTAATAAAAAAAGGATATTCAGAGAAATCAGGTGACCAACTTCACTACATATCAAAAAATGATATTCTGGGATATCAGTGAACCAACTTTGCTAAATATTAAAATATAATATACAGGGATAACGAGAAATATTGAACAACATTGCTAAATAAAAAAAGAAAATCATGGATAAAGGGGAATATTGACCAACATTGATAAATATAAGAAAATAATTTTGCGGAAATCATTTTGGGCATGGAGGATTACATTTAATGTAAGCCGGTGTTTGTAATTTCGATATTGGCCGATATATTTGTGCTACCTGGGTAAAGTTCTGTGTCACCTAATAAATGCGGAAGACAAAAAAAAAGGTTTAAGTTTTGCATTCGAATTAAGGTTAAAATATGAAACACAAGAAGATCATTAAAAATTATAAATGAGAAAGATAAAATGCATTTACAAAGTTCTTTTAACCAATTATTTTTATATTTCTAAAATTGTATGTTTAGAATTTCAGGTCACCTATTTAAAAATATACTAGAGTGTTCAAATTTTCCACAAATTTAAAAATTAATGACTTTCAGTAATAACTTCGACTGTAAAATCTGTGCGTTCAGTGACATCGAAGATAACACGATACATGTTTAAAAACTTGTTCTCATTTTAAGAGTTTTTTTACTACAAATGCATTAAATTATTTTTAACCGAAAATCAAACTACTGCTTATTTTTAACTAATGACCTATATTCTGTCACCACAAAGAATATATAAGAAATGAATGAAATAGACTTTTAGAATTGTTTACTTTACTGAGCTATAATTGCAAATGTCTTGAAAATCATTAAAGGTCTACAAAGTTCTATTTTTGTGTTGAAATAGCATAGTTCTCATTTCGCTAAAATCTATTAATTTTTCATATTTGTGATATTGAACATGGCATAAAGTGTGAACGTAAATAAAAGGTAAAACGGCTGGAAACTTCTTGAGCAATATTTTACCCTTTTTTTTCAAAAAACGAATATTCTTTTAAGCACAACATAATTTTTCACTGTGGCATCTCTAATTTAATAGGAGACTGACTCTACAAAAAATAAACAAAATTCTGTAACAAAAATATATTTAGAAATAATACAGAGACAACAGAATAACAATATTTTTTCTTTGATTAATAAAATATGAACATTTTATTGTAATACGTGACTTGCGAGCGTTAATATAAGTTCTAAGTGTATGGTAATACCAAAAATTAATGCTTAAATTTACCAGACAATGCAATTCTAGAAGACGATTTTTTGCGGGGACAAATGCAGGGATTTGCCTTTATTAACATTGGCTACTACAATACCACAGATTACGTTGTCCAATTTGTTATGGAAGCATTATAGGCTGCCAACATAACTACCTTTGACGGAACAACACAAATACATCCATGTCTCATCGAAGATGAATTTCGCTTACTAGAAACATAGATAAAAGTAATATGATAAAATTTCATGACTTTTTTCATTCATTATTACCGTAAGCGGAAATCATTTGAAAAAAAAGGGCATTTTTATTAAAGGAATTAATATTTTGAGTTGTATTTTATTGACGAAACTTCATGAATTCTCTAGAACTTTTCAAATTCTTGGATACCTGTCTCTACTACAAACACTCAGACATACAGACTAACCAATGTAAAGAGATTTTTATCATACTTAGATTTATGCCACCAATTGTTCCGTATTGTTAAATTATTCCATTTTACTGCAAATATATTTAATCTACATATATTGTAAGTTGATTAAAAATTTACCACCATTCCATGGTTATAGAGATTGAAAAAGCTCATTGTATCTTTTACAACTCAAGGACGGTATTTCACGCTTCCACTCCATCATCGTTGTGGTTTAGTCCTTAGTCGCCGTAAAACGCGCTGTTTTCTTTCTTTTTCTTTCATGAAGTAAAGTTCAAACTTAGACTCCCATTACATTTCCTCCGAAGAAAGCTAATTTGATGTATTTCCCGTTTATTAATGCCTCATCATCGTCAATCGCGCCAAAACGTAGTAAAACTATGTTTTGATATTAATAATTTGGTGGGATGGCAAGGTCGTGGCAAATAGGTGTTTACTGTAAGGCAACTCTACAAGATCTTTTCTCCGTTTTAGATCATATTAGTCATTTTGAGAATGTTTGGCATCAGTAGAAAAAATAATTATCAATGCGACATCTGGTGTTCAGATGGGTAGAATTTGGCTAAAAATTCAATTCGTCGTTTTAGTAACTAAAGAGAAATTGAATTATGAATATTTATATGCATGGAGAACAGAAGGGTTTTTGAATTGCCTCTATTAGCTGATTCCAAGTTTACAGAGACATGCCAAATCCTTGGAGCGGCTAAATTTAAGAAAAATTTATTCAAATTTAGAGAAGAATGTAAAATATTTCACAATACCAAAATTTGTATTATCCAATTTAGCTTTAATAAAAATAACAGACTAACTTTGTTTAATATGTCCAACGAAGAAAAGCTGAAATGAAGGTTTTACTTGGAGCACTACAGTCTACTTTTTTTTTCAATAAGACGGCTAATGATACCTGGACCACCTGCTTAAAGCCGATTCCGAACGGCTACGAACATCAATGCAACAGTGGGATTCGAACCCACGAACTCTGGTAATGAAGGTCAGCGCTCTGATTATTCAGGCGTTGTTCAGCCAGTAAAAGCAAAGGATAAAATATCAAACATCAGCTATGGAATGTATTTCTTAATAACAACTTTGGTTTCGTACTTTATAAATATTTGTAACACACATATGCATCTCTAAACTTTGTATACGTTTAATTTAGGAACCATTTACTTTATAACTTATGAAACAAAATTTAGCTAAAATAAATGTCTTGATACCTATAGTATGTAATATCTAATTTAATACATATAATTGAACAAAAGTTCTTTAGTTTAAATTTAGTTAAAAACTAAGTTGTTTAACTAGCATATTAGTTTGAGAGGAATTGCATAACATTCAAGCTCATTTAATACAAACATTTAACATAAAACCATATTTAACAAGAATATGTCTTTAAAATGGTTAATTTAATGTTAAAAGACGTACATAAAACTCTCTTATTGCTTTTCTTGTGAGACTTCTTGAAACCTTCTCTTTCTTGTTGCCAAAATCTTCTAGAGTCAGGAAACAACCAAAAGGAACAAGATATACGCTACTCAATCTTTACTGATTCATAAGTTAGGAATTACATAATTAGTATCCAAAACCTAGATTATGATTGAGGTTGAACCCATCACGTAAGTCACAATTGAAGAAATGACAGTTATGGAAACTTTGACTCTACGGAGATGTCTCCTAATTCAGAAGCTGAATCCAGTGTCAAGGATTAAAAAGAATAGAACCTCCACCAGCTGTCGTCAAAACAATGGAATATGTTGTAAAAATTCCGATTTTCTTAGGAAGTATTGATGATGCTACCGGGCCAAGAGTGTTGAGTAACAGACAAAGAAAGAAACAAAATTGAGATCCAAATAAAACTGACCAGCTTTTATTGTTTTGTTTAAGTGGAGAAAAATAAATATGAAGCCATTTTTAAAATTATCTAATTTTGTTCTGAACCCATTAAAATACCTTTTCTTCTTGTGACCTTCAGACCAGCAATAAACTCTTTGTAACCTCAGCAGGTATGACCGAAGTGATACACTTTGCGTAGGCGAAAACAGTCATATTCATGTCATACCAACACTGGGTAGGAACGAACAAGAATATCTCAGCGGGATATAATGTTCGAAACTGTGTCGTTTGAGGAATGCCCATGTGATGTAGGTATTGAAAAAGGTAACTGAACTTTTCTTTTGTAAAACAGGCTTTGTCTCAGTAATGAATACTATAATTAACTTTTCAGTTTTGAGTTAATAGAAACACTTCTGGGAAACTCCGTAGGAAGTTACATTAGTTGATGTATGGAAGATGCATGAATAAATAACCAGCTTTAATAATATTAGTTCAGAAATTTTGAAAATATAACGCTTGAAAAAAGCTACCATTCGCATGCGATGGAATTGAAGGATTGCTGTACACAGAAGCTTCCATATTTTATGTTCTCTCGAGACTTAGGCGACAGTAATATACTTAACTCCCCGAGTTTATATTTGAAGAAATTTGATGAAATAAATTCATCCTATCGTAGTGATATTGTGAAAAATGTTTCTCTAGAAGACATCTGGTAAAGCACAAAATAACTGTTTATAAGTGTGAATTAGAAACTAGGAGATCTGTGGACTGTCCACCAATAATACACTTTAACTTATTAAACTTAACGGAACATATCATAAATGAACACATACAATTTGTACTTGAAGAATTTGAATTTTCTGATTTGGATGATTAGTTTTGTAATATAATATTTAATTGTAAAATAAAATCGTGAAATTTTAAATATTTATCTGACATGTTTACACATTAAGTTTACATAGTGGTTATTTATTAAACTCCAAATGTAATGTAAAATAGATATTGTAGCTTATATGTATATTTTATTAAGATGGTAAACATTTATTATTTTAAAAATAGTGTATTCCATCTGCATTATATATATTATATTTCAGCTCAAAAGTATAAAATTTATTTTGAGGCTAAAAAATGATGTTTCAGTTAGACAAAAGACATTATCTAATTCATTTATTCAATTAAAAATATAGTAAAGCATTAAAGTATTTGTATGTAATATTTCACAACTCATAATGCCAAAACCACGATACTGTGCCAAATATGTTTTGTGGGGTTAAGTGTATTTCTTTTCATTAATTCAGTGTATCGTTCAGTAATATTCATATGTATTGTTTAGGAGCTATTTAAGTAGTGGAGTGTTATTTAATCAAATTAAACTTGATTACTAAAAAAATTAAAAAGATAATCTTTGAATTTGGAGTATTTGTAGCTAATACAAAGTTTTAAAATTCAGCGAACTAAACAAGATGTATTGATTATATTCAGTATTATCGTTTAAATCACCAATTATGTATTTATTGTAATTAGTCTGGGCATAAAAGTAGTAAAAGTGAGTTATAATGATTATTTATTCATACACTTATTTTAATGGAATTTTCACATCTACTTAAAATGTATCCGGTCTCACTATAAGGCGATTTCACGCAGAAGGGCACATCTCAACTTATGACGATTCTGGATTTTTTTCAAACGGAAGGGTAATTTATTGATTGACTATTGGCTACAGTAAACATGAAAATGAATGAGAAGGTCATTATAGTAGTTCGTGACGTTGATCGAAATTGTTCTATAGTCGATCAGCGCTCATGTAGCAAAACAGTAGACTGTAACTCTCTAAACTGAACCAAACTTACTTAGTTTAATTAACTTAAATAGTGATTATTATTTATTCTTTAAACATGTGAAAGATAATCTTTGATTACTTCTAACTGGCTTTAGCGAGACTGGTTTTTAAAATAATGGGAAACCCAGAGTTTAAAAATTATGACGTCATAAATAAAATTAAATTCAGCTTCTTGAAACGAACTGTATTAAAGGAAATAGGACGAACGTAATTAAAAAATTAAGTACAGACGATAATAAAATAAAATGTGAAATTTATATATTAAGTGGAAACAGATTAAAATAATATATATATTTAAAATTTAATGGATCTTATTAGTATTATTATTAGCCACTTTGACATTGTGTTTGTTCTTTTCTGGTATTATTGCTATTTACATTAAATTTCTTCAGTATATCAGTCTTTTGTGGATATAATGAACGTTAATTCGAATCCAAAATGAAACCTTCACCATTGAGTCTTCTCCGGATCTTTGTCAAGAAACTAGAAGAAGTAAGATTTAACAATATAGTTATCGACAGGAGTGCAATTATTTCTTCATAAAGTAATTTCCCATATATCCCACTCTTCTAAAAGAAACTGTATATTCATGTTCGGTATTTTTCCATTTCTCAGCGGAAAATCTCGCCAAGCAATCTTTATTGACAATAAACAATCATTATTGTAGTTGGTCGCCAATAACTACAGTGGACTCAGCTTAATATGATCAGTTTGGGACACCGTGATTTTGATAACAATAACCGATCGATAACAATAAACAATATGCAAAATTAGATAAATTTACCCCCTCCCCTTTAATTCACAAGTACTAAATTTCAAAACAAAATGAAAAAACACACGTTATATTTATGTACTGTATATTATCCTTTAAAACATAAGAATTGTATACATAATTAAAAGATTTGGGCTGCTACCATATTACAGTCGACATATATCACTGGTGACTTCTACGTCATAATGACGTCAGAAATCACCAAAGATGGGAATTTTGTACCATAAATTTCCCTCTCTGACATCATTGTGACGCAGAATTCACCAGTGACATAAGTCGACTGTAATATGGATTGGGTCCATAATCAATTGTTAACTGTCTACAATTTTTTTAAGAAGCTCATTGATAAATTGTTCGTAATCATAACCAACTTGTCAGAACGATTTAAAATTTCATTTTTGGGTTTTAATGTTAAACCATTTCGCGTTTTGGCCTCCATATCCACAGGCTGAATGTAAGCGACATAAAATGTGCATGCGCTTCTTCTCAGTTCCGATAAGAATGTGTTGCCTTCTGCTTATCTAACCATTGACCACCAGCAGGGTGTGCGTATTTCTCATAAATTCTAGAAACGTGTAATACCTCACTCCTTTATTCGTTCCCCTTTTCCTTAGGTGGAAGTGGAGGATTATCAGAAATTCGAATAGAATGGGATCGTACTGAATATATTGTGAATACTCTTTTGTCAGTTAAAATGAGGTTCGAAAACTGATAACATTAACCGATGTTACGATCACATAAAGTGATAATTTCAACATACAAATGAATAGAGAAAATCGGGACAAAGTGATTTAAATAACACTAAGCGATTGGTAACATTAACCGCGATCACATTAAGTGGAGTCGATTGTACTATTATTAAAAAAAAGACGGGACTGATAAGAAGTCGAGACTTGTTTTGAAAATGTGGCCGTAAAAGACTATGAGTGGGAATATTCCGTTTAACGTCGGTTGCATTCATTTTTGGTGACTCTATCGCTTCGCAGAAAATGAAAAAGTACCCAGTGGACTTCAAATTCATGTATTCACAAAATCTTGGAGTTACTTAAGAACAGGGTACCCCTTGGCGAATTTGGTGAATTTGACGAATTTACTGACGTTGTTTACAAAACACGAATTCATAAACTATAATCATTCGTAGTTTTGACTACCAAACACAATGGAATTAAACCGCAAACCAGTAAGAAACCACATTTAAACGGAAATGGTTAAATACTAGTTTAGCTGGCTTAAATTTCCGTTGTTTATCATGCTTTTAGCCATTCAATTTAATTTCTCAACACTAATAACAAATAAGAATTTGGCGCCTTTAATGTGCAACAAAAGGGTTGCCCATAGGGTTAGCCTATATTTGAGGGTGCCCCTTGATTCTCGCCAAGTTGTGATCGGCAAGCTAGGCGATGTTGTTTTATTTATGGGAACGTCAATAGTTTTCTATAGTCATTAAATAAAGTCATTAAATAAAGTCTGTCAAAGTTATATCCCTACACTGTACAATTTGAAGTATTTCAAGTTGAACTTTTTGATTCACTTGATACTTAAATGACAGATTAAACAACAAAATTTTTTTACTAAAATAACCTATATAACAATATATTGTAGCATTTATTTGGATAGGCATGGATAAAACAGAGTTATAATAAAACACGTATACTGTACAAAATTCTCCATTTTAGAATACTTAAAATATATTTTCAGTTTAGTACTTTATTGAGTAATGTTTATACCTCTTAATATGTTTTAAAATCTCAAATTGAACAGAAAAACATATACACATATTACTGAATTATGCGTTTGTACCACATCTTTTTTCTAAAATATTAGAACTAAAACGTTTTTTCTATAAATTTTATTTTTTTAAATTTACTTTAATCAGTAGTGTAAGAATATTAATCATATTGTGCGTAGTTTAATCATATGGCACATATGCCTAATCAAATCATCATAGTTAAGCATATAATAACCCAGTTTCGTAATTTCAATCGAATTATTCACTTAAAAAGACCATTGTTAAGTTCAGCGAGCAAACTTAATTAAAAACTACCGAATCCTGGAAACGTACCTCTGTTACTCATATTTATCTTTCAAAATTTCCAGTTGTAAAGCTCATAAACGATTTTTCACGAACTTCTCCTTTATTAGATTTGACCCTTATTTACAATAAAATGCCCCATTTATTATAATTCGTTAAATTAACTACCTACTTCTTTCAGAATAGTCAGTTTTTTTACGCACGAGACAGGTTACACTTAACTGCTATTCATTTTTCTTTCCGGTAACTTAAAATGATTGCAAATTAAAAACAGCCCAAAATACGGTAATTTGAAACTTGAATTTAACCGGGAAATAGAGATTAAATGCTAATTACAGAAACAAATCGATTTTTATTTCAAAATCTCAGCAGTATGTCACATAAATGTAATGACTCTTCATTCATCCAGCCTAGTCAAGTAATTACACGGATATTTAGAAAAACAGCCAGCATATGGCTAATTAGACAATCACTGACCTACTCTTCTAATTTGTCACTGTCTAAAAGCAGTTATTAACTTCTTTGAGAGTAGAAATTATTTTATATATGTCTAACTATATATTATCTAAATAATGGAATCTCTTCCAATTAGACAATAGGCATTTTGACATGTGCCTACATTGTCCATTAAATATTTTTAAAAGGGGATAATCAATTCTCTTCGGATATGTGATACAATCAGGAATAAGTTAAATATATTACAATAATTGTAGATTGAGACTGGCTATTTCGAATTCAACCTTCGATGTTGGTAATAAATTCTCAAATGAAGGTTATATTTCAAAACTTAATCTAGTTTTTAGATTAGGTTTCTCTATACTACATCAGCAATATAACACATTCAATAATAATCAACATGAATTTCTTTCAATTAGACAATAGTCATTCTAGTGTGTACTACAATAATTGTTTTCATCATAGTTACTAATGAGACAGATGAATAATGGAGTATATTTAAAAGCCCGGACAATAATTGGTATCCTGCATAGATATCGTTGTGAAAACAGTTGGGCTAGGTTATGCAAAATATTCTCTGTTACCTTGTGAGCAAGCTATATTTGCATTGTAATAAAGATGTAAAAAACTCATTTTAAAATTATTTTTTTCAAATAATGGATGAATTTTTAATGCAAATTAGGTATTCCCTTATAAAAAAATAGCAGTTGAAAAGATGCCTAAAAATATTTTAATAAATGCTGAAAAAGTTAAATTTTGCCCTTTTTTTCTACTCATCAATAGACCAGACATTCTTTAATAAATGATAACCCTAAATAGTTCCTTACTAATTAAGTGAAAATGTGGCTTATTCAGCCTTTCTCTTTATTTTAAATTATTTATAGTTTGGGCTCTGCATTTAGAAAAGATTCTTGTCTCCTTTTCCTATGCGGCATTTCTCTCTTTTTAACCATTCATCATCCTTTCCTTGAATTTGTTTATTCTCTCTTCGTGTTACTCTTATTAACTTTACACGTCGATACCCCTCCTTTCATCTCGAAATAGGCAAATTTTCACAGTCACACGATGTTAATGTGATTGTTTAATCTGTCTGTTGATACAGTGGCTTCTGTATTCAAACCTGGATACAATGGTTCTCAAACAAGACTCCGTCACCCTTAATATTAATATATCAGAGTTTTCTGTGGTGCCCTAAGTGAATACATTGGTCTGTCTAACGCCATTGATGTAGCTACCTTAATTTAAAAATAAATTAATAAATTAAATATGTATTTTAGTGTGTTAAATTATTTATTGAATATTTTTTTCTCATTAAAACAAATAATCGGAAAAATAAGTTTTTTTTTTAAATTAACGAATTTTTAAATATTGGAACCTAACTGGATACAACTAATATTAAATTGCTAATAAAATAATTATTACGCAAATGATACAGAAAAATTCATCACAGACTATTACTATGCTATAAAAAAACTGTATAAACTAGTTTTTATCACAACAGATAACGAGCAGAAAATAATAAATATTTATTCGTATTCCCTTCCGGTATGTTTCCCTTTTCGGTAGAAATGTGTTTTAATGCTTGTATTTTGGTGAATAGTCTTTTTCTCCTGTTTCTTTATGTGAAATCAAGTTGTGTATATAGTAATCTCTATGACCCGCCTATAAGGCAGTGTGCCCACGATAACTTTTTTAAATGACCCACGCGTTGATTTATATAAACGTTTTTACATCACGAAAGACTGAACAATTAATCAAAAGCTATAAAAAGTATAAATATCTAATGTCAAATTTATTAGAAGAAAATTATTTGCAAGTAGACGTTGGCTGGGTAATTTTCTACCATATCCCTGCATTTTTGTGACAATCGGTCATAAACTTTATAAAAACTAATTATTTTTTAAGTTTTCCAAATTATTGCTACCTTATTTACGCCAAAATCCTTCCCCCTCACTTTCCAATTATTCATTTTAAATTAGTAACCTACAAAACAAAAATAACTTAAAAAGCGCTGAGCAAAATATGACCTACTTCTGAGAAGGGTTCAACATCATTATTTTATAGCAGTGCTTGGCAACAGTTTTTTCTTTTCCTCCCAAGTGGATCATTTTTCAATCTTTTCCCCAAATATTTTGCTGGTGGGTCACACCACTTTTATTTTTTACACTTCAATACACTTCACTATACAAACATTCTGGGTGCTTAGAAATATGGGCATGGAAATAGCCGACGATAATCGACTACCGAATGATGCAGACGGCGATCGCCAGGTTGATAAATGAAATAATGGAAAAATCGACAGCGGATTTATCTTTTCGTGTTTTCATGACGTTACGCAGTCAAGTCCAATGCGATATATCTCGTTCAATTTAAATTACGCATATGACTTTTCTTCATTTGTTCGGCTCTTCTAGCAGAGTACAGCCCCCAACAGTCGGCTGCCAGCGACTCTTTCACTAAATTAAAAGTATCCCTTTTCATTTATTAGAAAAAATACTTATCAATCATCCTGATTAAGAATTGTTCACTGGGTCACTAAAAATTTCCCAATGGGTCACCTAGTGACTCATTGGGAAATCAAATCCCTCGAGTCAAAGGTTGCAACCAACTGATCTGTGGTGTAGAAAAGCTACAGGCTCTAGAAATTTTTTTCCAACGCAGCATGCGATACAGACATTATCCTAACGCCTTTACAAGACTGCGAATCTGTTACTTATTTAGCAACACCCGAGGAGCAGGTGTAACTTAAGGTACTCGAGTAACATTACCCCCGCTGGGTCCTCGTAATTTAGAAGCAGGGACCAAGCAGAAGACCCCCAGGTTTGGCCTGCCACCCCCAGAGGTATCGTTTGAGAACTTGGAGGACTTTGTGACCACGATTATATTCTACATGCCCCAGTCACCATTAGCGAACAGGCTCTATAAATATGTAAGCAAGATCTGACCTTATGAAAGATTCTATCTTTGTAGGCGTGTAAGTAAATGGTTTAACATTTTTTCTTCAGAGAAATAACAGTAAATAGTTAAAATGTTTTAAATTTACAAGTGTTTTTATCGGATGCTTCCATAAATTCATCAAGTATAAGTAAAAATTCGTTTCTGTGGGAAGATTTGCAAAAATTCCCGAATTTTCCGATTGGAGATTTTGAGGTTATATTATCAATCACCCGTTTATCAGAAATAATTTTCATTTTTAGCGAAAAAAGTTATTAATAACAATTTTAGTTTTAATTTTGATTGCAACAGTTTGTGCACTTGAATTATCAAAAATACGGAAATGAAAATTAAAAGAGACCAAGGGAATAAATCTAAATAATTATTGGGACCTTCGATACAAGGAACCATGTTGAAAGGGGTTAGTAAAAGTAAATCCACAAGTTAGGTTAAGATATTTTATTACAAGCACAAAACAAGTGGACATACATGAAATTATCTTAGGAACAAGGTAGCTCATGAGTAACACGAGCAAGCTAATTGCGGTCTTTGTTTTTACTGACAGTTTTACGTACTTGCCGCTGGTGGACGCTACAGTCTTTCTCTGATAGGAGGGTGAAAATACCAGAGTTGTTACATTACCTTTTATTCGATGTGCTATGTGAAAAATAAAAGTAATTTTTATAATAGTAAAATTTCAATATAAATTAGCTTCTATATGTAGGTTAACCCATATTGTACCACACCAACTAAATATTTTTGAAAATTTTTAAAACTTTATCCATAACATTAATATGGTGTAACTAAGCATATAAAACCAAAATTTTAAAAATAAATTTTAATTTTTTAAGTAATTAGCTGTCCTATAAATAGGCCAACGGTCCAATACACTACTAAAATTTAACAAATACCACTTACATTGCATTAGGCTGATTCATAGGTGAAATTTGGGAAAGCATTCAAAGCAAAGTTCAACATTACATTTTAAGCACACTGTTGTTGCTTTTCTTTTGCAGTTCTTGAACTGGCATTTTTGGTAAGGGGTAATAGAAAAAGGATATCTGTTGTGGGATGCTAATACCCAAAATTTATATCCAAATTTTACAGGTTTATTTTTCATGAATATATTGCAACTGTGCCTTCCAAAATATTTTACCATTCTTTCATCAATGGTGAGATTTTCAGAAAATATACCAAATTGATTCAAGGTTATGCTGATTTTGTCATAAAAAGGTCGAATTTTATAATAACGATCTTGTGGAACAATTGAAGAATCATCGTTAAAATGGATAAAGTGTTTGGTGTCATAATACCCTTTTCTGGACCTATGGTTACTCACTAATGTAGTGCTAATGTCTGGAGTACTACAAATAACCTAATCTATGTTTGAAAAAAATATAATAATAAATATAAAATTAAAGATTAAAAAATGACAATTTTTAAGGGGTTGCTAAAAATAAATTTTATAATACAATATATTTTGATTTCTCAGGTTTTATTATTGTTACTGTGATAAAGTGTGTCTATTTTAAAGGTCTTAAAATAAAATCCACTCAGAAAATATTTATAATTTCATTATTAAATGGAATTCTATTTGCTGTCCTGTTTATAGGACAGCGGTCCAATATGGGTTAATATCAAACCTACTTTTTCACCATGAAAATTTTTCCTCAAAGATTACATTAATATAAAGCCGAAAAACAAAAGTTATAATCTGGAACTTGAACTCGGTGATTTTAAAATTACTTGTGCTCATAGTTGTGCACTCTTTTCTCTCTACTTCAAGCTTAGGAATGGTAAGAAAAAATTATATATCTTATTTTAATAATCACTTCATAATAAAAAGACTTAAAATGACCCCATTTTCCTAAAGATTAGCAGCCTTTGTGAAAAACCGCAAATATTTTTCCTCTTGAAATTATTTTTAAAAAATTGAGCACCATTGTAATGAAAATATGACGTCATGCTTTTGGGTCATTTTAATTGGGTTTACGTGACTGTGTACTATGAAACTTCGTTTTCTTCCATTATTTTTCACATTCTATACAATCTAAATCCACTGACAAAGGCTTCACAAGTGTAACATGGATTTATGGAAAAACCTTAGCCACTGTCTTCACTAAATCCTCGATATTTATTGGCTATTATCGAATTTAATATACCTCACTATTTACACACGTATGTATATATAAATATATATTGATGTGAAAATATATACTTGAGCAATATACATGAAAATATATACATAAATATTTATACATATGTATATACACATGTATAAAATAGATGTATATATTTATATATTTATAATGTATATATTTATACATATGTATATAATACATATGTATACTATCAATATACATATCAATTTATACTTAAAAAATTCTTATGCATGAATAATTGTGCTGATTCTCATATTGAAAGTTCAATACACACACATTTATATATATATATATATATATATATATATATATGTGTGTGTGTGTGATTGTATATATAAATATGTATATATACGTGTGTATGTATATGTGTATTTATGTATATATATATATATATGTATATATATGTATATATATTTATATTATAAATGTATATACATACACACATACATATATTTATATATAAATATAAAAATACATGCACAAACTTCGGGTTGCGCGATAAAATTCTATTTTATGAAACATATAGACTTAGGATATAATACATGCATATAAAGTTTACATACTTTAGCCAATGTATAAGCAAGTTCTTTCTATCATGATATTTTGTAATGATTCGCATAGTCTTTTACCTTAGGATTATTTAAGTACTTGAAAAGTGCACACTTGAATAAGTATATATATCTTGTTTTGTTTTCACGAAGTTGTAAAGCTGTCTGCCTGATGTACGGATTTCATGTTTATTACCAGAAATAAACTGTGTTGTGATTTTGAATGAGGCTTGCGATATATATATATATATATATATATATATATATATATATATATATATATATATATATATATATATATATATATATATATATATATATATATATATATATATATATATATTATATATATATATATATATATATGTATATATATATATATATATATATATATATGTATATATATATATATATATATATATATATATATATATATATATATATATATATACATAAATGTATATACATACACACACACATATATATGTATATATATATATATATATATATATATATATATATATAACATATATATATATATATATATATATACGTATATATATACATACATACACACACATATATATATATATATATATATATATATATATGTGTGTGTGTGTGTGTGTATTATATATAAATATACAAATACGTGCAGATGAACATAAAACAGTACATAAAATTTATAAACATTTATGAAACATATACACATATAAGGATATAATATATGCATATAAAGATATAAGTATACATATAAATGCATAAGTAATATTTCTATGCATGAATATTTGTACTGATTCGCATATTTAAGGTTAATTACACACACGTGCGCACAAATAAGTATATATATTTCTGTAAGCATATATAGATATTCATATGTGTATATGTATATATATATATATATATATATATATATATATATATATATATATATATATATATTCCTGATCATATCATGATTAAAATCTCGCCTTGTGTATAAAGGAATCCAAACATTTATCTATAAATTGGCACTTCATAAATGCCCTTTTAAGACATGTGAATGTGTATAAGCCTATTAATCTGGTTTTGTTGTTCAATCACGCCATATTGAACTGAAGAGGCGGGATGTAACAGGATGGTCAAGCTCCGCAACAACAAGCCAGTCTTCCGCAAAAAGGGGTCAGCACTACGAATAATTCCCGCGAATTTTTCTGTCTGCTTTCGCCGCCCAAAAGATCACTGAACTTGCAGAAAACGAGGTCAGGCCTGGAATAAAGATTTTAATTACACCAGGAATTATTCGGAATTTTCTCCGAGAAAAGAGGGGCGCGCTGCTTTCGATGTGGGACTAGAGAAGGTATTTGTCAACACAGCTCGTGGCGGAAAGAACAAATCCTATTGGCGAATTATTTCGCCAGGGTTGAAAACATATGTCGCCATAGGAGAGAAAATATTAAATCGCTCGTTTACCGGAACCTTATGTGAAACTCCTATGGAGTCATCACTTTTATACCTTCACAAAATCGATTTTTATTTCTTTACATTTTTAGAATACTTAAACAAATCTTAGCCTTTTAGAAGAAACTGTGTTAAAAAATCCCCATTAAAATGTATGAAACCAGTAATAAATTTTTAAAATATTATTACAAATATATGTAGTTTTAACTTTAACTGTTTTAATAGAAATGATTGCTTTTATATCATTGAGCATTCTAAATAAGAATTATTCCGCATATTGATTTCAAATTTTCAATATAAATATATTATAGTGATAAAAGAAAACTCTGTCTACCCTTTTAATTAAAAATTTTTATGGGAGTATTTACAATATTTCAAATATAATTTTTAAACGTCATTGTAGCTTTTGTTTTATATTTCATTCTTCTAGTGTAAAATTTCCTGTTTGTTTCAATGTGAATGAAATTTTGTCCCCTTGACCTTCGAAGCAACAGGAAAGTGTTACATGTGTACATGAGATATAGAAAATTGAAACCCACGGATTAAGATAACTTATATTAGATCAGGGGTGTCAAACTTGCTGCTGGTGAAACCCAAAGCAAGTATTAACCCCTTCGCGACCAACGTCTTTTATACGCGACTCAACGATTTCACTCTTATCAGTCCACGCGATAATCTACGGTTAATATTGGGCGACCAGCGTAGCGTATGCTTAATAGGAGATCTGAAAGTTTTATTTTAATTTTTAAATGCTAGATTTAATTACTAGATGGCGTTAACGGCAACGGTTTTTTTCACAACGGTCGACTAGTATAGAATTTATATGCTGGTACTCAAGGGGTTAATGCGGCTCAAAACGCGAGGGCGGGGAGAAAGGAAAAATGAAAAATAAATTTCTAATTGATCCGTTTATGATGCTAGTCTAATTATTAATTAAATCTCTCAATATAAAATATCCCATTAATAATCATACTCTTTGATTTATGTTTATACTTATTTAAGCATAAAATTAAAAAAAAAATTTAGGTTATTTGTGGTACTGTCAGAATTTTCATTTGTAAAATGAAAAGCAAACTACAAAAAAAAAAAAAAAAAAAAAATCGAAATATTGAAAAGTAAACAACTTTTAAAATATACCACGGAAGGATAATTTTAACGCGAAATTTTAATTTCTTTTCAACTGTAAAATTTTCTTATGATCTTGAAATAGTCGAAAAATGAATTCTCGTGTCAGAACTTGCAGCTAATATCCTTCTTATTTAGTTATGGTTTGGCGGTACAGCCTTGGAGATGAGGTTGAGGGTTCAACTTCTTCCCTAAACTATTATACTGAAAAAAAAGCCCATAATGTTTTTAATTTTTAACAGACAGATAATTTCACGACTTATTCCGCTTCTATGAAAATTTTCAAAAATAGTGGGGGAGTGACATACAAAAATTTATCTGTCTGTAGTGATTTGTCTATCCCTCCATCATAAAAGAAATCATTGTGCACCATCGTTATTGGTTAAGGAGAGAGAAAATTCAATTTCATATAAATACGTGGTGCGAAATGATAACAAATATTGAGCTACTGTCTTTGATAAACTTGGACATTTTATTTGTATAATATGGTCACACCAAAATTTGCTTTATGGAAATTCTAATTTCTGTTTCACTCTCTGAATTTCTTGAAGAACACCAAATTATTTTAATTAAATTGTGTGGTTCAGGGGAACCAATTCTAATTAATATCTTATGGAGAAATATCTCTACTTAAAGGACATTTACATAGAAAAAATTGATCGCTATATCAGATAAAACAGAAACTCAAGGGTTATGTCTAACTAGTTTTTTTAAAGAGAAAAAAATTTAATGTTAAGTTAATTAGAACAAAGGTAGGAAAACTTTTTTGAATGAAAATACAACCGACATATTTTTTTAAACAAAGAAAAAACAGGTATATAAAACACTTTAATTCTGTCATAATCGATCTTGTTTAAAGAAATATTTTAATGATGCAAACCATCCATTGGTAGAAATATTTTTGTTGTAGGTTAACATTTGGCTAAAGGAATCCAATACCGTTTGTGTCATCCACCTTAAGAAAATGAATAATACCGGTTTATAATGCTTAACAGCATGATATGTTGCGATGAGAAAATTGAAGTGTCACTTTTCTATTACATGAGTGATCAATCACTCCCGATCAAGAGTGAAATATAACACCGTGAAAAACCCTTTTTTAATATTTTTTTATTGAGTGACTATAAATTTTTAAACACAATTGGTTCACAAAACTTTCCTGATAGTTCGTGCTCCAAAAACTTTACTCTAGTTCTAATTCTTTATGTCAATCAATTTATCCGGTTGAATTTGATCATCCAACTATCTCTACAGGTCAAAAATATAACAGAACATGAAGCATTCTGTTGGATTTATTTGTGCACAGTGTTATATATGTAATGAAAAGGAAGTCTTTCGAAGAAATGGGGTGAGTAAGGTGTGACACATAAGGCACTTTATGTTACTGGAAGATTGAGACCTAATTTATCAGAGCTTGCTGTGAAATGTAATTATAGGGCATCTATGTTAGAAGTGACCTTTAGCTTATGACTTGTCACAGATTTTGAACTCTTACTGTTCCGTAGACATCCCAGCATAACAAAAAGTCTTTTGTTTAACTTTTGTTGATTTCAAAATCTAGATCTTATTCAAAAATTAGATTTCTTTTCAGCTGTACCATATGCTTTACAGTTAAGATGTCATATTTTTTATACTTTTTATTTAGCTTTCAATTCAATTCTTTTATTTATTTGTACCTATCAAGCCGAACATTTTTTAGAAGATGAAGTTGTTTCATTTGGTCTGTTAGATTGTTTTATGCTCATTTGCTTGATATGTCTACAAAAATGACGAGTCAAATTATTAGGGCCTGCAAATTTGTTCTGTACGCTTATGGTGTGATTACTTCAATCTTTTACTGAAATAACTTCGATTCGAACTGTAATATATTCAGGATCTATTGTTGGCAAAGTAATATGACCCAAAGTTTCATAAAAAATATTGTTCATCTTAATAGTACCTAATAAGACGAACAATATTTACTATGAAACTTTAGTCGCATTTTTATATGGTAAGCAGTTTATTTTATACACGGCGGAATTTTGAATTTAAATATCTGTACTAATATATGAAAGAAATCGTGTCCATGTTTCTCAACAGATTTTCTAAAACATTTTGAATTTAAAAATTTTTTCCAATAACTGAATTTTAGATTCAAATAGATTAACATTAGATATAACCGCATACAAAGAATTTTTCCGGTTTTCGATTTTTTTTACAGTAATTAATGATAGCAGTTTAAATATGGGTTACCTGCAATACACAACGACACCTTATATATTTATATGTTGAGTTCAACGAAATATATAACACTTTATCTCGAGCAAGATTCTCAACCTTGATGTTATTTTCAACTTCTACAAATAGCTAATCTAATTTTAAGCATTTAAATCCGTTTTAAGCATAAAGTGTTTTAGTGTAAATAGTGGAATTTGCGAAAGTGAACAAAATTGAGGACATCATATTTCGTCATAATGAATAAAAAGTAAGATTTCACTTTAAGGAGTCAAAAATTTAAAGCTATATTCTTTAAAAGATAAAATACCGTCTGCTAAATAAGAACGTCTGCTAAAAAGGTTTAATAGAGCTTTATATTAAACTAACAATAGCTGTAATCACTGAGTTATATGTACCCATCAGATCTACATAGTTGGCATTGCCTACAAGTATTCTTAGTAGATTATGGCAAATATTATACCTTTCTTTTAAAGAATTATTCGGGGAACAATAAAATATTTATAGATTTATTATGAAAGGACAGCAAACGGTTTATTCTAGGCTCACACTATTTGGCTTGATTGGGAATATTTTTTTTTATTTTCACGGTAGGATAATATTTCTGAATGTTAGAACATAACATACATTTATATTTTTCCAAACATCGAAACATGAAAATATTTATAAACATGGCTTAGGATTATGATGCTAATAATCTATTCTGTAATTTAAAGATAAAAAATGGATAAATATATATTATTTACGTATCAAATAACTTTCATTCTTAATGAAGAATCGATTCAATTTTTAAATATTATTTTTTTAATAATAAAATAACATAGCTATATGTATCAATGTGTAAGTTAAATTTCATATGTAGAAATTATGTTTATAGCACCAAGATGAATTCTATATTACAAGTACAAACGTGAAATGATATTTGTGGAATATCACTAGCAACACAGAAACTACAGTTACATGGTAAAACTTAAAAGTTTTGTACAAACTTATGAAACTTTTAAAAGCTGCTTCAGACAGTGAGACAGACATCTCGACTTGTTAATATAAATTATTGAGAAATTCGTAAAGCCTTCACAAAAGTCGTGAGATAAAGCGTATGCGTGTGTGTTATGAGTCAGATTACACAATCCAACAATGATTTTGGTGTGTGGGTATTTAGAGCTGATTTTATATGAGTTTGATGCTTTAAATTCAAATACAGCATTAGATTTTGAACATTTCTGAGATTTACCATTTTGGTAAAACATACGTTACACTATCATAAGTTGAATCCATAGATCAAATAAAAAAAAACTAAACATGAAAATATACTATTAATATATTATAATATTAATAATATCTTATACAGATATATAAATTATTAATAGATTTTTATATTATTAATATATTACACAAATATTATTTCATAAAATGATAGGGGGAAAAGAGATCGAGGAAATCAACTATACTCTGTCTCAAATATTTATTATTATTATAAAAAATTAAGTTTTAATTTATAACAATAATATAAAGGATAAAAGTTTATGAATACAGTTAAAAATTCAATAATTTACCTAGAAACTAGTGTAAATAGGCTCGTATGCCTTTCCCAATTGTATTTTGTTAAGGTGAGACGAAGTACAGTCTACAACAGTGCTGTCCAACTGCAAAGAGCCCACGGGCCAGAATTCTGGTCACTGATCACCTGGAGGGCCGTAGTTTGGAAAAGTTGAACAATAACCTCTTACCTCTTTTACAATATCAATTAATAGTTGAATTATTAATTATAAAATAATGGAACAGAAGGATTATAAAATAATTTGCTATCAAGAGGAAACTTTGGGGACCTTGGCTTGACCAAGAATGGTAGTCTCTGATGCTTCTTGATACCGTAAAATTCTGAAAAAAGAAATATGCTAAATAAGAAGTTGGTGGGCCGCCAGTTGGTCAGCCCTGGTCTACAACATATAACACAATAATCTACACAATAATCTACAACATAGTATGTTTTAGGTTAACTTTATAACATCTCTTTCGTAAACTCAAATATTACACGAGGCTAATTTCTATCTACCCTGCACGACTACAAATCTCAAACTAAATTAAACTCAAAAAGTGTTTACTTTATTACTTAAAAAGTGTTTACTCAACTCAAAAAGGATTTCAACTGTAATTGAAATGTAGAGGGTCACTTACATTATCGGATGTTTAGCGTATCTGGTAGATTTTTCCGGAGCTATATGGTTCACATTTCTTGTAATACTGCACAATAAAAAAAGCTTATCTAAAAAAGTAGAGCTGATAGAGAAACTGATTTCATATTTAGAATCAGCACCCGAAACATAGCTAAATCAAGTTTTAAAATCCTAGGCACCAAAACAAAAATATTTTTTGTAGGCTTGTGTTATTTGTCTCGAGAAATGTGCTTTCGGAAGTACAATTTACCAGCTTCAAATATTCTAACACTTAAATCTTACAATATTATGTAACAAAACTCTCATTTTTTTCTGCCTCTTTTTCCATCTTTATTTTATTTCTATCCGCACAATCCGCGCACTTATAGAAGTACATTAAAGGGAGTAAACCCGCAATTAGAGAGGCGGAAGACAAGAGTACTCATTCCACGGCGGTAATTGTGAAAAAGAAAGAGGTGGAGTACCAGAATTAACCATTTATCATTGTATCATCCATATGTATGTGATAGTAATTGTTTTAATGAAATTGTAACATAATGAGGGAGACACGTAGGTGACGGGAAATGAAACTGCAGTTGCGAATAAATGAAATTCCTTTAATAAAATATTCCATTATTTTTCGGGTATCGAATTGCTTCTGCTCAGTACGCCGATCTACTTTTAAGACACATTTAACAATATTTGTTGAAGATTTGGACTTCAAAGTCCTATTATTAAGCAAACAATTGTGGATCGTTTCCGTTGCGTTTGGAGTTTCACAGAAATTGATCCCCATGTTAACCTTTAACAGTTGGGTTACATGCCTTATCAATGGTGTAGTGAAGGGGTTGGCATGTTGACCCCAACTCCTCTATGAGACTTGCTGTGTCCATATATATTTAAGAATTCAAGTATTAAATTTGAAATAGGAGTTGAATTGGGGAAAATCCTGCTCGTGTAAAATTTCTTGCTACGCTACTAATCCTTTTGGTTTCTCCTTTCTGTTTTAGTAAGTCAGTTACTGAAATCATTTAATCCATACATTCTTTGTATACGTGCAACATGTTTTTAAAATACATACTAAGAGCGGAAACAGGAAAACACTGAACTTTATTCTAAATCATAAATATTTTTAAACCAGATACAGTCAGCAATTCATGTAAAAACTGCTTAAGTTCAAACAAGAAAACATCCATGCACATTGTATTTGTAACAATAACCGTTATCGGAAAATATTGAACTTAAGGCCTTGTCGCATATCAACATGTACGTATTAATTTATGATTCCTTTAATTAGTGAGGAATGTGCAGATTTCTTGCGTTACAGCTAAAACTTTTCAACCAATCAATTTAGTTCAAGCTAACTTGTGATAAGTCCTTTAATCGGTTGAAAATTTTTGAATCAAATAAGAAATCCACGTATTCTTCAACGGGAAAAAGAATCCTAAACTGATTCTGCTACATTTTCAACGCATACATGTTGGCATGAGATAAGACATTTACACTTCGACTTCATGTGATAAAAACAAGACAGATTTATTTGCATTGTTATTTCGTAACCATTGTTTTTATACAATACATCATGTTAAATTTCGATGTTGCAATTAAACATCATCTGCAAGTTAGTGCCGTTATTCTTTAAAATCCTTAAAAGTGATAGGGAAAGAATAATAGAGAACTAATCTACAAATGCTGCATACACAGTTTACAATTTTGATAATATATTTACAAGAACCAGTGCTTTATACAAGAAATAAAAATAAGCACGAATAGTGGTCTCACAACAATGCTAAAGAATATTCACATTTCGAATGCAATGCGCTATATATATTAAGAAAAAAAAAACTGCTAAATTAACAAGTGTAATAACAAAGTGTAGTAAACAAATGAATTGATATTTTTCTGTTAATAAAAGGCTTTATTTATATTAACACATACACATACACACATATTTATATATATATATATATATATATATATATATATATATATATATATATATATAGCCACCACCGTGAACATTTAGCGATTTTATACATTATCAGAAACGCATATCGTCTAATGCCATATTTTAGTCGTTTTATGTTCGTACATTTCCTTTCAAAAAGTCTAAAATTCATGTTTTCACCTACAGTTCAACAAACATATAATGAAAACAAATATATAATGCTCTTTCTGATAGTTGAAATTGATGTTCTCCTATTTTAAAGAAAGAGGTCCGTTCAATTGCATTAATGAGATAGAGTTGCTTCACATTCTTTTACCTTTCTTTTGTGCTTTGTTCGCCTTTATTAGCGGTTTCTTATGCGGAGGAGCACTTTTCTGTAATTCCCTTTTACATTATCATACTCGAAGTTTAGTGACATGGGTATTATAGCTAAAACAGTAACCTCGAGATTTTGAAGGACAAAGTTGGCTTCTTAGACCTCCTTAAAGCTAAATAATATTTTTCGAATATGTCTTATTGTGTCTCTCTATTCCTTATATTAGTCCGTGATTATACGTGTGTAACACGCTAACACAAAAGTGTAATTTAAAGATACACCAGAAACATGAATTTTTAAAAGTAATCAATATTGACTCACCGGAATCCCAACTCCCTCCAAAATGATAGACACTGGCCAACACTGATTCAAATTTGACATTTCAAAACATTATTAAGGCAAATGAAAAATTGCAAAATCTAAATTTTAGTCTTTATATTACAACTTGATATAATGCCCTTTATAAGTTAAACTTAATGCCATTTATCAGTACAGATAAAATCAGATTTGCTCCTTAAGATAAGACGTTTTAAACGATAATTTGTTAACTATTAATATACACGAATACATTTTCTGTCCAAAACCATATGATGTAACAAATAATGTTCTAGAAAAACGTTAGTTTATTTACATACTCAATAATCCTAAACATTCTATTAAACTATCACTTCTTTAACCTATTCCTTTAAAACTTCTTGTCTATCATCTAGATTTTCCATGACTCTAAATATTAAATATAAATTAACGATATAAAAATAAATACTATCCCATCAATACTTTGTTTCTATGTTATACAATATGTATATGGAAAGAAGTCGTTTGAAAATTTGTTTCGGGTATACAAAAAATTAACCATACGTTTTAATCAGAGGGAAGTTTTTATATCAAACGTTTAGACCAAAATACATGTGTAATAACATAAATCTTGATATAAGATTTGATACTACTGGACTTAAAACATCTTCAACGCCGAAAGATATTTGTATTTAATAAATATTAAAACTTTAACAATCTATTTAAATAAATGTGAGGTGCTGAATAACAGAATTTTCCAACGTTTATATAAGAATATTACACTATTTCGTAGGTCTATATCAAAATTTCGTTACTCCAACATTTCGTTTTGAAACCCATAATTAAGAAGGATTGTTTAAACACACTATGAATGTTTCACTACACTATGAGAATGTTTATGTTTTAAAGAAACCTTACTTGTATAATTCCTCTAATATCATACTTGAGCCTTCTCCATTAATCATTAAATTTGACAAAATTTTCTTGTACGTGATAATGATTTTTCTTTTGCAGGCATCATTTTTTTAAAATTGGAATTGCATCAGTTCATTTTTAACTTTTACTAAAATTTTCTATATATATGGAGATAGAGGCATTTACTTTAAATTTGAATTATTTTAACTTTATAATGGCTCCTCTACACTATGACCTATTTTGAAGGTAAGCCATAAGCAATTTGTAGAAGGTGGATGGGTAATAGTGGTCAATATTAGGAGGAGGTGAAAATGGCGATGGTGAAGAAATCAAGTGATTCGGGAGCAAAATATCAAAGACGGCTAGTATACCCAACTAAAGTACACAGTGTGAGGCCTATTCGCACAGATCAAGTCTGGCCGTTTTAGAAGAGCAATGTTCTACATGTCAAGGCGGGGCAACAGCTGCCTTTATGGCTACCATTGCAGTACCACCATACTAGCCATATTGTAGTGGAGCTGTAACTATTTGATAAGCCTTTTTTCTCTACATGAAGTAGGTGCCTGATATATGAGTGGTTGTGCAAGACTCTTGAATTATTTATTTCTGTCTAGTGTAAGGTCAGATCTCTCAGCTACACGATTTCTTAATTACATGATAGGTTGCCCCTTAACATTTCTAATTATTAATCAAATAAATGTTTCATTACCAATTAGTTCAATAGATAAATGGTCTCTTTTGAGTTCTGAATATTTATTCGCCCCAAGATCCGGAATTAATATTAGGTAGTTGTAAACAGTCACTCTTGTGTCAAACAGATACGAGGCGACTATCAATGTACTTTCTAGGGACACGATTATTGAGGCATTAAAACATAACATTGCAACACCCACGCATTGTTAGATGATATGGTATTCAATAAAAAAATGATCACAAGGTAGAAATAAATGGTACTAATTCTAGAATACCGAAGTGGTTCACTTATTATCATTGATTGGGATATGATATTTTTGTTCATTAGATATTTTATAGAAATCTATGCTACTCAAACTACGATGAAGAGTTAATTCAAAATTCCCCAAAAGTAGCTGTTAGGCTTAGTGTTAATTTTTTTGCATATAGTGCTGTACCAGACTTTTAACCAAATGCTGCCTTTCCCAAGTTATTTTCAATCATTGTACATATTTTTGCTAGAGTACTTCTGGTAAAAAATATTTTATATGAATTTCTGTTTCGTAGAACATTTTTTTTCTGTTTTCTTCTCATACAAGAGCACACGTGTCTTTTAATCAATTCGACATACATAACAAGCCCTTCAGTTTGTTATTTCCTACTCGTGTTATGATCTTCAAAATAATTACAGCGTAACAACAGCTGTAAGTAGTTCATAAAAAAAAGATATTCCGGATGAAACAAAAATTAGTACTTTTTTATCCTTATTATCATGTTTTTCCATTGTTCTAGTGCCACTTCTTTATACCTGTTTTAATAAATGTCAGCGGTCGTTCCACCCTGTACACGCTTACTGCGCCATGTCTATCAAACTTGCCACGTGTCGCCAAGAAGCTCCTTTCTCACTTAGAACGGGGGTAAATAACAACAACAACCGAACTCAATAGTCACGAATCTGAATTGGAAAAGGAACATCTGCTCCATTGCACTTTGTTGAAGAAGCCAGGAAGTGTGCATCCGCAAGTTGGGGGTTAATTTCATGCGGGGACATTCGGAAAGATAGTCCAGTTTTGTATATGAAAAGAGGGAAAGCAAAAAGGCCCATATAGTTTTTTGAATTTGAGTTAGATAAGACGAAAAAACTTGTGCAGTAACCTAAATTCAGCCATAATTGTAATTAACATTACAGATTACACATACTAGATCGTACTTTCACCTTGAAGCTGTTATTGTTCCTGTCTGGAATGTTGTAGATTTTATATTTATGTTTAAATAACCGATATAAATAGTTCAAAAGTTCGTAAAGTATTCTTTGAACTACTCTTAAATTCTTTAACCCTTTGAAGGTCACCAAAATAAATTCATGGGAATTTAATGCAATTACTTCATAAATGTTATCTATGAACCTTAAAAATTTAAAATATATGATAAGTTTTCTTTACATTTCTTAGGAGGGTTTGCCTTAGATTATACCTAAGAAAGGTTTGAGGAGTGGTTTAACTGACAAACCCCTCTCCTTGTACAGCATGAACATTATTCTTTTTTAAAAGTTTAACTATACAAGAAGAACAATAAATAAGGATTCTTAAAATAGTATAATAAATAAATTGCTTAACAATTTAATTAAGTGTTGTTTGTATAGATGCTTTTATTTGGGGTCATAAGTGATATAAACTGAATTACTGACTTCTCATGTACAGCAAGTTTAAATACATATATTTCAAAAGAAAAAATAATTTAAATGTAGAGCTATCATCTGTTGTAAATTTAAAATGTCAAAAATATAAAAAAAAATCGAAAAACCATTCATGTCTCCAAAAAGTTTTTTTTTTTTTAAATTGCAGAAGCATTTGATTCTACATTATTGGCTTCCATACATCACAGATATATGAGATTGGAGACGCAAATGGTTATAAAAAAGTAAAGTACTCCAAAAAGTAAAGTTTAAAAATTTAAAGTTTAATAGGTGGTTTCGCTACGAAACCACTGTCCGCTAAAGGGTTAAGGATTCTTAGAATGTTTAAACCAACATTTCCAAGAATCCCTAGGCAAAAGGTTAGCATAACTTGGATACTTGTTTTAAAATGACTATTTATGTAAACAAACTTTAAGGAACGAAATTTGTATCATTTACAAGTTCGATTAATTTCAAAGTTTTTTTGAGGAACAACTTTCGTCTAACTTTAACTCATATGCTATACAAACAATCTCTAAAATAATGGATACAAATTGCCCTCTTTATAATGTAGTTCAATAAAATTTTCCTTTTGTATCCATGGGTTAATAAAATATACAATATCACTTGATACTAGGCTATTTACACTCCAATTCTTTAAAAAGGATCCTGGTATGTAAAAATACAATATATGTTTTATACCTTGGTATTGCATATAAGAAATTTCCTTCAAACTCCTTGACTTGTCCCAAACCTTTAAATAATTATAAGCAGCAGGTTTTTGGGTACGGTTTTAGCATAAAATGTTTATAGAAGATACAATTACAGGGGGATGTTTAAAATGAGAAAATTATAATCGTTATTGTATGTATACTTATAACTTATCAACAAAGAATGCACAAACATAATAAAAATAGCACTGTCTGTTTGTAAAGTCGTTCCTGTAAAGCCAAAATAATATATTTTGTGGTTTATACAATGCTAATATATTTTTAAAATCATAACCATAATGCATAAATTTCATTATTAAACGATTTCCTTTCTGCTTCAATAATAATTTTATCTGTTATATTGATTCATTATCATAATATAGTATGTTTGTAATCTATATTAACGAAAAATACTATAATAGATTAACAAAGGTAAAAATCTGGAAAAACTGGATAGCTGTAATTTTAAGGCTTACTATAAAAGCTTTCATAAATTGAAATTACAAGCACATGAAACATTAAATCTAAAGATGCATTTATCTCTTCTTACCATTATCATCTTCTTATTATTACCATTATTCCTGTGGTTTTGGAGCAGATATTTACATTTGTTAAAATTCGTTCACTACTTTTGTTGTCTACCACTGAAAAACAACCAAAACATTTAATTCACTACTCTAAGTAATATACATATATAAAAACATAAGCGAACTGGGTTTTGGGGTAAAATCCCAACAATCACCGGAGGTAGAAACGCTGAAACCATAGTTTCAGATTCTCATTTGGTAAAGGTTATGTATATCGGCAGGCAATCGACTTACTTTAAGTTTTTATTTTTCATCTTGCTTCGCAAATTTATCATTATTTAAAAAATTTCATCTAAAATGTAGAATTATGCGATTCTTTTTTCTGATTTTTTAGGTAAATGTTGTGACAGAGAAATTTTATTTTCATGTATGATTTTCATTTTTGAGAATGCGAATAATTATATCATTTTTTTTGGAAAGTTATGTTCTTTTATCAATTAATTCATTAAACACAGAATTTTAAGTTTTTAAGTGCATGTATATATGTGTTTATACTTACCTAGGTAGGAAATAAATTTTTGATCACAAACAATATTATCAACGATATTAAATTCTAACTTACTTAAAATATTAACATTACCAAGAGATTGGATAACTGTTTCAACCTATATGAAATTTCTTGATTAAATTTGTGGCGTTCTGATAACCGAATCGAAGATGATCCCCTCAGATGCAAATTGACTTGGATGCAAATTTCCCTCGATGCTGCGCGCGCTAGAATGTTGCAGTATATAAGGTGAGTGACACAGTTCAGTCGAGAAGGGAAATCACTCTCGACTTTGGAATCATCGGGCTTGAGTAAAACAACTTTTAGCCTGTTAGTCACTTGCAAGCCGCAAGTGTTATCAACGCACTGATGTCTTATACTTTACCTTTTTACTTTTTATTTACCTATTAGTCTTTTAATAAAAACGTTTTGATCAAAGGCTCATGTTGACGATTAGTTTGTTCTGCTTCAATATCCCTCTACAAAGTCATGACTTTTTCTTACCTTTGTTCATGTTAAACTTTGCTGGCCGGTTGGCATAGTGATTGGAGTACTCGCAGAAGGATGTGGCTTCAGATTCTGAGTACGGTTTGGCTATCATATCTGTGGTCCGTATATAGGAGGCAAATATATCCTCCTGCAATGGTGCACCTACAATAAAATGGGCAACAAGGACCAGCGGCTTTGTATGGTGAATACTATTAATAAAGACAGTTGCTCTCCACTAAAAAAAATGACCTTATTTCTTACATATCTTTTACTTTTGCATCAATTCCGTTGATCAACCATCGTCTTACAGTTTGTATTAGTTTTATTACAGAACTTTACATCACACAACATTTATTCTCATATAAAAGTGACATTTCTAGGAAAGCAACTCCTGTCATATTCATTGTAACTGTACTTTTTATGTTAACTGTTTATGTAACTGTTTGGAACGAGATTTTCAGTGTGTCTGTTTTTTTTTCAGTCTGAGTGTTCTATGAATAAAAGTTGGTTGGCATACGAAAGTGGGTGGTGTTTTTTCGTGTTTAAGAAACAGAATCGTTTTAAAGATGGGTTTATTTCTGAGAGCCATTTTCCCTGAAGCCATTAGAGTTTTGATACGCTGCTAGTGTAAATGCGATAGTTTTCGTTTAAAGTATTAACGTATTAACTCCATCGAAATTAATTTTTTAGTTAAAAGAGAGCTTTACGTTTAATGAGAACTTCTCAAGAGGGCAGCAGACATTACAATGCATTTATGAAAATTATTAACTCAAATTTATGAAATTTCGTATTAATATGCAATTAAAAAGAATTGTAAGTAAAATATTATAATTATAATACATTAATTATAGTTAAAAGCAAATTGAAATATGCTTATTAAAAATACTTTTAAATCTGAAACTACTTTTTTAAAAATTTCAATTTTTTTAAATACTTTGTTGGTTTTTAAAATGTTTATTGTGAAATAATTTTTAATTTTTTTATGTTTACATTATTATTTCTTTGATGTTTCAAACATATATAGGTAATTTTTATATATAGTTTAAATATTTAATTTATAGGAAATATTTTTACGTCTGTACGTAGAATTTTCATAAAAATTCGGGCTTTCGACACTTAAATTATGTTTTAAAAATCTAAAAAATAAATTTCTGTTAAGCGAATGTTCTTTAAAGTCGGAATTTGAAGCGGATATCCGTATTTTTTATAATATATATGTTAGGAAACTTTGATAAACATTTTGTAGGAATAAATGCATAGTGAAATTACAAAGAAAATTTTAAAAATTAACAAAAATTCTATAAAGAATAAAATTATACAAAAATTTAAGATACAAATAAATGAAAATAATTTATTTATTATTAATTTATGTGTGAACTCATTTTTGGAATTTTGAGTTAATAATTTATAAATACACTTTGTAATGTCTACCGACCTTTTAACAAAGGAGGAGATGTTTACAGGTTATTTCAGACTGTCTTCAATAATTCTGTAGCACTAATTGTTTAAATGACAGTAATTTAGAAAAACACAACCTCGAACTAGGTCGAATAAAAAGGAAATCTCCATGGCTTTTAGGACTGGAGACCAGAGAGTTCTATCTGGTATTTAACCACTGGAACACAAAATAAACTTCAATTCAAAATATCTAACATTTCCAAGACTTCTTGTTCTCCTTCTGATGAAATTAGTTTTGGGTTATTTCATTTATGTAGGAAGAAGATTACGAGTATTCTATGATCTTATGCTCCAAAAACGGGTGGTTACATGGGAATGACATATGCGATTCCACATCGAATAATAACACGATATCGTGAAAAGGAACGATTTTGGATTTTCATCATTCAATAGATATTTTACCTTTAACGGTATAAAAACGAGTGGAACCAAGTTTTTTGACATTTCTATACAATAGTCAAGCGCTGTAAATGTTTATGAAACTAAATGTTTTTTTTAATCGTACAAAAATAATAGATTTTCATATATGCAAGTTTCATATATCACAAACTTCTTAAACGATTTCACAAAGATTCATATAAATTTTATTTTCTAATATGTTCAACCTGATAGCCCTTTTGTTGAACTATGACATTACATGTTAGTTCTCAAGCTAACAGAGTATTTCTTAACCCATTTTCTCCACTCCTGCTTCAGTCTTCTAAAATCCATTCAATGTTTTTGGATGCCTTTTATAAAGAGCTTTTATTTAAATTGTAAATGCATAATAAAACATAAAAGATACGTCAGAGGACTTTGTGGGAATACATTTAAAGGAAATATCTTCAATTTCTATTTCATTTCTCAAATTTAAAAAAAAATGGTACACTAGACTTAGAGGTATGTAGCCTCATCTTAATGAAACAGAAAGCAGTGAAGATTGTTTGCATAAAGGAGATGGGATGGAATTTCTGTTGTAAAATAGGTGTTAAAATGTATTTCTAATTTTGATACGAGGTAACTTTGGCATTTTTCTACTTCTCTTATACCAAGTTTCTCGTCATAAGAAAACCCAAAATTAACCAGAAAACCTTTAGAAAAACTTTCCTTGTTTTCTCTGAACCAACAATTAAGTCTTTTTCGGTAGTTAATCCATATTTTTTAGAGCCAGGATAATTTTCAGACTATTTGACTTTACTTTTTTAGATATTGCCATCGACAAATAAATCCAAGAATTCTCAATTGTAACTATAAATTTTCACTTTTAGATTATTCACTATTAGATTCAGATTATTTTTTTTCGGAAAATTCAAAAATATACTTTGATCCATTCTTTCTTTTCCACTGGCATTTTTAAGTACAGAATTTTTAGTGTTGCAGACTATATTCTAAACCTGTTAGGATAACTTGTGTTGATGACAGTTATGTTTTTATTATAACATTACAGTTTATATTATTATAGAAAGCCAAAATCTTTACAGAATGTGTGTACACCCTCTTTATTTTATGTGGAAATGGAATTTTTGAAAAATTTTAGGGTCGTGAATTATTAACAGTGTTTCCATCACTCATTTAAAGCCAACTGTCTATTCAATTCTTTCTATTTATTTTTTTGTATGATCCACAATATCCGTTTGTTTGTAGATTTTGTACAATTCAAAATTGTTTCTTCTCCTCTAATTATCCTCATCATCATTTATTATACTAAGAATATTTCGCAGCATTTTTCTTTTATTTACGTAATAATTGCCTTTTAGCATAGTTTATAAACTTCTGGTAAATTTGGTTGCCTATGCTTAGTTGATCGCATTCTCAAAATATTCTTTTGATTTGAAAAGATCACATTTGAATTGAAATTCACAAATACCTTATATTTAGTAGTTGACATTCGTAAATATTATTTTTGATGCAATAAATAAATATAAAGAAAAATAAATTCACAAGTACCTTATGTTAAGTAGTTGACATTCGTAAATATTTTAAATATTATTTTTGCTATAATAAATAAATAAATATAAAGAAAAATAAATTCACAAATACCCTATGTTAAGTAGTTGACATTCGTAAATATTATTTTTGCTGCAATAAATAAATAAATATAAAGAAAACTAAATTCACAAATACCTCATGTTAAGTGGTTAGCAATCGTAAATATTATTTTTGCTGCAATAAATAAATATAAAGAAAAATAAATTCAAAAATACCTTCTGTTAAGTACTTGACATTTGTAAATATTATTTTTGCTGCAACAAATAAATAAATATAAAGAAAAATATGTTAACAGTTAACTTATGTTAAGTAGTTGACATTCGTAAACATTATTTTTGCTGCAAAAATAAATAAATATAAAGAAAAATAAATTCCCAAATACTTTATGTTAAGTAGTTGACATTCGTAAATATTATTTTTGCTGCAATACATAAAAAATATAAAGAAAATAAAATAAAACTGATAATCTCATTATTTTTTTTTAAATTTTCTATTCTTATATTATAAGTCTAAAAAAATACAGCAATAGTTTGTTTCCCTTTTGTGTTATTGCTTCGTACAAAACCAAGAACAATTCCCCCTTTTTTTATCAACCTAAACTATCCCTTAAATTAATTTTCTAAATCATTCCGGAGAATGGAACCGATTCTCCTATTCTACTGTAGTTCGTTACGAAAATCAATATGAAGCGAAGTTGATTGGGACGTATGCTCACACAACTGTTAACAATGATCTTAGTAATAATGATGATGTCAGACTAATCATTAACTGACCAGATCAAACAGCGAATAAAATCGTCACGCTTAAATGCAAAGTAAGATAAGTGCTGTTAAACACAAATGAAGTGGAGATACGGGTTTGAGATTATGCAATCAAACACAGATATAGGTTATGAAGCCGAGATTGGCAACAATAGAAACGAATTTAAGACTTAGTGCTTTGATGAAAGCAGGGTTTTACTTTCGATTATTCTTCTGCAGGTATTTTAATTGAGAAATATATGAAAAAAAACATACGTTTTTCGCTATGAGAAAGATTTTCGAGTAATTATTTTATCGACCCCGAAATTTAAGTTACACAATTGCTTATAAATTGATTGTGTTTAGCTTTGAAAGTTTTATCGGAGGAAAAATTGTAGATGTTATTAAACTTTGTTAAAATCCACAGGTTTCCGGTTTCTTTTAATTCCAGTTTTTGATCAGAAAAGATGCTGTCCTTGATAGTAATTTTCTCTGCGTACCAGACTTCAGAAACGATTGTTTTTTATTACCCAGCAGTTATATGATTGGCGAAATTTAAAAAGTTTTAAATAGAGTAGTTCGTGAAAGTTTAAGATATCTCTTAACATTGTTTAAATATTGGTGAAGAAATAGATTTTGTGCTGAATTGTAGTAAAAATGCAAAACTAAAATCAACGCAATCAAAATACTCTAAGTAAAATGTAGTATTACCCGAGTGATAGCATAAAATGTCTGCAATATATAGACCTAATTTTAAACTACAGAATATAAAATATAATTAAAAGACACTTGCGAAACATATTTTTTTTTGTATAAAATATTTGTATTATACAATTTTAAATTATACTATATAAAATATAAAACGTTTGCAGGCCATTTTTGTTATTAAAATACTTGTATTATACAAATATAATATTAAATTATTCAATATAAAATAAAAGATGCTTGAACATATTTCTTTTTGTATAAAATACATGTATTATATAGACTTGATTTTAAATTATACAGTATAAAATAAAAGTAAAAGACACTTGCACAGTTCTTGTATAAAATTTCAGTATTATACAGACCTAAATTTAAATTATAGAATATAAAAATAGAGATTCTTGAACATTTTTTGTATAAAATATCTGTATTATACAGACCTAATTTTAAATTATAGAATATAAAATAAAAGATTCTTGCACATTTTTTGTATAAAATTTCTGTATTATACAGACCTAGTTTTAAATTATAGAATGTAAAATAAAAGATTCTTGCACATTTTTTGTATAAAATATCTGTATTATACAGACCTAATTTTAAATTATAGAATATAAAATAAAAGATTCTTGCACATGTTTTGTATAATATATCTGTATTATAAAGACCTAATTTTAAATTATAGAATGTAAAGTAAAAGGAACTTGTGGAACATATATTTTTGCATGAGATATTTGTATTCTACAGACCTAATTTTCAATTATAGAAAATAAAATAAAAATCAGATGCAATTTACATTAAAAAAATATTTTTCCCCAAACAGCAATTAGATTGGGATACATGCTTTCTATTAACACTATATTTATTAAGATTGTTTTAATAGAAGACATGCTATACTACGGATAAAACAATATACGTTTTTCATGATGAATTTTATAAAAATTATTATGAATTGTTAAGAATTATGAAAATTATTTATAAGTTATATTATAATTATTTATTTATTATATATTATAAAAATATGTTTCTCTGCTTTTATGTACTGAATTACTTTTCTATAATGATGATTATTATTTTTTTCTTAATAAAAATTTTGATATCCTTTATACTTACATAAATGGAAATCTGCCTTTATAAGTATATTATATGTATGTGTGTCTGGGTAATGGATGAAAAAGACATTTGAACGAGAATTTGTTAAAAAGGGTAATAGTCACTAAAAAAACATTTTTGATAAATTGATAATTTTTTTTTTAAATTTTAGCAGAAACATCTAGCTCTTCATGGAGGCACAAAACAAAACGATTGACTTGATAGTCAACACCATTTTATTATTTAATCGAGATTGCCGGGATGGATGCATACCGCGGAGAAGGAAACTGGACATGTGAATTCTGACTGGCCATTGGAGGAAATCGTATATTACGCCGTTATATCTAATAACCGCCCAAGCCAGGTGGGGGCAGTAGACCACAAAAAAAAAGAGAAAAAAACTGAGCAAGAATTTCCTAGAAATTTCTAAACTGCAGGAAAGAGAGAAGGTAAAAATGTCGATGCGGGTTGAAGGGGAAAATGGCAAGCAGATGTAAGTTTTCGGAGAGAAAATAAAAATAGAACATGCTAAATATTGCGCTAATTATTAAATTTACACAAAAATATATGTACGATACATATTATATGTGTTTATATATTATATATTATATAGTATATATATATATATATATATATATATGTATATACATATATATATACATATATATATATATATATGTGTGTGTGTATATATATATATATATATATATATATATATATATATATATACATATATATATATACATATATATATATATATATATATATATATATGTATATATATATATATATATATATATATATATATATATATATATATATATATATATATATATATATATATATATATATATATATATATATATATATATATATATATATATATATATATATATATATATATATATATATATACCAAGAGCGTAACTAGGTGCTTTACCACCCGTGGTAATAAAACTAGTCTGCGCTCCTACCACCAAATATAGTAAAATAATGTATAAACATGTTTTTTTTTCGTATATCATATATTCAAAATGAACTCAAACTATTTTTCGAATTCGTAAAAAGTTCCTAGTATATTAATTTTTAGTTTTTCTTCTATCTTTACCTTATTAATACTTAAAAATATTTTTGAACACTTTAGGTATATTATTTTGCTGATAAACTGAATAGAATACTTTAGAAGAATACTTTTTATTCGGACGAGGAATTTTCATAAAGTGGTGAATTTCTAAATTTAAATTTAGTTTAATAACTTTAGTAAATTTAAAATTGAAAACGATTATCCGGATTTATATTAAAGAATGTTAGGGGTGTTTGGTAAATATTTTGTAAGAATCTTTAGCAAAATTAATTTCTAGAAACATTTTTAAAAAATAAGAAAATTCATAAAAAATAATTTTTAAATACATTGGATTTTATAATAAAAATAAATCATTTTTCACCTTTTCCTTATTTCTACTCGAGGCGAATCGTCCTCTTTCGGACCCCACGAAGAGTCGTCCCTAAGACTGATGAGACCTTGGCAAGGGCAACCTTTGCCACTCCCTAGTTACGGCCTTGACACACACACACACACACACACACACACATATATATATATATATGTGTGTGTGTGTGTGTGTGTGTGTTTTGGGTGTGAAGTGAATCCAGCATTAAGAAATAATAACAGATTGACCTAGTTCATTTGGAAATCAACTTTATTAAATTTATCCGCGACATGGAGCACATTTGGCACTTAAACTCACTTAACAAATGACAGCTTTTTAACGAGGAGTCTACAAGTTCCTTCGGACATAATCGCTGTGTCGAGCAAAAAACGTTTTTATTATCCATTTTATCCCAAATAAATCTGATTTGCAATATAGTGCAATGTATCTGCTTCACTTTTTTGCTAAATTTACCCTAAATCACAATTCAATGTTTCAAAATCCGGCACACGGACTCAAACACACACACACACACACACACACATATATATATATTCTATGCACGCGAATTTTAATGGAATGTGTTCATTTTTAAAGAAAGTAAACGTGAAAATATAAACAAACATCTATTTATAAATAGATATAGTTTTATTACTTTTCCTTTAGAGTAGACTAGCAAATGTGTCCGTGCTTCGCTATGAGGAATTTTGTATATTACTTTTAATCAAAGACTTTTTTTTCATATATAACTCTATAAATTCTACACGGTGCAGTTCAAATTTTTGGGGAATAAATATATTTCTATTATAGGCATATTATAATCTTTTTCAATTCTTATAGTTCCATTTCCATTAAACTTGAATTGAATCTGAGTCGATTAGACATGAAAGCGGTGTAAAAATTTCGTAATAATTACGATGAATAATGTGTTAGGATACTAAACATTCATTTAAGTAGTTGGTTGGCAAATTTATGAATCTACCTATAATATGGTAAGTGAGATGTTTTTCTCAAAATCCTTTATACAATTATAAAAAAGATATCTAGAAGCATACACTGATTTTACTTTTAGATAAGTTGTATTGTATGATTCAACATTCTCTAGCATATATTTGCACGCTGATGAATGTAAAATAACAGCCATGTCCTCCTATCTGACATTCACCGGCGACGTTGATATCTCTTAATATACAGTAATGGGTGATTAATCCGAAAACTAACTAATCGAATTGTCCAAAGCGATCAAGGATCATGTATCTTTACCTCCATATCCAAACATTTATATATATATACATATATTTTTACCCAGACATGACCGAATGGTTGTATAGGACGCTACGAACCAGATTTGGCATTGGGAACCAGAATTCGTGGTTTCAAGTCCCACTTTTGATATGATTTTTCGTAGCTGTTTATAACCAGCTGTATACACTACGTACAGGTCACATTAGTCTTCGTGCAGCAAGCAGTAAATTCTAGCTCTCCAAACCAAACCAAACATTTTTTCCTTACTTTTGTACTGTTCGCACTGAAGTTCGATTTTGTTAACAAATCAAAAAAATAATCAGTACATTTTTATTGCACAGTATTATTTTAGTAGTATTCTTCGTCAGCAGAACCCTAAAGCAAACATGAAGGAATTAGACTGTAGAACTTTCTCATCATTAAGACTATTTTATCTATTATATCTACATAATCCTTGCATGGATTCTTTTTTTTTTCTTTTCACTTCCCTGTTTCCCGAGTACCGAAGCCTTGTATTTCGGGCTTTTCATCCATCCCACCATCTTTTTATATCCTTGTCTTTCTACCGGTTGAAAAATTAAAAAAATTGTAAACATGATAAAAAAAAATCAAATTCTACACACGCAATTTGTAATATACTAAAAAAATATGCATAATGCTACAACTGTCACTATTTATCCAGGAAAAAGTATGAATTAAAGTTATCTAGAATCATTACCACAGACGTTTTCTACAGTTGCCTCGTTATCTGACTTTTTGTTAACCGGATCAAATTCAATCTGTTATCATCGAATAATCGACGCTCAACTGTATTTAGTTTTGGCGAGAAATATCATTTCCCTCTCACGAATTTGCTTTGACTACAAACGTGAATTGGCAAGAACGGTTCTTTTCTTCTTTTAACGCCAATGAATAATCTTAAAGTCGTCTAAGTTTGCAAAAAATAAGACGAAATTTATTTTCCCGTGACATAGACTGAAATTTGTACTTTTTGTTAATAGATTACTGTTGAGAAATTTTTCGCTGTAATGTAAAAACTCATCGAGTATTAACTTTAAAATTAGTTATAAAAATATGCGATGATACAAAAGAAAATGATACAAGAAAACTGAATTCCATATAAAATTGGATTAAATTTATACAGACGGTATTTAAATAATTTAACATCAGAAATTAATAAATAAGTTATTTAAAGGAATAAACACCATAAAGCTAGAAAAAATGTTATTTTCTTCCAATTATAGTGTCACAAATTATTAAATTAATCTCCTACCGGAGAGAAATGCTTGAAATAATAATATAAAACGCCCAAAAAGGGTCATGGATGAATTTAGATTATTTTAAAGTCGACAGTATCTCCTGCTGTGATATGAAGCATATTTATATCAATTTGTTTTAGAATCGAGATAATAGTTTAGGAGGAGATGTGGAACATACATACATACTTGCCAACCTACGGAAAACCCCCCCTTCAATATCCGCCGAAATGTATAAAAGTATTTTTCTTATATATTGTCATATCACTTGATAGGATACGCGGATTATATATTATTATGGATGACTCTCATTTCGTGGTATCAAAGAATACTGTAAAAATTTAGTGTCTATATTACTGATTGTGGGTATTTCGTGTGTAAAAGAAATCATTGAAAATGACACTCTTCTTAATATATTTAATTAAATAAACAAATTATCCCTTATATAATTATAGCCTAAGTTATCTGTACGTCTGTCCTCGATTTTATGAAGCGGTTGGACCTGGAATGGATAGAGGCATCCATAGTTAGCAAAATTCAAAGAGAATAATGTTTATCTTCTCTTAAACTATAGATCCGATTCTAAAATAAATTGGTATAAATATGCTTCATATCACAGAGAAAAATACTGCCTTCTTTAAAACGTTCGAAATCCACCCCTTCCCCTCTTTTCAAGCTGTTAAGGCCATTATTTCAACTCCTATTTTCCCCGGTTAACAGCAGGCGATTAAATTTATCAATTTATCCCATAATAAATAGGTAAAAATAACATTTTTCTAGCATTATGACGTCATTCCTTTAACCATCTCAATGAATCATTTCTTATTTTAAATTATTTAAATTATGCCTTATTTTCATACGTTTTATCATTGAAAGATATTACGTAAATATAGATTAGGTACATACGTGATAATTGTAAATTGAATCATCGATTATTTTTTGTTGCAAAATAATTCTCAGCCAAACAACAAACCATTTTTTTCCCTGCCTCATAAGGTACTTTAGAATTTTGGAAAATTAAAAATTTTACTGATCCCGTCATATGACGGGCTATATGCTAGTAATAATATATAATGTTTAATGCCCGTGGCATATTGTGCATCAAATTTGTGTCTAAAAACAACGAATTAGCATTAAATTGTTTGGACAAAGTAGATTATAAAATCGACACAAAATATAGCATTCCTAAGCTGATTACGTTGATTTGTAACTGTAATAGCTCTTGTAATATGACGGGATAGGATAAACAGGAAAGGTTTTAATATCGACAGTGCTCATTTTGGTGTATTAAAGAGTGCTGCCTAAAGTTTGTTGAATCTGAAACAAACTGTGTGATTTAAAAAAAAAACAGATATTTATTTTCTCGTTATTTAGATTCCCCTAAATTGTCCATAAAAGAAAGAATTTTTGATAGAATATTGATGACACAACTTGAATATTACAATAAAAATTAACTGAGGTTTGAATTTAAAATTAACGGTTATATAATTATGCTAATTTCATTCGAAAAACAAAGGAAAACTAACCACTGTATATTTAAATTTCGTTTAAAACGAAATTAAACCTTTGAAATCAATATTTAAATACTATAAAATAATAAATTGATAACTGCGAAATTTAGTTAAAAAATGACTTGAGAAGGTGCCAGTAAAATTTTTATTTTCGCTTATTTACGGTTTCATAAATTGAGAAATGAATCACCTGGTTTTAATTGGGAAAAATGATATGAATTATAAAATGACGTCATAACGCTAAAAACACTTTTTATTCATCTTCGATGTAATAAATTTAAAAAGTTAATCGCCGTAGTTTAAATGTGGAAAATAATTATTCAAATAATGGTATAAAATGCTCGAAAAGGGGAGAAGTAATAGATTTCGAATACTTTAAAGGTGACAGTGTTTTCGCAGTGATATAAAGCAGATTTATACCAATTTATTTTAGAATCGGACCGATAGTTTAGGAGGAGATGTGAAACATACATACATACACACATACATACACATACAATTACTTTTATTTATAAGAAGATTTATTCCATAAGCCAAATTTAGAGACTTATGGAATATAGGACAAGAATTATTTTATTCCTTTTCCTTTACAGTGTATTTATCCCATAAGCCAAATTTAGTAACTTAGTAACATTTTGGGGAAAATTATTACCCCTATTCCCGTCACATTACACTTACATCCGTTACACAATATTCATAATGTAAGTTAATCTAAAATTTGTATAGTCATTAATATAATATATATATATATATATATATATATATATATATATATATATATATATATATATATATATATATATATATATATAGATAGATAGATAGATAGATAGATAGATATATAATATATATATGTAAGGAAAATTCTCAGGGGTTTTCAAAACTTAAATCAAGGGTAAAAATTCCCGCATCATTTTCCATTCCTCTTTTTAACCCCTAACCTAAATTGACCACTTTGTCTACAGGTTACGCCCTCAGAGAAGGGGCCTGGCCAAATAAACCTACATGGCCCTAGCGGACCATTTAGGAAATTTCGAAATAAAAAGGAGATACACGCTAGCGGAGACAGATTTTTCTAGAGATATTTTCCCACAGATGTTGACCCAGGTGTTACGTGTCTTGTACATAGAACTTTATGCTAGCTGACCCTTCAGTTTGTCCCTATGATGAAGTGGGAACCCGTCCTTCAAAGTTATCTTAATAAAGGTCTCTAGCTGAAACGGTATCATTTTTATGGCCATGACTGCAACCCCCCATCGAGAAGTCAGTCTCATTACATACATATATATATATATATATATATATATATATAATATATATATATATATATATATATATATATATATATAATATATATATGTATATATATGTATATATATATATATATATATATATATATATATTATATATATATATATATATATATATTATATATATATATATATATATATATATATATATATATATATATATATATATATATATATATATATATATATATATATAGAGAGAGAGAGAGAGAGAGAGATAGATAGATAGATAGATAGACGGATGGATATGAATATAGACCACATAGTAAGGTACTGTTGTATAAAAATTCATTATACTGTACGGACGAGTGAAACTCACTAGTTTTTCAGTTTACAGATTGTTTTTCATTAAAACCCGTGCATCGGTGGGTATTAAGGCTAGTGAATACACCATATCGTAACAGCCGATTTTAAAAAATATGACGACAGGTAAACAAAAGCTCAACTAAATAGCTAGTTCTAGATAGATTTTATCTAGGTATGACGTGGTTGAATATTCAATCCTTATTGTTTCATGTAACAAATAATTAACAGCAAAAATTATATAGTCTATAGTGAATATTATTATTATCCAAACATACAATAAAACTATTACTTCTTACTTTTAACGCAAAAAAAAATATATTTACGTTTTAGCGTTATTTGAAACACTAGCGTAACTGTCCTTTTTTATAAAGCTTATTTATTTATCCTGCTTTGTAGCATTTAATATTTGATTTAAATTTACATGTGTCAAATTGCATAATTTGTGTATTCTGTGTTCAAAAGACATGTTATGTGTGATAAAAATGGATATTTACACTATAGTTATTTCGTAATTTCTTTATATTTTCCGTGAATACTTATGGTAACTAAGTTTATGGTAAAAACTTAGGTTAATGGTAAAGAGTACTAATTAATGGTAAAGACTTTAGTAAGGTAAAAAAGTTACTCATAAATAAGTTCTATTACTTAGAAAACGAATCCGTGGCGAGTATTTTCAATAAAGCTAACTTTCAAGCAATTAAAAAGTAATAGTTAGAAAACTAGTTAACGTTTTAATTTGATAATTTTAGTCACTATTACAAAAATACATTTCAAATGGAATTACATTAAAAAAAGGAAAGAAGAAATTATTTGAAATAATTAAAATTAGTTATGTGAGTCCGCTATTAACTTAAGAATAACTATGTAAATCAAAATAATCAAAATTGTAAGTTAGGCTGTAAAAATTTATTTTTGATGTTTTTCTGTAAATGAATCTATGATTTGGTATTCTAACTGCCTATCAGGACACTTTTTATTACCATATTACTTGCCGCGTCACGCTCAGCCTTCTATCGGGATACTAAGGATTGTATTTATTTCAAAATTTAAAATAATTTTCAGTATATATTACACAAGCATATTTAAGAATTTTAAAAATAAAACATCTCAGCTTCATAAAACGCATGACATTTTTTATTTTAATGTTTTTCATAAACTTAAAAAACATTAAACTGATCGATTCATCTTTGCACTTTGCTAAAAGAAAATCAACCCCATTTTGCACGATTATATAAATAGAATCAAGGTACCCATAATTAAGATCTGATCTCATTAAAGTCGATCAAAGATAATCAAAGATTTGTATAGCATACATTTGCTGATTAGCTCTAATCCACGACTTTCGTGAGATTGGTCCTAAGCAAGTAACATTGGAATATATTTTCATTCGAAAATAAGGCAAAATTGAAAATCCAGTTGAAAACAAAGTAGCATGCCAAATAAAATAATTTAAAATTAAATAATTTATTGAATAGACCTAGGTAAAAAGCAAAAGACTTATTATTTTTAAACACTTTCCCGTGAATTAAGTTAATTATAATATTTTAATTATTTTTCCATATAATGCAAAGAAATATTTATCAAACAGCTCCAAAACATATTTGCCAAACCCAAGGTAAGTTAAAAAAATTAACCTGTCCTCGTCATGCCTTTGACCTGTGTACCATTTGACCTGCATAAATGTTGTAGACCATGATTATTGCATAAAGAGAAGTCATTTCATTTTCAATTTCCTGTAAAGAAATGCAATATATATTTTTTTTACTTTGGACAACCTTATATTATCACAATATGTAACTTAAAATTTGAACTATAACCATGTTACTTAAAGCACATAAAATCTATACCATTATTTACAACGATTAGATTTAAATAGCACTTGATGCAACATTTATTATGCAGTCATATAGGTCAATAGAGCACATAAAGGAAAAAATCTAAAAATAAAATATTGTAGTATATAATATTGAGGGTTGATAAAAGAAGTTCTCATATAGGCGAGGGTGGGGAGGGATCTCTGTCTTCAACTAGTATCTTAAAATTAATACAATCCTTATATGTATAACTCGACGGGCGTGTATGTGATACCGTCGCTAAGAATAAAAAAAAATCTGAAAAATTTAAAATAGATTAATTCTCTACAATTAATTCTTAACACATTATCTTCTTAACCATTGTGTCCGTCTCGAGCAATTGCAGGCTAAAAAATTTTCCCGAGGAGCGCGTATCTCATTCGGGCTATGTTTTTCTATTAAATATATGGAAATTTTAATTTTCTTCTATCTATCCTTTTTCTTAGAAAAGCAACATACATTTATAAAGATTACAGTGTAGGTATATGTATACCACATTTCAAACATTATTAAAAGCAGAGAAGTTATTAAATTTTTGAAAAGTATTTTTATGAATTTGGAATAAATGCAACATCATTTAAAGATAAATGTGTACATTATTAAAAGCGTACATGTTTACCTCTATTCAAAATTTACACAATTTATTAAATACAAGCATTGAAACCTTTCTGTTTAGCTTCTATGTAGGATGAAAGCCAAATTTAAAGTAAATTGTAAATGAGTAAAAGGTTAAGAAAATCCTCATTGAAATTTTCTAAGTATAATGCTATTTAAAAGCCACGTTATAGAGGATATCGTATGTTTCACTTACCGGCTGTTCATTTTTTTGGTTTTCCTCTCTAAACTATAGTTCCCCATATTATCTGTGAGATTTTAAAAAATCTGATAAATGTTTGAAATTTTCCATTTCTAAATGTCGGTTTGCTATCAATAGAATGGACATATATTCAGAATATTCTA
>CM063498.1:162018131-162028131 GCA_032207245.1 Pardosa pseudoannulata | reverse complement strand
TTTATAAACAATCATACATACAGCAAGCTATTAAAAACATTGTTTGCTTCTTGGAGCTGAAAGGATATTCTTCCATTAATGGCTTCACACTTGTCCTGTCGGAAGTATTCAACCTTTTTTCTGACTTTAACATTTTTTATCATTTTCTTTATTAATATAATATTCGGGCTTATAACTGCCAGTGTTATATACAAAATGTCACAGTTTGTTGTAGAATTACTTTAAGGTATAATTGAATCTTTGAAACGTCAGTTTGCGCTTATTTATGTAACTGTTTATGGTCGTGTGTTTAGACAGTTTATTTTTTATTGTACAATTTCTGTATGATTTAACTTTTATATTTAGTAACTATATATAGAGTAAGATTGAGTTGTAACAGGTAGTCTTGTTTATATCTGCGATATTATGTCCAACCCTATACAAGCAATCATGCTTAACCCTTTCGTGGGCCGTGGGAAGATTATTTCCCACCTACACGATCTTACAAAATACACCTGTGGGAAGCGCAAAACCCTTTCTAATATATTGATCTTGTTATTGAAACGACGGGAAGACTGATTCCCACTTCGGTTTTGCGCTGTCATCAATTGTTCGATCGATTGAATAAAATTAGCAGCTCTGTTTTGAAAGTTTTGAAACGTGGAGTGAAAAATAAATGGCCCACGAAAGGGTTAAGATGAGTTTTTAAAAACGTCGCATGCTTCTCAAAGAGTTCAAAAGGATCAATTCCATTGATGTTTTCATACTTGACCTTTTGGAAACAATAGCCTTTTTTACTTAAACATATCTATCGTTTTCTTTATTACCCCATAGATATGTTTTTTGTATAATATATAGCTTATGACTATGATTATTATGATTTACCAAATACCACAGTTAGTTGTAGAATTATGTGTAGATAAATTTATTTATAGGATTCTTTGAAACAGGTTAGTTTGCGCTTACTTATGTAACTGCTTGTGGTCATATGTTTACATATTTTGTTATTTTATGATACTCATATGCGCTTTATTAATCATATTTAGTAATAATTGTAAAGTAAGATAGAGTTGAAACAGGTTTTCAGTATTATGTTGAATTTATACAAGCAATCAGGCCTACGTGGGGTTATAAAAAATGTTACTTACTTCTAGGGGCTCAAAGAGTCACTTTCATTAATGGCTTCACAACTGACTTTCCGGAAATACTTAACATTTTCCTGGTATTAACTTTTTGTTTATACCATCTCGATCATGTTTTCTTTACTTCACTGATAAATCGTTAGTATAAAATTTTGTATCACTTAAGTATTACACCATACCAAATATGGTTGTTCATTGTGTAGCGGAATTATGTGTAGATAAATACAGTTATCAGATTCTTGGAAGCATGCCAGTTTGCGTTTATTTATGTATATGCTACTGTTCATATGTTTACATACATTACTATTTTATAATTCCGTTTTTTTTTTGTTAATTATATAGAGATTGCTTACTATAGGTAGTTAACTTACAACTAGGTAGGGAAAGTTGCAACAGATTGTCATGTTTACGTTTACAAAAAATACTGTATACGAGTATGTAAACATACGTGCATGCGTGTATAGATACATATATACTCATATACATATATGTATATGTATGTATGCACACACTCAAATATATATGTATATGCATGTATATGTGTAAAAACTTTCATATTGTATATAATTATATTGAAGCGTGCTTATGTTTATGTTTACATACAGAAGGAAATGAAACTATTGATTGCTATGTAAGTTACCTAACTTCCGTAGCTTTTCAATATATAAATGAACAAATACATATTATTAGTCGTATATATTATTATTAGTATGTATCAAATGTTGTAAGATTTTAGTATTTTAGAAAACTTTTTTCCCTTTTAAATTTATATTTTATAATTAATATTTTTACATAGGCAAGGTTTATTTTATGAATTTTAGTATAAAATATGATGTATTTTACTGTATAATTTTAAATTATTTTTGAATGGGCCTAATATATTTAGTGACCATATTTTGTATTTTACATATGGAATTGGACATTAGATTTTACAAATACTATACATATACTTTTGTAAACATAATGAAAACACTGGTAGTTGTAACTGATATACTGGTCATGTTTTTCGTTTCTTCTTTCTAATGAATAAAAGAAGTCAAAAAATAAGTATTAGGAGTTAAGAATTATAGCCACTATCTAATGATATTTGACTTTTTTTTTATCAATTACTTTCATTATTAAAATGTTAGGTCTTATTACTGGATAAGTATATTCAAAAATGTCAACAAAATTTTTTTTGTCGTAACTTGATTACAAAATAATTAAATTTTTACACATATTTAGTTAAAGGCACTACTTACTCTAATTGTAATACTTAATTTTACTTAATAAAATATAAATAGTTTTTAGGTTTTATGCTAAGATTATTCTGGAGTTAATACTGCTTCCGTAATTTAAAGAGACCTACAAATTAATTTAAGACTTCTTCAAAACGGGTCCTTATTTACATTGAACATCTCTGTGTTTCATGAATACAAACATGCACGCGTTTCCATACCTCAACCATTGGTTAAAACTAATCCATTGTTAAATAACTCTTGCAGTTCAATTAATTAATTCTGTAGTTATAGAATGTCAACTCATATTATTAGTGAATATTTCCAATTAACTTTTTAAGTCTCCTTGCCGAAGAATAATCACAGCAATAACTATTTCGGTTAAATAATAATGGAACAATGACTACTTTAATAGAGGTAGGAAAATAGAAGTAATAAAAATGCTATATTTATTGTCATCTAGTTCCATCGCGCACACACATACATATTTGCGTGTATGTTGGAATATTTGAGGGTCATTGTGTATAGTGACATGTATGAATATTGAAATTCCCCTTTTTTTTTAACTTAGTTTATGACATGTTTTGGTTTGGTTTGGTTTGGAGTGCTACGGTCTACTTTTTACAACACGAGAGCTAATGAGACTGGGACCTACAGTTTAAAGCCGAATCCGAACGGCTACGAACATCCATGCTACAGTGGGATTCGAACCCACGAACTCCGGTACCGAAGGCCAGCACCCTAACCAATCGGCCGTCGTTCGGCTTAGTTTATGACAATATTAAACTATAGACGTATAAAAGTGTATGAAAAATACTATAAAATATGTTGCGAAATAGAAATAGTTTTATTTTAAATTCAACCTCTCCCACTCAAGACCTGGATATACAGTAGATTTTTTAACATAATTTTTCCAAACATAAATATTTATAACATATGTTATATATAACTTATGCTACTAGTATGTTTACTGACATCAGCTTTCAAACGTGGGATAAAGTTCGAATCTCAGTCCTAAATATATGTATTCGTGTAGTCGCACTTATAATCTAATAAGAATACTATCGATGATAAGAATAATATTGATAACTCGAATAATACTCTTTTGGCAAAATAATTAATTTTCGGAACATAGAGGGAATGATTTGAAAAACTATGGATAGATTACTGAAATGAATTTTTTATAGCTTTTAAAAAATGAGTTTGATAAAAGGGCTACAAAATATAAAACGTACCAAAAAGGGAGTTATTGATATATTAAAAAATGTATGTTTCTAAAACATATTTAATTTATGCTCTTGAAATGCATTTGAATGAATAAATTTGAAGATTAAACTTGACTGATGATTTCAATTACTTGTGGATTTCCAAAAAGGACTAAATAAGTATTAAAGCTAAAGTATAGTTAAATGTTATATTTATATGATTAAGATCACTTATTTATAAAAATTTTAATTTCTTATATATTTATAAGGATACATACTACCTTTCGAGCTAAAAAATATATTCATTACAATAGACTTTAATCGATTAAATAAAAATTGTTCCTTTTGTTTTCGAATGGGATTTTTAGAAGTTTTTTAGTTTTGTCATTTATTATTTAGTTTTGTCATTTTAAGCAACTTTTTATTTAAAGAGAGTTAGTTCTATAAACTAAATAAAATAAAATAATTAAACTATTTACTCTGATAATTTATATATGTATATATATATGCATATATATATATGTATATATACATATATATATATATATATGTGTATATATATATATATATATATATATATATATATATATATATATATATATATATATATATATATATATATGTATATATATGTATATATTAATTAGAAACTAATTCTTTATATCAAATTGAAACTAAATATTTTTTCTCTTCTGTTAACCTAATAATTAAAGGTGTCTAAGATAGTTCAATTTAAGAAAATGAACTTTGGTATTTTTTCTATTTATGTAGTATTATTTATACAAAACTATTCTCTCGGATTAATCTAACTGATGTTCGCAGCAATAAAAATATGTTTACCTTCAAATTAATATTAAAATTTAGTTTCTACTTCATATATTTCAATTTATAAATTTTATTTTCTTATTTTATAATTTTTTTAAATATGCTATTTAAAATGATAAAACTATATAATATTTTGTAAATTTAGAGTTGCTAAAGGATGAAAATTTATTTTTTATAAACGAGTTCTATTCCAAATCTTGGAATAGAGTTCTTAGTGGAACTTTTATTTTATTATAAATCGATAAGATTTTGTTATAATAAAAATATTTCAGTTTGAGAATAATTATGATTCCTTAAATAAATATTTATCTACCTATGAAATAATAATCAGAAGATATTTTACTATTCAGGTGTTGCATGTTTAGTTATTTGATATTTACAACGAATATTAATTTACAGCGAAAGCTGTCAAAAAATGTAAAGGCTCGATACTGCAAAACATGTATTTTTTGTACATTTTATTTTTCTGCCTCGTTTTTTTTTGTCATTTTAGTCTCAAAATCACTTTATATTTCATTTCATAACACTTTATATTTCATATCATATTTCATTTCATAATCTTGTAAATTCCCATTAACTTTCTCTTAATATGTACTCCACGAGAGAATTAAAAAATTAATGCTGCGAAATCTCGGATACGTCACGGATGAATGAAATACCAACTTTCATTCAAAAAAGAATTACTGAATTGTTGCCACTTCAAGAACCTGAAATACCTATATTGTTGCTTTTTCTAACTAAGTTTAGAGAGTGTTCAAAGGCGGCAGAAGGTTAGAGGTGTTTTCCTGATAATGACATTTGATTTATTCCTTCAGTAAAGGTTTTGTCTCCTGTTTAAAAAAAATTCGCTGGACTATTTCGATTAGTAATTATGTGAGCATTTTTTACATATAGCTCCTGCATTACACACACACATATATATGTGTATGTGTGTAAATTTGAATACTTTTAGAAACTACAATAAAAGTAAGCAGCCTTAATTTCGTGTTTATAAAGTTTCAGCCAAAATTTATTAGTGCATTTACACAGTGTTTTATTATATGAAAGGCAACAATAGATGATTTTTAACTTAATAAAACTTTAGTATTGTTGAATAAAACTACAGAATTATAATACTAGACCACATTAACATTGTAGATCTGGAAAAATTGACCTACCTATGAACTTTAGTATGGGTCTTGCATTTTAAATATTAGCACATTGTGGGCTGGTACACTTCGCAGCGGAATTGTACCGGGAGCTGGCGTTTTGCTCTTAAATTTAGCTGTTCAGTTAAATCTCAATAGATCGAAAATTATTTAATTTTTAACCAACTTTTCGTATTTTATATTGAAATATATAAGCAAATATATAAATAGAAATATATAAATAACAACCATAAGGTTTTTGTAAACAAAAAAATATTTTTAGTGGATAAATTTATAATAGTATCGTAAATATGAAAAATCAAATAGAAATAGTAGTATATAGTTTTAATTTTTTCCAGTTCTGTGGTTTCGGCATAGACTGATGTAAAAACTAGTTTTTATTTGTCTAAATTTTTCCAGAATCTGTGTAATATACAAGAACATTCGGCTTCGTTTTCCTGTATATACCGTTATTTTTGTACCCACAAACAAACCATTTGTTACACTAAACCGTACTAGTACATGACTCGCGCTCAAGTATCAATCGTCAGAAAACTTACTTGTAAGTATAATACTTAACTTAAAATGGAATAAGTAATATGTGAAATGTGCAAGACTTACACTGTTGTTTGGGATTTTGTTCATTGTCAAATCTTGTTTAAGGAATATATTTACATTCAAGAGAATTTTTGAATCAGGACATTATTTTCTTTATATATTAGTAGAAAATACATTTCTCTGTTGATGCATAGTCAGTTGCTTTGAAAATAGAGGAATACTAGTTTCTGAAAATATACCATAGAGGACGATGCCTTCATATTCATACTCCTATGTATCTAAGTATCGAAATTAAATTATTCTAATAAAATTAGTATAAGCAAGTTTTATTGAAACTCACTTTGGTCATTTATACCTCAGTTTATAAATGAGCAGTTTTAACGAACTGGTATGTCATTTTTGCTTATAATTTACCAATGTTATGTGGAATTTATTACACGTGAATCTTCTTATACCATAAGTGTCGAATGAATTTATTTTTCACAGAATCAAAGTGTAATTACCTGAAAGCATACAAACCCTTGCGTTTTACCACGGAAGATTTGATTTACAACTGATTAAGATAACTAACCCAGTGTGCCATGGCCCATCACTCTGTTGAAGCATGAAAAGAGAGGTGTTTTTTCTTTCGTGGTTAAAGGATTCAAGCAAACCCTCCGGTATATCGTTACACTACAAAATACGAATGAAAGCTTATTGTATTTGCATTTCGTAGAATATTTCCTGCAAGAAATCTTTAACAAATATCATGTTACTAACTAGACCTGATTCTGAACCTACGATAACATCTAGGAGAGGAACCCAGCTTTGTAAAACTTTGACAGGATTCGGATGTTAGAACTGAATCCCAATGTTGAACACAATGTTATACACAGCTTAGATGTCTCTCTCCTTATGTTGCAGTTTACGAGGGGGTTTTACTATCGATAAGGTATTTAAATACCTGTAAAATCGCTTTTTGTTTTTATCTCTTTTGCATAAGTCCTTGATGTACAATAGAAAAGAGAACGCATGAAATTTAATTTTAAATGCTGGAACTGTCTTTAATACCATCAAGAACTAACTCTAAAAAAATAATATAATGTTCTCACCCCTTTTTTAAAAAATATCGATGAACTCTATAAGCGAATCGAAATACTAACGACATTAACGGTAGTTCTCACTGATTGCTGTGTTGTTGATAAAACGATTTTTATAAGTCAAAAACGCTTTTAACGTTTAATTTTTCACATTCAGAAAAAATCTATTTTCTGAAATTAACATTATCATTCCGATTTGTTAATTGTGGTATTAAGGCAAAATAAAGGAGGAAAAAAAGGGACTTTTTAGATTTGGATCTTAAAATTCAACTGTTACTTTTAAACCGTAAGTATTCTTGGGAAGCTTTTAGAAATTGCCTGAAATTACCAGAATTGTTCCTTAGCTTGAATGAAATAATCTAAAAATTATTTATATAATTTTGAATGCATCTTATATCTATATATGTATATTCTTTAAAATATAATTTCTTAACTTGCCTTAGAAATGTAATTCTAAAGTATTGTTTTTGCATATATTCTATACTATAGCATAAAGTATTGCAAAAACAATACTTTAGAATATGAGAATATTGGACAATATAAGAATTTATTCATTGATATTATATCAAAGGAGATCATGAAAAAATATCGCATTTATATCAGGACTATCTGACATTAAGAACATACACACTATACATTATATATATATGTATATATATATATATATATATATATATATATATATATATGTATATATATATATATATATGTATATATATATATATGTATATATATGTGTGTGTATATATGTATATGTATATATGTATGTATAAATATATATGTGTGTGTATGTACATATATAGATATGTATGTATATATGTGTATATATATATATATGTATATATATATATATATATATATATATATATATATATATATATATATATATATATATATATATATATATATGTATATATATGTATGTATATATGTATATATATATATGTGTGTGTGTGTTATTAAAATATATTTTATTGTTTTAGAACATAAGTTTGTATTAAAAGTATTTAATATTGGATAAAATGTGGATATACTTTAAGATATTCTCTCTTTAAAAATTGCCTATGACGAAATGAAGCTATATTTCTTAAATTTTCCTAATCTTTGTTGCCTATGCTGTTACAATCGGACTTTAAAGTATCCCCAAGAGATAAAGATTATGAATGTTAGAAGTTTATTCATTCGCGAGCACACACAATGCTTAAATAATTCTAATATTTTCATCATCCATCGCTCGCAGATGAAAATTCTAAAGCCCCTGAATCGAAAAAATTGTAAGCTCTTTATTTTTACATCTTAGCCAGCGAAAAAGAGGGAGAAAAAAGTCCTCGTGCTATTGTTTTACGGTGAATCCTTGGCATTTGTAACGGGATCCCCTGAGACTAACATACTCGGCGGCATTCCACGTTTGTATGTCTTCCGTGTGTGTTCGTTTGTTGATGGTATTTTTATTCTGTTCTCTCTCTCATTCCTCGAATTCTAGAAGATGTACTCGTTGCTCTCGCCATTGCCTTTCAAAATAATCTGAAAGGGACAATTTTTTGTAATCTTATAATCTTATAATGAAAATACTAAAAAAAATTATCGATTATCCCTCTGGCATTAGTAAAAATAAAGAGTCTCAATATATATGAGTTTATTTTACTCGATGTATATCAACGAAATGTCATTTTGCTGTCAGACATACAAACATAAGTGAATATGTTTTATATGTTTTTATATTTAAAATTATTACTTTTACTGATTTTGGAAAATAAGAGTTCACATATGATTTTGAAATTAAATTTCAGGAATATTGAGTTACTGTTAATATTATTTATTATAATCTACAATATATTTTAATATCTGCCTTAGCTAGTTGAACAGATGCAAAAATCAGGAAAAAAAGAAATTTGAGATACTTTCAAAATGAACTTGGGAAATACTACAGACGCGAGTAACATTACCCTTGTGGATATTCATTGAAAAGCAGTAACCAAGCAGAGTACCCCAGTACGAATTACCTCCTGACTCCTGCTGTCGCCAGAGGTATCACTTAAATTTGGACAATATTGCGGCTACAAACCAATTTTACGTACCCCTGCCGTTATTAAAGAACACGATGGATCTTTGACTGGTTTGAGCCTTGAACTCACAACCCGTTGGATATGAGATAGATGCCTTTGTCGATTGTGCAGCCGTGCTCCGTTTTGGAATATTACGTTTAGGATTTTCGGAATATATATGAATGTATACAAGGTGTTTAATTTTGAGGCATAAAAAGCTACTTGTAAAAGTTTTACTTTGTTGAATCGATAAAAAAATCAGGTGGAAATAATAAAATTATTTTGCTTCATTTTGTAAACACGTATTGTATTGTTTAAGTTCAAAATATCATTCTTATTTTGATATATATAGTACAGGAGTCGTCAGAAGCTGATATGGTCCATATTTTTTACATTTTCTGATTTAGACTTTACTGTTTGATTCGACAGTTGTTATTATTTAATTTCAAATCTTTTAAACATTTTTAATATTAATGTATCTATAAAAAACTTTTTCATTTTTTTCTGGATTTATCCGCATTGGTTTGTTTGCTTCTTATTTGGGAGACCACAGATCCGGGACTAGTAGGTATGGAAAACGAGCATGCACACCGGCGGCCAAATTTCTAGGCCGGTCAAGAGATTAAATACTAAAATAATAAATACGTTCTTTTTTCTTAAAAAATAGAAGAATATTTTACTGAAAATATATAGTAAGAAAATCTATTTATCTAACCGCCTTCTTGAGCATGGGAAAATTTTTATCATAAAATTTGGATAGTATTTGATGTACACTTGGTCAAATATTTTATTTAAAAAACAGATTAAATTACAATATGTTAAT
>CM063498.1:161995631-162013131 GCA_032207245.1 Pardosa pseudoannulata | reverse complement strand
TTTTTACTTTTTTTAAATTTAAATGTAAAATTTCATTGTTTTTTAACAAAGCGAAGTTTTTAAAGTACGTAAATATTGAAATTTTTCTAAGATTTTTGTCATTATCATTACCAGCTTAAGAGTAACATGTATACTAAATTTCAATTTTAAAATTACAATATATGTTGAGATATTATGTGCGTAAGTTGACGAAACTATATTTTCTGTAATATCAATTTCAAATCGTTCTCAACAATGGAATGCAACTAAATTCGATAGAGTTTTATATTTGCTAAAATTTGAGTTTGGGGAATATTTTAACTTGGTTTGTGGCATAAGAAACATTAGCTATCACATATAGATAATTTTTTTTTTAAATTTACGTTTTAAGTGTTATATGTTTTCTCAAAAAATGACTTCTATGATTCTAAAGTCGTAAACTGTTTGAACAATCAATACTTAAAGACCTTTTATTCGACTGAGGCTATTTGAAAACTTAATTTGTCATGTTTAAATCAAAGAAACCGACGTACGTTCCGCATAACACAATCAAAAATATATTGAACATTTAGCTCTTTTTATTTTTGTTACACATTAATAATACGAGGCGGTACTCTAAAATTCACTAAATTCTATAGCAATTAATAAACAGTTTTTATTATAATTATTAAATACATTTATTTTCATTACTCTTAAAAGAAATTATTTTTATGTTTTTTCTTTGTGTAGAATAAACCAGTTATTAACACTGTTAAATTTTTAATTACTGCTCCTCTTCAGTACAAGAAATGTTTCTAGACGATAGAGTGGTTCCCAAACTAAAAGAAGTTATAATCGATGAAGAGATATCTCTATCAAATGAAATACCTCTCTCCCGCACTTTTTCTCCAGTGAAATAGTACATTGATTTTATGGTGTTCGGTATCGAAAGACAACGTTATAACGAAACAACGTTTATGGCACGAGCGGTATGACCAAGGTAAAGACGAAATACTTTCTCAATCGGTCATCGGCTGTAAAGTATTACAATGAGAGAAAAATATCCATGATGGCGTCAATGGTCTGAATTACAAATAAAGCTAGTGCTCCAAAAACAGAATAATACACATAAACTGGACTATATGATTAACAAATTATGAATTTGTTAATTCACAAATTATGTGAATTATTTAATTATTGTAATATTTTGAATTATTGTTTATCAATTCTTTGAACTATTGGTGGGATTTCAAGGGAACTATATTACTCGTCGAATAATCACCTTTAATTTTATTGCAAATCTCCGTGCTATTTCTACAGACTGTTGGATAGCGAATACAAGACAAAAATGCCATTTTTAATCATAAAGAATGACTGAAGAACAATTTGTGTTATTTACAGAATAAATGTCGTGCATGAGACGGATGAAACTTCTCAACTTCGAAGCAGAAGCAATGAAGCTTGATTTACTCTATCGTAGGGCTCTGTGAGACTTATTAAGGCTAGAAGAAAAACGTATGTTAAGTTAGCATGGAAAGCATTTTGATACTCTTAGAAACAAGAACCTGCAATTTAGAACGCGAGTTTCTATATTTTTTGTTTAGCCAGCTGAAGGTTATAAATAAAACTATCCTTTATAAGTTAGTCTTCTAAATACTATTCCTTCTGTTTATATAAAATAATTATTTCATTCGTTTTTATGTATAGTGAAAAAAAAAGAATCAAATTTTCTCTCATACGTTACATACGTTTGTTGAAAGTTGAAAGTTTACATACGTTATATTGAAATTCCCTTTGTTTTCTCTACATATTCACAACACAATTCTCACCTGATGCCACGAACTGCATATTAAAGTAAAATGAAGTGACATATAATTAGATTCTATGCACGATAAGCGGATTATCCGATGAATATACACATATGAAATACGTTACCATCTGCGTGTACCTTCTGGGGGCTTTCCCCATAATTTACCAAATTTCCCCACAAAAACTAAAAGCAACAGAACTAAAAAATGGTTGCATTCTATTGGCACCGGGTTAATTTCTAGGGAATTCTCTTTTTTGCCGGGCTCATTACTCAGGCTAAAATGATTGCGGTTTTTATATGGCGCCTACAGGGACGTCTGAAAGGGGTGTAGATTAAAAGCAATCGATAGTGTTCATTCGTACTTTCTCTTGTTTTGTATAGTTTCAGATGTATACCTCTCTAAAGATAGAATGATATATCCATGATAAAAAAGGATTTCGATCAAAGCAGCAGAATTCCTAAGATTTTAGAATTTACTCTAGTGCAAGTACTAAATGTTAGACAGAATCTATATACGAGCGCAAATATATGATGTGTAATGATAAAAATTAGCTGGATAAATTATTAAACTCTAACGTTTATTTTTCATGATAATTCGGTGTTGAAATTTATTTGGAGTGAAAAACAGATAACGCGAAGGATATATAAACGGAACATCTGAAAGGAGTATAGAGCTATCGATAATGTTCTTTTGTACTTTCCCTCGTTTCGTATACTTTTAGATATATAGCTCTCTAATGATAGAAGAATACAATTGTGATAAAAAAAGATTTCAATAAAAACTACAGAAATCCTGAAACTTTAGAATTAAATACTAAAAGTACTAACTGTCATATCACAAATCTATACCAAGAGCGCATATATACTCTCTCTATCTCTCTCCCTCTCTCTTTCTTTCCCACATACAGACATATATATATATATATATATATATATATATATATATATATATATATATATATATATATATATACATATATTTATGTGTGTACTGATAAACATTAGTTTAATAAATTTTTTTCTCTGGCGTTCATTTTCATCATAATTCAATGTAGAAATTTATTTAGAGTTCAGAACAGATAACGAGCGGATGCTAAAATTCCGTCTGTGAACTCACGTATATATTATATGATAGATTTGTATAGGGAAGGCCGTAAAAAATTTTTCTTCCCTTCTTACATGTACATGGTTGGCGTTTGGACCAATACGATTAGTCATATAGTGATTAAAATAACTAACTTAAATTCCAGAAAAGAAAAATTATCTGGACACGACCATCCAAACTTGATCGCAAGCAAGCACACAGTAATGGCTGCTTTTTTATTTGGTTTTAACGTAAAATAAGATGAAATTGAAAAAAAAATCGGTTGTTGAAGACTTCTTGGAATTTTAAGGGAAATAATGACGAAACTGAACTGCAAGATCTTTGTTGGGTCGAACCCCAGAAAAAAAAATTGGGCTAGTTTATTGTCTTATTTTTAAAGTGGTTATAGATGATAGCTGGTGCTTTGAGAAATCATTGGCGTTTTACAACTTCAGTTTTATGAAAATTATTTTCTATGAATTCATTTACATTTGTTTCTACAGTACAAAGCAAAATAATATACTGATTGATTGCCATTTGTATTTATTATTACTTCTAAACAGGATAACACAAGGTATACAAAGATAGTGTTTCGTACTTTTGATTAGAGGCTCACCTGCTGGTGAAGAGATGTTTGCATGTCGAGAAGTATCCGCTAAACAGAGAAAGAAGATTTTATGCGTCACATAATTTTCAGATGGCGTGGTTGGACACTATAACTACTTGCTATACATGATCCTGTTTTCATACAATTGAGTCAAAATGTCTTTTATTACACACGTTATCAGACTTTCTTTATGTACTATGAAACTTGATCCAATCATCTGAAAAGCTGATCCGTTTTTTGTGCCAACTATTTCGCTCTAGTTTAGAAACATTTCATACACACCATTTCGCGTTAGGCTTAATTTGTTCTATTTGTAAAATGCATTGATATTGTAGACTATTTTGAACTTCGAGAAATATAGAAATATGTATGATGTTTAAAAGAATTGCCTTATAAAAATAAAACTTATGAGGTTAAGGGTACTCCTTTGACAGTTTCTTATCCATACTTAGCTTTAGATTATATTGAATGTTCTACGTAGCTGTTCTGTGCAGCTAGTTCTATGTAGCTGATACAAAACTGACAACTTTTCTCTATAAAAATCCAAATCTTTCAATAGTGAAGTATTTGAAAAGTTTATTATTATGAATCCCTAGTGTATTGATTGTAACACACTTTGAATTGAAAATAGAAAAGCATAACATGGATGATTTAATCTCATTTCAATGTTTGTGTTCAGGCAGCAACTACAGTTTTAATGTATAAAGATATATCTTTATTTTGAAGTATAAGTAACTACATGGAGAAAGCTATATTAGCTTTCTACATACAATATAATTAAAAATGTTGCATACTATAAAGGATACTTATATAATGAGTGTACGAATATTTACTTAAATTTTATCGTTATTCGCGTTATTTTCCTTTGTATTTACAATTGCTGTCTCTGCATTAGAATTTTTGCCCTTGAGTCTTCTACTGTAGATATAAACATATTATGGTTGACAAGAACTCCCTCAATACAAGCTACCAGTAGGGTGCTTGTCCTTCCTGGAATTATCTGTATAGTTCCCTGCAGAGAGAAGACCAACTTTTGATTGTGATCGTACCTTTTGTTATCATCCCTTCCACTATCCGCGCATTCTTCAACCACACAGTTGTAAAACAGTTGTGCGACTGTGCATCCCCCACCTACGTTCTCCCCACAGCTTGAATAATAAATACTGCATAATACCGTTATTCTTCCTATTTAAAAAAATTTTCTTCCATTCACAAGATGCTCTGACCCAGTGACTCATTGAAATAACCGAACTTCGCGCTAGTTGTAATCCGCCCTCCTCCTGCACTGTTTGGGTTCCTAAGAGTTCAAAGGGTTTTCTCTCTTTCTATCTCTCTCTCTCTCTCTCTTTCTTTTTTTCCCAGAATGACTTCGTAAAAAAAGGCGTTTCTCTCTACAAAATACGAAACGGGCGGATTGCGTAGTAGTTCATTGACGGGAGAATATTTTTCTGTCACATTTAGTATTTATGTTTGTTTTTAATTACAATGTTTTTTTAGGCGGAAGTAGACGCATCTGGTCTGAGGCCGGAAATTAAGACGCAGACGTATGAATGAAAAGCTTGTGGACGCGTAATTTAGTTAAGATGGTTATCCTTGCGTTTTTCGTCAGAACAGGGTAGGGTAAACTTTTATGCGGTCGCCCGACCTTGGAATTTTTCGTGATATCAATTAATTTGATACAGTTTGGAATACGTGCTTGGTCAGTCAAGTTTGCGTAGGAGGTTTTTTTGGTGCCGAAATCACTCCTCAGAATTCAGCATGCTTTACCGTTTAAATTCTAAGAATAGGAAGGGAAAATGTTGCGTTTGGTATTTTACCCCTGGAGAAGTTTTAGGCATTCTTTTACGTCGAATGACGAAATACTAAACTACATATCATGTATAAAAGTTATAAAGGAGATTATCTGATTCCAAACCTTTCTTTACCATTAATGGCTTACATGCTAAGAATATGAAGTTATAATCATATCATGCATGAAAGTTAAAAATGAGATTATTAGACATCTTATAAATTAACCCAATAAAAATTGTAATAATATTGTCACGAATATTCGAATGAACACACCATTTAGCACACAGACCAATTTATTAAAGCAAAGTTGCAACTCGGAACTTTACAAGTTACCTACAACTAGTGGGTATCAGTTTTTATACCTGAATAGAATATTCGAGAAATAACTAATTTATATATAAAAGAAAGATCTAGAATGTTCGAGAACATAAGGCAACAATAAATAACATTTTAAAATTAAAAATCCATACTTTGGATCAACGCCATGGCGAGCATCGGACACACAAACTTCAGGTCTGGATCTCCCTTTATTTGACCATTCGGCCACTGAGCTCGCTGGCAAACTTTCTTTTCGTGGCAATATGATCAAGTTTGAGAAAAAGTGACTAAAAAAAGATTCGTGACTAATCGATTCATTTTATACAATTTTTGATACTACGTGAATAGTCATCAAATTTGAATGGGATGTCTTCGTAACCGAAATCTCATCTCAGAATTTGACGTTCTTATTTAAATTATAAGAAGCAAAAATGTGGTCCGTAATATCTTATACACACAGAAACTGTACTGTATACTTTCCTTTTATTTTAACAATCAAATGTTAAATTCCATATATGTAAAATTTATAAAGACGAGTATTAGACATTCTTTATATAAATCGAATACAACATTCATCGGTGGAATGAAACGTGCGATACCATGATTTTGAAATTATTTTATTTTCTGTTTGCATTTTTGGTACAGTCTGCAACAAGAAAAAATTTGTCGCCTTCTAAAGAGGCTGAGGATATTTATCTAACAGGAGACTTAAAATATGTAAATGTACAATTCAGTGCTTTTAACTGCTTCAGTCAGGCCAGCATTTTACTATATCTACTTTATATTAATTCTCACTTACACTTTTAATTAAACTTTTTAAGGTAGTCTAGAGAATAGGATGAGAAATAAAGTGCTGTCTTTCAATAGAAGAGATCAAGAGAATGACCGAATCGGTAGGGCAATACCTGTCGATCAAGGATGTCGCCAACTCGAATCCCACTGCTGGCATGATTGTTTAGAGCCGTCCTTAATCGTCTTTAAATAATAGATCCTGGTCTTATTAGAATTTGTGTAGCATAACAACAGACATCAGTACTTCAAACAGTCCAATATGCTAACCTATAAGTGTTAATTTAAATTCAAGTAGAAGTCTCCGATTTTTTTTCTTTTTTTTAAGCCTTCTTGTCGACAACAATTGACCTACCTTCTCAATGTAACCAAATCAAATGTTTCAAAATCAATATGTTAAGGATATTGAAAGATTAATTATAATGATTTTATTTAACTTAATTTAGTTAAAGATATTTAAAGGTTTCTTCCACAGATCTAGTCACATCACAATAGTTTGTTGATGTCTACTAGTTAAAAATAGTTGCTGTAGATGACGAGGGCCCCAATCAACCTTAAAAATTGACTTATTTATCTAAGAGTCTCTATAACCACTGTAATTTTTTTATATAGTTTCTGAAATTTTATTTAAAACAAGTGACAACTGTTGACACATAATTCGTCACAACTGATTTTTGATTTCATAAATACTAAAAATTACACTAGTGACCTTCTTGTTTCTATTAATTTAATTTTGGTATTTATCAAAAAATTCTTTTCTTATTTCTAATACTTTGTTAGCACAAGTATTAAAGCATTAAAAATGTAATTAGACACCTAGATGGAGATCATACTTATCTTTTTTATTCCAACTTCTTATTTTAATTCTACAATTTAATTTTTGGATCTGTGTATCAAAGTAATTCATACTTTATATCTGTGTTTATTTTTTTTTTACTATATCATAACAGTTTTACTACGAATAATAACACATTTTTACCGTCGTAATTTTTTTACACACATAATTAAAGAGCTTTACAAAAATACCAAATTAAACAAAGGGAGTTAAATCTAATTAATAAAATGATCCTGTAATGTTTTTAATTATTTTCTTTTGTGATCTTAATCTGTAATTTTTTTTATTTCGTGTGCTACTTCTGTATACTTTCACTGAATGTAATAATTTTAGTTACTTCTTACTTCAATCCTCATATGCAAATAGGAAAGACTTTACTTGTTCACACCCTCATAAAAAACGTATTTGATTTAATAAGTGCTATTGGTTTTATACACATATTTATATCTTGTTTCAGAAGCTATTTTTAGGCTTTGTCTCTTTTTATTACTTTTTAATATACTTTCATCCTTTTATATTGAATGTGCTTTATAACACTGTTATTTTAGAATGATTTACAATTATATTTCATAGCAGTGTAAATATTATCAAATTGGTTTCGGGTTCTCTTTTTATTTTATTTATTAATTTTTGTCTTTGATGTTTTTAACGTTGCCTTGTTAGTCACATTCTGGTCCACATGGATTAATGCAATTGAATTCCAGACAACCATCCAACTGAGGGGTGACTTTACCCAGCAGTACTTACCCTCTTACAGACATTTTGTTTTCGTATTTGCAAAATACTTATTTTTATTAGTAATATATTTGTATAAAATATTTTCCAATATCATTTTTATAATTATGTACTGTTTTGTGAAAAAAGTCTGAAGGAATTGTCAGGTTCTTTTGTCTGAAAAATTATTAGACCGGCCCTTATCCAACGTATATATTTCAAAAAAACTGTTTGTGACTCTCCATGCAAAAACATGTTTGGGTGTAAACCTTAAGGATAATTTTCACGTGTAGGAAGCGTGAATTGTGATAGTAGTATGCAAAGTACTATCCTCTGTACCCTCTACGGTCTTTTGTTTTCGTATTTGCAAAATACTTTCTTTATTAGTAATAAATATGTAGAAAATATTTTCCCAAATCTTTTTTCAATTTATACACTGATTTGTGAAAAAGTCTGAAGGAACTGTCACTTTACATCTTTGTCGGAGGCTGCAAAATTATTAGAACCGGCTCTTATCCAAAGTATATATTTTCGAAGGAAAAAACTGTATGTGACTCTCCATGCCCAAAACATGTTTGGGTGTAAACCTTAAGGATAATTTTCACGTGTAGGAAGCGTGAATTGTGATAGTAGTATGCAAAATACTATCTTCCGTACCCCTCTTTGGGTTGGTCTTTTGTTTTCGTATTTGCAAAATACTTTCTTTATTAGTAATAAATATGTAGAAAATATTTTCCCAAATCTTTTTTCAATTTATACACTGATTTGTGAAAAAGTCTGAAGGAACTGTCACTTTACATCTTTGTCGGAGGCTGCAAAATTATTAGAACCGGCTCTTATCCAAAGTATATATTTTCGAAGGAAAAAACTGTATGTGACTCTCCATGCCCAAAACATGTTTGGGTGTAAACCTTAAGGATAATTTTCACGTGTAGGAATGAATTGTGATGTTATGCAAAGTACTATCTCCGTACCCTTCTTTAGGACGGTCTTTTGTTTTCGTATTTGCAAATACTTTCTTTATTAGTAATAAATTAGTAAAAATATTTTCAAAATATTTTTATATTATACGCTGTTTTAAAAAGTCTGAAGGAACTGTCACTTTACATCTTTGTCGGAGGCTGCAAAATTATTAGAACCGGCTCTTATCCAAAGTATATATTTTCGAAGGAAAAAACTGTATGTGACTCTCCATGCCCAAAACATGTTTGGGTGTAAACCTTAAGGATAATTTTCACGTGTAGGAAGCGTGAATTGTGATAGTAGTATGCAAAGAAAAAAAAAGTAGAAAAGGCTACACTTAACCGCAGACTATACTATCTCGTATAACTGGGTCACTTAACCTCTCCAAGTCGTCTGATAAAACATTGCTGTTTAAAGTGCAATAGTATTCTTTATCCTTTATGTAAATTTTTTTTAGATTACTGCCATGCGCATATGCTGTTTAAAGGGGCAAATATTAAAATTAAATATAGAAATAAATCTTTTTTATTTTCGTTTGTGAAAAAGGAAAAAACTATTTACATCTTATTAAGTGCAAAATTTACCGGATTATGAAACGAATCAAAATTATACATGTGTAGAAATTCGACTTTAAAAGGCATAAATTGGGTCCTAAAACTTGTAAAGCATGATGTCTAGGATTCCAAAATGCAACAAATTATTTCGTTGCAAATAAGAAGTTCTGAAGTAACTTCCAATGGAAGAATAATTAAATGTATCTGTATATAATCTATATATAATTAAATACACTTTAAACATTGCTGTTTAAAGTGCAATAGTATATTTTATTCTTTATGTAAATTTTTTTCAGATTACTGTTATAAGCATATGCTGTTTAAAGGGGCAAATATTAAAATTAAATATAGAAATAAATCTTCGTATCTATTTTCATAGTTTGAGATAAAGAACAAATATTTAAATTCGTTATTAAGTGTAAATTTACCGATATATGGAACGGATCAAAAATTATACATGTGTAGCAATTCGACTTTTAAAGACATAAATTAGGTCCTCAAAACTTGTAAAAAGCATGATGTCTAGGATTCCAACGTGCAACAAATTATTTCGTTGCAAATAAGAAGTTCTGAAGTAACTTCCAATGGAAGAATAATTAAATGTATCTGTATATAATCTATATATATATATATATATATATATATTTATATATATATATAATTAAATGCACTTTAAACATTTTATTTCATAGTTAAGATAAAGTTAAAAACTAACTTTAAATTCGTTAGCAAGTGTAAATTTTTACCGATTTATTTGGAAACATGTGTAGAAAAGAAGATTCAATATTTAAAGACATAGAATGGGGCTCAAAACTTGTAAAAAACATGATGTCTAGGATTCCAACGTGCAACAAATTATTTCGTTGCAAATAAGAAGTTTTGAAGTAACTTCCAGTGGAAGAGTAATTAAATGTTGAAAGTATATAACAGAGTAGCATAATTATTAAGTAAAAGAAACGGAAATTTTAAGTAGAAATAAAATTTGAGATATGTCTTTTTATTCCAAATAATAAAATTTTGGGTATTCCAAACACGTTCTTTTAAAAATATATGTGATTTTTCACATATCTTTAAACTAAAAGTGATATAAGTTACATTAAAAAAGGTAATATTCCAATGTGGTAGTCTTTAAAGATGAATCTTAGATCAAATTAAACTTCTCGAAATCATGCTCGTGACAACAATTTAAAAATGTATCTTTTAGTCTACATGTTATTCTAATATATGACAAAAATGTGTGATTAAATTTTATTATTATTTTAGCTTATTCATTGATTTCATTTTTCATTTTAGGTAAGTTCCATTACTACAATTCTGAAGATAGTTAAATAAGATGGCATGTAAGCTACAATATGGATGGTAAATATATTTTTTCTTTCTTTATTTATTATGATCTCTTAAAAACGTTCAGTGTCATTAATCTGAAACTCTTATCTAAATTTTACATCAGAATATTTACGTAGTCGATTTAAAAATTAAGTTAAAATACATTGATTTCATAGGCTGATATTTATGGAAAGAACGATTTCTAGTTGTATTCATTTAATGACTGATTTTATGTAGATTTCATTCCTTTATATTATAATTATTGTATACACTTCATTAAACCATCTGATAGCATTCCCCTTCAAAACTACCACCATCTTTAGAAAATTTGCATCTGATAATTTCTTTAGTAATTGGAATTTAAAAAGCAAGCAACTATTAGTATATAAAATATTTATAAGGTTTAAAGTGTGTAATAAGTCAGATTAAGATACTCATTCCAATATAGATGGATAAGGGAAATATCTGTGATACTTTAAGAACAGAACTTTTAATTATGTTACTTATAAAGTTTATTTGAAAGAAATAAGTTACCAAATTGGAGTTTCAATTTAATATATTGTACTTAATTTTTCAATGCATTTCTGAACTGCAAGTTTTAAATATGAATAGTGCACTTTTGTACATTTGTTTGGAAATAACCCCAGATGTTTAAAAACATTAAGAATTGGAATATAATTTTATATATACGCTAATAATATCTTCTAGTACGATGAAATAGTTTAAATATATATATATATATATATATATATATATATATTGGCGAGACTCATTCAAAATCACAATACAGTTTATTTCTGGTAATAAACATGAAATCCGTACAACAGGCAAGCACCTTTACAAATTCGTGCACACAAACAATGTGCCCCCGCACATACAATTTTAAAGTAGGGATTCCTAAGGTAAAAGATTACGAATAATCCCTAAGCACAGTTGATCACGTGATACAAAATACCCATGTTTAAAGAGAACTCGCTAACTATTGGCTAAATTAGTCCAGACAGAGGCTGAACTAAGTCTATAGCGTATCTGGAGGGAAAAATCAGAATTACAGCTCAAACCCCGAACTCACTTTATGAACAAAAGTTATTAAATTAATATTAAAATACGTAAATAAGGGATTTTAATATTACGCATATATATATATATATATATATATATATATATATATATATATATATATATATATGTAATATATGTATATACATATAGTTTCTTTTAAAATATGTGATGTGACTTTAATTTTAATAAAAGGTTAAAAATTTAACTTCAAAATTCTTCTTATTTTTATTTATTGTGTCTATTTTACATAAAAAAATGTTAAATCATGCCTTTCACGTCTCTTTTAGTAATCAAAAGAGAGTATTTACATTCGGAAAGAGCAAATATATAACGATTTACTCCAGTGACATTTTAAAGCACAGAATACTTTTACTGTTGAATAATATTAATATCGCAGATGATATTTAAATCCTGTTCCAGTTAATAGTAGTCACGTTTTTTACTTTAACATTTAAATTTAAATTCATGGAGAAAGTCAAAAATTGTCTGAACACCATCTGTATTTTTTGTCTGAAAAATCACTATTTTAAAAATTTTAAATTCTGGGAAACCCTTTAAAAATATCGCTATTCCCATTGAAACAAACAGGATATCCAATTTATTCTATTATTTTTATTATAAAAAATATTATATATGCATATATACGTAAAGAAAGATTTACACTCTGTCTAGCTAATCATCGTTTCGGGTTATTTAACACGCAGGATATCCCCTAGACTAGTGTTTTTGCTCCAATACATTCTGTTTAATATGAAACCACCTCAACCCGCTCTTTTCCGAATGAATCTGAAAACGTTTTATTTTGAAAACAAGCTTTTGAGTGTGAAAACAACTTTTAGTGCTTGTAGCACAGATAAATCGCCTTTCTCTTCTCACCCTGCGGACTAAGTCGGGAGTCGAAAGTGTGCAATTAAGAAAAGGAAACTTGCAGTCTCTCTGCAGTTGACTGATGGGAAAGAAACAAATAAATCCAAGTACTGCATGTAGAAACTATAATATTTTAAGACGAGAATAGCGATACAAGTTTTACAAGTATTTTTATTTGTCATAGTAAAAGTATGAAAACAAAGTATTTATTGTGTCTATTTTACATAAAAAAATGTTAAATCATGCCTTTCACGTCTCTTTTAGTAATCAAAAGAGAGTATTTACATTCGGAAAGAGCAAATATATAACGATTTACTCCAGTGACATTTTAAAGCACAGAATACTTTTACTGTTGAATAATATTAATATCGCAGATGATATTTAAATCCTGTTCCAGTTAATAGTAGTCACGTTTTTTACTTTAACATTTAAATTTAAATTCATGGAGAAAGTCAAAAATTGTCTGAACACCATCTGTATTTTTTGTCTGAAAAATCACTATTTTAAAAATTTTAAATTCTGGGAAACCCTTTAAAAATATCGCTATTCCCATTGAAACAAACAGGATATCCAATTTATTCTATTATTTTTATTATAAAAAATATTATATATGCATATATACGTAAAGAAAGATTTACACTCTGTCTAGCTAATCATCGTTTCGGGTTATTTAACACGCAGGATATCCCCTAGACTAGTGTTTTTGCTCCAATACATTCTGTTTAATATGAAACCACCTCAACCCGCTCTTTTCCGAATGAATCTGAAAACGTTTTATTTTGAAAACAAGCTTTTGAGTGTGAAAACAACTTTTAGTGCTTGTAGCACAGATAAATCGCCTTTCTCTTCTCACCCTGCGGACTAAGTCGGGAGTCGAAAGTGTGCAATTAAGAAAAGGAAACTTGCAGTCTCTCTGCAGTTGACTGATGGGAAAGAAACAAATAAATCCAAGTACTGCATGTAGAAACTATAATATTTTAAGACGAGAATAGCGATACAAGTTTTACAAGTATTTTTATTTGTCATAGTAAAAGTATGAAAACAAAGTTTACATGGGATTAACTCTTTGTCACCGTGTTGCAGATCTGAAACTTGGAGTCTGATCTAGATCTGATCTTTAGATTTGGGACTCCAGTTTAGGCTTCAAACGTTTTGATATGGGCACAATCCTCACCTTCGGTACAAACATAGTTATAATAATTAGATAATAATACAAGATTATATATATATATATATATGTGTGTGTGTGTGTGTGTGTGTGTATTTGTAAACATATAAATATATATACATACATACATATATATACATATATATATATATACATATATATATACATATATATATATATATATATATATATATATATATATATATATATATATATATATATATATATATATATATATATATATATATATATATATATATATATATATATATATATATTATGAATTTAATTTTTATGTTCTAGGTTATTAGAAACTTATAAAGTGATAATATATAGTATATAAATAGCAATTAGTCACCGTATATGTGTCATTAAAGTATATAATTATGTATATATATATATATATATATATATGTGTGTGTGTGTGTGTGTATATGTGGGTTTGTGTGTGTGTGTACAGATATATGTATATGTATATATAATAATGTATATGTATATATATATATATATATGTGTGTGTGTGTGTGTACAGATATATGTATATATTATATGTATATACAGATATATGTATATGTATATATAATAATGTATATGTATATATATATGTGTGTGTGTGTGCACAGATATATGTATATATTATATTATATGTATATACAGATATATGTATATGTATATATAATAATAATAATATCTCTATCTTTATAGGTATATATATATGTGTGTGTGTGTGTGTGTGTGTGTGTGTGTGTGTGTCTATGTGTAGATAGAGATAGAGATAAATAGAAAGATAGATTGCTGTAGATATAGATAAATATTGCTGGATTTTATAATAGAAGGTACGTGGCTTGAAGTCAAAATCTCTCCATACTGCGTTCTAGTGTTAACAGTTTTATTCCCATTTTGCAGTATTGCAAGCTAATTCAATTTGCTTGTGAAATTTCAATCAAGAGGCGATACCAAATTGAAGTTCTTGTAAAATTTGCATTTATCATTTGATCCGATATACATGATTATTATTGAAGTAAGCAATAAATATTAGATTTATTAAATCTAAAAGGAATTGGGAACACGCCAGAAGTAGATTTTTCACAACAGTATTTTTATTTTCTTTACATAAATATAATTGTTATTCAAAATAATAACAATTATATTAATATTTACATGAAATATATAATGTTTTCTTTGTACAAAATACACACCTTTTATTTGCCCAAACGTTATTATTTATGTGTTTTAATTCTTTAAAATTAATATTACATATCTTAAATAATGCGTTCCATCATTTTAGGAAATATCTTTTAATTCGGGTTATTGTAATACAAAGTGTTATAAGTAATTATATGCATTATATATAAGAATAATGTTCATTATATATAAAAGTCAATTTTTGTTTTAGAGAAGTGGAACTTTTTGTGTTGTGGACCTTTAGACGATCTAATGTTTTACTAAAAATAATAGTAGATAATAGCGGAACTTATAAAAATTTAGATTTTCTCATTTTTGTATAAACTAATTCTTCATTTTTAAAATGCCGTAACATAAATGCTGTTCTTATTTAAAACGTTTTTTAACTGGAAATATATGGCTGCTACCAACGGTAGCGAAGAAAATGACTTCCAGAGACTATAAATATTATATAGAAAGAGCTAGATAGGTAGATAGATATTATATATACATATAGGTAATTAGACATAACTAATGTCATTGTTTAAAGAAATATACTCATCAAACACTAACTAATATCTAAAACTAAGATTAAAAAGTATTATTAGCTAACGCATTCTAATACCTAAAAAAGAACTACTCTGTCAGCGCGGTGACAAGTTATGCTTATTTGCGCGAGCGTAACTTGTGTTACTTGTCTTTGCACTGAAGAAGTAACTCGATTGTGGTTATGAAACTCTATTTCTTTCTCTATTTAGCTATGAATTTTAAGATCTACTGTTGATCACCATACAACCTTAAGAGATAAAATTTTCGTTACATACAGTTTCTTTTTTAATGATGATCCACTGATTATCAATGGTACTTTTGCACTATTATAGATGCATTCAACAAACCTAAACAACGGGGGAAAAACCTCAAAGAAGTTATGACATGCATCATCAATTACAATTTCTATTTCAGTCTTTATATGCCAAAAAATAGGGGTTTCTTATTACAGTATCTTCTTGAACGCATCGGATATTTGGGAGGAAAAGTGAACTTTTAGTTGTCTATGTGGGAAGTTTGTGTAACAAATATAGACTGCTGGAAAGGAAAGGTCACTGCGCTCGCTAACTATTCTAACTATCACCAGTAACTGGGTCACTAGGAACAGGTTGGGGAATTACTGTTAGGTTAGTGCATTGCACGATGAAACTGCAAGTAAAAACCCGTTTACATACAGATCAAGAAAGGAAAAGAAAATGAAGGTTTTGACTGGTTAAGGATTTTTCTGATCGTATCGGTTTAGGGCAAAAAATATTTGACAACTCACGTCTATTATGGAAAGTGAAGTACATATTTTTATTTGACTAGTAAGCTTTCGAGAAATCAATCAATAACATCTTTTATTGAGTTAGATTTATTCAATTATTGTTGTTTAAAAATGTGTTCTTCTATAATAACAAGAAAAATTTAAATCTTTATGTCTCAATATGTTGAGAAATGGATTACTGGGCAAGGTCTACCAACGTGATTCAAACAATATGAAACACAATGTTTACATACACGTCTTTTTACCAGACTACATGGTATCAGTTGAATATGGATCCAAAAAAAAATATTAAGTTGTTATTGTTATTGTTGTTGTTTTATGCCTCTTGGTCAAACCAAGCACGATTAAGACGATTGAGCCGAATTAAGGCAACGTATTAAGGCAAACGGGTGCGCCTTTCGTTTGAACGAGCACCGCAAGGGTGAAAGTACGATTTATGCTCAAGTGTGTCTTTATAATTTTGAAGCAGGGACCAAGCAGAAGAGTCATAGGCTTGGCCTGCTACCCCTAGAGGTACTGATTGAGAATTTGGAGGACATTGCAACCACAAACATATGTTACGTGCCACAGTCACCTTTTTAACAAACACGGTGGATTTTAGGCCGCATCGGGCTCCGAATCCGCAACCCTACAGTTACGAGAGCTTTGCCTTTGCTGACTGAGTTACCACGGCTCTAGTCAGTTGTGAATGACGTTGTCTAGTACACTAAGGAAATAGTATCCATTCTAACAACTATACTTTTTTAGCCAGAATATAGTATGTTGTGTTTCTATTGCATTAAATCTCTTTGAAATGTAGAACTTTAGTTGCATTTCACTTTCTAAAAGTTCTATTTTGTTTCTTATTATAAATATGTAAGGCAATGTGCTGTTTCAATACCAGAAATAATAATTTTTTTAAAGAACCGTTGTATAGCTTTCATCTTAAGAGAGAAAAATATTATACAAAAGTAAATTAGAGAAAATATAAATGCATATGCGACACTCTTCAAGAAAATTTTTGATTTTACATACATTATAATCACAAATCGCTGCCATACAAGGTGATTTTGAGGGCAGAGAAAAGAGTGTTAGAAAATCCAGGAAAACATTCCACTCACCGATCTTTCTGTTAATGGGAATACATCTATGAAAAGTTAAAATAGGTTATTATAATTTAGGTAATTTATGTTAAA
>CM063498.1:161973131-161990631 GCA_032207245.1 Pardosa pseudoannulata | reverse complement strand
TATTGATGAGTAACTTTCCGTATGAAAACCTTATTATTACTATGAATTTATTTCTCTACTTAAAATATTTCCTTGCTATCTACTGAATTAGGGGACATAACATATATATTTTTTAATTTAAGAATTGCAGTGTGATAACTTATATATTTAGTAATAAATTTTTAAAGTTTATTAAGAAAAGTGAAGTCTGTTGAAAAATTTCATTTAATTAAAACTTAAATGTTTGAAACTCTGAAAAAATTTAATCCTTATAACTTTTTACGATATTCAAATCTGCTCTTCAAAATTTTGTAAGATCTATTAAATTCTTCTACATAATGTTGAGCATGGATTTTCAGATATTTCAAACATATTTTATGAAAATATTACTGACAGTTGCAGTGTAAAAACAATGATATTTGATTATCTTATATATTTGCATTTTAACAAAGAAATAAGTTGTTTAAAAGTTGAAGTAAACTTGAATAAAATATATACAATACGTGTATCTTAAGTGCAAATAAAACCTTAACATTTTTAATGCATAAATTCAAGGTTTTTTTTAAATAACAATTTATTTTTTATTTGTCAAGAAAAAGTCTATAAATGAATTCGTAATGTAAATTAATTAACTGTTGAAATATTGAAGGTACAGACTTTGAATTTTTCAAATTTCTTTACTTTAACACATTGTGTGCGGGCACATTTCTCAGTGGAATTTTACAGGGAGCCGAATTTTAGCGTGTAAATTTAGTTAATCAGTTAAATCTCAATAGATCGAAAATTATTTAATTTTTTAACCAACGTTTCGTAATTTATATTGAAATGTATAAACAAATATATAGACAAATAAACAAATGTATATATACATAAATAAATATATATATATATATATATATATATATATATAATATATATATATATATATATATATATATATATATATAATATATAAATATACATATATATATATATAAATAGAAATATATATATATATATATATATATATATATATATATATATATATAATATCATTTTCGCAAGGATAAATAAAAAGTTAATTTTAAATCTAAATTGATTTTTTTAATCAACCTACCCGTTCTGTGGTTTCGCATCGACTGATGTAAAAACTAGTTTTTATTTGTCTAAATTTTTCCAGAATCTATGTAGTAGACGAGAACATTCGGTTTTCCTGTATATACCGTTATTTTTCTACCCACAAACAAACCATGTTGTTACACTAACCCGTACTAGTACGTCACCCGCGCTCAAATATCAATCATCAGAAAACGTACTAGTACGTGACCCACGCTCAAGTATCAATCGTCAGAAAACGTACTAGTTCGTCTCCAGCATACAATGTGTTAAAATTCATTTATAAATTGGAATTTATAAATGCATTAATAAAATTCCCATAAATTTTTAATAATTTAGAATTTATAAACATCTATAAATGAAGTCGTAATATAAATTAATTAACTGTTAAAATATTGAAAATAGAATTTTTTAAATTTCTTTACTTTAAAATGCATTTATAAATTGTTTAGGACGATAAATTGAACTAATAAAAAAATTCACGATTTTGGTCATGTTTGGTCACTACCAGTAACTTCACACACGTTTATTCCAAATGATTTATCCAGGTGTAGTTTAAAATAACGTAACGTATACATCTATCGAGGAACTCAAGTTCATTACTCAATCCAATTTTAATACAGAAAAAATATCACTTTTATCCCACTAATTAATTATATGTACTTTATAAATTTTCTTGCGTTTCATAACATTGAGTTACACCCAAACACGCCCGAACCCCAGGTGTGTGATAAACGAGTGACATTTTGATAACTATAAAAAAGAAGTTTTGAAGAGAGATTGTTACTAAAACATTTTCTATTCATTCCAAGGTCCCCAGACTTATTTTTTATAAATTTTATAAAAAATATAGTATTTATGTTAACTTTAGTTTTTTGTTTGAGAAATAAAGTAGAAAAAATTGTGCGATAAAACTTCCATAGTTTTAAGCAGTTTTAGCATGAAAGAAATTATGAAAACATACTGTTATTAACTTTAGCTAATCATTCAACGATACCCAAATTGTTCTCTACATTATATCCAAAATATACAGTGTATCTGTAACTTGAATTTCCAGTTGGTGAAAAACGTAGAAAAAATTGTAAAAGTCTATAAATATTATCGGTTTTAGATAAAACAATTCAAAACTTAAAATTACTTGTTTTCCTTAAAGTCCGTTCTATTGTGGAGAAAGTTTATGTCCTTAAAAGAATTATAGATTTTCTGTAAAATCTATCGCTTTACAGAGTGGACAATGTGCTTCATTTTATTTATTTTTTAAGTTACATAAATCGAAATAAAACTAAAATAATTTCAGTATAAAACAAAAATAGACTTTTAGGCACAAACTATCTATTTCTTTTAATTATTTTCAAAAGTTAGAATATTTTTTCACTTAACGCAAAATCAATATATAAACAGAATAAAGAAAAGTTTTTGTAAAACTTGAAACTATCTCCTCAAACCGAAATATAACAGCATTTCGAAAATTTAAATAATTTTCCAAAGACGAGTTAAGTTTCTTTACAAAAATCTTTTCCTATTTCATCTCGTTTCCAGGTCATTTCCAATACTGCTTCAGCACTTTCACATCAAAGAGTTTTGCTTTTCGTATCAAAAATTCTTCTTTGGCGCGTTTAATCGTTGGTTGATCAAGTAGAACGTGTGGTTGCGCTAAAACTCAACTTTCTCTTTTATCTGGAAAGTTGAAATTTGAAACTAATTTGAAAAGATACAATGTTTCTTTTTATCCTCTGATTATCTCGAGAATGTAGTATTGATTTTCTCTACAATTCCTTATAGTATTTGGAAATGTAATAAAATTTAGCCCTAAATTTACTAATAATATTTATTAAATACATTAAATAAGTACAGTAGAACTGCATTATTTGGACTACACCAGATCAGAGTAATAGGAAAATTTCGGAAATATGAGGGTTTTTTTAAACCGAAATTTGATTATTGTATATTTCTTTAATAACTACAAAACAGTGTTTTCACTTTTTGTTTTTTAAAGAAACTATGAGTGCGGGAGGATATAATTCAAGGTAATTCAATCTTCTGTCTTTACCCTTTTTCTTATAATATTGGGCTAGTAGTACTAACACAAAACTTTCAATTCAAGATATAATTTATTTATTTATGTCCAAAATTGTAATTACTCCACGCTATACGTTTAATATAAATGCGTATGAGACATTCTTCTGTCTATACCGAAGGAGTTTTATTTCATATCCAATGGCAAAATAATTCTTTTTAGAATATATACTAAACAATATAAAGGAAAAGTAACGTAATAACAACAAACTAGCACAACGCCTAAAAGTCCACTGACAGTGGTAGACACTACCAGACTGGGAATAGTAACTCATTGGCTACGAATGTGTGATCACCACAAAATGTTCTTAGTAAATATGCCGATTACCTACTTAAAGGACGAATTAAAAATTTACAAGTGTCGTCGACAAATACTACATGCTTATTAATTAAAAATGCATTACTTCTGTTTCAATACTTCATCGAACAGTAAGCTTAATTTCTACCTATATTAGCAAATGCACTATTTCAATGATTTTTATAAATATATCTTTAAGTCTCGATTAGCTTAATTTTATCATATTAGGTAAGATATGATGTGTTTAAAACTGAAGACATTGGCAAAAGTAATAATATGAACATTTATCAATACATGCGTTAATTACATGGTGATTTTAGTATAATTGAATGAGTAAATAAACTGACACAATGTGTTTCTGGAACATTGCTTATATAATTCATACGGTTTCAGATAGAAAATAATTTCATTCTGGGTAATTTATGCTGAAGTACCAATATATATCTTATCTGTTTTATACATTTTAAATTAAATAAACTTCATGGGCATATCTTATTTTAAGTATAATCATAAATAATATTTATAATTAAGGAATTAAAGGTAATTGCTTGAAAGCTCCGGCTAGTAATAAGTTACATGAGCTTGCCAGTGTGTCAAACATAGCTTTCATTGTTTCTGGGAGATTTCACTTGAGGATGTCTCTTAAAACGTTTAGTTTACTGAAGTTAGGATAATTCAAGTTCTACTGTACTACCTAATCGTTATAATGATATAAATAATATTTATTTGTATCCACAAGTATCTTGCTATGTTTATTGTGAAATGAGATCCATAAATTTTATTTTACTTTGAAATAATGATGCATAGGGGAAACGCCTATATAAGAAAATCTCTTATACGAAATATTTCGTTACACGAAGCATTTTTCGAAACGAAACTTCTGTAAGGCCTATGCAATAAATTAGTCATGTATATGAATATTCATTTATACAAAAGGGTCACTTATACGAAGAAATGTTCATTCTCTTATATAAATTTTCAAACATAAATTTTATTCAGTTATAAGAAGGGAGTAATTTTTTTTCACCAACAGTTTCTCATCATAATTGATCAATTATGTTTTCAAAACAATAATTATAGATATTTAGTACCTGAAAATGGATTTTTTTCATAATTGTTTTCTTTAAATATACTTCTTGAATATCTAGGATAATAACTAAGTTTTATAATCTAGTCACTAACTCTTGCCTAAACGATTGCTGTATTGGAGGGTCTAAAATGTTCCATGTGTTCTAAAGAAGTGAAACACACGCACTCATACACACACGTATGTATGTATGTATATATATATATATATATATATATATATTATATATATATATATATATATATATATATATACATATATGTATATATATATTATATATACATATGTATATATATATACATATGTATATATATATATATATACATATGTATATATATATATATATATATATATGTATACATATATATATATATATATATACATATGTATATATATATATATATATATATATATATATATATATATATATATATATATATGTATATATATATATATATATATATATATATATATATATATATATATATATACACATATATATGTATTTAAAAATTTCTCCTTAGAGATAGTGCCACGCGAGGTAGGTAGGAAAAGTTTTCCTCACTCCCGAGTTTCGGTTTTGTTTTCTCCCCTCGTGATTACCAGACATGCAAAACTGGGTTAGCAGACGTTTGGACCGACTAATGCTCTGTCCAAAGATCCGTTCGGTGGAAGTGAAGTGAAAAGGGCGACTCGTGGGTGGACAGCTACAGACAGGTCACCGAACTTTAAAGGACAAATACTGAAACAGAGTTACGAGGGCTATGAATGGAGCGGCCGAAATTGTCTTTTTTTCTTTAAAGTTGGCGATATCCACCGCTCCTTAGAGGCAGGATCGAAAGATTATTATTACAAGCGCTCAAAACGTAACGGGACAAAATAAACATGATGAAGTATGCTGAGGAGACATTTATTGACTTATATTTTCTGTCGTTAATTTCAATTGTTTTAGAGGTAAATCTATATATATAAAAATGAATTTGTGTGTGTCTGTCTGTCTGTCTGTACTCAATAGACTCAAAAACTATGCATCCAATCGCCGTGAAAATTTGGGAAATGTTTAGGTATATCCCTGAGAAGGTTTTTGTAAATTTTCAACGTTCGAAATTCATTCCTTCCCCCTTTTTCGAGCATTTCATGTCATTATTCCAAGCATTATTTTCCCCGGTTAAACGCAAACGATTAAGTTTTTAATTTATCGCATCATATCTAAGGGAAAGAAGCAATCTTTCTAGCAATGTGACGTCATCCCAAGTAATTGTTTTAAACGCAGTTTTCCACGGTTAAAAGCAGGAGATTAAAATGTTCAATTCATCACATAATAAATAGGCGAAAATGATATTTTTCTATCATTATGACGTCATTCATTTAAATATTTCATTTATTCATTTCTTATTTTATATTATTTAAAATCGTCTGCTTAGTATCTATTCGATTTGAACTGAAATTTGAGATATAAAGTGATTCACTTTCATTTCTATGTGACTCAAATTATAGAATTTTTATATGAGAACTAATTTTAAATTTAATTCTTGGTTCATTTTTATGTTACAATGAAATGCATATCAACAATATTCTAAGTACAAAAAGTACAAATTTCAGTCACTCTCATGGCCAAATAAAACCTATCATTTTATATAGTTATCGTCATATTCATGTGGTTGTCGATGTGAATGTGTGTTTCTGTTTCATACAAAACTATGTGGTTTGTCATAAATTTCCTTAATTTTGGAAAACATTTATTACTACCAACAAAATTAGCACTGTTGCTGTCAAAACCTGTGCTTCCTATTCTATCACGTAATATGGCAAGATCTGTTAACTTTGCTAATCAACGTACAGTAGTAATACAGTAATGCAATTTAGGGTTAAGCTTATATTTTATAATAAAAAAAGTTTGAACAAATTTAATATAAGACAAATTCGATTATAAAAACTGAATAATGTTATAATACGCTTATAATAGAAATATATAAACATGCCAATGACTCGAACTGAACTGTGACAAATTTAGAGAGTTATTCACGAAAAATAAATCTTTGTTTAAAAGTAATATATTAAGTTCACCGTAGCGAAGCACGGGCAAACTTGCTAGTATATGATAAAAATCATTTATCTTTGATGCAAGTGGAATATCAAAAGTAAATTAAAAAACCAAATTTTATGTTATTCGTAATTAAATTGTAGTTATATTGGGGAAATAAACTGTATTAATGATATATGTGTATATACATGTATGTGCGTGTGTGTATGTATGATGCCTGAAAAAAAATAACGACAGCTAAAAAAAGCTTAAACTCAATTTTCTCAAATCGTTAGATTAATTTATTTATAGCGAGTGTATGCATGAATTACGCATTTGTACGCGGAATACGTGCATATTACTGTATCAAAAAATTTTTAGGAGTATCAAGAATCACGAGGAATCACTCTCTCCTTTTCTTCCGTCTGTGTCTGTGTGATAATGAATCTTTACGCTGTTCAGTTTCGTACATACAAATGGCAATTAATAGCGTTTTCAGAAAGCTATGTTTCATCTTTGTTCTTGTATACCATTATACTTATTCTGGATTATATATTTGGGAAAGCGGCTGAAATTTCCGAAATAAACGTACACGTACACACACACACACGCATGCATATATATATATATATATATATATATATATATATATATATATATATATATATATATATATATATATATATATATATATATATATATATATATATATATATATATATATATATATATGTATACCACGAAGATGCTTTCTGTAAATGATTTCGTACAGGGGATATAGAGATAAGTTTTTCATGGGAAGGCTGTCTCCCTTCAACTGTTATCTTAAAATTAATACAGCAATCTTTACATATATAATACATATACATAGCAACTCTAAAAGCATTATATACTTCTTCAAACACCACTGATTTCGAAATGTTTTGACTAAAGGAAAAAACGGATGAACCGGTACAGGGATTGGAGGGGGAGTATATTGAAAAGAATATTATTAAAGCTGAGAATAATAAAGGTTAAAAAGTAAAGGTTCTTTATGCATTAATCTGCTTTTTCAGGCACAACACTATATATATATATATATATATATATATATATATATATATATATATATATATATATATATATATATATATATATATATATATATATATATATATATATATATATATATATATTATATATATATATATATATATATACATATATATATATATATTTATATACGTATATATATATATATATATATATATATATATATATATATATATATATATATATATATATATATATATACGTATATATATGTATATATATGTTTATATACACATTTATATACGTATATATATACATATATATATATATATATATATATATATATATATATATATATATATATATATATATATATATATATAGAGAGAGAGAGAGAGGGAGAGAGAGAGAGAGAGAGAGAGGTAGATAGATATTAATAAATTTATATTTAGTACATCAATTAATTGAAGTATATTTTTTAAAGGCTAAACAAAATTTTATGTATTTTCAAAAACTTCTTCGCTTTTAAACTTCTACGCAAAAACTATACGGCTGTATTTACTTAATTTACGAATGAGCCAGTTTAGGTTTACATTAGAAGTGATATCTCAAACACCAGACGAGAGTTTGTCTTACAAAAGACTCACAAATAGTCTTGAAAAGCAATGGCAATTTATTGGTTCTTTGATCTTACTAGATGACTCGATGTAGTTTCTTAATTTTATCTTAAATTGACAAAATCTTGAAATCGTATCACAAACAAATACAAGTTTCCTACATTACAAACAAGAATCTTCTAACATAAAATGACATCAAAACAACAAGACACTAGATCTGCTTACCCACAAGGTCAGAAAAAAAATTCGGCCCAAACATTGATTGACCTTGCCCACTTACTCCTTTTGAACGCCGCAAACTGGCTGTTTATAATCTTTTGGATTCACCCTTCTCAAAGTTTTTCTTCTCCATAGATAGACATTCTTTTAAGAAGTGTCATACTTCTTCATTATCATACATACTTTTAAGGTATATCATACTTTCTTCCTTATAAGACATACTTTACAGATGCGTCACATATTCTAAGGACATTGTTGTGCATGATGAAACTGTGAGGTTTTAAATCTCCTATATAAAATGACAGAATTTTACGTGCTTCAACGTTCCTCACGGGAAAACTACTCAATGTATTCAAGTAACAATTTAAGTATTTTCCTAATAGTTCTCTGAGCAACTGGAGGATTTATCATACATCAACATGTATGTGTTGAAAAAACAGCAAATTCAATTTAGGATTTCTTTTCCTGCATTCTCGTACGATAGTGAAAACTTTTAAACCGTTTAAAAGCTGCATTACTAGTCATCCTGAACTAAAATAAATCGGTAGAAAATTTATCGGTGTAATACAAGAAATCTGTACATTCTTCACTACTAAAAAGAATTATAAGTTAACACGTATATATACACTGACATGTAATAAGGCCTTTAGCCTTTTTTTTCCCGAAATTCTAGTTAGTCTTTTCAGAATTATTATTTCTGAGATGTTTTACATGTTGTTAACACAGTTTATCGGCGTGTCTAGAATTAGATGTCTTATAATCTTAATGTACAGTTCATCTTTAAAAGAAGAAAAATTTCTTTCAGACGTTTTTAAACTGTTCTGAAAATTTGTAAAACGTGTCACTAAATTTTTAAAACATTCTAAATTTAATAATTTTTGATTCTCGAATTGAAAATTTAGTTTTGAATTTATTTGTCAAAATTAAATACGATAATATAATTTAATTCTTTATCAATTTATCTCAAAAGGAAAGAACCCGTAAAATGTTTTTAAAAGAATACTTGTATCGATGTTCATGTATACTCAAACCAAAGGCTGGTCGCGCAGTGGTTTAAACTTTAAAATAATATACGAAAATATAAGATATTTAAGACCTATATCAACTCTCATATAATCATGAAATCATTCATCTTAAATGGTTATGTGGAAAAATACAAAATAGTTAATGAAGCAGAATTTTGAAAAACAAACGTATATGTTATAGTAAGATCCCTAACTTAACTTCATTTGCAATATCTGTATTAACCCACAACTTCAATCAAAGTGATCTTAAAACTACATTCCAAAAAAGAAATAAATGATACAGAAGTCTTTTGATATAAGTTAAAAACTTATGAAAATTTGAAGAAAAGTGGTGGTAGAATGAAATTATAAATAATTAACCATTAAAATTAACTATAATTTTAAGCGATCACAATTATATTTATTTACTCTATAGATAATTTATGTACTAATAATAAATGAATGAATATATATGTATATATTATGTATATATATGTATACATTATATATATGTATATATATATATATATATATATATATATTATGTATATATATATATTATATATAGTATATACATACGTGTATATATACACACATAGACGTCGTTTGGCTAAAAAGAAACCAGATTAATGCTATAAACAGCCCTAATTTTTTTATTCATATAAGTGAAATAATACAAATTTTCAACATTCACTTAGACTCTTTTAAGACATAAAAGACTCCTCAATGCACGAGTTCTCAAACTTTTTTTGCCTCGGCATTCCAGGCATATTCTTGGACACACATTTAAAAATGGCGAGGCACCCAAATTGAAAATCATGGAAATATAGTAAATTTAGCCCCTTGTGATAAATACATTTCGTAGCACTTATCGACAATGGTACACTTATTAGTAAAGACAACTTAAATTTTAAGTCTCGTTTTGAAATAGCATCATCAAGTTTGAAAAATGTGGCCTTAGAAAGAGTGATATATTGTTCATACAAAGCCCATAATCGTAATTCTGCGTTATCAAGGAAGAAACTTTTTAAAAGTTAATTTTAGTCAATATATAAACTATATCTTTTTTTCTTCTCTACTTGTGTCTCTTAAAGTTGATTTTTGGGGGGAGGGGAGGGGGTATTTAAGCAAAATACAAAGTATAATTAAAACAGTTACTTTTCCTATTGAATTAAAACTTTTTTCTATTATTTCAGTGTTATATGAGACAAAATCGCTGGATTAGACGTCTCTAGATGAAAATGAATAACATACATAACATATTTCACCTTTGCTTTTTTTTTCTCAAAGTTGAATTTGGGGGGAAAATACTATATCTAGTAAAAACTGAAGGGATTTTAGGGACTGAAGTGTTTGCTAATGAATTAAAACGTTTGCTATTAATTCGGAGTTATCTTAGGTGAAAATACTTATTTTGACGTCCGAAAAAGAGATATCTGTCACGAAACATATTTATACTTCTTCACTTGTGTATCTTTAATTCGATTTCTGGAGAAAAATTCAAGCAAATACCGTATCGAGTGAAAAATGAAGCATTTACTAATGCGTTTAAACTTTTTCAACTATTTCAAACCTATCTTAAGCGAAATTATTTGATTTGATGTTTTTAGATGAAAATAGATGTCAGGCAAGCAAAAGTGAATAAACTATTGTCTTCCTCACGCCAGTGCACGTTCCTAATGTAAGTTTACCCTTCATTTAGTAACAACAGACTTGATAATAAAGGAATCAACCTGATAGTAATGTCTGTATCTACTATAAACCGCTATTGTTATACAAGTTACGCCTAGTTCTCAACACATTTATGTTAGCTTCCCTAAAATGCTAATGTTAAAATGATTGAGAAACACGACAGCTGTAAGTTTCATGACCTGCTTAAAAGCTAATGAAACTCAATTCCTCTTTCCACCGTGGGATTATAGCATCGTGAATTTAATTTAACAATGCTCTACCATATCTGGTCTTTTAATTACAACTCTCTAAAATGCGTTAAATAGTGTTTTATTTTTACTCATAGCTTTTGTCATGATTAACTTTTTGAAAGAGGTTTTATTACTCGGCTAAAATGCTTCGTGCATTGTTGTTTAACTTACATTGTGGAGTGGATATCCTTGACCTACGCTGAAATCTCGACCAAATATCCAATTTCAGTCATTTTAGTAGATTCTTATCTGAAGTAACAGTTTTAACTACAGGTTGTTGCTCATATGAAGCATTCATCCGGTTTTGCAGTTAAATCTAAATATCGGTAAAATATATTTGCGTAGACAGAAAATATTCTTGGGGAGGTCAAAGATGATGGAGAATGGAAAAAAATTACGTTTTTAGATAAACATTTTTATTAATATTATAGTCTAAATTATTAAATGCTTTTATCAATTTTCGCAACAGAAATTCACTAGTTAAATCCATCCTAAAATGTACTTGAATCCAATATTAAACGCTCACTATAAATAACATAACAATTGACTATTTTAGAAAAGGAATAACTCTGAAATGAAATATTTAGAAGTAATCACCACTTTTAAAACATTTTCTAAAATAAAAAGGGCGTTTTTATTGTAGTTAAAATTGGAAAATAAAATTATTTTTTTAATGAAAAGTACAAATAAAATGGAAATTATGTCAAGAGGAGATATAAGAGAGTTTTTTATCATTGTATATCTTGAAATAATTATTTAAGCAGATTTCTGTTAACTTGTCAGTTAAAATTTTAGCTAGACTTTTACTAGTAGTCAAGTAAATGTCCATAAACTGCAAGAAAAAGAGCCTTTGTTATGTATGTATATATATATATATATATGTGTGTGTGTGTGTGTGTGTGTGTGTGTGTGTGTGTGTGTTTGTGCGTGTAATATGGCGAAATTGTTTATTTGCCATTACACTAAAGTTTTAGCCCCTATTGAATGGCCCGGGTTTACTGAACAATGAGGGAACCTAAGTAAATTTCAGTCGTGGCTCCATTAAACAGAATCGAAAGCCAACGTAGAACTTTGAAGTTTATTGAAACTAATAGTAAACGTCTTTACAGAAAAAGAGCTTTTCATCCACTGATCACGAAAACACACTTCTATTACAAATTTCTCCCAACAGGGAGTGATCACTCGGATTTTTCTTTTCCATCAGACCAACAATTTGTTCAGTGTTATGCAGCAATTTTGACATTTCACAATTGAACTATTTTCTTAAAACAGCTAGAAAATGTGGCCAGTGAACAGAAAATTAGCATTAACCCCTTCCGGTAAAATGACGAGTCTAGCTCGTCATTAGTTTTTCATTCCATACCGCACAATGACGAGCTACACTCGTCATGCGATTAAAGTTGCTGTTAAATATAATAATTAATTTAGTTTAAAATTTCTAGTGTACTGAATTTGGCAACACTTATATCACATGTGAAAATCACAAGTCGCTATTGCATATTGTTTACTTAGAATTTCTTGGTACAAGTCATTGCCAAATTAATGAGTCAGAATAAAAGAAAACCTACTAAGAAATGCCGTGTGTGTTACAAGAATCAAATTAAAAGTGAGACTACTTAGCGGTGTAAACAATTAAGAATTCCTTTGCACTTTGTTTTGAAAAGTACCACTAGCTTGAAGACTATTATCTGTATACCTTATTAACGTTTTGCTTTGATATTTTCTTAATTTTACTGTTTCTGATATTATTTAACACCATGTAAAAAGTGGATTTTAATTAAGAATATGTAAGAATTGTAAAATAAAACAAGTTTATTAAATAAAAATTAAATGGTTATTTCATGCACAGTTTTTCATTATTATATCATACCGGAAGGGGTTAATTTAGTTCTTAGCATTAAGTTAGTTTTGGGAGACCAGTAAAAAGAATTTAAGTCGGCAAACTAATTTATGGTCACATAATAAAAAGTATATTTAGCTGAAGTTTCATATATAAAGTAATCTCTAGTTTGTAAATGTCAAAAGATATCTTGTAAATGGTCTTTTCTCCCATTTAGTGTTTATATTTTACATTTTTAATGAATTGTAAAGTAGAAATTAATTATAAAGTATCAAAACTCAATAAAATTTTAAAAATCTTGATGAAATTCTCTTAATTTTTTACATTTATTTGTTTATTTATTTATTTATTTTTGGGTCACTATAACTTTATAAAAACTAATGTTGTCATTTGCCGTTTAAAGCAATATATTTTGCAAATAAAGCATAAATTATTTAAATTAAATGAAGTTTTCTTACCCTAAAGATTATATATATATATATATATTATATATATATATATATATATATATATATATATATATATATATATATATATATATATTATATATATATATATATATTATATATATATATGTGTGTGTGTGTGTGTGTGTGTTAGAAACTAATTTTTTATATTAATTTGAAGCTAAATATTTAAATATATCTAAAATCTTACAGTTTAAGAGGTTGAATTTTAATATGCATTTTAGCATTTAATAATATTTATAAAAGAATATATGGTCGTATTATAGAATTGAGGTTTTCAAAATAAAAAAGATACATAGCTTCAATTTGATTTAATATTTAGTTTCTAATTTATAATTTTAATTTATAAATTTCATTTTCTTAGAATTTCGTGTACATATTTTATGTTTTTGTATTCTTTTTAGAATGACAAAACTAATATTTCTTTAAAATCTAATTAAAGAACTCACAAAACTTTTATTTTTAGGATCACAAAACTATTTTTAGTATTAATCGAAATATAATTTTTTTAGAAAAATTCTTCAGTTCAAAAGTTACTATGTTACATTAAGGTGACAGTAAACGCTGGCTGTAATTTGGCTGAAAATCTGATATTTCCATCTTATTGAACTAGGAAAAACAGCTACGATCGAGAAATGAAAAGGGTTGTTTAATATACATCACTTTATAATGAATATATGAATATAATTATTATTATTATTACAAACAATTCAATTACAATGGAATCTTAATTTGTTTTTCCCGTATGGATGGTTTGATTCATTTGTCTTGGATCTATTCCCACTGATGCTAATTTCATACCCATTCATCGTTTCTGGATTCTTAGTTTACCTGCATCTATCGTCAAAAAAGTTCGGAGCCTTCCCAGAAGTATGTTTTGGGGGAAATTTAAAGGAACTAGGGATAAAAGTGGATAGCGTCGATAGAAAATTTTTCATGGTCATGTGCAGTGGCGTAAGAAGGCGGATGCGATGTGTAAAGCCCGTACCGGGTACTAACTCTGAGAAGGTGACGTGATCCCTAATTTAGCCATTTTGTAATTGAAAACGGTGTAGCTAACGATATCTATTTTGATGATGAAGTAATGTTAATATTTATAGAGCAATAAGTTAGAAATAAGAGATTATAAGTATCCTATTGAAGTATAGTTTGTTGTATAATACACTAGAGAACGAAAAATGTACGGAAGTGAGTTTCATTACATTATATTATATTAACAATTATAAAGTCATTCACTAGATACTATTACTATAAAAAGAGATTTTTTACATTGTGCATCAAACTAGCTTATTGTGTTGTACTTTCTTCATTTATAAAAAATGCTTGTAAAATATTTAATATTTTACCCCCCTTTATTAACTAATTGAATAAAAAAATTACCATCTGAGTATAATTTATTTTATAGTTTGGTGGTCATGAAAACGACAAATTAAAACTCAGCACCGGGTACCACTATACCTCGGTACGCCACAGGTTATGTACACAATAAAAACATTTCTGGCTTTTCTTGGATTTTTCTAAAATACCAGTGATTTATATTTCTTTAAATTTTCTTAATTTTTTAAAGGCAGTGTGTCAATGTGGCATGAACTAAATGCCAAAATTTGAACTGCGCCCCACAAGGTTCCTGGCTACCTAAGCCGAGGATTTTCGAGCCTAATTTTCCCATCAACCAGCCAGACCCAGATGAGGGACTAGGCCTATCAATGCAGCGAAACAAAATTTAATTCTAAAGTCACAGGATAATAACAACAGGAGGACAGAGCACGAAATTTGCACAAAAAACTGTGCATTAATAACAGTAACAATATAATTTGTGCATACAATTTGAAAACTGATATTCAAATAATAAAAATTGATTGTATTGCGCAATAACAAAAATATTAATCTCAAATAAACAATTAACTACAATTCTACTAAAAATATTCCCAATTCAAAGAAAATGTCAACAAATATTAATTATTATAATTTTATTAAAAATAACGATGGGGAATAATGGACTAATGAGTATTAAGTAAGTCATATATACCATGTAATTTATGTAAACAATAATTACTTTTGTTAACTCTTCTTAAATATTCGTATAATGTTTCACTATTTCTATGACAAAACTCTTAGCAGTAAAATTTCTGCATATCAAGGTGTGGATCATGTAGTACACACAAAGTTTTAAAATTTTAAGTTAGAACGGATTACTATTACATTTAATGTTTTACTTTATTATTTTCGTATATTTGCAGAAACTATGTGTTCTCTATTACCTCAAAGACGTTTCTAAACCTTTTCACTCAATTCTGTAAAAAACTCCCCATTATTCTCTCCTGTAAAATTTGAAAATTTGTGACATAGTGCTCTTAACTTCCAATGAACAGATATATAAATTTGAAGCAGGTTGATTAACCCCTTCCGGTAAAATGACGAGTCTAGCTCGTCATTAGTTTTTCATTCCATACCGCACAATGACGAGCTACACTCGTCATGCGATTAAAGTTACTGTTAAATATGATAATTAATTTAGTTTAAAGTTTCTAGTGTACTGAATTTGGCAACACTTTTATCACTTGTGAAAATCACAAGTCACTATTGCATATTGTTTACTTAGAATTTCTTGGTACAAGTCATTGCCAAATTAATGAGTCAGAATAAAAGAAAACCTACTAAGAAATGCCGTGTGTGTTACAAGAATCAAATTAAAAGTGAGACTACTTGGCGGTGTAAACAATTAAAAATTCCTTTGCACTTTGTTTTGAAAAGTACCACTAGCTTGAAGACTATTATCTGTATACCTTATTAATGTTTTGCTTTGATATTTTCTTAATTTTACTGTTTCTGATATTATTTAACACTATGTAAAAAGTGGATTTTAATTAAGAATATGTAAGAATTGTAAAATGAAACAAGTTTTTTAAATAAAAATTAAATGGTTATTTCATGCACAGTTTTTCATTATTAAATCATACCGGAAGGGGTTAAAAACGATATAAATTAGTTTAGATAGTCTACTATAACATTAAGTAGTCTTGAACTCATTTTCAGTCTTAATATTTCTAATCCTTTCTATGATCTTTTGAAAACTTTCTTTGCCCTCTCCAAAGAAAATATTTTGACATCAATTTTTGGTCAATTGAATTCCTAATTAAGATTCGATACGCAGAACTGGTGTTAAGAACCTTTCACCTCCTCCGTTCGTTGACATAATTAAAGCGTCAGTTGGCAAACGAACTACCTTACGTAACTACGGTGAAAAAAAAAGAAATGCTTACGTAATACTTGGACGTCGTTAATATGCATTCTGGGAGATCTCGAAGTTTGTGTTCCTCTTTATCGCGCCGATTAGAGAGGGAAAAAAAAGATTCCGAGTAGATAAAATTCTATCGGTTTTTTAAAAAATATTGTGTTGCCATGCCACTATGAATTCTGAGAGGTCTTTTTTTATGCAGCTTTGACATGCCTACCTAGTTTTATTCGTTTCTTTAAATACGGCGAAAGATATATTTATGTCTGCATATAATTGCATTTTTTCTTATCCTTGCATACAATTTACTTTTCTATAAAGCTAAGTTGAATGGCTATATTAATGATTCAGCATTTCCTGTATATTCAACTTATTGATGCATTTACTCCTAACATTAAAGCTGTTGCTTATTTTCCTTATATATATAATATATATATATATATATATATATATATATATATAATATATATATATATATATATATATATATATATATATATATATATATATATATATATATATATATAATATATATATATATATATATATATATATATATATATAAAGTGAACGATAATAGAAAATTTTGTTAAAGAATTTAAAAGA
>CM063498.1:161963131-161968131 GCA_032207245.1 Pardosa pseudoannulata | reverse complement strand
ATCCATGACAGTAGATTTGGTTTCGTTTGGAGCGCTACAGTCTACTGTTTTGCACACGAGGGCTAATGAGACCGGGACCTACTGCTTAAAGCCGATTCCGAACGGCTACGAACATCCATGCCATAGTGGGATTCGAACCCATGATCGTTGATCAGCACCCTAACCAAACGGCCAGCGTTCGGCCCATGACAGTACGAGATGTAACAATAAGTTACATTCGGTGCTTCAACGTTTTTTACCGCTTCCCGTAAGCCATCACTAAAGGCAAACTGAACAGGAGCGGTTAGGTAGACACTTAGGACTTCTCCCAACCAACAGAAGGGTCCATTGATTTGGCGGAATCTAATCCTCCGTTCTCGAGCTGAACCCTGTTTTTTCGCGAGAGCAGTTTCATTTTTTTCAGTATGGGTGTACTTTTCCAAAATTACAGCCTTTTTACATATCTTATTTTTTTACGAATATTTTATACTTAGTGATTATATATATTTCATTATATTATAAAATGTTTATTTAATATAATAATTAAACATATGAATATTTGGGGGATATCTAAATGTTTATCTTTAACATTAATTATTGTTCGATAACATATTTTCGAAATTAAAGACGCACACATAAAAAATTATAAGTAATTAATTAGTGATTATATATTTTATGTTACGTTCCAGGAAAAATATTATGGGTAAATTGATACTGAAAATATTCATTTACCAAATTATTGGTACATGATGAAGTAATCAGCAAGTTCACCAAACTTTGTTCAGGTTATTCATTGGATTTGTCTCTTGAATCCGAATCCCTCTTCCCTGCATTGGTATCCAATGGAACAGTTGTCAGACGTACATCTCGTGAAATCTGCACGTACTTCGCGTGTAGAAGAAATTATAATCGTATGCAGGCTAGAATCTAAAAAGTGTGGGTCCCGATTGGAAATTTTACTCAAAGGCCCTTCAAAATTTAAATTATTGAAAAATTAATAACTGCTAATTTTTAAGAAAAGATCTTTCGTGAGTATGTTTATATTGTAATTTATTTTTTAAATGTTTATTTAAAGCAAAACCCAATTATAACAATGAATAGTCATCATCATTAAGATAGACAAATTTTTACTTTAAAAAATTAGTATTAAATATTAATAAAAAAATAAAAATGAACATAATATTTTTCGCATATAAAAAACATAGATATGTTTTACGTATTTTGTTTTCAAAAATCTCCAAGAATATTATTAAAATCGAACTTCTGTGCTCCTGTAACCAAATTATAGGAAAGCTAAAAAATATGCAGTAAAAATGTAGTAATGGTGGAATGTAAGGATGGTAGATATAGGTATTACTTGCATAAATATACAAAAGTTATTTTTAATCTGCCGCTCTTTCCTGGCAAGTAAAAAACAAATAATCGTACGCTTAAAAGTTTGTGTACTTCTGAATGAGAAAAATATCATCACAATAGTGAAGTTTTGTGCTCCTGCAACCAAATTATAGTAAAGATAAAAAATATGCAGAAAAATATAGTAATGGTAGAATGTAATGATGGTAGATATAGGTATTACTTGCATAAATATACAAAAGTTATTTTTAATCTGTCGCTTTTTCCTGGCAAGTAAAAAACAAATAATCGTACACTTAAAAGTTTGTGTACTTCTGAATGAGAAAAATATCGTCACAATAGTGAAAATTCTGTACTCCTGCAACCAAATTATTGTAAAGCTAAAAAATATGCAGAAAAATATAGTAATGGTAGAATGTAATGATGGTAGAAATAGGTATTACTTGCATAAATATACAAGTTATTTTTAATCTGTCGCTTTTTCCTGGCAAGTAAAAAACAAATAATCGTACGCTTAAAAGTTTGTGTACTTCTGGATGAGAAAAATATCATCACAATAGTGAAATTATGTGCTCCTGCAATTAAATTATAGTAAAACTAAAAAATATGCAGAAAAATATAGTAATGGTAGAATGTAATAATGGTAGATATAGGTATTACTTGCATAAATATACAAAAGTTATTTTTAATCTGTCGCTTTTTACTGGCAAGTAAAAAAAGAAATAATCGTATGCTTAAAAGTTTGTGTACTTCTGAATGAGAAAAATATCGTCACAATAGTGAAAATTCTGTACTCCTGCAACCAAATTATTGTAAAGCTAAAAAATATGCAGAAAAATATAGTAATGGTAGAATGTAATGATGGTAGAAATAGGTATTACTTGCATAAATATACAAAAGTTATTTTTAATCTGTCGCTTTTTCCTGGCAAGTAAAAAACAAATAATCGTACGCTTAAAAGTTTGTGTACTTCTGGATGAGAAAAATATCATCACAATAGTGAAAATTGGATCACGTACATGGAAAAATATTAAAATAGATTAATTGTCGAGAGAGAAATACTTATTTCTTACATACTATTCAGATAATATTTTTTCGTCTACTGATTTACCAAAATTGAAACCAGTACTGTTGAGACTTTTAACCAAACCCGTCCTATATGACCGTGTGTCCCACCAGCCTTATCCCGGTGGTGGTGGAGTACTGTTGAGACTTTGGAAAAATTTAAAGTGAAATACCATTTTTACTTTCTCGTATACGTACTATAGGAAAATATTATAATCGCTCAAAAACTCAACTTCAAAATTTGGATAGATTTATAATTTTGATCTATGATTTGATTAGCTATAATTTTAATTTTTTAATTCATAAATTATGACCCCGAAATGTCATAACATTAAAACCAGATTACTAGAGGGTCGAAAAGAGGCAGATCCTGAGTTTTTCCCTAAAAGTGAAATCCATAAAAATAGTTTTAAATTGTCGTTTTATCTTGGCAGGTTGGAAAACAAATAGTTGAATACAGCGAAAGAAAATTGAATGTTTTCATTACGTTTTTTCGATTATTTATCTTCTGCCATCCCTTAGTTCCTTTCCTTTCACATACCCCCACAAAACACTATCACTCCTTTCCCCGATAACAATAACCGTAACAATAACAATAACGTATCGTGATGCAAAGTAGGCGAGCGTATCACGTGGTCAAGTAACCTCATTCCGGTCGCCCCGCGCTCCGGAACGAGTCGCGGCGGACGTTCACCTCCGCAAATGGTTACGAAAGTGGAGTAAGCACGTGGAAAGAAAGGGAAAAAAGCGCGCTCAACAATGGCGGCGATTGTTTTGGTGGAGGAATTAAAACAAGTAAAAAAGTAAAAAGCCGGCGGGACTTTCGACCTTTGCGTTTTTCATATCTCTCGGCTTCACTTGAATCAAACCAGACAGGGTGGAATCACTCTATGTGTGTGTAAAAACTGATTTCATCATTGTTTATAAAAATGATGAACTGTTTAATTATATTCTTTTCCGTCCATATGGCATCGGCAACAAAGATTTTCCCAAATTGTGCTTTCATCATAAAGTATGAACAAAAGTGAAAGTTGTAACATGGCACAGTTTTTGCATTAAACTTATTCAGAGAAAGGAGAGACACTTTATTAATACTTTACTGTTCCTAAAATACCTTACCGATGTTTTCAATATTTCCAGCCTTTTTTTTAAAAAAATTGTGTTAACTTTTTAATCTATAAAATTCTTTAGTTGGGATCCATAATTCCGACTTCCGGGTATAGATGTTCATATAAACGGAAACTTTTTCATAGCGAAATTTATAGGGGAGGAGAATTTGTGTATATACGTGTATGATAACTTTTCGTCTGGTATCGGCAACACACAAAAATCTTTGACCTGTACTTTCTATATAAAGTAGGACAAAAAAAAAGAGATAGCCTGTTGATAAAACGTATTTTCTTTATAAAACAGTTCTAATATAGCACAGATTTTGAAGTAAACCTCTTTAAAAAAAACGACGTTTTAGTAATAGCTATACTTTACTGTCCCAAATACCGTTTACGTACCCCCCCCCCTTCAAAAAATCTTTAAAATTGTTTAAAATTTGTTTAAATTTTTTAATCTTTAAAATTTTTTAGTTAGGATCTATACTTCGCATATAGATCCTGGAATACTCTATACTTCCGGGTTTGGATGCATACATAAAATGCCAATTTCTCACATTCGTGAAATTTATGGAGAAAGAAAACGTATGAATATAAATGTATAACTTATTTTCCTTCCTTCTGGTATTGGCAACGTACAAATAACTTTGACTTATACTTTCTACATGAAGTAAGAACAAAAGAGAAAGTAACCTCTTAATAAAGTGTAATTTATTTATGAAAGATTTGTAATATGATACAGAATTCCTAATACACCTCTTCAGAAAATGTCAGAAGCTTTAGTAATACCTATAATATACTGTTTTAAAAGCGGTTTGCACGTACAATTCCGCTGGCTGTCACGTACAATTTTCGACCTCCAAAAACGTTCCGAAAATGGATGTATTGTACATTTCTGCCAGTGCTTTCCCCCCATGGAGTTTTGAGGTAAGATGGTCAGGTCGATTGTTAAGGAACTGCACCCCTCTTTGACATTTATTGAGGGATGCACCCCTACACCTGAGGCACAAAGACTCTGATAGCTTCTTATGGCTTTGTCAGTCTCTATTTACAAGTATTTCGTTTGCGGTAGCAGATGTATCTCTAATTGCACCACTTAAATATCTTGGATGAATTTCGTAAAAAAATATTCTTTTAAAAATATTTTTATTCATATTTTTAGAATCCATTCTTTCTTATGGGATGATCTTCGAAACTTTACGAGCCTTATGTGTATTAAAAATTAACAATCAATGTCTATTTATATATCTATTTATAACCGGAAGTAAAGGGACAATAACGAGGGTGGGTTTCTTGCATTCCAATCTAGTCGACAAGGGTGAAATAAAAAATCATAGAACACTTTGGTCACTGACACAATAGACCTTAAACATATTTTTGGATTCAGTGTGTCACTCAGGGTTAAAAATATTTTACTGACGATATCTATATTTCTCTCTCAAAAAACATTAAAAAGCATTAATTATTTAATTGGATCAGTTTGAATCAGTTGTAAAC
>CM063498.1:161943131-161958131 GCA_032207245.1 Pardosa pseudoannulata | reverse complement strand
ATAAGACAAATACATAAAAACTATCAAAATTAAATTTATTATAATTATGATATTTAAGAACTTTAGTTGCGGCTTTCAAGATTTTCAGGTAGTTACTTTGAGTGGGGCTGCAAAAAGTCTGATTTTCCCTGTTGTAGAACTATATATTTTAGTTTTTTAAGGGGACATAGCAACTTTCCAGATTATTTTAAAACATTGCAACAAAATTTATTAAATTCATTATAAAATAAAAATTCCTGTTCCTTTTCGAACTGAAAAAAAAATTACATTTGTCATTTAAAGTAGCATATTTCTTAAATAACTTAAGCATGCAACTAATGTAAAAAATAAGATTTACTTACCCTCAAAATAACTTTTGAAATATGAATTTTAAAAACTAAATTTTTAAATCCAGTTGAAGATAAGTGTATTTTTTCAGTAAACCTAAAGTTTTAAAGAAATCTGATATTTTAAAATTTTAAAATAGTAAACCTTAAATTTAAAAAATATTTTTAGTACAAACTTCAATACCATTCTATTTTTTAAAAAAGTTATTCAGTTTTGTCAGTTCAAATAGCATATTTTTTAAATAACATAAAAAGCATACAACTGATAAAAAGTGAAATTTACTTACCCACAAGATAACTTTCGAACTAAGAATATTAACTACTTAATTTTTATATCAAATTGACTATATTGAATATTTTCTATTCTACAAATCAACATTTTTAAGAGTTTACTTTTTAAAGTTTTATAAATTTTAAAATTGGAGAATTTGAAAGTTAAATATTTATTCTTTATAGCGCTATAAAATAAAATATATTAGTGGTATTAAGAAACAAGAAAACTTCGAAATGACAGTTTTTGACTAAAAACATGAAAATATTTTTTTGTTAAAATCAAGTTAGGTACTCAAGTTAAGTGTACGTTTCATTATCAGAAAACATTTTAAGAATAACATGATTATTTTACAACATTGAAACCTGTTTTTATTGTACACTTTTCTTTTAAACTTTAAAAAATATTTTCCAGTTTGACTAATTTTGTATTAAATTAGTAATATAGAAATGTTCTAAGAGCATTAATTTTATACATTTTTATTTAAAATTTTGGAAGTTTTCGATTAATGTATTTGTTAAAAAACTAGGTATGCGCTCGCTTGCCAAAATTTTATGCATTTGTTTTTATAGTGCCATGAAAACGCAAAGGAATCAGCCAATCAGATGTGTTAATAGTATACCACGCGGGGGTGCTAACAATCGAAAATAAATTACGTAAAATAGTTTCATTAGATTAACTGAGTTAAGCAGAAATTAAATTGGTGGTCTTATGATCGCCATAGATTACCAAAATTAAAAGAGAAATAAAATCTTCGCCAAAGGGTATCATTTTGGTATAGAATTGCTAGAAATTTATTTTAGATCATAATTATAATTAGGTTGGTGATGTTGTTAAACTATAATTACATACACGCACTCATAATAGTGTGTGTGTGTGTGTATCTACAAAGCGTTCTTCAGTAGTTTTTCCTTTTTGGGGACATCAAGTGAGGTGAAAAGATATCTCTTATGTTCTTTCTAAAGGGTTATATAAAGTGGGGCATCTTTAGGCATCATCCATTAACAAACTGTAACGACTCTCTAATCTGACCATCAAATTCTAGGCCAAGAACCTCTGATCCGGGTCACATGATCTCTGGAAAGTTGGTTGGTGCTCCGGGCATCTCGGGGTCGACCAGCCTGCTATACAGTCCATGTCGATTTTACTCCAAAATAATGAAAGTAAATCTTTAATTAGAAACTCTAACGAATTTAGAGGGCTAACTAGGCCTATAGTGTATATGATTAATAAAATAGTCTTTCTTACAACTGTTATTACGTGTTTAGAGACCTATAACAGAACATGTCAAGTTCTATAATTCAGCAAATAATTAAATAGTTTTATAAGTCAGCAAATATTAAAGAAAGAAATACATTTTTTTTAGTTTTGTATAATACAAACATGTGTTTGAATCCTTTTATAAGGAATATTTAGCCATATTACATACATCTGTGTGTATGTGTGCATGTGTGTTTGTTACTATAAATATTGCCTTTATATGCGATTTAAACTTTATTGTGAGTTATTTTTTCCGATTACATAATAATAAAGTTATATAATTATAATAATATCATTAGCAACACTTTTGCTTATTATTTGGTTGGTAGATAGGATAGTTAATTTATAGGAAATATTTTTATGCTTATATGTTAAATTTTTACCATAAATTGGAAATTTTCTAAACTTATACAGAATTTTAATAATCATAATAAAATTGAAACTTATAATGTATTTGTAATATTTTAATGTATTTTGAGAATTTCTCGAAAGTATATTCTCGGAATCTGGGAAAAATTAAGTTGTGAGGAGTATTTTAGAAACTAACGAAAATTACTTAAGAATAGAGCTGAAATATTTATATAGTTTAATTTTATGATGGAAATTTAATGTGATTATTTAATTTTTATTTATTTTAAATTTTTAGAAAGTTTCATAACTCTAATTTAAAGTTATGAGATTTGGAACACAATGAATGTCAATCGAAATATAAATTATAATTCACATTAATTTTTTATTTAAAATCAATTAATATTTTTGAATAATTAATTTTTATAAAAACTTTTGTGAATTTATAAAATATTTCTTCCTACTTAGTTTTTATATTCCGACAAAATGTTTACAAACGACTTCTAATATATATTAAAATAAACCTGGGTATCCGCAAAGTAGAATTTAAAATTCTACTCTGCTACAAGATTATTAAATCTCAGTCCTAATTTTTCATAAATATTTTATGTATATACATAATTCTTATAAATAAACAATTGAATATATCAATAAAATAATACAAGTAAGTTTAATAGATATTTTTTAGCAATAATAAAGCAAGATTTAAAAAATATGAAAATTAGTTCGTAAGGAGCAGTTTAAAATTAAAAATAAATTAAACATTGAAAACATTGAAATGAAAGAAATTTGACTTTTAAAATATTTTGACTGTGACTTTTATAGTCATGTTTTAATGAATAAAGATTTTTATAACTTTAACCAATGGTTCCAAAATATTTTTAGACTTTTCCCCTTCATAATAAAAAATATTTGAACGCAAATCAAGATACCTCAAAAATCTTAAAATGCCCGTACAAATAACAAAATTATAAATAATAGCAGATACTCAAGAATTTAGTAGTTTGTTTAGTGAATTGTCTTCTACTTTTGCTGAAAAGGAAAACTCATTTCGATGAAATAAAATTTCTGCAAATTATATTTTACCTGTCCCTAAAAAGGCACGCTAGACATTGATGGGTCAAGTCAATATTTTTCAAAAACGCTCTCTAACATCCGCTGTCAATTTAAAATGCTTTGACAAAAGTATTTTAAAGAGTTCCAAAATTTTTTAGACCTTCCTCCTTCATAAGAAGAAAATATTTGAACGCAAATCCAGATAACACAAAAAGCATAAAATGCCCCCAAAATGGCAAAATTATGAATAATAGTAGATACTCAAGAATTCAGTAGATTGTTTAGTGAATTGTCCTCTACTTTTGCTGAAAAGGAAAACTCATTTCGATGAAATAAAATTTCTGCAAATTATATTTTACCTGTCCCTAAAAAGGCACGCTAGGCATTGATGGGTCAAGTCAATATTTTTCAAAAACACTCTCTAACATCCACAGTCCCTTTAAAATGCTTTGACAAAAGTATTTTAAAGATTTCCAAAATTTTTTAGACCTTCCTCCTTCATAAGAAGAAAATATTTGAACGCAAATCCAGATAACACAAAAAAGCATAAAATGCCCAAAAAATGGCAAAATTATGAATAACAGCATATACTCAAGATTTCAATAGATTGTTTAGTGAATTGTTCTCTACTTTTGCTGAAAAGGAAAACTCATTCCGATGAAATAAAATTTCTGAAAATTATATTTTACCTGTGTCCTAAAAAGGGAAGCTAGGCATTGATGGGTTAAGTCAATAATTTTCCAAAAACGCTCTCGAACATCCACCGTCCCGTTAAAATGCTTTGACAATTAGGCTACTTAACAATTAATGTTCCTCCAATTATGAAGGAACTCAATCAGGTGATTATTGAGCAAATGTTTGGATTTGGGGTCTCTAAATTCTCATTCAACCTTGAACGATTAGTTAATTGATATTTATCTGCTTAACGAACTGATACCGCCTTACTCACATTCACGGTCATTTTTCCAATTTACTCTTTGCTACAGTTGCAGCTTGGTAATTACAACTATAAGTTCTGTAATTGACGGGGAACTGCAATCTGATTTTTTTCGTCCGTGAATGACTACGGTATCAATTAAACAAATAGCCTTCAACCCTCAATTTAAAATTTCTTTATAACTAGAAGAAGAAGAGCAAAATTGTATTCTCCTTAATTAGCTTTGCGTAATAGAATGACATAAATTTGTAAGAAAGTGATATTGTATATTTCATGTAGTACTGAAGGAAAGTGAAGCATTGTTTCTTTGTATTTGAAGAGAATAGTCACCAATGAAGGTATGGCGACTGGTTACTGCTCCCTCTAGACTCCATAAAAAATGAAGGAATAAATCCACTCTGATTCTTCAGACTTAACGGGAGGTTTATTTAAACCTCAATAAACATAAAAAAATAAAGGCTGTACAACGTTACCGAAGGTTTAGATCAGTAGCGGGCGTTAAAGGTGGGAAGCTCGTGCTGTTGATCGAGTGAACTGCAGGAGAGTCGAAAGTGCTCGCCTTCGGAGGGAAAACTACTGGAACGTGCAAACGCTTCGCTCTTGAGGGCTCTGCTCCGGTATTTAAAGCACATACGGGTGCGGAAAGCGGGCGTGGCCACACGCAGAAATTTGCATTTCTGGTCCCAGCCACGGTGATGCCACATATTTTTTAAAATAAATAAATTAAATTCTTTCTTAATTGGTTATCCATTTAAAGCTATTTCATGCAATCTTTATGGAACTTTTTATCCATTTAAAATTATTGATTACGACCCTCCTTATATGTAATTCCCACCACGTTTATAATTTTGTAGCATTATGGAAATAGGAAATTAAAATTTGAGAGGTAAAACTGTTTAAATTTTTTTGTCTTTTTTATAACTTAATATTATACTAAGAAATTATTTATCGCTTTCGTACAATTATGAAATAAATATAATTCTATTTAAAACAAATATTTTCAAGGTGCATTTGAATTCCTTGTTCTAAAACATGAAATGCTGCTTTTATAACTTTATATTGTTGAGTTTGGAATATAAAAGAGTAAGATTCTAGTGTTTTGTATGATAAATACAGAACGAAACATACTTTCTGTGAATTGGTTTGTATCAGGAATATCATATATAAAAAAATATGATAAAATCTTAATAATTTTTGGATTCTGATTCAATGACATGCAGTATACAAAAATTTCACTCCTAATCCTGAACGAATTTACCAATTAAATTCTTTGTTTGTAAATATGTTAAATAACTTACAGTCTGCAAATCGTTTATTTTACGTTTTACCCGTTTCCATAACATTTTATGTAAGTGTGTTTATTAAATTATTTTTTCACAAATGCCATTTTAAAATAATCTAAAATATACCAGTGTCTTTTCTTTCGAGTACGTTTTATCCATACATATTTTCATTACGCGCATTCTTTTGCTTTGTTTTCAAATAAATTCTTATTCATATCTGTACATTGGTTGTTATTCGTACTCTAAACACCCTCTCCTTTTATTAATGATTTCATCTTTTTTCATTTATGTTATTAGTTTTATAAAGTCTTGCGTAATTATTCAAAAACAAGCTCCTGTCAAATCTATTTATATCCATAAATTTAGAAATAGCTCAGTAGTTCATATAAAATTACTATATCATATAATGTATTACAAGCTTGTAAACATTTAAAATATTAATGGTACGTTATTATTATTATAATATATATGTATGTGTAATATTACGTTATTGTTAATATTAAGTGTTCATATATATATATATATATATTATATATATATATATATATATATATATGTATATATATATATATCTATATGTATATATATATGTATATATATAAATATCTATATGTATATATATATGTATATATATATGTATATATGTATATCTATATGTATATATATATATGTATATATATATGTATATATATATATATATATATATATATATATATATATATATTTATATATATATATATATATATATATATATATATATATATATATATAGAGAGAGAGAGAGAGAGAGAGAGAGAGAGAGATGCACATGTATGCACTTATATACGTATGTGTGTCTGTATATACACAAGTATACACATACACTTTGCATATACGTTTGCATATTTTAAGAGTGAAAATAGTACTCTAATTATTACTGGTAGTATTTCTTAATCTATTATTCTAGCACATTATTCTGACATTTATCATAATTTATCTAATAAGAATTATTTTCTTTTGTGTTACAGTGTTTTGTTTAATGAATTTGCTCTAAAAATCCTAAAATTCAAATTTTGTGTTATTATTTTCCTCTCAATTATTTATCTCTCTTTTTTTACAGGTAAGTCTGGCATTACCATTTTCTAAAGATTTCTCAAAAAAGGAGCCACAAAAGCTGCAAGGTATGATACAACCATTTTGTTATTCTTTTGCAGCTTGGTTGTTAAACGTATCATGTACGACATCACATATTTGCAGCAACTTTTTTCTCCATTTCACTGAAAATAATTAATCCTGAATTATTAATGAGTCCATATCTACGTTAACTTGGGAAGCTAATTATTTCTTTTTGTTTATGAGGAAATATAAAGATATCGAGATATCATTACATTGTAAATGGTTTAAACTGCTATACGATTAATCATCCTAACACTATACATTAAATTTTTGGTTTAGATCTGTCACAAGGAAAAGATAATTATTATAGGTCTGGAATATTAACGTCTGTCATTTCTTGCGTTGTTCCTTGATTAATGTGTCTCGCCAGTCTTTAAATCCTAAGCTGAAACGTCTCGAAGGGAAATACAATAAACAATCAATCCTGCATGATCCATCTGTTGTGAAATTTAAATTTATGATAATGTAATTATTTGTTAGCGGTAACGTTTTCTGTTGTATATCTGTCTGCAAGCATGTTATAATCTTTATACGTTTGTTCAGGCAGTCGGAATACATTTAATCGGTCTTGCAAAATTGAAAATAATAATACATCATAAACATAAATTATCAGTCATAACAGAATATCTTATATGCCAGTTTGATAAAAGATTCATTGTAAGTATATTATTAATGAATATGCTCTAAAAATGCAGGAAACTAAAGCTCAAATTTTGTGTTTAAAGTTAGTTAACTCATAATTTCAGTTGTAAATTATCAGCATATAAAATAATATCTCTTCTTGTCATATATTATATTTAATGGCTATCTGTTTTATCTGAACATAAATCATTTATAATTTGTATATATCGTTTCAATTTGTACTATGCAATCAAATAACCATTATAATACTTTTGTGTTCAAAATGATTATTTTTTTAATTAAAATAGTTTGAACAACAATTTTACATTATGCTGCACTTTTTACCATGTTGGTTCTGATTTCCACAAAAATGCAAGTATTTTCATAAAAAATAAAAATAAAATTAACTAAACCAGCACTTTTTAATGTAAGGGCTTTTTAATGTATATTATTAATTAATATGCTCTAAAAATGCAGGAAACTAAAACTCAAATTTTGTGTTTAAAGTTAGTTAACTCATAAAGCCTGTTGTAAATTATAAGCATATAAAATAATATCTCTTCTTTTCATATATTATATTTAATGGCTATCTATTTCATCCGAACATAAATCATTCATAATTTATATATATCGTTTCAATGTGTACTATGCAATCAAATAACTAATGTTTTCCATTATAATATTTTCGTGTTCAAAATGATTATTTTTTTAATTAAAATAGTTTGAACAACAATTTTACATAATGCTGCGCTTTTACCATGTTGGTTCTGATTTCCATAAAAATACAAATACTTCCATAAAAAATAAAAATAAAATTAACTAAACCAGTGCTTTTTAATCTAAGGGCTTTTTAATGTATATTATTACTGAATATGCTCTAAAAATGCAGGAAACTGCAACTCAAATTTTGTGTTTAAAGTTAGTTAACTCATAATGCCAGTATAAATTATCAGCATATAAAATAATATTTATTCTTGTCGTATATTATATTTAACGGCTATCTGTTTCATCTGAACATAAATCATTTATAATTTGTATGTATAGTTTCAATTTGTACTATGCAATCAAATATCAAATGTTTCGTGTTCAAAATGATTATTTTTTTTATTAAAATAGTTTGAACAACAATTTTGCATTATGCTGCACTTTTTACCATGTTGGTTCTGATTTTCATAAAAATACAAGTATTTCCATAAAAAATAAAAATAAAAATAACTAAACCAGCGCTTTTTAATGTATGGGTTGCTACTGCAACAGGTCACGAAGCGAAAATTTTAGATAACGAAAATTTAAATTAAAGGAATAAATGTAAAGTAAGTAGTAATATAATTCTGCCACTCAGTATAACATATTAATATTTTTTTTTTCATTGAATCAATTTTTTCAATTTTAATGCTTATTAAATCCATATATCATCGGCGACGAAGAAGCTTCATGTCAAATGACAGTGTCAAATCTCGCGTCAAGATTTAATTTGTTACGAAGTTATTTTGGTCCAAAAGTTTGATAGAAAGACTCTGTCTTATAAAACATAACATTCTTTAATTTCTGTATGCAACAAATCTTGAAACTATTGATATCCCCATATATATGCTGTTTACCCAAAAAATAAATTTTTTATGATAAAATATATATTTTTATATCGTTTTTTTATATTTAATACATAGTATCTTTAAAAACTCTGGATGATGAAATAATGCCATTAAAAAAAATTTAAGTTGCACAAATCCTTTAAAACTTTAAAATGTAAAATTTAAAACGTAATGCATCTGATAGCTTTTACGTCTTTCTTATGCCACAAACAACATAAAACTATTAACAAAACTCAAATTTTAAAAATAAAAAACTATATCTAATCTATCTGAACTCCACTATTAAGTGCGATTTAAGATAGATATTTAAAAAAAAAATTATAAAAAGCCTTCGCCAGTGGAGCGCATGATACTTAAATAATATTAAATTTAAAAATAAAATAGCTGTCACCATTTTTGCGTATGATACCTAAATATAATTTTTACGTAAAAATTTGAAATTTGTTACACGTGTTACTCCTAAGCTGAAATTATTACTCCTAAGCTGAATATATTTTCTTCTTAAAATTTTAAAAATTAGGATAACAGATAAAATCGAAATGTTTCTAGATATTTCATCATTATTATTCTCGAGTCCTGTATAAAGTCAATATAAAATATCGAAGAAAAGTATTTCATAAAATTCAGCTAACTCTATACGCTTGTTATATGCTTCTTAATATCATTTTAAGATTTCATTTAAGTATATAATTTTTTCCTGATTATTTCTTAATTCTAAGAAGTTTTAACAATATAAATATAAGATTTCAATATTATTTTGTATACCGCATATAAAATCAAATATATTACATGCATAATTTAGGAGATAGAAGTAAAAAAAGTTAATTTTTTTAGACCTGCACTTGAATGTTTAAATATTACTTGTACCCTGAAAGACACCTTGATTTTGCCAGTGTTTAACTAAAATTTTGACAGTTCTATCTCATTGAAATATAAAATTAATTTAAAAATCAAAATATAAACAAATAAATACCACAAAATGCCATACAATTATTACTAAAAATAACTCCAAACGTTTTTAAAAACAAAATTTCTCTATTTTATGAATGTTGAAAACATACTATTACAGTTATAACTCTGTCCACTTGAAAATTATTGATTATATACCTTCTATCTTATAAAATAGAAAATAAAAATTTAAAATAAATTCGTTGAAAAGATTGTAATCTGTCAATTCCGTGCTTGAAATAATATTATTATGTAAAATAAAATTTTGACAATTTTTTTAGACCACGATTTTCTTTTAGTAAATCATTTCATGTATTTAGTAAATTAGTATTTTTGTATATACTTTTATAACAACTAAGATTTGATTTTAAGTCAAGGAGGTATCATATAAATAAAAATGGACATATTATGCTTAAAAGAATTGCTAAAAATATAAATTTTTTGGAAAATCTAGTATATTGGGACAAAATTTAAAACGCTATAATAATTAGAAATGCATAAAAAAGCATTTTTATTAGGATTTTTCCCTTTAAATCTTTTGTTTACAATGCTTCGTGATTTAATTTTCCTCAGTGTGTTTTAAAAACATCCCTAAAAGAAGAAAATGCAATACAAAAATGGAATTATTATAGTTGAATAAAAATGGAAAGAAATTACTAATACTGTTTGTTGGATACTTTAAAATAAGGTTCTGAGAACGTTAAACCTCTGTGGACATGATGAATATTTTTAATTATATTAATTTTCCATGAATTTCAACAAATAATATTAAATGTATTTCTTTATACTTTTTTAATACTTAAAGAAAGATTTTGTACAAGTATTAAATATTATGATGATATACATACATAATTTATATTATTGTAATTATAATTAATTTTATTCCAGTTTTTATCTAGAATTCTGTTTCGATAGAGTTTTTAAAAAATTTCACTAACTATAAATTATTAAACTATATTTTTTTAAAAGTAGTAATTATTTTACTTATTTTAATTTGAAAACTTTATATTGATTTACCTCAGTTTGTGTTTCTTATTGCAAACATAGTTATATACAAGATGTTAAAACTGAATTAGATTGAAATGACTCAATATATGGATTCTACAATAAATTAAATTTATTATTTATTAATATTTTTTAATTTAAAATATTGTTTATTTAATCTTAATTGTTATTTTCAGTCAATTTTTACAAAACAATTAACGTTTTATTTTTTATTTCTAAGAACTAATCATTTTAATTCAAAACTCAATCCTCAAAAACTCATTTCGACTACTGTTATGAATGCAGGAAATAAATAGAGATAAAATATTAAAAACTCAATGAGAAGAGGAGTTTTTAAATTTCTGTTTTTTTTTTATTTAATTTTTGAGTAATATAATATCATTTATATATCAAAATATTCAATAAATTAATTCATTTTAAAAAATTACCAGAAAATCGAGTCCTTTTAAGAAGATCTGAACTAAACTAACTATTCTAATTAAAAACTCAACAACATTTTTTCGAAATCTAAGGGAAACGACCTGACATCGAAGGGTTCAAAAAATCGCATGTGTGCTAAGGTCGGGCGTTCGCAATTTCCCGTTAACCCCTTGTGAGCGTGACCCACTAACGTCCGCAGCCCTACAAATGTGTGTGAACCCCGAGAGAATATTTCATCCTGCTTGAACAATACCTTGCGTTTCCGAACTGTTTTCCACTTCCACCCCGTAATTTTCTGTCGAGGTAAGCATGCTATTTTATTTTTTCCCTTTGTCCCAAGCAGAAAGGACTTGGAGAACATTCGTGTTCACCACAGAAAAAAAAATTAACTACTCCGAAGGTAGATAGATATCGCTCTGCATCGTGCCGTTTTCGTCGACGTAAGAAAAGATTACTCGGCCATGAAAATTAGGGAAACTATATTAATACATACAGTATCCTTCATTTGAACAGGAAATAACGCTGATAACCCATACTAAAATATGGTAAAAGCATTAATTCCCAAAAGAGACTTAAGAAATATTTTGTTTGGCATATTCCTTTCTTGCATATAAATCAATTAAATATCATACGTATTTTCTACCGAGGTAAACATGCTATTTTATTTTTTCACTTCCTCCCAAGCAAAAAGGACTCTGAAGAATATGCATGTTTACTACTGAAATAAGAAATATAATGTTAATTACTCTGAGGGTAGATAGATATCACTCTGCATTGTGTTATTTTAGTCGACGTGAGAAACGATTATTCGGCCATAAAAATCTGGAAATATATTTAACCCCTTCCGGGTTTTTCCCGAGCTGAACTCAGGCAGGCGAAATGTACTATTCTGGCTCATCCCGAGTGTAGCTCGGGCACTGTGAAATTTTACACTGTGCAATCAGTCTTTTCCGAATTATCTCACATGTACTTTTTATGGTTTCGAATGCTTTTGTTTACTTTTCTGGCTACAAGATTATTTGTTACTCAAAGAGAGACAGCAGGGAAAAACAAGGTTCTGGTGTCCAGATTGCGATGTTGGACTCAGTGCAATACCGTGTTCCCGATTGTATCATACATGATCAAATTTTGATTAATAATTTCATGATCATTTATGTAAATGCAAAGAATATAAATAAAATTTAATTCAAGATAAAAGCTAGGTACTCTAAGCTTTATATTTATAGTTAGTGTGAATTGGCTCCAAAGTTTAATGTTTTCTGCCGCACAGAAAGCCAACTACACAGGTAAATTACTCATCTATTGAAATTGATATTTTTACATTAATTTTTAGGAAATTTTCTGTGCGAATGATGCTATTATGTTTAAAAAGGTATATATGTATGAAAATAAGCATAAAAGATTGACATTTTATAACCCATAATCCCGAAATAAATGAACCTGGAAGGGGTTAAACGAATATACAGTTACGCTTCCTCCGAATTGGAAAAACACCGATAGCCCCACGCAAAAGATATCTATCAGGGTTGTAGCAATTTCAACCATTGTCTGAATCGATCAGAAGAATGACAGATGGTTTTTCTTGCTATTTCTTATATCTTTTGCAGAAACACGAATAACCTATACAAGCACGATTCTAAAATCTGAAAATTCCTTGAACTTGTTGGAAGTGTGTGGTAATAAAACAGGTACAATTGTTTTTCCAAGCATCACAAGGTTAAGATTGAAAAAACGGGGCAAAGGTGAGGGCTAGTACCTAAAGCTCGTTTGATAATATATCAACTCTTGATTGTCCATCTGTCTGTCATATGCATATAAATCACCAGAACTTACCGAAGACTCAAAATTAATTACAGTTGTCTAAGTCATTCCACAGAGAGGAATGATTGATGGAGTAATGAATCTTTATCTTTTATGAAATTTCAGAACTGGTATCCCTTCTGATATCAAGATTTTTGTCTCGTATAAAATGAACACAAGGCTCCCTCTCTGAAAATGAATATATGCTATAAAATAAAAAAATATAAATAAATACTTCGAAGTCATTAAATGAAGATTTGAGATAAGCTCAATCTTATCTCTTGCCATATTTTTTTATAAACCGACATAATCCTATCAAATAACTTTAAAAACTCCCAATGTGGTCCTTTCATGTGATCTTCCTCCATGGTTCCATGTTACATCCGCTGTTAACTTACCTGCTACAGTATAATTAGATATGCTCTGTCCTCGGTATCTCATACTACACATGGACACAAAAACTCTATTATGTACTCTCATAAAAGCAGTAAAATATCTGCACAGCCCCTCAATGTCAAGGCTTTTGACTCTTTCCCCCCTCTTATTGCTCTGAGCTATTGCACTTTAACGATGCTTGCAAGCTTTATGCACAGAGTTTACTCTTAGAAATATTGATTGTCAAATATCGATGACTCACAGATTTCCAGCTGCAGCACAAAGCCTCATAGTCAGATCTCCCTTTTATTATTTTTATTACCGCCTATGAACAGACGAAGTCTTTGATTCAGACATCTTATGCTCGGTTAACTCCGTTGTACAGTGTTGTATCAGTGTGGTATTCATGCTCTTGCATTTCGGTCTCCTCCCTTTTCTTCTAAAAGCACTTTCACCAGGAAGGATTGATATATAATGTAAATTTCTATTCTATTATTATTTACAATAAAAGGAAATACAGTTTTTAAAACACTTTTCAAATATGTCATTTTAAAACTTTTGGCAAATCATTTACATATATAAGAATAAGCTTTCACTATGAAATACACTGAAATAATTTATTTGCAAGATATGTGTATATATGTGTGTGTGTAAGGAAAAAGTAAACTAAATCTGAAATATAGCGATATGCACAAAACCCGAAATGTAAAGGTTCTATGTAAAACCCCGAAGATGTACCTTTAATAAAATACATCCTCTAACCCAATACCTCAAAAGTACCGAAATATAATTATAGCCAAAAGCTCTCATTAACCCTTTCGTGGGCCGTGGGAAGATTCTACTTCACCATGAGGATAATCAGAAAGAAATACGTTTATTATTATCAGTATCAATAATAATCGCTATTTTCATGGCTGTCATAAATGATAAATAGTTATACGAGTCTGTCTTAATGTAAAGTAATGCTTTAAATTAATCATATTTATTTATTACTTTGATGAGTAGTAAAACTTGCTTCTTGTCCATCGACTCACCTGTTTTTTCTTTGTCGGTTTTATATTCTGAATTAGTATTTGAAAATGACATGAGAATGTGATCTCTTGGATAATCATTTAACCCTTTTGTGCGCTGTGGGAAGATTACTTCCTACACGATCTTACAAAATACACCTGTGGGAAGCGCAAAATCCATTCTAATATATTGGTCTTGTTATTGAAACGACGGGAACAATGATTCCCGCTGTGGTTTTGTGCTGTCATTAATTGTTCGATCGATTGAATAAAATTAGCAGCTCTGTTTTGAAAGTTTGGAAACGTGGACTGGGAAATAAATGGCCCACGAAAGGGTTAAGGCAAGAAAATTCTCAAAGGTTTTCAAATCTACGATCAAGGGCGAATACCGTGTCTCTGTATTGCCGCGTGTCTGGGGCTACAGTTCACGTCCTTAAACATGGAGTCTAAATTTTATAGTGCTCTAGCCGCTAATTTAGGAAATTTTGAACAAAAAGGGTATGCACGATTCCTAAGACAGATATTTCAGAGATATTTTTTTCATATTAAATACTTATGGAGATTTTAGAATGAAGATAATAAAGTAGGAAACC
>CM063498.1:161908131-161938131 GCA_032207245.1 Pardosa pseudoannulata | reverse complement strand
TAAATGTTTCATTAGATGCCTTTTGAATGTAAAAACGATACAAGGGGATACTTAATCTTTTCTTTTTTTTTATCTAAACATCCTTTATATTTCTAACCATTCTATTGCAATAAATTGAAATTCTAATGTATCCAACTGGAATTTATTTCACAGCAAGACCTGACACCAGCAAAATAACCTAGAAATCAATTTACAAACCTTTTATGCCGAAGCATTATCTTTTGACATTAGCGTCCTTCCTTTGAACTTAACCATTAACCCAAACATTCATCTTTCGGGAGTTGTTTTTCGTATTTTATTTTCAATACTTTTATGTTTCTTATAGCTGCTTACTCAAGCTAGTCACAATTAGTTTTCTCGAGTTTCTATCGTAAAGTAAACTCTCTGTTTTCTTTTTTGCGTAGGTAGTTGTGCTTAGAAAACAAAATCTAAGTTGTTTGTAAAGAAAACTACATATCATTTGGGGTAAGACTTGTATGTGGTTAGAATAAATATCGTACCTAGCGTTTCACTGAAGAAGGCTCATCATTTCTTGGCCTCGAAACCGAAGGACGTAAACACGATTATGTGTGGGAGTCCAGCTTTGAAGTACTGACTCACAAACAACTGTTGGACACAGTTTACAGTCAGAACGTATATTTTAATAGTTCTCTAACGTGCGGAAGGCTTTGCGAAATGTGTTATTTCATTTTCCATAAAGTTAGTAGGAATGCATGATGGTGAAAACAGAAAGGCTTTTGGTTTATAGACGTAAAATATTTTCATTGTTACAAACATTATCTCTTCTGTTTTTTTTATCATATCAAGCAAAAATTTTAATTTAGAACAGACATATACCAAGAGAAGTATTAGTAGAAACTTTGAAAGGTGTTCATCCTTAAGAATCTAATAAATTTCTCATTTTTTTCCACTTGCCTTATTTATTTATTCATTTATTTTTAATTTCGTACTACCACTGTCACCGAAGTGCTTTCATCTCCTAACTGATCGTCCCCATCCTGTTGAACAACTCTCTACTTTCCAACGATAGTGATATTATCCTGTTTAGTTGCGTATGTTTGTTGGCTACCGTCTGAAAGCTCTAAGTCAGAAGCTTAAAAATGCACGTGTTTCTACTCTACGGAAAATCCTTTTCTTTCTTCAGTTTAGTGAAATATTCCGTTAAATCTTATCGAAACGATATTGCAATAAGTTTTAGTGATTCTACACTGAGGAAACTTTTAAATTCTATTCGTTGTGTTGTGCAATTCATGGCATATGCATGAGACTTCAATAACTGCTCAGTCGAGTGTCCTGCTGTACGTAAAAGCCCGCTACGAGAGATTTAACAACTTGCGAGTGTGTTGAATCTGTTTTAAAATGACCATTTTGGTCCTATTCATTTTCTGAAAAATGAACAATAATATAAAAGATAGGCTTATAGAAGAACTATCCGATTTTATCTGTCAGTCTAAAAGTGCATAATGGGTTCATTAAGCATATTAATATTATATCTAATAAATCGGTAGCCTTAAAATTTGATAATAAAACTAAGGAAAATTTGAACTTTTTGTTAATTTAATTTTAATTTTTTAGAGGAGAAATAAATACTATTTTTAAATTTCTGTTATTTATTTCTGCATATACATCCTATATATAAGTACATACACACACACACACACACACACACACACACACACACACATATATATATATATATATATATATATATATATATATATATATATATATATATATATACATACACAAGATATATATATACAGGTGTGTGTATGTGTGTGTGTTTATTAAAATAAAGGGTATTTTTGAGGTGCAAAACTGCCCCTTCTTCCCACCTCACGCCTCACCATTTCATACACAGATATACACATATGTATAAATGTATATATAAATGCATGTGTTCACGTATACAGATAGATTCTTGCAGTTTTTTGGTAGACTCACTGAACGATACATAACTTTTTTTTAAACCGAATAAAAAATATTGTCGATATTAAAGTTTCCACCCTGTCATATAGATAGATATATATATACTCACACGTACACACACACACACACACACACACACACACACACACACACACACACACATATATATATATATATATATATATATATATATATATATATATATATATGTGTGTGTGTGTGTGTGTGTGTCTGTGATTGTGTGTTTATGTGAGTGAACTTTAAAAAGTTATTTAGTTTTGCCATTTCCAGTAAAATATTTTTTTTTATAAAACTCAAAATATATACTCAAATAAAAAAAATGAATTTAACTTGCTCACAGAATAACTTTTGAAATATATAAATTAGATTTTAAATTATGATATCAATTTAAAGATAAATATCTGGTTTGTTCTGTGAAACTTTAATTAAGTTAATTCCAGCGGTATATATTGTTTTATACCATGATAATTACTAACTTTTTAATTTTCAATTTCTTAATTTCTTTTAATTTTCTTAAATTTTAAAATCCCAAATATCTTTGATGTTTTTAGCTTATGTAAGCTTTATGTACTCTAAAAAGGCTTTTACGATTGCCAGATAATTGTAGTTAAAATCTTTATTTAGTTCTATTTTATTATATATTTCTCAACATTATGAGTGAAAAATAAAGCGTTTGTTAAATTTCAAACAGGTAGAAAATGCGTAAATAACTAATTTTCTTATTCAAGAGAAATATTTATAGCATAAATTGGAAATTTCAGTTGTGACATTTTACTATAAAGCTTGTATTGCATTTTTAAGAATAATAATTTGTATTTCACTCTATCCTTGATATTGGATATTCAATTATGATTCTTTTCTCTGGTAATTTTTTTTTTTGAATAATCGATAATTCGTGTTATTGGATTTTTCTCTTCAGCTATTGTTGTGATTTTTTGTTACGTACATTATTCAAGATTTTTATGAGTCGTGATTTATTTTTAGTTTCTTCCTCTAGTTATTTTCCAATAAAGCATTAAGAGTTTTTCGAGACTCAGAATGATCGTTGAAAAGTAACCGGCAGTTAACTTCCGTCTAATTATATAGTACTTAATCGCCTGTTAAATTTAACTGACTGTAATGAGAGTATTATTAAATATTTTGGTAGGATTTTTTTTGTTTGTTTGTTTTAGTTTCTTTTCCTTCTCTACTTTTGCAATAAATAATTAAGTGTTTTTCGAGACTTGGTCTCTCAATAGTCGCTGTAATCTAGCAGGCAGTTAATTTCCGTTTAATCATATAGTAGTGAATCGCATATTAACTGTAACTGACTACGGTGAGAGCAGTGTTAAATATTTTTGATAGATGTTTTTTTCAAGTTTCTTTTCCGTTTCTAATTGGTAGGTTGGTTAGTGTCGCGTCGATCTTGAGGTTATATTTCTTCTCATAAAGATGGTTGTCACTAACTCAAGATGTTCTTTTGCAAAGGTGTTCCTCTTGATCTAGTTATTTTCCAGTAAATCATTAAAGGTTTTTGAAGACTTGGTCTCACATTAACCTCTGAAATCTAGCCAGCCCTTATCTTCCGTCTAATTATATAGAGGTTAATTAGTTTCTCTACAACTGATTTAGCAAGAGGAGAATTAAATATTTTAGCAGATATGTTTTCATTTCCTTATATATTATTGATATGGGGCCGAATATTAATTCTGTTTTAATAATTAAGAGACAAGAAACCAAGCATTATCAGATATTTTAGAATATCCTTGATATTCCTTGATATTTTATCAAGTATCAAGACGATTGCTCCAGTAGTTCGCTTAATATCGTTCGTATGTGAAAATTGATTTTTATCATGTAAACAGAAATTCCACTTTAATGACCGGATATTAGATTCTGATATTTGAGATACTACTTAACCTACGTTAATGAGACTTTTTAGAATAGAGTAATACGATATATAAAGCTATTTTAGCAAGTATCAAGACGATTGATCCAGTAGTTCGCTTAAAATTGTTCATATGTCAAAATTGATTTTAGCATGTAAAGAGCAATTCCAGTATTATAACCGAATATTCAATTCTGATGATATATCATCAGAATGTTTATAAAGCATACAAGAATTCATTTATTCAAAAGTAAAGTAGTAGCTTAACTTACGAGTTTTTAGAGTTACGAGTCGTCCCCTCCGTCTATTTTTGCTTTGAATTAGGAGCCGAAATCCAAGATACAAGTGAACTTCAGGGACAATAAATTAAAAAAAAAGCAAATGAAGCGGAAATGACATGAAAATGGCATGAAAATAGAAAAATTTTATAATATAACTTAAACACAATAATACAATAATATAAGATTTAAATAACTTTCACAAGAAGTACGAGTCAAAATATTAAATTCTTAAAATCAGAAAAAAATGTTTTAAAGATTACTAAAGATTAAAGATTAAAGATTAAAGATTATTTATTTTTAATTTGATATTTCAAAAACTAATGAGTACACAAAAAATATAAGATTAATATATTTAATTTTTTTAAATTAAAGATAGTACTACAATATTATCAGACAGCCCAAATCTATATGAACACATATTATATTGGAATAAGAAAGTAGAGCGTTGCTATGAAACCATCCATTTAAAGGAAGTAAACAATAGAAAAATCAGTTTTTATTATATACGGAAAGGTTTTTTTCGCTTTCTTATCAAATGAAAAAAATATTGATTTATACGTTAAAGTTTAACCATTATTTTGTTTTATGTTCTAATCGTTAATGCTGAATATAGTTTATACCAAACACTAACTAAAAATTTAAAATATAATTCACGTACGTATAATTTCATTTGTTGGATAATAGTATCTTTACATCTGTACATTTTATGATAATCTTTAACATCATCATGATTAAATTTTAGTGTTTTAGATCGTAGTCTTAGTTTAAAACCAGGCAATGAAATCGGTTTAAAATGCAAGGATGAATTTTAAAATAGACCCCGAAACCTTCTTTAAAATTGTTTGGGGGATGAAATTCAAAACTCTAGCACCTTAAAATGTCCTCTCTTCATAAACTATTTTGTTTTACGTAAAATCGCTTTGCATGATTAATACGTGGAATCTAAATTATAAAATACACAGGAAATGTTGCTTCCCATTGTACGTTTACAATAAGACATACCTAAAGAAAACGAAAAACCCTTCACCCAACATTCTTTGATATGATGAAACTTGGTATTTAGTGAACAGATTTTCATGTTGAAAAATAGCGACTATAGCCACCGAACTACAATGGATAGCAGTCAATTAACTCCTGTAAACTTATATTTTAAAAGATTATGGTTGAATATAATTTAAAAAACCTGTGTGGCACAAAAGCATTTTATATTTTAATATTGATTAAATATATTTTACGTCATATTCATAATATTAAAAAATATAATATATATATATATATATATATATATATATATATATATATATATATATATATATATATATATATATATATATATATATATATATATATATATATATATATATATATATATATATATATATATATATATATATATATATATATATATAATTCCTAATATTAAAAACTTTTCTTAATTTTTTTTATAAAAATTCCCTATTTCTTAATTATATTTATTAAAAATTACGTATATTTATTTTTTTTTCACTAAGAAGTAATTAATATAGTTGTTAAAAATTAAAGTTATTGTTTTTATTCCATACTTTTATTATTTTGTTATTCTGGATAATCTGTAAAAATATCCTAAAATATTTAGGATTTCAATCGTATCATTTCGAGCGGTTTAAATTGTCATCTTTCAAATTATGACTAAAATAATTTAAATGTAACATTTAAATATCTCTTCTCCGCCCCCCCCCAATAAAAATTAAATAGTTAAAATAGCTGAAACATAAAATAGATATTTAAAAATAACACAAATTTTGGTATAAGGTGATTTCACGCAGCAAGGCACATCTCAACTTATTGCGATTCTAGCTTTGGTTTCTAATGGAAGGGCAGTATATTGGTTGCCTATTGGCTATCATACACATGAAAATGAATAGATAGGGCATTAAAGTATTTTGTGACGTTGCATGAAATTGCTCTATAAGATCGTGAATTGTAGACGAATGAATAATCTTGTGTTGTGTTTATATTTACAGTGAAGCACAGATAAGCAGTAAATTGCTTGAAAATTTTGCAATTGCTATTAAAGTTAATATTAAGAAAAAATTATTGAAAGCAAAGGAAATTTAAATTTTTCCATTTTTAAGATGAAATCATATTATGCTACCATATTGCAGTCGACTTATGTCACAGGCTACTTTTGCGTCATAATGATGTCAGAGAAAGACATTTATGGTACCATATTTCCATCTCTGGTGACTTCAGACGTCATTTTGACGTAGAAGTCGCCTGTGACATATCTCAACCGAAATATGGTAGCTACCATAGTTAATGCTTCTTTGTATAAAGAAAAATAAATTCCATTGCTTTTATTGATTATGACATGTGTTACATGAGTTGCAAAAACTATATATTTAAAATAACATATCTTTATAAATGAAAATTATATTTTTTTTCGTTTTATTTGTAGGCATGTGAGTTTAACCTGTTTATAATTAAGTTTTATGAATAAATTTATTTAATTTTTCAGTCATTTCATATTATGTTATTGAGAACTGTTTTTTCATAAGAATCAATTAAATTGCTACATGGCAAGTTTTTGCTGATTTCCAATCCCTGAAAAATACTGGAATATTTTTTTTGTATTAGACAATAATATAAGCTTGATTTGGTTACTGAAAAGTTCCAAATAAAAATATGCATTTTTTAAACTAAAGAAAAGGGTTTTAACAATCTAGAGATATGATTTATCTACATAGTTTTAATTAATATTTCCAAAAATTAAGAAACTAAAGAAATTAAATTCCCGAAATGTTAATTTATTACATAATAATTTAAATTTCTGATACATCTGAACCGGCGATGAACGTAATAATAATAATAATTGGATTTTTGATTGGAAAAGGTATATTACTTCAGTCAAGCTTTTTTCTGGAAAATCAAAAATAAACTGTTTTTCTGAAATATTAAATTTAGAAAAACCATTTAAATGGTCAATAGCATATTTTAAAATTGTTCATTAAATAGAACAGAACGAAATTTTTATTTTATATGATAATTAGTTATTAGTATTTTAATGTAGAAGTATTAAATCCTGATATTTCGAAATCTTATCATTTCCAAATTACAGTGGAATGTTATTTATTTTTTTAATATCAAAACTTAGAGGAAAATACTTCAGACTTTTAAATCTTTATAAAACGCATTAAAGTGGTTTTACAATTTCTTTGCTTTTTCATGGCAGGTAATGCATAATAATTTGGAAGTATCTTTTATACCTACTGATGAAGGTATAATGAGCTCTACTAAATATGGACAGCATTGTTTGACATTTGCTTTATGTCATTAAAGTTTGAAGAGATTTTTAATTAAATGGTAATATTTAACTACTTTAAATATAGTGGTGTAAGGTAAGTCTATCTTTTAATAACATAAAGCATTGTATTTCTACAAAAACTGTCATTCCAGTTAATTTTTCAATTTAGCGACTATTATAATGTTCTTTAAATTTCTTGACTATCAGTTGTTCGCACCTATCACGTATGAAATTGACTGTAATTTCAATAAACATAATTTTAACCCCTTAACGTGCACGCTCGAGTTAATTCGAGCACTCTAAACTGGCCAAACTATGCACACTCGAGATAATTCGAGCGGCGTTGTACTTTATGTTGCTATAATTTTTCACACTCGAATGCAGTCGAGAATTGAAAATAACAATGTGAAAGCAATATAAACAATCGTTTTATTGATATTTATAATTTAAATGGGATTGTAAGTTATAACACTTACTTATTCAAATATAAAATATTTTTTTTTCTACTTATCACTTACGACTTATCTCTTCCCTGTGAGCCTCTTTCCGACAGCGTATTCATATTCATATTCTGATTCGCTCATTTTTTAATGTATATTTCACTAAAATATAATGTAAAATAAAATATAATTGTTAACTATTTTATAACTAACCTCTGTCTGAAAGACATCCTTGACTCGAGGCGTCACTTTATATACTTTATTCTTGAGATATGAAACATAAGGGTTTCATATTTGATACCTACGCATCAAGGGATGACACATCATACTATCATTTGGTAGATTGCCTACTAATTGAACAAGATACTCTTTCGACAATAATGATAATATTCTATAAATTAGAAATCATACCAATTGTATAAATATCCAATATACTTAAATTTCTATTATTTTTGTATTTATGTAATTTTCTTGGCCAGACAACGTTTAAATTGTGTTTTTCACATTAAAAAAAATTGATTTTTTTAAGGCCTCTTTCAAAGAAACTATGCATTAAGAGGTTAAAGTATATGCCTTTTATGTATCAGTTTAACGTTTGCTTATTAATTTTACAGACCTTAGCAATAAACGAATGAACTACAAATCTTGTAGCTATATGAAAAAACTTTCAAAATTTAACATTATTTTAGTTTCGAAAATGTAATAACTAATCTTCTTGGAACTCCATTTCATCTGTTATTTTCAAATAAAAACTTACAGAATCGTCTGCACTTTTCGATAAGACTTATATATTTATTTTTTATATTTATTTTTCATTGATGTATATTCTTCATTTATTGGACTTATTCATCCTAGTAATTTATTTTAATAATTTCATATGGTTTACACGTTGTTAATTTACAGAAAACACTTAAAATTTCTGCGAGGATTAATTCTTGCTTTTGATCAGAATAGTTCTTTAACATAAAATGATTCTTTGAATGTATTATGAACCGTGAAATGTGCCGCTTTCACTGTTTACCGTTGACTCACTATTGGGAAAATAAAGAGGGTTATTTTAATGTGGTGAAATCGCCGTTAATGTTTGACATTACTTTATCCTATCATTCCAGCATCAGAAATAATGAAAACATTATACAGTAAAAGAAAGATCATGAAGTGATAAGGTACCGTCTACTGTATTTTTAAAAGGCAATACTTTGTTAAAAAGTGTGGACCAGATTTTTCTAGACTTCCTTCTAGTCGCAGTAGTTCAGAATCTGAATCCAAACTTGCTGCGCAGAAGCTCAGAATTCGAGTCTAAAAACTGAATAGTCATAGCGCTGCTCTAGTTCCATCTCAGATTTACAACCTAGCACGATATATGACACCGCAATGATATATTAATACGTCTTAATGAATTCTTTACATCATTCGTCCCGCCCTTTCTGTTCCAAACGCATGAATGTTACATGAGGCAGCAAATAACATTCGAAGTTCAGAGCCGTGACATTAAATTCCTAAATTTTCCTCAAGAATTCCGCGTCTTCTCCGACGAAGACATCCTTCAAGGAAGTTACGAGAACGCGCGCGACGGCCATTGACACTTTACCTTGTTTTCTGGACATCTGAATATCAAGTGGCTATTATAAATAGCCGCGAATGCTGAGCAGGAAAGGGAAACAGTTGGTCTATAGGTCAGTGGAGAACGGGTTTAGATTCACTTCTATCCTACCTGATGCAACCAGCGAAACCGAAGCACTCAGGGGGAACGCGCTACAATTGCGAAACTTTACTTCTAGGTACATTGTTGGGGAAGATTTCTTTTTTCATCTGAAAAGGATACAGTGGACAAATGTTTTCTGGATTGTGGTTCATGTCGAAGGAACTGTTCATATACTCATTATCTGAACACTTACGAAATGTTATTTCCAAATTCATCCCATTATTCTATTTTGAAAGATTTAAGTGTATACTGTCTAGTTATTGCTTTTATCAGATGAACGGTTAATCTGAGAGATTTGGTAGTTTTAAATGTTGCAACTAGAAGATTATGATATTTATTCTTTTGATAGTAAGTTTGTCGTATAGCAGGAAAATATATTTCTAGGATGAGTTGTATTGGGTTGAAATGCTACAGTCTACTTTTTCTACACGAGTGCCAGTCAGACCGGGACCTATTACTTAAAGACGATTCCTAACAGCTACGATCTTTTAGATTAAAAAGATTGTTTGTTGATACGATATCAATTTCAGTACATACGTTTGAGATTGTATACTGCGATTAGATTTAAACAATAAGAATATTTACTTAGAAATAAATTTTTTTATCTATGTCTGCCGACAGGCGATAACATAGTGACGCTAAATATTTTATGTTATCATTAAATTATTATAATTTTTTACTTCCCTACATTTCCCATTGAGCTAAAATTAGTTATACAATATATCTACAATATTTACTGAATTGCTGAAATGTAACGAGGGCACGAATGTAGGAAACATTTTAGCTTACAATGTATTTATGACAAGGTGTAATACATTGGGTCTGGTACATAAGGTTCCTTTCTTAAAACATAATAAGTATGTTTTAAGAGAAATGAAGGAAACTCTTCAATTGTTTTGTAATAAGTTGCATTTCATATTCTTTAACACATTCTAAATTGCTTCGAAGTCAGCGAAGGGTGAAACTGGGCCAAAACTGTTAAAGTGTTTATTGTCATAAAATAAATGGCCATCAACGACAAATTAATGTTCGATAATTCTGTCCCATATGGCAGTGTATCTCTTACCAAAAAGAAATAAAGATACTATTGCATGTTTAAAGTAATGAGCCGATCTTAGTTCCTTTTATCTTGCTGTTGTTGTTATCGGATATCTATGTCCTTCAGAGAATGATTTCTCAAACAAGATATCACCCTTTCTGGGGGCCTATCAGTTTACAAAAAATTGGGGTGAATAGGGTTCATTATATGAAGTTCGGAATTTTTTTTTCCTCTCTGGAACAAGTTTTCTTTCAACGAGACCTCTGAGAAATCTCGTCTTCTCTCATCAAAACAACGGTTCCTGGAGACCTTGAAATATAAAGGAATTTATTTTTAAGTATATCAGCTGTCACTCAAAAAAAATTACTGTTAATTCTTTTCTCACTCAAATATTTTTGCTTTTACCAGCATAAATTTTAAAAAGAAACTGAAGAATCCTGTACACCCGGAAAATTGTCCAATCTACTATCGTGGTAAGATTTGTTTAAAGAAATTTTTAAATGCAAACCGCTCATAAGTAGAATCATTTTCTTCACAGGTAAATCTGGTACTAGAGGATCCCCATAGGTAAGTTTGTGGCTAGAAAAAATTGAATATAGCTGATACCCAACCACTTAAGTAAAATTAATTCCATTAACATTTTTGGTAAAAACATAACATCAAGGAACATAATAAAAGTATAGGAAAAATAATAGGAACGTCTTCCATGGTTTTCTAGAAACAAAATTATTCCAAGATATAGTTATTGTTAATAAAGCGATATCGCCATCATTTGTCCATTCTGAGTAATAGGCTTGTATGTCTCTTTTACTGAGTTTCACCAAAAATTATAGTAAATCTAGTAATCTTATCAGCCTTTTGATGATTTTATGGTTATTTTGGGGGAATTTATCTGAAATAGTAAGAACTTAATATCACGAAAGAAGGTGCTATTTTTTTTTTTGGGGGGGGGAACCCGTTAATAATTAGTATTGCTTTTTAAGAACAGTTAAAAAAAAGTAAAAATTTTATGTTCCCTTGGAACGATATTCTTCTTTCTAATGATAATATATATTTATTACACCTGAATTCAGTTTATCTATTTTACAGACGAGAACAAATTAAATTAAAGTAATTAAAGAAATCAGTGATCATTAAATGTGACGGAACCTTTCTAAAAACACACCTTAGAAATAGTAGCATCAGCTCAGTTACTTTCATTATACAATCTACATGAAAAATTCAGAAATTATCTAATTGTACTTGAGCTCCAGTTTACTAATTTAAGATAATATTATATAAAAAATATTTTCCTAGTCACGAAAATCATCAGCAAGCACTGTTTGGAAATCATTGCTCTAATAACACCCTCCCCCTCGACTGTAATCAATTAAAAAAGTTATGAACCATTACAATTATATTTCATGAGTTTATGAGGGGTTTTTTATTTATCCAAACGAAAATAATACTTCTTTTTTTCTAAAGGTAAGCAAAAACATTACGACGTGTGTGGTCTCTGTAAGAAAGGAACATTGTAGAATTTTAATGAAAAGTGGGCTTAAAATATTTATTAAAAAATCAATAAGGACTAAATGAAATTATATATACTTTTACAATACTTATGCTAATGTGATTAATCTTCAACTTGCCAATGCACCCGTATGAAAACATATTTAAAATCCATTTATAAACAAAGTTTCCTTAAAACTGCATTGTAAATATTTTTAATTAGAAATAAAAGTATGCTTAATTTTTTATACACCCTAGAAATAAATTCTGTATCCGATAGCAACTGATAAAAGAACAGCTTTTCATTGCCCTTTTTATATAGTATTAATTAAAAACTCCCAAAATATAGAAAATTAAACAAAATTTATTTAAACAATGTATAGAGAAAATTTAAGGAAATAAATATGCATATTATCAAAAGGAAACGTTGATGTGTTCCTGTACGAATTTGCATCTATTTTTCTTTCAATCCAGTTTAACACCCCAATGTTCTCATATGGGAACATGCCAAATTTTTTTTCGGATATTTTCTTTACAATGAAATTTAATGATTAAATATTACCTCTTAAACTTCGATCATAACACAAGTTCAAAAGGTTAATCAGACTGCATTGATAGTAAGTTCCCTTTTTTCGTATATTTTTGAAGATTAATGTTATATGAAGTTTAGTTGAGCTTAATATAATGTCGAAATCAGTAAATTCAAATTCATTATTCAAAACCTTGTTTTTAATTTTTTTAAATTTTATTACAAATAAGTATTTTTTCTATAATTTTATGCATATTTATTACAATATGTTCTTTTATTTGCACAGCAAAAGTTTCCAATCGTTTTCAATAAAAAATCTCATAATATTTTGCATATGAAAAAAATTTAAAATATTTGAATTTTTAAGGAAATTTTCGCATATGAAAAATTACACCCCCATTTCAATATTCTTTAAACATTGATAGTCAAAATTTCTCATTTATTGTTTCAATTGCCGCACCGAATTGAAACAATAGATCTTTCATTTCAAGTTTACTGAATCTGTCCGGCTCGCTGTCATTTGCCCATCAATGGGTCTTCTGTATTTCCGATTTACTACTTCCTGGATGGCAGGAAAGTGGGAGAGAGTATGGAATAAGGAATAAAAAGTCCCACTTCTGAAAAAATTCTTCAAAATTTAGAAGATGCTCCAACGTGGTATCCCTAATGTTACGTTTTTTTCTGATGGTGTCACATAACCCGTTATCTGGTCGGCGTGCAGTCGACAAAATCATCTCTTTATGACCCTGGCTGAAATGGGCTTAGACTTTTTACAGCGAACTCTTTCTCATCCCGAGATCTATACTGAATTCTCTTTTTTAGATTCTTTAATTGGAAATTTTTGTCAATCTTCTGCAGGGACGTCTCCATTTTTTAAATCAGGTTTCGTTGGATGAACGGAAATATATGTGTGTATATATATATACATATATATATATTTGCATATGTATGGATATATATATATATATATATGTAATCCATTTTTTATAAAACTCCTTCACAAGGAGAAAGTTCAACATCTAGCATTCATAAAGTACAAAGATGCAGTCGGGTCTCATATTCAAGAGAACTCAGAAGTCTAATTTAAAACTTTATTTCAGAGCGGCAACACGGACATCTGTCCTTCTGGACAATATATAATCAAAAGCCACAGAGTTCACTCTGCTTTCACACAAGTACACCCAAGAACGCTGACAACAAGAATTTTCCCACAACAAAAACAACTTACTAAGCGAATTAAATGCAATATCAGCAAAACACGAACACATGTTGGAAACGACACACCTGGGAAACTGCTGTATAGACAGAAAGTTTACAGTTTTATGACAGAAAGGAATGTTAAGTGGAAAATACTTCATTGACCAAACCATTTAGAGGCTGATAAAAATATCTAGATGAATTAAAATAGGAGAGAGGAGGTTTTTTGAAGAAATATTAAAGTTAAATAATTTTGATATATTACAGATATATATATATATATATATATATATATATATATATATATATATATATATATATATATATATATATATATGTGGGGGGGGGTGTATAGAGAAATTTTCCGTTTCACCCCCTTCCAGTTATATCTCAAAAATATAACTGCAACCCTTACATATGTAATATATTTATGTAATAACACGGACTTCACGATGGGCGGTTGCAGTCATGGCCCATAAAAATGACATCGTTTTAGCTAAAGACCTTTATTAAGATGACATTGGAAGATCCCACTTCATCATAGGAACAGGACAAACTGAGGGGTCAGCCAGCACGAAGTTATATGTAAAAAGGCCCTTAACACCTGGTCAACATCTGGGGGAAAATCTCTATAAAAATCTGCCTCCGACATGCATCTACTTTTTGTTTGGAAATTTCCTAAGTTGTCCGCTAGGGAAATATAGAGTTATAATTGGTCAGACCCCCCTTATCTGAGGGCTTAAACTGTAGCCCTAGTGGTCAATTTAGGTTAGAAGTTAAAAAGGGGAATGAAAAAGGACTCTGGAATTTTTAGTCCTAGATTTCAGATTTGAGAACCCGAGAATTTTCCTTACATGTAGTCCTTATGGGAGGATTATAATCCCTACATCTTCCACTTTGATACACCCGTTTTTTTACACACATACACACACACAGATATATATATATATATATATATATATATATATATATATATATATGTATATACAGGATAGAAATAATATTGTAATATGGGAATATTGTACTATAGGAATAAAAGATCTATGAATATAGGGCGGAATATTCCTAGATCTTTTATTCCTATGGTTCAATAATTCCATAATAGAATATTATTCTATTATTCCCTTCCGGTATTGCATATATAAATATATATATATATATATATATATATATATATATATATATATATATATATATGTGTGTGTGTGTGTGTGTGTGTGTGTGTGTGTGTATGTGTGTGTGTGTGTAGTCTGCGAGAAATTTTATTTAAGTGCGATACATTTTAAAAACTTTTGTTTATTATGAGAAAGCAGTTTGCCTAGAGACATGTTTCTTCTTCCGTATAAATGTATTATTTACTTTGTTAACCATTAGTATGAATTTAAACTACATTTTTGCAAAGATATAATTTCTTATTCCTTATGAGTAAGTTTTATAGCCTATTGTGTTCGAGGAAGTTAGATGTATAGTTCCCTTTTCGCTTAATTTTTAAAAAGTTATTTTTTAGTTTTTTTTTTGAAGAGCAGTAGGCCATTTTATTTGATTAGCAGTATAAAATAATTAAAATTACTGATAATTTAAACGAAACAATGCATTAATAGCCTAAGTTAGTAGTTTTAAGTATCTTTGCGCTTTTTTCTTTCTTATGGAGGAAATACTTCAGTACTATATTTAATATTAGCTGTCAGAATTTTCTATTGTTTATGATATCTTTTTGTGTATTTATGGGCTTATTGTTTACTTTATATCATATTAGCCGTGAATAGAAGTATGTTATGTGCTATATTTTTTAACTGTAAAGGTAAATTGAGATGGTGGGATAATTTGTCATCTCTGTATAATTTCTTATAGCTTAGAAACAGAAAATTATGAATAAGTTTGATAATTTAAAGTAGCTTGGTACTAAAAACTTGAAAGTTTCCGATGTACAAAACGTACTTGTTATTAGCATCATCAGAGAAGGGAGTTTCTGATACTCCGCCCCCCTACCTTTAAGGTGTCTCAAAATTTTAAGTGAAAATAGAACTTTCCAATTGAAATGACTTCATTGTAACAACCTATTTGTGATTCAGTATAAAATAAAAATTCTACTCTATTTAAAAAAATTTTCATATATCAGTTTTTGGTGTCTACTTTTATAAAAATTGTCTTGTTTTATTGTATAAAACAATCCACTAAAATAAGGTAAAATGTATAAATTGAGTAACAAACACACACAAAAATAAATAAATAAATATATAAATAAATAAACTTACCAGAAGAATACCATTTGAAATTTGTAAGTTAAAAATTAATATTTTATATCAAATAGAAATCAATTTTCTTTTTTTATTTTATGAAACTTTGGTTATATTAATACGAACAATATATTTTATTTTATTATGTGGAAAAATACAATCTTTTTATATTTAGTTTTTAACAGTGTTTGATTTCTTAAAATTTTAAAAGGTCAAATTCCTTTAAAGTTTTGATTTACCGAGTAAAATCGATATTTTACTTGAAATAAATTTAAAAGTAATTCCTAACATACATATTTCATAAGTTATCTTGTGTAAGGGAATTTCATGTTTTTAGTTAGTGTACATTTTTTATATGTTACGTTAAAAAAATATACTACTTGCTATGACGAACAATATATTTTAATTTTTATAGCATAGTAAGGGATGATTTTTATCATTTTCAATTTTTAAACCATTTTTAATGTTTATAAATTTTAAATTGTCAAATAATTTTAAAGTTTTTATTTACAGAATACAATATGTTTTAGTATAAAACGGGTAAAGATGGTAGTCGATTTCACTCCATGTACGGGCAAGCATGTAAATATCATTAGTGGCTATTGCAATCTAACACATTTTAATCTTTAATAACTCAAACATTTCTTCACTTTTTAATAATTCTTTATTTTATATAAATTATATAAAACCAAAATGTGCCAGACTGCAATAGCCATTCTCAGGGAATTAGCAAGAAATACGAGGTACGAGCAAGCATGTAGGCATCATCAGCAATTATTGTGACCTGGCAAACTTTTATGTTTAATAATTTATATATTGCTTCCCCTTTTCACAATTTTTAATTATTTTAGGAATTATTTAACGTCAAAATGTGCCAGACTGCAATAGTTGCTGTCAGGAACGTAGCAAGAAATTTTCCAAGGGGAGATTTTTCCATTTCTAGTCACATCTCAAAATTAATGCAGAAATCTTTATAAGAAATAATAATTGTATTCGTATAATTACAATCTTTAATGAAATATCTTTGTTTCTCTTCTAAATGTGTTGACCTTTGGCGATTTTATAAGCAATAATAACTGTATCCGTATAATTACAATCTTTAACGAAATATCTTTGTTTCTCTTCTAAATGTGTTGACCTTTGGTGACTTTATAAGCAATAATAATTGTATCCGTATAATTACAATCTTTAACGAAATATCTTTGTTTCTCTTCTAAATGTGTTTACCTTTCGCGACTTTATAAGCAATAATAATTGTATCCATATAATTACAATCTTTAACGAAATATCTTTGTTTCTCTTCTAAATGTGTTGACCTTTGGCGACTTTATAAGCAATAATAATTGTATCCGTATAATTACAATCTTTAACGAAATATCTTTGTTTCTCTTCTAAATGTATTGACTTTTGGCGACTTTTAGAACATTAAATCATTCTCTTCTTAGTTCAACTAGTACTTTACGTAACTTAATTCCACTTCTAGTATCCTCCATGTAACTAATCTTAACACTCTGGATGTACCTTACGTCCTCACAACATTATATAAGCGAATATAAAACGTTTTAGCAGGACAGCGTAAAAGATGGATTTTCTGAATAAATTCCACATTTATCTTCAAATTTTCTTAATTTCTTTCTCGTCTGTGCTTTATATAGCATAGATAAATTTATAAGTTTGTAGTAGACAAAAACACCCATTGCATCCATGCATACATACACACACACACACATATATATATATATATATATATATATATATATGTGTGTGTGTGTGTGTACTGTGTATGTGTGTGCTATAATTGATGCCAAAAAATCGACCGCAATTAAAGACCAAGACATACAAAATAATTTAGCAAATTAAGAAGAAAGCTTTATGATAAACAGTCAATTTTTAGACAACGGTCAAGTTGAAATGAACGCATCACATCTACTTAATAATTATATTAATTGACTGTATGTGTCTTAACAATTTATTTCTTAAAATAGATTTCACCACTGTTTTCACAAAAATAAAGATAAAATGAATAGGTAAATCGTAGACTTGGTGTTAAAATGAGATTTAGAAAAACTTGTCCATCAAATTAAGGAAAAACGTTCATCACTTGTAATGTTTTCCTTTTAATTTAACATACGAGCAAGTGCCAGTTGTGCTGTTCGAAAATTCATAAAAGCCCATATTCTCTCCTTCATGTGACGCCACTCCTCTGTGCGACTTTGATTTAAAGAAATAAAATCTGAGGTAAATCTAACGGTCGACCCAGATACCTGCTACACTGTTCATGTTCTCTCTCATTTCTTTACACCACTGACCTAACAGGCGAAAAGAAAGAAAAGTAAAAAAGGAAGAAAAAAAACCAAACAAATCCGAAAACGTTTGCCGCATGCCTGCCTCTCAATCGGTTTCTTATTTTACTCGCCAAGGAAGAAAGTAAGGGTCAGATCTTACCATGCAAACAGGTTCTGTGGGATCGAATTTTACTATCTCGAATCTGGAGGTGTTTTTTTTTTCTTTTAAGTTTACGTTATGTGTCTGTTCTGTTCCAGCTCCTAAAATGGACAACGGTGCTCTCTCTCTTCCTCTTCGTCTAATTTATTTTGGTTGGCTGCACGGACATTGGCCCTCCAGAATTGCGTGTAACGGTGGTTGTCGACTGAAAAGGAAAACTCCCTCGCGAGAGAGTGCATCGAAGATTTTCTAGATTATGCTGTCAAAAATCTGGAAAACAGTACTAAAACATTTAACTCCCAGTCAGTACAATCTCTAAAAGATGAAGTTCTTGTACATAGGTTTTTTGGGTTGTATAAAAACTTACTTCTTTAACTCTTTAAATTATTGCGGCATAAAAAATTGACTACCTTTTAGATACTTAAAAATGTAAGGTGGAATACTTTTGAAAGACACCAAAATATTACAACTGTTGCCTGCACTTAGCTTTATTTTTAGTCTATTTAAATAAAATCAAGGGTAGGGTGTTCTGCAAATGTTATTAATGAAGAATTTCAAAATTATGGAAGGGTAAAAAATTAGAAATTCAGTAATGAAACTTTTTACTTCCAGTCTTACAGCTTCTAAAAGATGAAATAATTGTACATATATATTTAAAATAGTAATAAAGCTTAAAGATTTTTAACTTTTTGAGGCATGTTGGCATTAAAATACTTTCACCTTTTTTTTGATCACCTCAAAACTTTACAATTTTTACATGCTGGTAGCTTTGTTTTTCATATCAATAAAGTAAAGTAAAAGGTAATGCCAATCTCCTTTATTAGCTCTACAGCCCTTTGTGACTTGTCAAACCTTTTGTGAGTATCTTCTTCCATACTGTTCTCCTTGTCACCAGGGTATTCCAGTTGGTCATTCATAGAGTTTTAAATTCTTCATTAATACAATCCACGCACTTCAGTCTGGGTCTCCCTTTAATTCGGGTACATATTGATTTGTAATTGAATTCTATTACTTTCAATGTAGTAGATACTATCTCAATCTTTATACAGCTTGTACAGTTCATTATTGTATCTATGCCTGCACATTTTTTTATGTTCGCTGCACCCATAATGTTTTATATTAGTATAAACAAGTTTGCTTGTGTTAGTAAGCCAGACCTCAAAGGATTTTAACCACTAATTCTTAGTCAATAAGGCAATTTGTCGAACCTCACCAACTACTATAATGCCCTTCCCATTCATTTTCATGTTTACAACAGCCAATAGACAAACAATAAACTGCCCTTCTGTTTGAAACTAAAGCCAGAATTATCATAATTTGAGAATTTAACCTACTGCGTGAAATCGCCTTATAGTTTGGAGTAATTCTCTCAACATACTTTTTCATAACGCTCAACCCATGAATATGCACGGATGTATCTGCAGTAGTACACAGAAAAATCTTATAATGTATGGTACTACATACCATTCAAAGATATCTTAATATCCCAATAAAATATTTCATTTTCATTTAAGCCAGTAAGATTCACAAAATATTACATTTAATACTGAAAGCATTATATGCAAATATAGCAGTTTTAGATTGTTGACTTACTCGAATGAGACAAAATTAATAACTCAGTCCTTTCCACATTTTTCTCCTAAAATTGTTGTTTAAATAAATTATCTAGAGAAAAAAATCTAATTATTTATTTTTCTTAGTTGTACCTAAGAATAGGTAATTATAGGTAATATATATCCTATAATTCTATATAAAATTCTATTATAGGTAATAGAGGCATTATGAATGCCTCTATTACCAGTACTGTCTCCACTCATTATTGAGATGAAGCCTTTCTAGTCTGTGAAGTTTCCGATTGTGCTCGGACATAAAGGGGAAAGGAAATATCTTACCATTAAAAACTTGAAGGAAAGGGTGTTCGAAGCACAGCTCGCTATCTTCTTGCCTCCAGCATTGTCAAAAGTGATGACTCATCCCGTTTTCTGTTACGTTGAATGCCAATTTCCCGGCCACTGGCTTGCGAATCCCCTTTGGAATTGATTCCGAACGGATGGGAAAAAAATCCTTTACCCAAGATATTTTGTGCCGAAAAAAAGAAGAGTCATCCAGTTAAAGCTACGATAAGCTTCACATATTTTTCTTATCACAGTTTAGCTCTGTTTGGGAGACATACACCTGCGACGTTATAAATGTGTGTTTTTTAGAAAAAATTCAAGAATATAGCACTTACGGACTATTAATGTAATTCTTGAAAATCGTGCATTTAACTAATATTCCTGTATGTTAGGTTACACGTATTATTTTACAAAGCAGTAGTGTATCTCCAAATGAAGATTTTGAGAGAATTTTCAAAATTGTTAAACATTTGAACCTTTTAACGAGCCATTTATTTCTAGTGATATTATATTAAAATACTCTAAATCTTTATTATATGTTCAAGTGGTTTATTATGATTATTATTGATTTTCTGGTGTTATTAATAGATGATAGAACAAATAAAAATTGGTAAAAGAGTTAATCACGATCATTTAATAAGTTGATCAAATTGGTGGTCTATTTTTACCACAGCCTTAGAAAGGGTAAAATATGACCAAATTTACCATTAATAGAGAATTGATTTTAAATAGAATTAATTGAAGTTTCTACCTGAATTGACTAAGATTAATTTTTTATTATATTTAATATAAAAATATTAGTAAAGTAATAAATGGTGTTTTTGAACAGAAATGGGAATATATTATTATACGATTAGTGTAAAAAACTGAAAATCCGAGTCTTTGTTTGATGTACAGTCTTTGAGACCAGAGGTCGGCAGTTTTTCGCTCGTAAAGAGCCAAATTTTAACAATTAACAATTTTAATTTAAACAAGATAACGAAGGCAGTAGAGACCCATACATTAAATGCTATTGTTCATTACACAGAAAAAAAATTAGAAGAACCTCAAACAGCTACGCTATATCGAAATGTTTGCCATTATCTTTTTGCTATTATCTTTTCACCGAGTCATTTCAGTGTATTTTAATAAAAATACCATAAAATTAAGAGACCTTATTGACCCATTGATCATTTTCAAAGTTTTGGTGGAGTAAAGCATGTTTTTCTAACTTAGAATCTAACCCGTGTTATTTTTAAAATAAATCATAAGTACATGCTGACAGATCAAGTACTTCCCGAAATATTAAATTTTTACTCAAAACTTATACAGTCAAAAGTGGAATTATTATAGTTTAATATCGTTGCACAACGTACAGATGGATTCACGGAACATAAATGTACCTTCCATCCTCCTCAAAGTCTAGATCTTATCATAATAAGAGAATTTTGGACAAGTTGGAAAGATGAATCCTAGAGTAGATCCCGTTTCATTCCATTTTATGACAGTTTAAAGACAAAAAAAAAAAAAGCTAATATTTTGTATTAATTCTTCTTAAACTATATCCCAGAATTTTGTAGAATGTAAATTTAAGCCCTACTTAATATTTGCAATGGATATCTAATAAAACTTAAGCTTTAAGTTATCCACTGTCAGAATGAATGTCTGTACGAATTTGTTTCTGTATATAAGGTACATGTTTTATAATATTATTGAATATATTATAAAAACACACACATATATATATATATATATATATATATATATATATATATATATATATATATATATATATATATATATATATATATATATATATATATATATATACATACATGCGTGTAGTGTAATTTTATTACGTATCTATGCAATTGTTGCAATACTATTCAATCTTAAATAATTTCAGATTGAAATAAATGTAGGGAGTGTATTTTAACATTTGCTTTTCCTTAATATGTATAGGAATAAGTAAATATTTTTCACTAACTTATACGTATTGGGTGAAAATTAATAAGATTAATTTAAAATTAATTTTCAAAACATTATTTGAAACTTGCTTTTGTAAAATTAAAATTAATTCAATATAAAATCACAATTTTTTCTCCGCTAATCGACATACATTCAAATACTTTTAAACAACCCCCTTCTACTAAATTTTCACGTAATATATTTGACGGCAGAAAACCGCTTACTAACGAAATTCTTTTTATAATACCTCTCAGACATTTATGCGCTTCCACTATACCATATTATCCCCCCTTTCTCTTTTCTCCATCTAACCAAACTAAACATCTCACGCGAATTCCTTTTTTTCTTCCTCACATCTACGTTTTCTCTTTTCCTGAGTCTCCATCTTCCATTCCGCAGCGCTACCTCGCGGCGTCGCTTCAAAACAATGCTTTTGCCGAGGTCAACAACCGCTGACTGAGTCTCCGAAATCCTAGCGCAGCGCTGCCACTTTGGCTTCGATTCGCCTCGCGCGAGGAACGACTTCGGGTTCGGCGGGAAAATAATGTAGGCTGGTTATTGACCTTTGGTAGAAAATCGAGACGCGCCGTAAATTTCTCCCGTTATTGCTGATTTTCTCGATGTTAATCACGTTTGTGAGATTTTGACATTAATTTGCCTGTGATGGGATAGTTACGGTCATAATTTAGACACCAGCGTAACCAAATAAAAGGTTATTAAATTAAATATATTTTTAAAAATCCGTTTTACTCTATTTAGAACTTGCGGAAATCCTAGTTTTCTTGCTTTAATTTCTTTTATAGATTTGTGTGATATTAAAGGGAAATTTATGTTTAATTAGAAAAGCTACTTAGCATTTTATTATTTTTGAATGTAAATGCTCTGTAATTAATTATAAATTTATTTAACGTATGCTAAAGAATGTAATACAAAGTTTTCCTTTCATTGAATGTTACTTCTAGATTCCTTTAATTTATTTAGTGGTGATTAAACAGCTGCCACATTTATCTTAAAGCAACAATACAGTTTACTCTATTTTTAAACCTTAAGAGAAAAATTGGAAGAAAAGCGTTAAATAAATCAAAACTTTCATTTATATTATCGTGTGTCTACCATTTTGAGTTTGTAATGATTTATCGAAGAGTTTTGACCTCATAAATTATCAAACTTTCGTTTGCTGCTATTTCCGAGATAAGGAAGATTGCATTTAGTGGTTTATTTATAAAAATAACGGTGTTTTAGACTTGAATAAGCGGGACTTTCAGTTCGATCATCGTGTGGGTGATTCGATTTCAATGGTAGTTGTGTGTAGCAAAGGATGTAGCTCCTGTCTACCAAGTGCAGGCACTCGTGCCCTTAAAATCGATGAGACGCGTGGAGAGGTCTGTACAAAACGCGACAGGGGATAGCCCACTTGGCGACGGTTAGAGGTCGCCCACCCCATCGCCAAATTCCCTTCGGTAGGCAACCCTTTTGTCGCGAAAAAGATTCACGTTTTTGGGTCTGCCATTCGCCTCTTCTAACGGTGCTCGAACCCGCATGGCTGAAAACCAGAACTAAGGAAAACAAAAACAAAAAATAAAAAATAAAAAAAGAGAGAAATACATTTGGAACTGACTGTTTGTGGATGCGTCTAATCCGAAGGATTAGCGATGCTGATGCACTACCGGTCAGTGCGGATTGCGGACCAAAAGTCTGGTGGATTGGAGGCAAAGGTGGATCTACAGCCTCACCCGATTGCTGCAGGGTTACGGCGAAGGATGTACTTTGCTAGCAGGTCAGTGGATTGCGTTCTATTGCCCAAGTTGTTTCAAAGTGTGTGATCGTGAAAGTGAAATGGAATTTTGCTTGTAGTGCACGCTCTTCTTACAGTTCAGTGATTTACAAAACAAATAATTTCGTTGGTATAACTAAGTTTTTGTATACTGTTTTGGTAGTGCAATGTGTAAAATTCTGGCAAAATATTTGTGGCACTGTTAAATAAAAAATTCTCTAGCAGTTTTTATAACGGATAAAGTTATATTAAATTGTGATGAAAATTATGAACAGGTTTTTATTTTTAATGTGATATTAGTTGTTGTAAAAGTTATTTTTTATGCTTAACAAATTGTGCGTTTATTTAAACGATTTGTCAAAAAATATGTAAAAAAAAAAAAAGTAAAACGCTGTTATAGATTGGGATAGACAACGTTAAAATTTTTTAATCATGATCTAAGTGATCACGAGTGTAAAAATCATGCATTTCGGTGGCATTACAATATTTACATGATTACGGAAAATATTTGTTATTTTTTGTACTTCCCCTTTCCTAATTTTAAGAAAGGGAGTGTGTATCATCTACTCTACAATAAAAAATAATAATAACAAAAATTTTTAATGTTAGCTAAATTTGACGCTCTTTTCTCAATATCAGTAATAATGACGAAAAAAAATTTTTTTCAAAATGCAGAATTTATTGTATATTATTTTAAACTTCAAATATCTGTTTTGTTTAAAAAATTATGCTATACAGACACCCATGAGCTTATATTATGTTTGCTGATTATCTTTTCTGAGAATGCAATCATTTCTGTTGCACTCAATTTTATTGTTCTAAAATGACCAAAAAATTGCATAAAATATGCTTTGTGTTATTTATTATCATATATTTGTCATATATATATTTTGTCTCAAAGTATTCAATATTCATTGCAATTCTTTATCTCAGAATCAGATTGCTTATCATACTTCCTGAAAATTGCTTTTCCGTTAATAATGAATTATTTTCTCATTTCGAAAGAGTAGTATTGTCAGTATATATTAGAAATTGCTCAATGTAAACACACATCTCGCGAGTTCAACGATCTTCAAAATGGCGGCGGTTTGGAATTTTAAGCCTCGGTAGAAATACGGAAAAGTATTATCGATATAAATTTTACTCACTTCCTGATAAATTAATTACTTCGTTAAACTATTTCTGTCATAGCGGTGTATTAGATAAATATGCATCATAATACTGAAATTAAAATAGTTAGAATCTTGTCGGAAATGTTAATTTACAGGTGTGGTAAATATATTTATTTGATTGATTATATTTTCCCTTCAGTACATGTTTAATAATGTTTTTTTTCCTCTTGTCAGGATATTTGTTGTTTACTGTTTTCTTGCAGTTGTTAATTATTCGCCATGTCTACAGCAATAATTTTGAGTAAAAATAAAATGTTTGTTTACTGTATAATTGCATATAGTAATATTTATAAAAAGATTAATCTGATTAATGATTTATAAAGACATTTTTAATACAAGTTCTGTATGTCAGATTCATTATTGTTGTTATATTGAACAGGAAAGGTAACTCGAATTTCTGTACGTAAGAATGTTTCACATATAACTCTTGAAGTAAATAAGATTATGAATAATAAATAGATTGTGATTTTGTTAATTTCAATTATTGTTTTGTTGATAATTATTTTAATATAAGGTTGAATATACATATAACGTATTCGAATGTATTTAGTATTTCGCGAATTTTTTTTTAAATTGGGAATCTTGGTTTTTTTTGTGTTGTGTAAACATGTCAATACCATCATGATATATGACTTTCTACTTTAGCTAATTGTGATTACGTTTAAGTAGAAAACATCTGCTAATTCCAAGCACATGTTCCTTTAAAAATTATCACCACAAAAGATATCTTAATACATCTTCTTTGATGTTAAATTTAATGAAAATTTTTGGACCATTGAAAAGTCTTCCTTTGATTGTTTAAAATTTCCTCTAAATTTTTGTTTCCATTCTGTACATCCACTTTCATACTTCGAATCGGATTTTAATGGGTGGGCTTTCATATCTAACAAAAATATTTAAATTCATATGCTTTTAAACTTTCTTATGTAAGATAAACTTTATTTTTGTAGCACGATGCATGGTTTAACAACCTTTAACTTAAATTTATTTAAAGCAATGTTAATTGAAACGCGTATTTACGCGTTTCAATTTTATCAGAAATATCTATTGTGACAAAGAATCTATTAATTTTTTCTTCAAATTAAATTTTAGAGAAAGATATCAACTTTCAGATAATTATCTAGATAATTATACGCTTATTTTAAGTTTGATTTTATGGGACTTGGGCAAGGACAAATGCAACTTTATAATAGGAAGTATACCCTGTTTGAAAGAAAATAAAAATGCGTCTGCTGCTCCAGATTCAAAGATTCTCTTTTTTGATTCTTTAATAATTGAGGTCGTTAAACTAAACAAAATACTTCTACTTCTATTTATACCAAAAGAGGTTTCAGAATATATTTCAGTCTTTAATAATATCATTTGACTAAGTAACAAGAGTTTGTTATAAATGCGCAACATACGCAAATCGTATTTATTTCTGCAATAAAGAAAAATAGACATTTAGCTGTAACTGTGGGGTCAAGTGTAAGCATTTGGTATATAACACGTATATGGCATTTGGACCGTTTATTTGAAACTTTTTTATATCAGTATTTTCATGTTCATTTTAAACCTAGTATTCTATCTTTATTCTGAAAGTTTACTTATTTTTCTGCTATTTGTGTGGCAACAGTTTCAAGAAAGAAAAACTTTTTTCAGAATAAGGCGATTTCACGCAGTAGGGCAAATTCTCAAATCATGACAATTCTGGCTTTAGTTTCAAACGGAAGGGCAGTTTATTGTTTGTCTATTGGCTGTTGTAAACATGAAAATGAATGGGAAGGGCACTATAGTAGTTCGTGACGTTGCGACAAATTGCCTTATTGTGGCCGCATTTTACTGCTAGGGCTAAATAGTTTGAATGTACGAGATTGTTGTGTTTGTTATTGATAATATTTTATGTTTTTAAGCACGTTGACGTATTTTGTATGATCGAGTATCAGCTGTAAATTTTACTTTATTTTATAATTAAACAAAATTTACGTTTGTGACAATTTTAATTTCTTAAGACTTCTTAAATGTAGCATTGCGTCATCATGAGGCTCTGTGCCGAGTTCAAAACAGGTCAAGTAATTCTGATAATACTAACTTCGTGTAAGCAGCAAATTGTGAGGCTGTTTTACGCTTTAAGTGAAAAATTCTTATTATATGACTAAACTAAATTAAATTTAAATAAATATTTTAAGGTAATGATATAATCTTTAGTATAATATTTTCTTAGTATTGTCATTTCTTCTGCTTCCATTTCAGATGTATTCGTTTCTACAAAGGAAGGAATTTATGATATGTATTTAAGTAAAATCAAATAGCGTTTTATTATTTCTGTATTGTAGATACCTTTTGTTGGTATCCAATAAAAGCAATCTTAGCAAATAAGATGTTGAAAGAAAGATTATTTTCCAGATCTAAATATTTTTTTCTAAATATGAGTTGTATTTTATTTTTATTTTAGGTTCTTTAAGTTAGTTCAAAGTTAAGTGAATATCCTATTTTATACAAATAAAAATATTTCACGTAAGATTAACACACGTGAACGTTCTCGCCAACTAAACACTAAATTTAATACATTTATTAAATGTGTTATAGGTACCCTATAAAAAGCACTGTTATCAAATGAAGTGTTAAAGAGAATTATCCATATCTAATTTTTTTCCTGAATATCAATTGTATTTAATTTTTATTTCAGTTTCTTTAAATAAATTTAAAGTTACGTGTGTATAATATTTTATACAAATAACTACATTTCTGGGTATGATTAACACATGCTAGAGTTATTGCAAACTAAACTTTAAATTCAATACTTTAATTCACATCTTACGGTCAGAAAATCAGCATGTTTTACAAAACAACGTAACTTCTAGGTTTAAAATCTAACTTTTTTTCACTACCTCATTGTTCGCATTTTTTTCTTAATAAAAGGCACGGGTTGTTAGTTCAAAATTTATCAGTGTAAAAATGTTAGTTCAAAATTGTAAAATTATCTTCGTTTTAAACAAGCCTATACTTAAACTTGAAATCGCATTTGAGGCACAAAAGTGAGTTTCAAAAGGAATAATTTTTAATTGTGATACCGATTCTCTTCAGCTGTTCGTGCTTTATTTTGTGTGGGTAAATATTTGTTGTGAAGTGGTCTGTGCTAATATAAATGTTAAAATTCAAGTTCTTATTACATATTTACTAATTTTTATCCACTGGAATCATTAAAACATTTCGTCTTAATCTCGATTAGTTGGATGGTTAAATATTTATTGGCACAAGTAATTGTAATTAATAAAAGTTATTTATAAGTTTTCTTTTCCCCGGGAAAACTCTAATTAAAAGTTAATTGCAATTAACAAAATCTTTATGTGTTCATTACATGTAATAAAACATATTAGCTAATTTTTTTAATTAAATGATTCTAGAAAAACATAAAATTAATATAAATTTCTAACTTAGTATCTAGTAGTATCAATAAATACAGTATTAAAGTTATCAAACTACGGTTTACAAAGCTTTAATTTCTTTTAAACAAATTGATTTTTTTTCAGTGTTTCAAAATTTTAAAAAGTTGTATTTATAAAACTGATTAAACTGATATAACCTCTAGTACAATATCTTTACTTATTTTCATCAAGTTTATACAGGAATTTATTATCTTTAAAACATATTAAGCCTTATTATCTTTTTTTATCAATTATAAAAATTTCTGATGAAATGAAATATATTTTTGAATTTTCAGATATATATATATATATATATATATATATATACATATATATATATATATATATGTATATATATATATATATATATATATATATATATATATATATATATATATATATATGTATATATATATATATATATATATATATATATATATATATATATATATATTGTATAATATAATTCTGACCGGATATTGTTTTCTCTACCCCTCTTTAAAAAAGATTTTTCTATCCGTCCCATAAGTTGCGATCTATAATTCGCAATTGTCATTTTTGAAAGAATAAATTAAGTAAATTTTCATTAGACTTTTTAGATATATTTGCTCCTTGCGGAGATGGTAGACTTCAGAGAAAGCTTTTAGAAATTATTAATTGAAAAGTTATGAAATTTTGTACTTATATGCATTGAAATATAACTAAACAAACGACATTAAAAATTACTTTAAAAATGATAAAACATTTTTTAATTTATTTTTTTAAGTTTTGTTTTGTTGAGTTTTAAAATATTCCTTTCTTACTTATTTTCTATTTTTCTTTATTACTATTTAAAAAATCATTTAAACATATTTCGATTTTATTTTGATGATAAATTGAATAGTTAGTTTAAAGAAAATTTTTTATTGAGTATGTCGAATTTTTTGTGGAAAATTAGAATTTTCTAATCTTAAATTGCGTTTTAATCATCGAAACAGTGCCGAATTTTAAATCGAATATCCATATATATTTAAATATATATTTTGAGTATTTAATAAAAATACAGTAGGAACTTACAAAAATTAAATAGCAAGGAGTATTTTAAAACATTCATAAAACATTAAAAAATCTTACAAAATGAATTATTCAAAAATAATAATTGAAAAAGTATAAGTATTTTTCAAATTTTGAAAAAAAAATTACGATTTAAAAAATGTGCAAGAAAAATTTAAATGTGATGATGAAATTTTAATTTATGTAGTGCTCATTTTTTTATGTGTACAGAATTTTAAATGTAAGATTAAAAAATAAATAGCAAGAAGCATCTTAAAAACTTAACAAAAAAATATCATAAAATATAGTTTT
>CM063498.1:161733131-161903131 GCA_032207245.1 Pardosa pseudoannulata | reverse complement strand
AAATCTAATTTTCTTTTAATGAGCATAATTTACGAGAGAAAAATTGCCTTCTGTTTAAATTCATCCATCCATTTTGATTCTAGTTAGAGTTATTAGCGACTGATTAACCCTTTCGTGGGCCGTGGGAAGATTACTTCCCACCTACACGATCTTACAAAATACACCTGTGGGAAGCGCAAGACCCATTATAATGCATTGGTCTTGTTACTGAAACGACGGGAAGACTGATTCCCGCTTCGGTTTTGCGCTGTCATCAATTGTTCGATCGATTGAATAAAATTAGCAGCTCTGTTTTGAAAGTTTGGAAACGTGGAGTGAGAAATAAATGGCCCACGAAAGGGTTAATCTATTATACAACTAGTTTAATCTATTATACGATTACTGTATTATTTTAAAGCAACATGAAAATAATAAATTTTCCCATTTTTACATATTATATATCTCATCTATTTTAATTACTACTTTAATTTGCACTGAACTGTGGTTTCATGTCTTCAATCGTCGAATAAGGACCAAATGGTAAGGACGCTGCTCAGCGACACCGGATTTCGCAGGATCGAATCCTGTTGATAAAGTGATAGTTCGTATCCGTTCAGAAGCGTCTTTAAGCAGTAGTTACCAGTCTCATTATCCCCGTGTAGCAAAACAGTAGCAACTCCTAACAGTAGTTATTCCAAAGTAATCATCACTCTTCGATGTGCTAGTCTTTTTCTTCTAGAAATTTCTATCTAGAAATTTATTCTTTCTTCAATCGTCGAATAAGGACCAAATGGTAAGGACGCTGCTCAGCGGCTGGATTTCGCAGGGTCAAATCCTGCTGATAGTGTTATAGTTCATATCTGTTCAGATGCGTCTTTAAGCAGTAGTTACGAGTATCATTAACCCCCGTGTTGCAAAACAGTAGCCACTCCTAACAGTAGTTATTCCAAAGTAATCATCACTCTTCGATGTGCTAGTCTTTTTCTTCTAGAAATTTCTATCTAGAAATTTATTCTTTTTTCAATCGTCGAATAAGGACCAAATGGTAAGGACGCTGCTCAGCGACACCGGATTTCGCAGGATCGAATCCTGTTGATAAAGTGATAGTTCGTATCCGTTCAGAAGCGTCTTTAAGCAGTAGTTACCAGTCTCATTAACCCCTGTGTTGCAAAACAGTAGCAACTCCTAACAGTAGTTATTCCAAAATAATCATTACTCTTCGATGTGCTAGTCTTTTTCTTCTAGAAATTTCTTTTTTCAATCGTCGAATAAGGACCAAATGGTAAGGACGCTGCTCAGCGACACCGGATTTCGCAGGATCGAATCCTGTTGATAAAGTGATAGTTCGTATCCGTTCAGAAGCGTCTTTAAGCAGTAGTTACCAGTCTCATTAACCCCTGTGTTGCAAAACAGTAGCCACTCCTAACAGTAGTTATTCCAAAGTAATCATCACTCTTCGATGTGCTAGTCTTTTTCTTCTAGAAATTTCTATCTAGAAATTTATTCTTTTTTCAATCGTCGAATAAGGACCAAATGGTAAGGACGCTGCTCAGCGACACCGGATTTCGCAGGGTCGAATCCTGTTGATAAAGTGATAGTTCGTATCCGTTCAGAATTGTTTTTAAGCAGTAGTTACCAGTCTCATTAACCCCTGTGTTGCAAAACAGTAGCAACTCCTAACAGTAGTTATTCCAAAGTAATCATTACTCTTCGATGTGCTAGTCTTTTTCTTCTAGAAATTTTTATCTAGAAATTTATTCTTTTTTCAATCATCGAATAAGGACCAAATGATAAGGGCGCTGCTCAGCGGCACCGGATTTCACAGGGTCGAATCTTGCTGATAGCGTTATAGTTCATATCTGTTCAGAGGCGTCTTTAAGCAGTAGTTACCAGTCTCATTAACCCCCGTGTAGCAAAACAGTAGCTACTCCTAACACTAGTTACTCCAAAGTAATCATCACTCTTCGATGTGCTAGTCTTTTTCTTTTGATTTCAATGTTAAAGTTTTTTTCATTTTCTAAAAAATAACTGCTTGCTTCTTTTTCCAAAGACCTACTCAAATGAAGTTATTATCTTTCATTAAATTTCATGTTAATTTATTGCTTTAAATCTTTAGCATTTTCATATCAAATTATTATCAAGTATAATTAAAGAGGAGTAACATTTCATTTTTCTTTTCACTTTTTAGGATATCATGACTAAAGAAAATAAACAGTGCGAAACTATTTTTAAACTAGCGTCAATACGAAATCAACTAAAAATAAACCTCGTCTCGTGTAGAATTTATTTAATCTTGCGCGTATATTTCCAGCTGTTAAATTCACTTTCATTGTACTCTTCGAATCTTGGCGTATTGCCAACTTATCTCCAGAAATCCGCTCCGACTTCGTTACAGTTTGAAGTAACTAGTAATATTCTAAATCTCATTTTTATCGAAAAGTTTATGTCTGGAGCAGTTAGACATGTCTGCCTTCGTATAGTTTATTTGCGTTCTAACCTCAGACGTGCGATTCGAGTGAAAGTGGTTGATTTTGTTTCAACAAAGTTAGTCAATATGCCTAGTTTTTTTTATCTTGTATCACATTGTATATTTAGATGTGTTCATTTGTGATGCTATAAGAGCTTTAATAAAGTGTCAGTTTTTTCGGATATACACATATATGTGTATTGGTACTATTGGTCGCCTCAGCGTAATGCAAGGCTTCTAATTATCCCCCCACCCCAAATATTTTCTTTTTTACCATATATATATAAAAAGGGATTTTAATTGACTTCGTGATTTTAAACAGAGGCAATAGTAAAAAGATAATTATAAACATTTTGTTACGCGATTTCGTAAGTCTAATATTTCTAATGCAAGCGAACCTGGAAATGGAATAGTCGTTTATATTCAAGTTAAAATTCTTAAAAAACACTGAAGCGATCCTAGTAAGAAATCTTAAGTTTCCTAATCTTTCATTCTTTGAATTTAAGGGTCTCATCGCATCATTGCAATTTGTATAATATGTAAATCTCATTTGTGGAATTACCGTTAAAAACAGTTGTCGAATTTGTGAAACTTGATTTAAAGTACCACGGAAACTTATTAGCTTACCATATATTTTGTCTTTTACAGAAATCTTTTGTTCAGAATGCGACTTAAAGAGTAACTTAAAATGTTTAATCGAATTTCTAAACTGTCAATTTAATTGTTTAATATACACACATTCCAAATATATATATATATATATATATATTATAAATATATATATATATAATATATATATACATATATATATATATATATAATACATAATATAAATGTATATATATTTATTATATATATATATGTGTGTATTTGTGTGTATGTGTATGTATAAATGAGACGGACTTCTCGATTTTTTCAGTATATAAAATTGATACCGTTATAACTAAAGACCTTTATAGATTACTTAATTTTTCATATAAGGACAGGACAAACTGAAGTCAGCTAGCATGTACAAAATTAAAATTTCAAATTGTAAAAATATCTGTAAGCGTGTATCTCTTTTTTATTGGAAATTCCTAAATTGTTTATGTAGAGTTATAATTGTCAGGCTCTTTATGCGTAAACTGTAACAGTGGTCAATTTATAGGGAAAAGAGGAAATGCAAAAGGAGTTAATTTTAGCCCTTGATTTAAATTTGAAAATGAGATTTTCCTTACAATATATATATATATATAAATATAAATATATATAAATATATGTATATATATATATATATATATAAATATATATGAGTTATTCATATGTATATGCCTATAAAAGGGCTACTTTAAGGCACATCTTTCAAGTATATTTTTAATTTTTGTAACTGCTAAAGCTGCAACTGCTTTTCCTTATTTTGATATGAAAATAGTTGCTACTTTTCGTAACAAAGCGAACACTTCAGTGTAGCAAAAGAGTTAATATATAATATTTTATATATTTTTATATATATATATATATATATTATATATATGAATTATCATATGTAAAATGCATATAAAAGCTACTTTAAGGCACTTCTTTCAAGTATATTTTATAAATATTTATAATTGCTAAAGCTGCAACTGCTTTCTATATTTTGATATGAAAATAAATGCTACTTTTACGAGCACTTCAGTGTAGCGAGTTAAAGTAAATAACTGAAAGTAAAGAATAATTTTTATATCACTTAAGACTTTTGAAAAGGGAATATACAGAATTGATAATTTTAACGACAACTTTACTTAGTGCGTAATGGCGACCATATAAACTACGACGCCTTCATTAAAATTTTGCAAATTTAAAATTTCAGTCGAATCGGAATTTATAACAAAACGATTTATTATTTAGAAAAGTAAAGGGGTTTTTCAACCGAACTAAAAATGTTTAACTGAAAACTGGAGTGTTGAATGCACTTCAAATCATTATCTTATAAACGTAGCAAACTTACGTACCAACTAACGATTGTCTTTTTAAGGTTATTTATATTATTTTTGTGTTTGTTTTACATGGGTTTCAGTTAAACATTTTGTGTAAAAAGTACCTTTATTCTTTTTATTTCATTTATTTTTATATCTCGCTCATTTCTTTTTGTTAAGCTTAATACGCAATGATAGTTTTTGTCGTGTCTTGAGTTTCCGGTGCGATGCCAAAATCATTATGCCTTATTACTCCTTTTTAAGACTAAATGATAATACGACTTTGTTTTCCGCTTACACAGCTGTCTTTCCTTGCGTGATTGCTTAAGTCGATTAGCGGATTTCAAAGCTGCTTCATATAAATTTTAAATGCTCGCGCGACTTTTGAGTAATTTATTTTTTGTTCTATTTTATTTATTTTTTTATTGAGCAAGAGGGAATAATCCTCTTGCTCACTTAAATGAAAATCAAAGAGGAAAAACCATTTTGTCAATTGGCCCACTTAAAGGCACATAGTGCAAGCCGCGGTATATCAGTCGGGAAAGGAGTCGATCTCATAACCAGATGGTTGTGAGTTCGAGGCTAGACCTGGCCAAAGATCCGATGTATTCATTAATGACTAAATAGGTTCGTGGTCGCAATATACTCTAAGTTCGAACAATACCTCTGGAGGTGACAGGCCAAGCCTCTTATGCTTGATCCATACTTATGAAGTACGAGAATCCAGCATGATCAATGTTACTCGCGTCCGTAGCATTTCTTACACTGCACGTGCTCTTCGGGTGGTGCTAAATGAATAATTGCTTTGTATCCTTGTTTGACATAAATATATCTGACTGTATAGCCAGCTTGATTGGAATAAATAAAATAAAATGGAGTGGACGTATATTTTCCTAGTTGAAATATCTCCATTGTAATAACCCATTTTTGATTCGGTATGTTCGATACATATCGACATTCACTTACGCGGAATGGTTGTGTCCAGTGCATCCCTTTCCTCTTTTTTTTGTATTGTAACCAGAGTGTGAGCGTTTGGACCCCGGCTAGGAAGGTCGAGCCGTTGTCCGCGTCTCCCATGAGATTGCTTGTTTAGAGCCCATTGCTCATTTATATCACTGATATATTTTTATTGTCAGAGCCCATTGCTCTAATATGACCCTGTCATATTTTTCTTAATTAAATTTTTTTTTTGTTAAGTTTTAAACACAGTCCACTTTATTTCGTCCTCAACACGGTATAAAGTACAAAAGCTCTGTATTATTTTGTATAAAATTTGCAAAGGAACATTAATGAGAATAACTTTACAACTGTTATTTAGTTTTGTTACAATGTTGCAATACATATTGAAAAAATATACACCACGTGAAAAAAGAGTTGAAATTTGCTTGCCTGCAATGTAATTTTTTAAATTTGTAAATTAGAAACTAATTTTTCATATGAAATAGAAGCTAGTTACAATTTTTATTCCGTGAATCTTAGTTATAACACGAGCAATACATTTTATTTTGTAGCATGATATAGGCTGTTTTTTATATTTTAAATTTCTTACCAGTTTTTAAGTCATTTGAAATTTTAATATGTCAAATAACTTTTTTAAATATTTGGTTTAGAGAATAAAACAGATATTTTTTCAATTTGATATAAAAATTTAGTTTCTAAAATTAGAGTAGTAGAGGAATTGCATTTTTTTCATTTAGTTTATATTTATGTTAATATAAATGTATACTACTTGAAATAACAAAAAAAAATAAATAACATATTTAAATTTGAATTATTATAAAAAAAATCATTCAAAAAGGAGATCTTTTTATTTTATCATGAATCGAAAAAAAGACTGCTATAATGAAAAGTTATAAATCCCGATTCTATGTCTATTTTATAGTCAACTAGCAAGTTTGCCCGTGCTTCGCTACGGTGAACTTAATATATTACTTTTAAACAAAGATTTATTTTTCGTGAATAACTCTCTAAATTCGTCACAGTTCAGTTCGAGTCATTGGCATGTTTATATATTTCTATCATAAGCGTATTATAACATTATTCAGTTTTTATAATCGAATTTGTCTTATATTAAATTTGCTCAAACTTTTTTTATTGTAAAATATAAGCTTAACCCTAAATTGCATTACTGTATTACTACTGTACGTTGATTAGCAAAGTTAACAGATCTTGCCATATTACGTGATAGAATAGGAAGCACAGGTTTTGACAGCAACAGTGCTAATTTTGTTGGTAGTAATAAATGTTTTCCAAAATTAAGGAAATTTATGACAAACCACATAGTTTTGTGTGAAACAGAAACACACATTCATATCGACAACCATATGAATATGAAGATAACTATATAAAATGATAGGTTTTATTTGGCCATGAGAGTCACTGAAATTTGTACTTTTTGTACTTAGAATATTGTTGATATGCATTTCATTGTAACATAAAAATGAACCAAGAATTAAATTTAAAATTAGTTCTCATATAAAAATGCTACAATTTGTGTCACATAGAAATGAAAGTGAATCACTTTATATCTCAAATTTCAGTTCAAATCGAATAGATACTAAGCAGACGATTTTAAATAATATAAAATAAGAAATGAATAAATGAAATATTTAAATGAATGACGTCATAATGATAGAAAAATATCATTTTCGCCTATTTATTATGTGATGAATTGAACATTTTAATCTCCTGCTTTTAACCGTGGAAAACTGCGTTTAAAACAATTACTTGGGATGACGTCACATTGCTAGAAACATTGCTTCTTTCCCTTAGATATGATGCGATAAATTAAAAACTTAATCGTTTGCGTTTAACCGGGGAAAATAATGCTTGGAATAATGACATGAAATGCTCGAAAAAGGGGGAAGGAATGAATTTCGAACGTTGAAAATTTACAAAAACCTTCCCAGGGATATACCTAAACATTTCCCAAATTTTCATGGCGATTGGATGCATAGTTTTTGAGTCTATTGAGTACAGACAGACAGACAGACAGACACACACAAATTCATTTTTATATATATAGATTATGTAGAAAAAATTATTTCTTTTGCATGAAGTTGTTTAAAATTCAAGTAGGAGGTTTTTAAATAGCTGAGGAGGGATGCAAACGCATGTATATTTCAAAAAAATAAACCAGTACATTAAGTTTTACTTCTCATATCGACATTTAACGTTTATGAATGTATTATTTAAAAAAAATCAATATAAGTAAAGACACAAAAATCAAATACATTTTGTGTCTATTACCTTTTTCAACAAATGTCAGACATCTCTCCAATCTTTTGCTATCAAGTGTTATTAAATATTGAATCAATTTTGAAACCCTTTATGGGGTTTACTTGTATAAAAGCTGTCATTATGATGTAAAGTCTGTTAAAAATTGTATTTAAGAATATTTTAATTGATTACGTTAGGAACAAAATATGAAGTTTAGGTGAGCGAGAGGAGGAATACTATAAAATAAAATATTTTCTATTTATATAGTTGAAATTCGGGGAACGGAAAAAATAATTATCTTATATCTGATAAGATAATTATATTTCTATGGATTTTGAATGAATTTTAAACAAGTTTTTAATGGCACCACCAGCTTTGATAAAATTTTTAGTTCTGCCAATTCAAAAAATATATTTTTTAAAAATAACATACAAAAACTTACAAATGAAAAAAAAATGAAATTCACTTTCTTTCAAGATAAACTTAAAAGAAATATGTATGTTAGAAACTGATTTTTTACACCAATTTGAAGTAAAACAGCTGTTTTATTCTGTAAACTAAAATTTTTGAAATTATCTGGCATTTTAAAATAGAAAAATTAAAACTATTAGGAAATTGAAAAATTTTTTTAAATGTCAGCTTTTATCCAGCTATACGATAAAATAATTTCTCTTATTTAATATAATTATAGTTTATGAAGTAGAAAAATCAATTATATTTTCTATGGATTTTGAATGAATTTTTGCAAGTTTTGAATGACATTGATTTGAAAAAATATTTAGTCTTGTCATTTTAAAAAGTATATTTCGTAAAATAGAAAACAGATAAAAAAAACAATTATAAAAATAAAAAGGTGAAATTCATTAGCATGCAAAAAAACTTTTGAAACAAGTATGTTAAAAAATTAATTTTTTGCATTAAATTGAAGTAAAATATCTATTTTATGTTGTAATCTAATATCTGGCATTTAAAATTAAAAAAATAATTTTTATTAAGTAGTAGAAAGTTTTAAAAAATGTTGACTTTCATCGTACTATAAAATAAAATACATTTCTCTTATTTGTATGATTGAGGTGCGGGGAATAGAAAAAAATAATTATGTTATGTTTGATAAGATAATTATATCGTCTATGGATTTTGAATGAATTTTAAACAAGTTTTTTAATGACACTCTAGCTTTGAAAAATTATTGTTGAAAAATTAAGTTTTGTCAGTTCATAAAGTTCATTTTTTGAGAAATAGCATAAAAACTTACAAATGAAAAAATGGAATTAATTTACCTGCAAGACAACTTTTGGAAATAGGTATGTTAGAAACTAATTTTTTTATATCAATTTTAAGTAAAGTCTGTTTCATTGTGTAAACTAAAACTTTTAATGGTATCTGACATTTTAAAATTTAAAGAAAAATTAAACTGTCATTAAATGGCAAATTTTCAAAAATATTAGCTTTTATAATACTATGAAATAAAATAATTACTCTTATTTAATGTAATTGGGGTTCAGGGAATATAAAAGATACTTAATTTTTCTATGGATTACGAGTGGATTTTAAACATGCTTTTTAATGACACTAGCTTTGAAAAATTATTTAGTTCTGTCATTTCAAGTATATTTTTTAAAATGGTATAAAAATATTTAAATCTGAAAATGAAATTCATTTATATGCAAGATAACTTTTAATATATATATATATGTTAGAAACTAATTTTTTCTATTAAACTGAAGTATAACATTTTTTTATATTCTGTAAATTAAAACCTTTAAAAATAATTGGTATTTTAAGGTTAAAAAAAATTTGTAATTGTTAAAGAAATTGAAAATATTTAAAAATGTTAGCTTTTATCATGCTATAAAATAAAATAACTCTTAATGTAATTTGAGGTTCGGGGAATAGAAAATATATACAATTATTTTATATTTGATTAAAAAAATTATTTTTTAATTTATAAAATTCAAATAATTATTTTGTGGGTTAGTTAATTTTTATTTCGTTTTTACTTGGTGTATATATTTTTTGTTTTGTTTCATATAATGTATTGCTTTATATTACAAAACTAAGTAATTTTTATAAGGTCGTACTTATTTATGATGTAATAAAAAATTATTTTTAACGGAACATTTTATTTTATATTGAATTAATATAACGAAGAATTTTTACCTCGAAAGGTACTATGACCCTAATTATTTTATATTTGCTTAAAAAATATTTTTTTAATTTATAAAATTCAAATAATTATTTTGTGTGTTAGTTAATTTATATTTTTTTTTACTTGGTGTATATATTTTTTGTTTTGTTTCATAAAATGTATTGCTTTATATTACAAAACTAAGTAATTTTTATAAGGTCGTACTTATTTATGATGTAATAAAAAATTATTTTTAATGGAACTTTTTATTTTATATTGAATTAATATAACGAAGAATTTTTACCTCGAAAGGTAGTATGACACTAATTATTTTATATTGGATTAAAAATTTTTTTTTTAATTTATAAAATTCAAATAATTATTTTGTGGGTTAGTTAATTTTAAATTTTTTTTACTTGGTACATATATTTTTTGTTTTGTTTCATATAATGTATTGCTTTATATTACAAAACTAAGTAATTTTTATAAGGTCGTACTTATTTATGATGTAGTAAAAAATTATTTTTAACGGAACATTTTATTTTATATTGAATTAATATAACGAAGAATTTTTACCTCGAAAGGTACTATGACCCTAATTATTTTATATTGGATTAAAAAAATATTTTTTTAATTTATAAAATTCAAATAATTATTTTGTGTGTTAGTTAATTTATATTTTTTTTTACTTGGTGTATATATTTTTTGTTTTGTTTCATAAAATGTATTGCTTTATATTACAAAACTAAGTAATTTTTATAAGGTCGTACTTATTTATGATGTAACAAAAAATTATTTTAATGGAACTTTTTATTTTATATTGAATTAATATAATGAAGAATTTTTACCTCGAAAGGTACTATGACCCTAATTATTTTACATTTGATTAAAAAAATATTTTTAACTTTGAAATTCAAACAATTATTTTGTGGGTTAGTTAATTTTTATTTTTTTTTACTTGGTGTATATATTTTTTGTTTTGTTTCTTATAAATGTATTGCTTTATATTACAAAACCAAGTAATTTTTATAAGGTCGTATTTATTTATGATGTAGTAAAAAATTATTTTTAACGGGACTTTTTATTTTATATTGAATTAATATAACGAAGAATTTTTACCTCGAAAGGTACTATGACCCTAATTATTTTATATTTATTTAAAAAAATATTTTTTAACTTAGAAATTCAAACAATTATTTTGTGGGTTAGTTAATTTTTTTTTTTACTTGGTGTATATATTTTTTGTTTTGTTTCATATAATGTATTGCTTTATATTAGAAAACTAAGTAATTTTTATAAGGGCATACTTATTTATGATGTAATAAAAAATTATTTTTAATGTACTTTTTATTTTATATTGAATTAATATAACGAAGAATTTTTACCTCGAAAGGTACCCTAATTATTTTATATTGGATTAAAAAAAATTTTTTTAATCTATAAAATTCAAATAATTTTGTGGGTTAGTTAATTTTTATTTTTTTTTTTTACTTGGTGTATATATTTTTTGTGTTGTTTCATTTAATGTATTGCTTTATATTACAAAATTAAGTAATTTTTATAATGTCGTACTTATTTATGATGTAATAAAAAATTATTTTTAATGGACTTTTGAAAGAATTTTTGCCTTGAAAGGTACTATGACCCTAATTATTTTATATTAGATTAAAAAAATTTTTAATTTATAAAATTCAAATAATTATTTATTGGGCTGGTTAATTTTTATTTTTTTTACTTGGTGTATATGTTTTTAATTTTGTTTCATATAATGTATTGCTTTATATTATAACGAAGAATTTTTACTTCGAAAGGTACTATGACCCCTTAAGTAAAATACCGTTTCTTGAGTTGCTAACTTTCGGTTCATCCTCAGCATAAATAAAAATAGGCAGTTTATCAAATTCCTGATATTTACTCATTGCTCCCCGTGATAAATGCTTATTTAACGAGATAAAAATGGGAAAAAAATTATCTTTCAAAGTGATTAGAAAATGAATATCTTATTTCATATTTAAATTCATGTGTCGTGCATTGAACTCCTTTAGATCATCAACACTTGTGAAAGTTCTGCTGCTCAAGGTTAGGGCCATTGTGCCCGCCGACCTTGTGTGGCCGTGAAAAACCCTAGTGAAGGCCTCATTTGGGGGCAGGGAACTGTGATAGCGGAACGGCTGATGGGGGCAAGAACCGGCCTATTTTCGGTGATCGGGGAAGACACCTGTTGTCTTGATTAGGCATCTGGACTTTGATGAGTAATTGATGTTACGTCATTGAGTACTTCACGTACTCGGCAACTGTTTTCCAAATGGCAATTATGGTAACATGAAAAGAGGCACCGTAATTTTTAATACTTTAATTACGAATTTGGGGGTTATTTCGACAAAGACATCGCAGCTGTGATAAATCAGCTGTGATTCGTGAGCTGCCGGATGTCACTCAGCGAATACTGGGAAATCGAATATAACTCACTCCCCTTTACCTCTTCCCAACGTATCTAGAATTTAAAAAAAAGGAAACGAAACTTTTGGTTCTAATGCAAGGAGTGGGAAAGTTTGTTGATCAGCAGAATGCATTCACAGGTTAAAGTGTTAACCAAGGCCGTAAAGAAGGAGGATATGAGAGAGGGGAGTTTTTTTGCCCTGAAACTTTTAGACTTGTATGGAATTAGACTTGATTTGATATTTTAGACTTGAATTTCCCCATTTGAAATTATTATTCAGCGGCTGATGGGCAAAACAATACACGTACTGGACTTTCAGTTGCTAATAAACTATCATATTTATTAACTTTCTGCATCACACAAGATTGATTTTTTATGAATGTGTAATCTATAATCTTTTTATATGTGTAATCTATAATCTATAATATATAACCTTTTTTATGTGTAATCTATAATAGTAGTTAAAAAACATTATTGGAATACATTTATTACCCAGACCGAAGGCTGGGTGCGAAGCAGCTAGTAAATAATAACACTTGTGCTGGACGATCGTTTTAATTTCAGTTCCGAGGTATAGTGTTTAGTAAATACAGATATCCCAGATATATCGCAATATTTTTTAAAGATAATAATTAATATAAGTAAATTTGACTTCGTTTAATTAAATATAAATTCAATTACCATGCACAGAATTGTATTAACTGCTATTTAAGCCGAACGATGGCCGAATAGTTAGGGCGCTGGCCTTCGGTACCGTAGTTCGTGGGTTCGAATCCCACTATGGCATGGATGTTCGTAACCGTTCGGTATAGGTTTTAAACTGTAGGTCCCGATCTTATTAGCCCTCGTGTTCCAAAATAGTAGACCGTAGCGATCCAAAACAAACAAACAAACAAACAAACTTCTATTTAAACTAATATTTGTGGAGAGACCAACAGAAGGTATTTACAAGTTAGAACTGCCAATTTCACCGATGACCATAGAGTTCCACGATAATGTGCGGTTCAATGAGTTAAGAACTTCGGTAATATTAACAGAGCAACCGCGATATTCTTTTCATTAGGTATAATGTTCGCGTATTGAAGAGCAATACTTAACTCACTCGATATGTTTTCGCCTCATTCGCAATACTTAACTCGTTCTGTATGTTCAGGCCAAAAGTATCGTGAATATTCACAATATATCATCGATCGCGGTGTATTGGGAATATTTGCGATGCATCATATCTCGCAGTATTATAAAAAAGTTAGAATTTACTATACCATTGCCGCAATAATTGAAAAAAAAAAAAGATATTTGACGATTTGTCGATAAATATGCCAGCACTGAGTAAGATTTAAGTGCATTTATATAGAAAACAGATTGCCATTATTTACGTGATCTTTTCCGAAAAAACAACCGTGAAACAACCGTTGAGATAGATGCATTACGCATCTATCTCAACGTTATGTCAATGTCTTAAACACACGCACTCACACACAAAAAAACCGTGTATGTATGTATATATATATATATATATATATATATATATATATATATATATATATATATATATATATATATATATATATATATATATATAGAGAGAGAGAGAGAGAGAGAGAGAGAGAGAGAGTTGTTTTAAAACTATCTCTAGATCGCTATCATTTTTGCATGCTCTGTTTTTGAATCGGCTGCCTTTTAACTTTTCCTAGAGACAAATAAAATGCCAGAAATCACACAATGCGAGATCAGGACTCTATGGAGGCCATGGTATATCTATGTTATTCCTCAGTAAAATGTTTAGTACGTATCTAGCAACTAGTGTCCTTGCATGATCGTGTTATCTGGTCGCTGAATGTCTAAATGGCAGCCATCTGCCGCCAGTAAAAGTTTTCGATAGAATACACAAAATTAATAATTCAAATAAATATTGTATTTATTCTAGTAAACATAATATTACTCATTTGATTAACTGATTATTATTATAAATAGTTATGCACATTTGGAAATTTTTAATTGTTCTACTGCCAACTTTTGAATAATAATAAAAACCATTAGGTCTTTTCTGAACCCACCACAAATTTGTATATATATATATATATATATATATATATATATATATATATATAATGTATATGGGGGGTGCGTGTGGTCTACACTTTTGTGCATTAGCTTTTTCCGCTAGTCGTGGTGGGGATTAAAAAATTGAAAAAGGTATGTGATTGGGTATTATTTTTAATTATCATTTATTTATGCGACTTATTTTAGATAACATACATTTTTTATTTAATGGTCATATAAAAAGATAAGTAACTGTAGTGATTTGATCTGTTTGATTATTTACTGTAATGTAATTGTCGTAATTTTAGTAGATTTCTAACTTTTGAATAAATAAAGATTCCATTCCGATATATGATCTGATAATGATTTAATAATTATTCAGCCCAATATCCAAAATTAAATTTAATTAACTGTGAAAAGTCAATTTGCTGTTTTACAGATAACAGGAAAATATCCTTGTACCACATAGTGATTTAAGTGGTTACGATCTTTCATCTCATATACCGTTTAGAAAATTAAATATCACGAATGCTTAAAAAGTAAACTAACTGGTAACAGATGGTAGATGCGAAAATCAAGGTGCATACACAGCTTTCAATAGTTCTCAATAAAACAGATGTTTTTCTACCCCTCATATTTTTTCATTAATAAAAACATAATCATGATCTAGCATTATAGTCAGCATTTCCGTTTCAAGGATAATTATTTTTTTATGTATCTAATAAAAAAAGGTTTCCTGCTAAAAACGACAATTATCTTTCGAATCTGGTTATTTATGAGTGTGAACAATGATTCAGTGTTTTTAGTGTTAAACAAGGTGAACGAGGCTGAACCTTATACTGCACAAGGTAACAAATTTTGATCACAATCAGTAGATGGATTATTTAGGTATTTGTTTCCAACAGAAATTATAGAATTATGTTGGTAAAATAAATATCCGTAAATGTTCTTTCATGTATATAACCAGTGAAAATATCTTTTTCGACTACACAGGAGAATTAGCCCCTATAATTTGGTTTCCCTTGGCTTACTGGGCAAAAAGAACTGTTATTTAAGTTGCAGTCGTGTCTCCATCAGAAATACATTACAGGACAATTGCACTGCTTGGAATACCACAAGAATAATACCTCTTGCAATGATTTTGGACCCCAGAGCAAGTGATCACGTGATTTTCTTCCCATGAGACTTAAGAATATTCAGCAATTTTTGGGAGGCACGAGCGAACTTTTATTTAACTTAGTCCGAAAACCACACAGACAGCACTTTAATTATTACAGAAGGGATACTATTTTAAGGAAACAGCTGAAATATGTGTCCAGTACACAGAAAATTAGCATTTAATCCAGCGTTTGTTTTGAGAGATAGGTGAAAAGAATTTAAGTCGGAGAATAGTCCATTATCTGACAGTTTATGGCTGAAAAATAAGGTGTTAAAAATGAGAAGAAGAAAAATGAGTATTTTGGATAGATATTTTAGAGATAATACTTTTGATATATTACACACACCCACATATATATGATGTCAGAAAATTACCATGATCAATTCTTAAATTCAAAATTTAAACACTGGAGAGTAATTCTGCCACCCTTTTGGCCTTGGCTTGTGGTTAGCATGTGTATTGTAAAGTTAAAGGGAAATTATTGTGTCATCAATCAGAGGTCTTGAAAGTATGCATTGTGGGAACGGAGTAGAATTACGATGGATGATAGCATTTGAGCTGTAACGTTATGGGCATTAAAATTCGCCATTTACATTTCGTGCAAACGGTGATAAGCTGTATTGGATTTTAGTTGATTCATAATTTTTCTTTATGAAGGAAATAACAGAGATTGCTTGTCACCGATTATGTATAATTGCAAATTCATGGTACTTTAAATATTATATGCAATCCACCGTTATCTCCATACACGTGTATTCTTGTCTAGTGGTTTAGGTAAAGTTATTTTCTGAGCACTCTCGTGGTCAGAAAATTTCTATATGTTAATTGAAAAACAATGGTGAGAGATATAATCGTATGTTTACCGTTTATTTCTCGACTGGCACTGACCGTTGCGGTTATAGTTTCTTCCCGTTTCCCGATACTAAAATTATTATTATTATTATTAATATTTTACTATTTACTAGTACTCCATCTTAGGGGCCGAACGATGGCCGAATGGTTAGGGCACTGACCTTCGGAACCGGAGTTCGTGGGTTCGAGTCCCACTGAGGCATGGATGTTCGTAGCCGTTCGGAATCGGCTTTAAACAGTAGGTCCCGGTCTCATTAGCCCTCGTGTAGCAAAAAGTAGACCGTAGTGCTAACAACCAACCAACCAACCATCTTAGGGAGTAATGTTTACCGCCTATATGGTGCTTCCATAATAGAATTCTTTATAATAATAGCCTAAGCTATCTGTCCGTCTGTCTTCAAATTTCTGAAGCGGTTGTACCTGGAATGGATAAGGCACCCATACTGGATTCTTGCTGAGTTAGGGTTAACAAAATTCAAAGCGAGTAAAATTTATCTTCGTCTAAACTATCGATCCGATTCTAAAATAAATTGGTATAAATATGCTTCATATCACACCAAAAAATACTGTCGTCTTTAAAACGTCAAAAATCCATACCTGCCCCTTTTTTTTAAAATCCTTATTTCAAACCCATTTTTCTAATCATTGGTTTGTTGGTGCGCTACGATCTACATTTGGCGAAATTGAGACCGTGCCTACAGTTTGCGATTCTGAACGGCTACAAACATTGCAACAGTGGGATTGATGCGAACTGGTTCCGAAGAGCAGCGTCTACATCATCGTGCTTTCCCAGCTAAGAACAGGCAATTAAATTTATCAATTTATCACATAATAAATAGGTAAAAATGACATTTTTTTTCTAGCATTATGACGTCATTCCTTTAACCATCTCGCTTAATCAATTCTTATTTTAAATTATTTAAATATCGTCTGGATTATTTTCATACGTTTTATCACTGAACTTAGATATTAAGTAAATAATTTTGTTTTACATTTGGCTTAAATAAAGATTACGTACAAAAGTGATAATTTTTAAATTTAATCATCGATTATTTTTTGTTTCAAAGAAAGTTTTATCATTGGTATTAACGACAAATTCTATCTACCTCCATGATGTAGTGGAAATGATAGTTTCAATCCTTTACATCCATTAATTACTGTGGAAAAAAAAAATGGGAAGAACTTAACGATAATTCCGACGTAGCTAAGAAAACTGAATTATCTTTCTAAATGAATTCAACGTTATTCTAAACTGCTTTAATCGGGAGACTTTTAGAGGAGTATGGAGATAAACAAATTATTGAGCGTGTACCAGATAATTCTCAGCCAATAAACAAACAATTTTTTTTGCCTTCCTCATAGGGTGCTTTACAATTCCGGAAAATTAAAAATTTTGCTGATTCCGTCATATGACGGGCTATATCTAGTGGTTAATAAATTCCACGTCGTTGTATGGGCGAATGCTTAACCCTTTAAAGGTCACCAAAATAAATTCATTGAATTTAGTGTAATTAGTTTATAAATGTTATCTATGAACCTTGTAAATGTAAAATATATGATAAGTTTTCTTTACATATTAGTTTGCCTTAGAGGATACCTAAGAAGGATTTGGTTTGGAGTGCTACGATTTACTCTTTTGCAAGACGAGGGCTAATGAGACCGGATATGTTAAAGCCGATTCCGGAAGGATACAACATATGCCAGTGGGATTCGAAAAAAACTCCGTGGTTACTAACAATCAACCACCGTTAGGCAAGGAGGTTTTGAGAAGTTGTTTAACCCTTTGACAGTTTCATTTTTTTCCAGAGTTCGGTCAAAAAAATGTCATATTTTTGTATTGCATTTTTTTGTTCATTTTACATTTTTAAGTAAAGATACCTTATTAAAATTTATATTTTTAAGCATTTATTACAACTTTTTTTCTTTCTATGAAAGCATCATAGAACCGAAGTTTTTTGCTCTTCCTCCAAGTTAATGTTTGGAATTTGTGAAAGGAAATTAAAGGCGGATCCGAAGATTATCACCAATAAAAAAAATTTTTGCTTGATGATTCCATCTGTACTACTATCAAGGTCACTACTATCCAGGTCATCTATTACACTTTCGCTACTATCATTTACAGATAATTCAGTTTCTGATTCCGAGTCACAGTTCGAATCGCAAGATATGAGCTGCATGTGCTCTGAATTATCCATTATTTAAATGTAAAAATCTATTATTCAACTCTTACATCAATAATTAGGTGGTCATAAAATATAACCAGAAAGCTATAACACTGAGAGATAACATTCGTCTTCTTACACGTGAGGGTTTGCCTTAGAGTAGAAAATACAATAAACTGCAAACTATCATTTACTAGAATAATTTGTTACAAAAATTGGGAAAAATACGGCCGAAACAGTGCAAGCGTAATAGAAATCAGATTGCCCGTACGCCTTACGGGCAAATCAGTAAAGGCCCGAAAGCTGTGCCCGTACGGCGTTCGGGAAAAACAGGGAAGGGGTTAACTGACTAACCCCTCCCCTTGTACAGCTTGAACATTATACTTTTTAAAAGTTTAACTATACTAGACGAACAATAAATATTAATCCTTAAAATGATATAATAAATAAATAGCTTGACAATTTATAAGTAGGGTTTCTATAGATAATTTTATTTGGGGTCATAAGAAGGATAAATTGAATTACTGACTTCTCAGGTACAGCAAGTTTAAATACATATATTTCAAAAGAAAAAATAAATTAAATGTAGAGCTATCATCTGCTGTAAATTTAAAATGTCAAAAACATAAAAAAAATCGAAAAATCATCCATGTCTCTAAAAAGTTTTTTTTTTAATTTCAGAAGCTCTTGTTTCTACATTATTGGCTTCCATACATCACAGATGTATGGGATTGGAGCTGTAAATAATTATGCAAAGATAAAGTAAAGTACTCCAAAAAGTAAAGTTTAAAAGAAAGATGTTTAATGGGTGGTTTTGCTACGAAACCACTGTCCGCTAAAGGGTTAATAGGCAAATGGCCCCGTTTTATTAGAAAAAAAATTTACTATATAAAATTTTTTTTTCCAAGTTTCTGCAACTCATTGACCCGCTGTGGGAGCCTAGGTATCATATTAATACTACAACTCAGTAAATGTTGACTCAAAATTGTATAGTAACTTTTTGCAAAGGTAATGCAATAAAACAAAAGAAAACTTGTTTCTAATCCTAAATGAATTATGCTGTGTTTCTTAACGACTCATTTCTCTGATTCGTATAAATCAAAAGATGAAGGTTATAAATATATTCAGTATATAAGAGTTCAGTCATTCTCCTTTGTAGTACAGAACGCTGTGTTTTTCACCTTTATGGTATAAAAAAAATTGGCATCAAGTCAAAAAAAAGTCACTTTTTTGCTGATCCAGAACCGCCTACGCCGCTGCTAAGTAACGGAAAATACTCTAAGCTTTTGTTTTTTCTACTGTTGAAATTGCTGTAATAAATCAATCTTTGGAAGGTCAAAAGTATTCTTGTAATTTCTTTAAGACAGTTTCAAAGCTCACGGGAAAACTTATCTTAAATCTAAGCGTTGGCTAACACCGGCACGAACGATTAAGTCTTGAAAATAATACTATATCAGATTTTCTGCTGTTAAGTGTTGTTTTAAAACCAGAAATGCATATTCATGTGACTTTAGTATGCGTCTAGAAAGTCATGAATCTTAATTTTTCATAATCAAGCCTTATTCATATTTATTAGATCATTACCTCTAGGTTACATTGCACGAGAAGAATAAATACCATTTTTAAATTAAAAAATCGTTTACTCCTGAAATATTTTTAATATACAAGAAAAATTGGAAATATCAAAGTAACAACTTACATCTGAACTCAATCTAGCTAACTCAATAAGCTAAATATCAAAGATTCCGTTAAAAAGATATAAGGCGGTTTCACGCAGCAGGGAACATCTCAACTTATGACAATTCTAGCTTTAGTTTCAAACGGAAAGGTAGTTTATTGTTTGTCTATTGGCTGCTGTAAACATGAAAATGAATGGGAAAGGCATTATAGTAGTCTTGTCGTTGCGACAAACTGCTCTATTGCTTATATTTGTGACAAGGTTGTTTCGTTAGATGTAATCTCAGGTATTATGTACCGTAGGATTTAGTGGATAATAGTACCACTCCAAATTTAAGATTCAGTGAAAGAGATATTGTTTGTAATTGTGAAAAGAATTTTTTGTTTGATGTAATCTTAGATATTATACCCGGGAGGTGTTAATGTATGTAATTGTCGTAATACTCCAAGTTTAACAATCCCTTAACTAAAATTGAAAGACAGATATTGTTAAAAAGACTTTTGTTTGGAATTTAACAAGGATATTTTGATAGATGTAATCTTGAGTATTATGACAGCAGGTGTTAAGGTAATAGTCGTACCATAAGTTTAATTTCGTCATAAGTTTAGGAATCCTTAAAAATTCATTGACAGATGTTGTTTGTAATTGTAACAAAGATGTTTTTTAGGATGTCATCATAGGAATTATTTATGACAGTTGTTAGGGTAATAGTTATGCGACTCTAACCTATCACGCCAGAGAATACACACAACCACTTCCAGAATACATACACGTGTTTGTATTTTGGAAGTGGTTGCGCATATTCTTGCGGCTTAACAAGGTCCTGGGTTGTCCGTATACTTTTACATTATGTTAAATATTATGGAACTTGAATATAACTGCAGTAATTTACAACAAACGGTTATTTTTACTGTAAAACTGCGCAAGAGTTCAAAGATAAATAAATCACCATTTATTGCGAAATATAGCATCATTTTTGTACAACATACTTTATTTGAAATTAAAATAGTCTTCAAAAAGACCACGTACTTCAGCTTATTACGTATACCAAAATCGGAGGCTAGGTGCGATTTGGTTTGGTTTGGTTTGGAGCGCTACGGTCTACTGTTTTGCACACGAGGGCTAATATGACCGGGACCTACAGTTTAAAGCCGATTCCGAACGGCTACAAACATCCATGCCAGCAGCGGGATTCGAACCCACGAACTTCGGTTCCGAAGGAGGCTAGGTGCGAAGCAGTAAATAACGTATATTTACCAATCATGTTTTTCTTTTCTCACGTGTGTGCGTAAAGAATCATTTGAAAAAAATATAAGGTAAAAAATCATTTAATTACGGTCAAGCGGAGACATACCGTTAAACATAGCTTGTTTCATATTAAATTAAACCACGGGGAAACAAACCGCGTAATTCACGAAATTTATAATTGAAACAAATATTTCATTTATCATAATAAATATATAATTCGATTAATTTACTGATTATTATTATAATTCTTTATGCTTATTTATAATTTTTCGATTATTTTGTTGTAAATGTATGAATAATATTAATAGAAATTTTAATGTATTATATTCAATTTTCACTTTATATATATATATATATATATATATACATATATATACATATATATATACATATATATATATATACATATACATATATATACATATATATATACATATATATATATACTTATATATATATAATATATATATATATGTATATATATATACATATACATGGCCGGTTCTAGCCTTTTAATCGCTTGAGTGAAAGATATTATCCCCGCCCCTCTATCAATGCATATATATATATAGTAGATATTCTATCAGCCGCCCTAGAAATTTGGCCGCCTGCGTGCATGCACGCACTGCACACTGAGTAGCCCCGGCTTTGTACATAAACACACACACACACATATATAATATATATAGTATATATATATATATATATATATATATATATATATATAGAGAGAGAGAGAGAGAGAGAGAGAGAGAGAGAGAGAGAGTAACGAATATAATATAAATTAGTAAGTGTAAGTATATAAAATTGTTTGCAGTGCAAATTGAAAGCATGCATTATTATTAGTGTACCTCTTTGTTATTCTTTAATCACAAACTAAGAATGGGACTGTTAAACAATAACTGCATTCAAATAGTTTTATAATAGCAATCAATAGAACAATCGGATTATATATTTATTAAAATTAGAGCGATATTTCTCTCCGATATAAATATCGTGAATTCCCCCGTAGATCTTAACAGTTTTACCTGGTGGGCTGCAGTTTTATCACTCCTACTATAACACTGTAATTCTGCTTTATAAAATATATAGCTCTTATTATTTTCACCAAAGTGAATTGACAAAGTAAGATGGTTTTAAAAATTCTGCGATTTATATTTACTACAACCGCCGCTTTTGTTTACATGTTTCCCGAGCGATTCGGAAAAGCTCTCGTGTAGTATATATCTCCAGGGGTAATTGAACCCCAGAACGCGGGGTGTGACTGACCTTGGCCCGATCTTTGAGGGTCTGCCATCTGCGATCAATTCGTATCCCCACCATTTTTTTTCCAGCGCTCCGAGGGCGTTGAACTCTGCTTTGCGCAGTTCGATACGATTACGTTACTTCCTTCTCTGTATCAGTAAAAATGAACTCGAGAGATTGAATCCAGACATGAAGTCTGCTTTGTTTTAGTGATATCAGGTTGTTGTCTTTTGTGCACGACATAAATATATGTTGATTGAAGGAGAGGAGAGCGTGTTAGAGGCAATTGCCTTACCTCTGAGCTGTTGTCAGAAAGATAAGAAGTTTCAAAAAACGCTAGGCTGTAAAAAAGAGGAGAAAGGGTGGGGAGGGGGAGAATTTCACTGTCGGTTTATTTTTAGCGGAGAGTTTCTGATTTCGCTTTACAATGGGAGACGTTCATATAGAGGTGTTGGAGTAATTGCCACTACTTCTTTTTCTTAAAATTATTTAGTGCATTTTCATTTTCTATATTAAAACCAAAAGAAAAATGCATGCCCTCTCTTATGCTGTTAATTTCGTCTTTAAACTGAAACTTTAGTATAATTTATTACCGTTATTTTTTATTGATCAAGTTATTTTGGACTACAACTTTATTTTCTCCGAATGATAGTTATTTATAATTTTATTATATGAGGCACCCGGCGTTGTTCGGCTGGGTTTCAAATACCTTCCAGCCTTTATTACTTTTTTTTTTTTTTTTTTTTTTTTTTTTAAGAGTCAAACAGTTTAGTATAAGTAAAAGTAAAGTAACTTAAAATATTATCATTAATCATTTTACGAAAGATAAATAAATAAATAAATAAAAGGGATAACTTACCTTTTCAGCCATAAAAATTAATCGAGGATTAAATTTAAAATTAATACAAATTATATATAAGATCTTTAAATGATTCCCGACTTATACAATATATAGTTGCTCGCAGAATCTTATTTTGAAGGGTAAAGATTCAGACGATATTTAAATAATGTAAGTAACATAAAATAAGTAATGAAGTTATTTTATTTTCAGCTAAATTATTATGTCATAAATTATTATTGAGAAATTGACCACCCGCGATTAAATATAATAATAACACTTAAAACAACGTCAAAAAAAGTTTACTTTTACATAAGCTAATTACTTGTATATTTCTAAATTAAAAAAATAGTTTTGAGATCGGAAAATAATGAAGAATTGAAAAAGATTTTTTTCTAACGATTTAAAGAGGGCCGTGCTGTTTGCATCCAAAAAAGTTATCAAATTTTATCCAAATCCTTCAAAAATTGTAAATTTGTATAAAGGTCAAAGGAAAAAAAAACTTCCATTTTTATGTAGAGACTGGATGTGTTCCCGTGTTTTGTTGTGTTTCTGTGTTTAATATGTTACTTCAAAGAATTCCTTTTTACGTTCCATATACTTCTATTTAATATTATTAGTGCTCATCAAAACTTATTTAAATTTGTGCAGGTGTCTTAACCTTAGAAAGCTATCATGTTCTTGACAAACATTGCTAGTGTAGTTACATATGTAAGGTAACTTTTATAGCTTTGAAACTTTTCTATTCCGGAATTTTGGACTCTATTATTTATTCTAAACTTATAACACTTAAAACTCATTTAAATTTGTACAGTTGTCTTAATCTTAGAACGCTATCTTGTTCTTGGTGACTATTATATCTGTTGTAACATCTGCAAGACATCTTATAGTTTAGAAAGAAAAAACAAGTAATATATACGCTTTCATTTTTTTAAAGCTGATTTTGTTACACATTAAAGTTCTTTTTAGCTTTTAACTGTTTGTTATTTTCAGGACCGTAATTAGGGCGTGTCAAAGGTGGCATTTGCCCCAGGCGCATCAGTAATAGGGGCACCGTACAGTCAGGAAAATGGGGTCCGAAAGAGGACGACTCTCCTCGAGTAAAATCAGGAAAATTTAAAAAAAAATTTCTTTCATTATAAAATTCAGTGTGATTAAAAATTATATTTTATAAATTTTCTTATTTTTTAAAATGCTCCTACAGATTAAACTTGTTATAGATTCTTACAATATGTTTACCAAACAATTGTAATATGCCGTAATATAAATCTGGGCATTCGTTTTAAATTTTGAATTTAAAGTTTTTAAAACTGAATTTAAATTTAAAAATTCGTCAATTTTATATGAAAATTCAACGTCTAAATGAAAAATATTCCCCTCAAATAAACTATTCAGTTAATCAGCAAAATAAAATAGAATATTCAAAATATTTAAGTTTAAAAAAAAAATTAAAATTAATGTACAAGTAATATTTTAAGATTTACCAATATATTTTGTAGTTCATTCTGAATATACGATATAAAAAATGTGTTAATTTATTTTCTCTATATATTCAGTGATAGGAGCACAGACTAGTTTTTTGCCCCTGTCGAAAAACTGGTCTGTGAAATTTTAAGTATTAATAAGGTAAAAATAGAAAAATAAAATTAAAAATGAATGTACGAGTAACATTTTAAGAATGACCAAAATATTTTTAGTTCATTCTGAATATATGATATAAAAAAAATATGTTAATATATTTTCTCTTTAAATTCTGATAGGGATAACCAGTTTTTTGAAAAAAACTGGTCTGTGAATTAACTAACCATTTAATGCACAATTAAGTCCAGCCATATTAAAAAAATTGTCTCATAAATTCAGGATGTTATTGAATAAGACAATATTAAAATAAATAGATCGTTAATTATTATTTTGTGTTTAAAATTATTTTTAAATATTTATAAGGTAAAAATAGAAGAAAAATTAAAAACGAATGTACAAGGAACATTTTAAGAATTATCAAAATATTTTGTGAGTTCATACGGAATACATAATATAAAAAAAATATGTTAATATATTTTCTCTTTAAATTCGGTGATAGGGGCACAGACCAGTTTTTTGCCACTGGCGAAAAACTAGTCTGTGAAATTAACTAACCATTTAATGCACAATTAAGTACAGCCATATTAAATACAAATTGTCTCATAAATTCAGGATGTTGGAAGGAATAAAGACAATAGTCTAACACTACAATAGATCGTTAATTATTATTTTGTTATGGAAAAAGACATTAAAAGATATAAGAAAATATATACATGTAATGAGACGGACTTCTCGATGGGTGGTTGCAGTCATGGCCATAAAACTGATACCGTTTTAACTAAAGACCTTTATTAAGATAACGCTGGAGGAAGGGTTCCCAGTTCATCATAGGGACAGAACAAACTAAAGGATCAGCTAGCATAAAGTTCTAAGTACAAGACACGTAACACCTAGGTCAACGTCTGTGGGAAAATATCTCTAGAAAAATCTGTCTCCGACAGCGTGTATCTCCTTTTTATTTGGAAATTTCCTAAATTGTCCGCTAGGGCCATGTAGGATTATAATTGGTCAGGCCCCTTCTCTGAGCGCATAAACTGTAGCCTCAGTGGTCAATTTAGGTTAGGGGTTAAAAAGGGGAATGCAAAATGACGTGGGAAATTTTAGCCCTTGATTTAAGTTTTGAAAACCCCTGAGAATTTTCCTTACATACATACATATATATATATATATATATATATATATATATATATATATATATATATATATATATATATATATATATATATATGAAGTTAATGTTAGAAATGGATTTCTTCAATAAAAAAACTTTATCACGTTGCAACAATAAAAAATTTTGAATAATATTTATTTTAACATTTGATTAACAGATTTTATTCTTTCATTTGTAATATTATTTTAAATAATAATTTATCAACATTAGATTTCAACATTGTTCTTAACTTTTGTTTTCTATTTTGTAAAAATTTTTAATTTGGGCGAAAAAATATCTTTTGGCAGCTTGATATTTGCCTTCTTCTAGAAAATTTTTATCATTATATTTATTCCTTATTATAATAGAATTCATGTTTTGAAAAGAGGTGACAAATTTGGTATCAGCCTCGGCAGCAGAAAAGTACGGTACGCCACTGAAGGTAGCCACTATTATAATTTTTATTATTGTTTTACATAGAGTTTTTGTATGTGTTCTTTAAAACTTTTATTTTATCATTTATGAATCACTACTTCATTATTCGTATGATTAACTAGGTAAGAATCGTATAGCGTGATTTATCCTGAACAGCGGTTATTCCCAAACTTTCCTTGTAAGGTTGCTAAAACACGGAAGAAGAGGCGCAAGGTGCATCTCCTCCAGATGGCGCTGCCGAACTGCCGTCAACTTTAGTGAAACCATGTATCTCCTCGGTCTCACTGATCTATAACGGTGAATACTAGTTTTCGCGCCGAGATTTTTCTTTTCGTACAAACGAGTTTCCAAACGAGTATGTTAGTAGGGCAAATTTCACTCTTATGCTTTTGTTTCGCGGGTAGTGTGTTGGAACGAAGCGATCTGGGCCGTGAAGCAATGAACTCTGGGCAAGTGATGCGTGTTTTTATTTAGATCTCATGGGTGGTAGAAGTATTACTGCTTATATATAAATACATAAAGCACTTGCTACTGAATTTGGACGATGTTACTGATAGCATCCCACCGTCTAAACTTTTTATAGAATAGAAAAGCTTATTTTCTTTCTAATCCGTATCATTACTGTTGTACTAGTCAAAAAACAGGGCCGATTATGGCATAGACAAATGACACAAATGTCTAGGGTCTGGTCAAACTACTATTTTCGAAAGATCTATAAAGAGACAAAAATAGTATGGGCATTACCAAATATAGAAATAATGACAACATATTTATCTTTGCCAATATTAAACGCTTCTGGTAAAGGTCATTCTCAGTTTTAAAACGTGTAAAATAATATTTACAAAATTCACTGATTTAAATTTTTTTTATCTATTTTATACGTAGAATTAAATGCTTTGGTTAATATCAGAGATTTAAAAATAAAATGGTTCTTAAGTCCGTATTATATTGGCCAGTATTTTCAGAATTTAATAAAGTCAATATTTGATGAAAAATTAAATTTTTGCGTATGTTTGTGTTTTAGTTGAATATTTTATTTGTCCTTTATAACTCTATATTTTTTTATAAAAAAAGGGGCAGGTTGTGAACAACTGTGGAGAAGCCAGTGAATTTTTTTCTTTTTTGAAATGTGTGTAAGAAAGAGAGAGAGAAAAGGAGATGTGTAATTTTCTCAGGGATATGCATATTTTTGTGATTTGGTTTGTAGACTCACGTCCTTTGATCGGATATTTTGCTATTTATTAAAGTTTGGTTTTTATTAGTACATTGCTATTTAAAATCTTAACCTTCCTATACTAGGCTTATCATCACATGGATATGCAATTTTTAATACACAATTTTGATATAATTTTATTTCTTATAATATTTCATATCTATCTTGTCAGTATTTGTCTGTATTTTTACAAATGAGTCAGTATAATCAGTATTTTCAAGCCTTTGACTATCTTTTTATCCTGGTAATATTAACTATAATGAAATCATTGATAATTTTGCTAAATTAACGACTAAAAAGCAGAATTTTTAACTAAAACTTATTAATATTTATATACTTATTTTTGCTAGACTTTTAATAAAGTACATTGAAAAATTTTTAAATTTATAAATAAAAAATATATAAATTTTATCTAACTTTTATTTTATTATTTACAAGGTAGATTGTAAATAAATTTTAAAAATCTCTGACGATCAGATGTTCACCTGAAAAGTTTCAAATATTTAAAAAATTTTAAAAATATATATTTTAAAAGCTGTTTAGAATTAATTGGTAATAACAGAATTTTGTATTGTGGTAATAATTATATTAATTAAAAGGTTACGGATGTTAAAATATCCCCTTTGATTCTAATCCTTAGTTATGTTTCACAATTCATTGAAATAGAAATGTCAAATTTCACCCACTCTGTCTTTAAATACAAGTTAATTTTAATAGAACACGTGGATCTCAAGAACATTTTGTAAAATATTTTAATAGAGCGAGATCAAATTTCCATGCACGCCAATCCCCAAAGGCTTTGTGTTAGTTCTTACATCTTACTCGTGTGTGTGAATGAGTGCGTACGTGCTTTGAATAATTCCCAAAATATTTATTTGAAAATACTTTCTTATCTTGAATTTTTTTAAATCTTGAGATTTTGAAATAATTACGAAAATTATGTAGGTAGTGATCGTAACTAGAATATCCTAAGCTTTAATCTTTGATTTACTTTAAAATTGTTAAGGCAAACATTTATGTTGTTAGTAGATGTTTATTAATGTGAAGTGTTCATATATCGATATATTAAGGGATACTCCATTCTGATGGGTAGTCTAAAGAATCTAGAGATGGAGACAGCTTAAGAAAACTCGATCCCCATAGAAGCGCGAGATGTAAATTACATTTTGAAAGTTGAACAAAATGTATGATTTATATGCGAATAAATCAATTAAATATTAGTCAATTAAAAAAATATTTCAGTATACTGTGAATATATTAAATAAACATTGAAGTGATATTAGAAAATAAATTGAAAATTAAAATACAAGAATATTTTTTAGATTTAACCATATATATATATATATATATATATTTAAGGAAAAGTAAACTAGATCGGGTAACAAATGTAGGCATTTTGTATAAAACCTCTAAGACACCCCGAGAAAATTCTCAAGGGTTTTCAAATCTTAAGTCAAGGGCAAAAATTCCCGCGTCCTTTTGCTTTCCCCTTTTTAATCCCTAACCTAAATTGACCACTGGGGCTACAGTTTAAGCCATCAGAGAAGGGGTCTAACCAATTATAATTCTACATTGCCCTAGCGGACAATTTAGGAAATTTCCAAACAAAAAAGGAGATGCACGCTATCGGAGGCAGATTTTCCTAGAGATTTTCCCACAGATTTTGACTGAGATGTTGACCCAGGTGTTAAGGGTCTTTTACTTATGGTAGCTTACCCCTCAGTTTATCCTGTCCCTATAATGAAGTGGGAACCTGTCCTCCAAACTTCTGTTAATAAACGTCTTTAACTAAAACGGTGTCATTTTTATGGGCCATGATTTCAACCACCCATCGTGAAGTCCGTCTTATATATATATATATATATATATATATATATATATATATATATATATATATATATATATATATATAAGACGGACCCTAATTAACCTGTTTACCCTAAGTTAATTAGGAAATTTTAAAGAACTATTTCTGCTTAAGTTTTAATGTGGTACATTTAGTTCTAAAACAATTTAAGCTTAGAAATTTTCATAACTTTTAAGCTAATAATTAATAAACTCCTTTTGTAAATTATTGTATATTATAAAAGTGATGAAACATTGTTGTAAATCTATACATTGATGGGTAGTAGCTCTTCGTTAAATACAAACTAACCTCATTAAAATTCATTTAAATACCAGATAATGCTTTGAATTTAGTTTTAAAAAAGTTCATTAATTTTTTAAACGTTTTTTAATATTTAATTTTTTACAGTTTCTTCCAAAATTTTTCTGCAAGTTTGTAATTTCTATGAAATTGAATTTCCCAATTCGTTTTAGTTAGCCAGGCCTGACTTAAGTGACAGTTATATGTCTGGACAATTTTTAGCTTTCAGACATGGAGGGGTGTAGACGAGAGGGATCGTTAAAACAACGTCTACATACGTGTATCACAAAGTACGCTTTCTTAAATTTGGACCAGACTTCAGACTGCGGAAATACTCGTAAGAATATTTCGAAACTTCACCGTTTTTTAAGAGGACGTTTCACAATAGATTTTAACTCGAATGCTGTAAGATTTTATTTTATTTAACTCCGGTTTCACACTCTTTAAGAGAGAGTACCTGTTCGTCGAATTGTATATTAACGGCAATCACAATTCTGCGAAAAAACATATTGCACAAAAGCCTGTTTACCCTAGGTTAATTTTAAACTGCCTCATTCTCCTTACTCAGAGCAAACTCTTCTTTCTCCGTAACCGTGGACGCTGTTGAAAAAGAATGCCAGGATGAAGTAATGAGACGAAAAGAAGTCGAGTATTGCGCCGAGGCCAAAGTTTCCTTGGCTCTCGACACTGTTATCGACGAGGCTTGGGGAAAATACACTAGCGCCATGGCAGAACAAAAACACACATGGATCTCTATTTTCGTAGGCTTCACTGTGTTTTCTTCTTTTACTTCTTTTTTTTTTCTGACGAAATCTGCCAGGTCACAACATTTGTTGACTTCGTGAACTTCCGTTTCAGGTTCAAGTTTTGAAGGAAAATAAATTGAAGAAAAAAGCAATTGTTTTGGCTTGAGCTAATTTTTTTTCTCCAATCGTGTTTGATTTTGATCTACTCTAGGCCTTACCCAGATAATAATTTCGAGGTAAGCTCTACGGTCTACTGTTTTGCAATACGAGGGTTACCATGAGAATAATGAGACCGGGACCTACTGCTTAAAGCCGATTCCCAGCAGCTACGAAGGGCTATGCATACAATGGATTTCGAACCTACAAATTCCGGTACTGGAAAGCAGTGTCCTAACGATTCGATTTCGTTCGGCATTATTTCGGGGTGGGTAAAGATGGATATTTTCACATTTCTAATTTCATTCAAATGCATACGATTACTAATATATTTTTCTAATTCATGTTTACGCCAAATAAGGCTGTGGAGCTGTTACTCACTTAGTACCACCAAATACACGTGTAGCTAAAGGAATGCTATACGGATACGAGTAACATTGCCACCACCGGGACCTCGTACTTTAGAGGACTGAGGAGAATAGCCCCAGACATGGCCTGCCACCTTTAGAGGTATATTTTGGACTTGGAGGACATTATCACCACGTTATAATATACCACCACGTAGCATGTTATAAAGAGAATATCCATTGGCGTAATATGCTGCATACGGTAACTTTGTCCGATGGAGAGTAAAACAAAAAAAGCTTTCTATCACCCACATGACCTTGACCTTGGAAAAGTTTCACCTACCTAAAACCTTCCTTGGATTTACCTGAATCCCGGGGAAGATTTCATGAATATTGATTAAGTAATTTTCCAATGTATAACGAGCATAATTCATATATATATATATATATATATATATATATATATATATATATATATATATATATATATATATATAATACTATATATAAAAATATTAAAAAAATTCATAATTTCATTGATGGGACGCAACTATATAATCATTTTCAATTTTTAATATAGATTTAAATTTTGCTTTTTGTTTTTTTTAATTGTATTGTTTTGTTTTATTTTATTTCTTATTATGAACTTGTGTATATATATATATATATATATATATATATATCAGTTTCGTGCGGTCCATATGTGCAGGGTGTGCACTGCACACCCTGGCAAAATTATGAAGGACAATAATTTTCTGCACCTATGTCTACCTATCTTTATATGGTATATAATAAATATTATTTATAATATATTTAAATATTATGTTGATTTGTTTGCTTGTATTCCCGCAGTGCGTGCGGTACTAGGTGCTGCACCAAGTAGCGCGTTCAAAAGCAAACGAACATAGGAAGTTCTGATGTGTACGCACTGCGCACTAAATTGAAAATCACGGTTTATATGCATGGGCTACTGGAGAAGAACAGCATCATACTATGGCACTGAGGCAAGTGCAGTTATTTTTCCTGCACTTGACATTCAGAATCATCCGAAGGTACGGTTTATTAAGCGTTTGTATTAAAGCGGGGACTTACGTGCTGAAGCGCTTTTGGTTTTATAACTGATTAACTGGCCATACGATTTTGCAGACGGTTAATGTTTAGATTTATATATTGCAAGATTTTGTTTTCATGGAAATATAAAGTGAAATGTTTTAGTGTGGAAAAGTAATTTCGGTGATGTATTATATTTATTGAAATAATTAGCTGAAAAACAATTACAACAATTTCTTTAAAGTAATGTTTTGTTTTAAAGAAACGAATTTTAACAGAACAGTCTAAACTTTACCATTCATTGTGTCTTACAGACAGTATAAAAGTTATATCTATAACACTATATCCGTGGTTTTGTTTTTAAAAATTGCCAAGATGATTATCGCAGAATATATGATTTCCAAATGTTAAAAACAATTAATAAATATAATTCAGTCCACTGACCGAATAATAAACAGTCCGCTCTATTGTGCCAGCGTGCAGTGAAATCCTCTGCACGTGGAATAGATGTTCGGTTTGTCAGCACCAATGAGCATCCAGATGAGGCACCGCAGCTACTGGAGCCATGTGGTGCTACGTTAGCTGAACATATAAGTTTTTCGTGGAAGACCGAAGCTTTGCTTTTTCGAAGCCGATATGACACCATACAACAAAAGACATGATTTTTGCTTCAGTGCTAGTAGAATTCTCATATGTTTAGCTGTTTTTATAGTTTATAACTCAACTACTCGTAGGTATATATTTTATTTATTGTAATCTTTTAATTATTTAATATTCATAATAAATAACCCGTTTCAGAATGGAGAACTCGGATGTCTCAATAATTAAAGATTTATTGGAAAATCCATGTTCTCTGCACACCCTGCATGAAAACCTATCGCACGCTTCTGTGATATATATATACATATATATATATATATATATATATATATATATATATATAATGAATGTATGTATGTATACCATGAGCTATACAGATTCGCATATTAAATGCAATGTACGTTATTTCTTAAATGATTTTTTATTTTATTTTTTAATGCATGGCTCTTCAGTCTCCAAAATATTTATATATGAGATATTGGTATTAAGATAAATGAGTAAAATTTTGTTGATTAAAACTGTGTTATGGGATTACATTTTTTTTTATCAAATAGTATACAGTATGGAAAAAAGTAGCTTCAAAGGGAAGAGTTTTGCTCCTTTTCTGCTTCTGTGAACAAAGATATTTATGGATTGACTCATAATAGCTGGCAGAGCGATGGGCAAATGGTTAGAGTGCTGGCCTTCGGAACCGGAGTTCGTAAGTTTGAATCACACAATGGCATGGATGTTCGTAGCCGTTCGGAATCGGCTTTAAGCAGTAGGTCCCGGTCTTATTAGCCCTCATGTTGTAAAAAATAGACCGTAGCACTCCAAAACCAAACCATAATAGCTGTATTATCGGGGTTTGCCCGTGTGTGACACGATAGCACATTTTCAAAGCTCAGAGTGTGATTATCACATCTAATTTATTCTAATGTGCTTTTTGATTCATAGATATTACTAAGCCGAAGAAAATATGTACTTAAAGTTGGGGTCCATAAATGATTTTTACACATATTTTGTTCATAAATTCAATTTTCTTACAATTTTGGCAGGAAAAAAAATACATTTTGGGAACCAGTTTTTTAAAAATCTCGTGCCCAATTTTTATGAGTTATTAATATGCTTTTTCTTGTTTTTAAGGTGGGTCTGTACCTACCATTTTTGATTCCTGTTGCCCAAAGTTAACCTGTGGAAAAAATAAAATTTACTTTGGCCAGCATGCACTCTAAGAATTCTTTAAAAAAATTTTTGAATATATGTCTTTTGAATGATCATATTTGTATTTGAAGAAGAGTATAGCAAAATTTCTCACAAATAATTTTAAAATTTGATTTTTTTCAGCGATAGCATTTTAGAAAATTTGCAGTTCTATCATATGATATGGCTTTTATGTATATTTTTATATAAAATTGGTTATTGGTTAACATTGAGCGAGAGGAATTCTATACCGCCATCTTATGGGAAAGACATTCGTTGTTCACAGGATAAACAAATCATAAATTTTATTTCGATCTCATGTATAGTATCACAACATTCCTCTTACTTCATCAAAAATGAAAAGCAGTAAAATAGTGATAAAAGAACAGGAAAATACTTTCCGCAAGGCTAAAATTTCTTGAGGAGAATGTTATTTGGGAGAATGCTTCTCGAAAAAGAGAGAGTGGAATGCTGTTTTGCCTCCGAGAAATGTTTCCGTGAAATCGGTTAAATTTACGCCAGCTGTTTAAGAGAGAGGGGGAAGTATGCTACGTCCGCCCTTCCCACCCCTATGTGCTTACGCTTTTAGTCATCAAATTCTAGAGGTCAACTCGTCTGTGTGTTCGTGTGTCGCACAAGCACTCTCGTTCAGGAGACAGAGATAGTGTTGTGCCGCAGGGTCAATGACCGGGAGGCGTGGGCGAGACCAAAATTCCAACCAAAGGGGGAATGAAGGACGACTGGGTGAGTATTTTAGAGCAATGGGTTTCTGGAATGGGAATCTGTTGAGGTGAATCAAAGAATTGTGTCGATTACGATCGTTCAAATCATACACCCAATTAGTTCTTTCCCCTATGTAAACATTAGATAGAGTACAATATGTAAACTTAAAATCCATGTATAAATGTGAATTACTATATTCTATTTAATATGTTTGAAAGTATTAAACTTTTTTCCTCACTTTTGATAGCAAAGCATTGGAAATCTTTAATGGCTGGTTAAGTATTTTAGAGTTGTAGGTTTCAGCGAAACCTTTTTGGATGTATTAAAGAACTGTGTCGATTAGGATCGTTCAAATCATTCACTTAATTAATTCCTTTCCATTTATAAACAGTAGATATTAAGTATTTTAGAGTTGTAGGTTTCTGCGAAACCTTTTTGGATGTATTAAAGAATTGTGTCGATTAGGATCGTTCAAATCATTCACTTAATTAATTCCTTTCCATTTATAAACAGTAGATATTAAGTATTTTAGAGTTGTAGGTTTCTGCGAAACCTTTTTGGGTGTATTAAAGAATTGTGTCGATTAGGATCGTTCAAATCATTCACTTAATTAATTCCTTTCCATTTATAAACAGTAGATATTAAGTATTTTAGAGTTGTAGGTTTCTGCGAAACCTTTTTGGATGTATTAAAGAATTGTGTCGATTAGGATCGTTCAAATCATTCACTTAATTAATTCCTTTCCATTTATAAACAGTAGATATTAAGTATTTTAGAGTTGTAGGTTTCTGCGAAACCTTTTTGGATGTATTAAAGAATTGTGTCGATTAGGATCGTTCAAATCATTCACTTAATTAATTCCTTTCCATTTATAAACAGTAGATATTAAGTATTTTAGAGTTGTAGGTTTCTGCGAAACCTTTTTGGGTGTATTAAAGAATTGTGTCGATTAGGATCGTTCAAATCATTCACTTAATTAATTCCTTTCCATTTATAAACAGTAGATATTAAGTATTTTAGAGTTGTAGGTTTCTGCGAAACCTTTTTGGATGTATTAAAGAATTGTGTCGATTAGGATCGTTCAAATCATTTACTTAATTAATTCCTTTCCATTTATAAACAGTAGATATTAAGTATTTTAGAGTTGTAGGTTTCTGCGAAACCTTTTTGGATCTATTAAAGAATTGTGTCGATTAGGATAGTTCAAATCCTTCACTTAATTAATTCCTTTCCATTTATAAACAGTAGATAGTTTACACACTTAAAATTCATGTAAAATTGTCTTTTAATGTATTCCGTTTAATGTGTCTGAAAGTATTAACTTAACTTTTTAAACACTTTTGATTATCAAAATATTCGGAAACTTTAATGATTGGGTAGGTATTTTACAGCATTGGGTTTCTATGAAATCGTTTTGTGTGTATCAAAGAATTGTGTCTATTAGGACTTTTTAAATGATACTTTCAATTAGTTTCCCGCCGTAAACGTTAGATGGTGTAGGACAGTGGTCGGCAAAGTGCGGCTCTGACACAAATATCCACGGAAGGCGCAATAATATTTTCATTAAAAGAAAAAAAAAGAAAAAAAAACTTGATAAGAAAAAAATTACATCTTATTTTGATCTGCTGTTATCCTGTCTTATTAAAAAGTTGTATTTTTCAATCTAGCTGCACATCTTACAGGTATTTTTATACGATTTTATTACACCTGCTATATATGTTTGTGGTTGCGGCTCAAAATTTGTAATCGATTTTTCGATAACTTCTATTTGTCCAAATGTTGTCCAAAAGTTTTCTTCTATTATTAGTCATATTAAAAGTTTTGTTATTTTGATGATGGAAAAAAATTATTTTTTTCTTTTTAGTGCAGTTCATATATTAATAAAATTGTATTTTTTAAAAAGACTTTTTAAAATTTTTATTTTCATCAATTTAATAATGATAATAATTTTGTACTGGTGGCTTTAGAAAAAAATATATATTTGGAATATTTTTATTACTAAATAACTATAATAGTAATTATATTAATAATAATTTTGATAAACAAGCAGATTTGGCTCCCAATTTTTTTAAATTGTTGTAATGTTCATGTAATGGCTCTTTGGCTAATAAGTTTGCCGACCACTGGTGTAGGAAATGTAAACTTTAAATCCATCTGAAAATGTGGGGATCTGGACCCTCCCGAAATGTTTTCACCGTGTGCATTACTAAAATTTTTAAACTTATTAAAATGTGTGTACATTTCTAGTTTCCAATGTAAATGTTCAATTGAAAGATAATTTTCAGTCATGAAAAGAGTAAAAACATTTCTTCGCATTAGAATTGGTGTATTGACTTTAGCATTACTTTCGGTTCATACTACAGGTATGATTTTAAATACGGATGAAAATTTGAACAAGCTGGCCTTAAAAACCAAAATAATTATTTTGGTAGTATAACATGGCACTTTATAAATTATTGTTTATGCCACACTGTTTCTAAATTTTATTGTCATACAGAGCGTGAACTTTTGTAAAAGAAAAATAAAAGGGTATGCCATTGTTCCTGTCTCAATATTTGTTAAATTTTCCTAGCTATTCATAAAACTACTTTAGTTTAATTTAGTCGGGTAAGTACTGGAGCGTAAATTAAACATGATACAATATTTACCAGGCAAAATTAAGCTTGGTTAAAACTTGGAATTATGTACAACGTAGTGCTGATCCGTTATATGACGTATTTGTGTAGAGTGTAAAACCTTGAATATATCTCTAAGAATAAAAGACACGTATGTATATAGGTACTTTGTGAGCGTAGCGTAATAAAATTTTTTATGACATTGAAAGTTCACTGTACTTTCGATTAAGACTTTTATAGACCCTTCCCAAAAAGTATTCTGGCTACGTTATTGTTTGACTGTAATAAATTACAGTTTATCAATATTCATTCTTTATTTTATTTTATTTTATTTTATTTTGCGTGTTAGAGTCATGGCCCTTCTGAAATTTTTATCGTTTAATTTATTTTTAAAATAAATCAAGAGAATTATTCTATCAGATTCTATGTGGCGTTATCGTCTTCAGAGGTAATTTGTGTATGGGAAATATATTCGGTCTTATTGCATAATATACATTCTTTAATATCACACAGCTATGTTGCTTCAGGCCATTTAGCAATGCGAGTATAATTTTGGGATCTCTGAGGAATTGAGAGCAATTCCATTCTGCCTGCTATTAGTTTAATGCCCTTTATGAGTTCTAAAAATATATGGTGGCCTTAGAAGAGAACGTTTTAGGAGTGCATTGATCTTTGACAGAGCTGAAGAATAGCTTAAGGTGAAAGAAATTTTATTTTTATTTCTTATATCATCCACACAGACATAAAATAGGGAAGCTAGGAAAAAATTCAAAGTGTAAGGAGTTTCATGTTTCTGTGTAATATATATATATATATATATATATATATATATATATATATATATATATATATATATATATATACAATATTTATTACATATATATATATGTATATATTATATATATTTATATACATATATATATATATATATACATATATATATATATATACATATATATACATATACATATATACATATACATATACATATATATATATATAATATATATATACATATATATACATATATATACATACATATATATACATATATTTATATACATATATATATATATATATATACATATACACATACATATATATATACATACATATATATACATACATATATACATATATATATATATATATATATTATATATATATATATATACATACATATATATACATACATATATATATATATATATATATATATATATATATATATATATATATACATATATATATATATACATACATATATATATATACATATATATATATATATATAGTACATATATATATACATATATATATACATATATATATATACATATATATATATATATTATATATATATGTATATATATATATATATATATATATATATATATATATATATATATATATATATCACAGATACAGTGAAATCTCTGTTAGAGACCACTTACTGAACCCTAAACATGTGGTCTCTTACAGAGACTACCTTTCGAGACTTAAAATCTGCATTATAAAAGCCATTTTTTTCTAGTTCATCTTAAAACAAAAAGTTCTGGTTCGTTAAAAATATTTTTTTTTGTAATATTTTTAGTAATTCTCTGGCTTTGAAAATATTACTTAGTTTTGACATTTAAAGTAGTTTATTAAAAATAACATAGAAAATATACAGAAAAAAAAAGAAATTTTCTTACCCGCAAGATAATTTTTTTAAATATGTATATTAGAAACTAAGTATTTATATCAAGCTGAAGTAAACTATCCGTTTTATTCTGTAAACCTTAAAAATAACAGAAAATATACACCAAAAGAAAAAGTGAAATTTATTTTCTAGTACGATAACTTTTGAAATATGTATATTAGAAACTAAATATTTATATCAAACTTAAGTAAACTGTTTTATTATGTAAACCTAAAACTTTAAAGTAGTAGAAAATATGCACCAAAAGAAAAAATGAAGTTTACTTACTAGCACGATAACTTTTTAAATATGTATAATTGAAACTAAATATTTGTATCAAATAAAATATCTGTTTTATTCTGTAAATATAAAACTTTAAACTTATCTCACATTTAAAAATAAATTTCTAATTTTAAATTTCTAATTTACAAATTTTAAAAGTCTTCTTACGATGTTTCTCTATTTTCCCCTTGGTATACATATTTTATATTTTTTTTAAAACGTATTGCTTCCTACAATAAAACGAAATAATATTTAAAAGTTTAGAACCATTTTAGTTATCTAGGAAAAAATTAATCTAAACAGATCGGAGCTTTTTATTTTATTTTGAATAAAATATAAAATATGATAAAAGTGGTGACTTTTTAAGCTATTAGTACTCTAAGTACTATAAGTACTCTAAGAGATCTATACTATAAGTACTATAAGTACTCTAAGAGTAATAAGTACTCTTAAGAGAGGTAATTGGTTAAACAAAGTTTCATGCAAATGCATACTACAGTAAATAAATGAAAAATAAATAAATATATACTGCTAAATAAATAAATAAATAATAAAAGTATAATACAATATGTAAAAAAAATTATCGATTTTTCATTATGTTACTGTTTAATATATGTGGTTATGATATAAAACGAAATTTTGATGGCTCTCATCTACAATTAATGTCCATAGTCCATATTTTAGAATATATAAGTGTTTCCCATACTATATTTTGATAATGTACGACTTCCTGACTTGTAGATAATTTGTTTTTTATACAATATTTGGGCCATATATGCCTGAAAGTGGGAGAGAGTTAGTAATATAGCTTTCGGATTAGCTCTATTTCTTATTTTTTTAAGCTACAGGGCTTGATCTTATAGTTTTCTGTAGAATTATCCCAATTTTTATCTGTGGGCCTAATTACTTTTACAGCTGCAACCCGTGAGGGTGTTTTCTAAAATCCCCATTTCTGGCGGTATTTTAATTATTTTGTAAAGATAATAATTCTTGAAGTTTCAGCTGAGTGGGTGCTCTAAAAATACCTATTACACATCTTCATCGCTAGAAAACTGTAGGAGGACCTTGACCTATATACACCGTTTATCAACCTTGGAAAACGTACTCTAGGTTTACGACGCGTTTACTGATGAAATTCTCAAACATTTCAACGGTTCCTAATGTTGTTTTCAAAGAAAAAACTTTCTACAAATGATCTACGTGAATAGGGGACAGATCTGCTGTGATAATTTATCTGCAATGCTTGCCCCATGAGATGTAACCATGAGATTGTATGAAATAGTGCTTGAGGCGTGTAATCGAAATGAGGTTTTTGTTTCTTGCTTCATACACTGATAGAGACAATGGTCGCAAAATTATTTGGAGTCGTTTTACAACAACTGGAAAACTTTCGAGTATTTGCTGTATGACGTAGATCTCAGATGTTTAGATGTCTTTCCTAGAGAGATTAATTGTCCATAAGCCTATTATTTTATAACGTTTAAATGGGGTCTCTAACGAAACTTTTGCAGTATATCGATGAAAAAAAAATCAAATTTTAATACTTCATATTAAGTTATGCGCGTCATAAATGTTTCTGGAATGAATAATTATTCGACTGCAAAGTTTAAAATCAACTATATAATAATAGCCTAAATTATCTGTACGTCTGTCCACGATTTTATGAAGCGGTTGGACCTGGAATGGATAGAGGCATCCATAGTTAGCAAAATTCAAAGAGAGTAATGTTTATCTTCTCCTAAACTGTAGATCCGATTCTAAAATAAATTGGTATAAATATACTTCATATCACAGCAAAAAATACTGCCTTCTTTAAAACGTTTGCAATCCACCCCTTCCCCTCTTTTCGAGCTTTTAATGCCATTATTTCAACTCCTATTTTCCCCGGTTAAGAGTAGGCGATTAAATTTATCAATTTATCCCATAATAAATAGGTAAAAATAACATTTTTCTAGCATTATGACGTCATTCCTTTAACCATCTCATTGAATCATTGCTTATTTTAAATTATGCCTTATTTTCATACGTTTTATCATTGATCTTAGATATTACGTAAATAATTTTCTTTTATATTTGGCTTATATAATAGATTAGGTACGTATGTGATAATTTTAAATTGAATAATCGATTATTTTTTGTTGCAAGATAATTCTCAGCCAAAAAACAAACCATTTTTTTACCTGCCTCATAAGGTACTTTACAATTTTGGAAAATTAAAAATTTTACTGATGCCGTCATATGACGGGCTATATGCTAGTTTTAAAATATTTTCATAAAACAACTTTTTAAACAATATCTACTAGTATATATAATATCTCTCTCATCCACAGAACAAATTACATTTTGTTTCTTTTTTAATTCTAAAACTCATAAAAGTTCTAATATACTCTTAGTATAAATTATTAAAACAATCTTTTTTAGATAATTACTTGAGGAGAATATTTTTATTTTGTTGCTATTAACTTGATAAAACTGACTCCAAAAAAGTTCACGCTTTTTCCCCATTTTTGTAATAAAATGCCCCTTAACTTTCAGGACTTTTTCGATATGTTTAACGTAGATTTCATTGTTCATTAACCGTACAATCATATATCCTCTTAAAGGGTCATACGAGTGTTAAATCGCTAAAAAAAATCGATTATTTAGAAAAAATATATGTGAAAAGGAATTCAGTTCTGAACATTTTAAAACAATCCACACAAAACAAATTCCAATATTGAATTATGAATAAAAACGGGTAAACAAATTTAAACTTAACAAAACTTTAATTTGATTTTTATCAGATTGTGTGTTTTTATCCAACAAGCATGTTATTTCAAACAGCTTTTAATATTTTCCTTGAAATTTTTACAGATTGTATACATTATATATTTCATCCGATTGAACCGAAATTTTCTTGTATATTTCTCAAAATATGTTTTTTTTTTCAATGATAAATTTTTAATTGTTAACGAATAAATTCACATATTTCAAATATTTTTTAAAATTATATATGTATCTTAAATATATACAAATTGAGGTTTAATATTATTTTGAGATATTGTCTTATCTTTTAAAACAATAAGTTTGTCTTAGCTTAATTATATTTTTATTAATCATGCACGTTGATCTCGATATCATCTATATTAAAAACAAAGTGTCTCTATTTAAAACTATATAACAAAAATATTTTTATGTTTCAAAAATGAATGAGATATGTGTGTAAAGAAATTTTATTTGTTCTAACTATGTTAAAGAAAATTATGCTTGTAAAACTGGTAGTTTTCAAGGCATGGGAAGTCGAAAATGATAATTATTTTACATTATTTCGACTTTTAAGAAGCGTGTGATCTCCTAAAAAGTCACCTTAAAAGTAGTGTACATAAAATAAAATGAAATGAAACAGTGATGAGAGGGATGACGCTGCTTGACTCTTCTCGATAAAAAATAAAAGGAATGCTATAACACTGTTTGGCTTTTTCGACTGTTTTTATTTTATTAAAACTCTAGTACTCAAACGGTTAAAATATAATGCACATTAACAATATTTTAAAATTCTACATGCGTTGCTCAGACACACATAGAAGCTGATAGCATAGTTTATAATTTGTAAGTGTGTTCGCAGAAGTTGAAAATGAATCGTGTGTCAAGAACCTTTAAAAAGAATTCGGTAACACCTAGAGCATTTTAAAGCTTAAACATTGAGGCTAGAGCATTGTAAGTCCGGGGAACGCAGTAGTGCGCAAATGTATAATTAAGTGTCTTTAAGATAATTTCCATCGTATTCAGTACTGATAACATCGAAAATGCTCTTGTGGTCATAGCCGATGATGCGAAAGAGCAACTTCAAATATATGTCCATCCTATGAAGTAGTAGAAAAGCGAGAGTTGTGATAATTGGAACGTGAAGCGGAAATATTTTTTCCTCAAAAGAGGGGAAAGCTTTTCGACTCTTTAACGTGGGAAAATTTACAGTATCCCAATTCAGGGTTTTCTTTTTATAGATTGCGTAGTTGTTTGGAGAGATTTGAAATCGCTTTCTTTAGATTCAGCTTGTATTAAAATTTATTTTATTCGTTGAATTGAAACATTTTCCCTTCCTGACAAACTTATGTCCTTCCCTTAGTGTTTTATCTGTTCTGTGTGAATACCCATTCTATATAGTCGAGTAAGTAGAAGAAAACAAAAAATGCGAAGGGTGGAAGTAACAAACATAATTTAATTTCGATTTTATTAAACAGTCCTTATGTTTGTTTTGGTCAATAGAACTTTTTGTAGAGTCCGTCCTTGAAGATATACTACAGACATGCCAACTACTCCGGATTCTCCGGAGCAGCTCCGGAGAAATGAAAAAAATTTATAACTCCGGAAACTTCTCAGATTTCTCGGGAAAATAACTAAACTTTTGAACAGCTAAAAGAATACAATTCAGCAATTAAATACAAAGTTTTGCAAAAGAATAATGCTCTTTTCACACAGTAATGCTGCATGTTAAAAGATTTCAGCACTGTGCGGAAAAACAAATCTGAATTTAGGTCAAATTTGAGTAGGCAGACTCTAGAATCCCTGATGATAGAAAAATGGAAATATATTAATCAGGATCAATATGGCTATAAGAAACACTGTTCTGAAAAATAAGTTGTTAAAGCTCAAAAAAGCTGCTTATAAATTTTTAAATACATAAATTGTAATTCACCTTACTATTGTGTAAATATTTTAAATTTAATTTTAATTTATAAATCAATAAGTTATGTACTTATGTATAATCTGTAAATAGCACGTTAAAATTTCAAACCACACTGTTGCTCCAGACACAAGTGTCTGAATGATGGCATGTCTTGTACTAGTTGATATTCGTACATCAATTATCAGCAATTTTATACATTTGGCCTCATTTGAACTGCAAGTAAAACTGTTATGACATTGTGACAAAATGTAACTGTAGTTTCTCAGTATCATTACAGATAATTGGTTTGATGGTGACATCAATTCAGAAAATATATTTGGAAACAGATTGAAAAGTTTATTTATCTCTTTGTAAATGCGAACTTATAAAGAAAAAGGATGTAATCCTTATTTTAGGTTGGAATTTTTATTTCGATTCAAATTTATATTGTATGGGAAGGAGGAATTTTAGTGAATGTGAACAACAGATCTTGCTTCGTCGATAGGACCAATCTTAGAAACAGTCTAAACAGGTTCTGTTATGATAATAATTGAACGACAAATAGAAATTTTGTTTTCCTATAACATTCAGCTACGCTTTCTCGGCATACTGCTAGAAGAAAGAAATATCAAATTTATAAGCGGGGTGAATATAACTCCGTAAATATCGTAACCGTTGATCGCCATGAAGTTTAAGCCTTTGTTTAGTTGCAAAAGACTTTTATTTGGGAGGGACGGGGCTTGTTTATTTGTATTAAGTAGACAATTGCAATAACGGAATAGTTATTTGTTAACTTTAGACTCTTTTAGAATTACATCGTAAACCAAAATACTTCATTTTCTCAATAGGGATTTTCTAGTCTTTTTTTTCTTGTTTAACTCTTTGCCTGTCATGTATATCACATATGATCTTCACACCTAATGCCGCTTGTATATCACATGTAGTATACAATGAGCTGCATTTTATATACAAGCTTTTATATATTTTATATCATTGTGTACCACATGTGATATACAAGCGTATAAGGGATTAGATGTGATATACAGGGCAGGCAAAGGGTTAAAAAAATAAATTGAGAACTTTGGGCTAAGTACCATAATAGAGCTTGATCTATCTGAAATACAACTTTTAGATTTAAAAATCAGGAATTATCCATGAAAAGTAGTATGCAGTTTTATATTTCAATTTATTTTCGCTAATTCTAACGGAGTAACAGAAGAATACGTTGTTGGCATTCTAACTCGAAACATAGGCATAAAACTGATATTCTTTCGCAGGCATTAATTTTTATAGTTTTTTCTAATGGACCAAGGGCTTTTAGTCTTGATTACCTAAGGTGGTCCTACATTGCGAAATGGACAAGTATAACTGCAGTGAACAGAACCTAAGCAGAACAATTTATATGAAAAAAAAAGTTTTCGAGTGAAATTGTTTTTAAAAATTGTTTTTTAATTTTTAAAAATTAATGCTGTGCTTAAAGGAAATGATATGAGAGTAGCTTTGTTACAGCATCTTGTGTTAAACGTTGTTTCTTCTTTTTGCAGGAGCTATGATTGCAGTGTTGAGGTGGTGTGAGACAAGGATGACCCTGTTTCACCACCTGAAGCTGAAGCGACCCCGGATGAACAGCGCTGATCACACCCCCAGCATGTCCCAGCAGCCCCCTCCTGCCCCCTCTTCTCCCTCGCCGCCTGCCCCCACCACTTCAGCACCCGCGAGGAAGAAGGCGGTCGGAAACGGAAACAACGAAATGCGACAGGAAACAGGTAAATGACATGCTACATTCGGATCCAGGCCATTTGCTTTCCCAATGTTTGTGAGCCTGTATAGTTCATCCACAGCTTAGAGACCGTCTATCAGATCTGCGCAAGTAAAAAAAAAATGGGAGTCCATTTAGAAAATAGGGATGTACATTTCCTATGCTATGTTTGTGTATGAAGTACTCGGAGTCGCGTTGTTCTTCGAAGGATATTTTAGTGAATGAAATGACCACCGAATAAGACATTAAATTGTGGTTAAAGTTCTAATTATATATCGACCGAATGATTCCTAAAGCTCTGTAAATTTGCCTGTAGAATATTGTTACTCTTCTCAACACCTTAGTGTATGATCAATTGTTCTCTTTAATGAAACTAATGAAGACATATAAAGATAATTTACTTGCTAAACATTTTAAGAATACTTTGCTACTGGCCACGAGTAGCATACCCCTGGACATGACTTCAATATCTTTTTTGAGATATTAAAAAAAAGCACCAATATCAGAAATCTCATTAACTTAAAGTGACCAGGTACATAACGTTACATAAGAAATCTAGGATATAAAATCAAGGTTTCTTTTTTCACATTATTGAATAAAATTTCTAGTACTCATAATTGATTTTTTCATGTGGCTCGCTTAACGTAAAATTACTACCATATGGCCCAGATGCATAAAAAATTTGAACATCCACTAATCTAAAGTTATCGTTTCTTATTGGTCGTTCTCAATTGCGGTCTTTCTGGATACTAAAATTTTGAAATATAATCCGGAATATACCCTTTGATTCGTGGAAAAGTATTTCAAATCAGATACCGCAACATGACTTGAACGTTTTTCAGATTTTGGAATGGAATATTTACTTATCCTTCTAAAGTTTTAAAGTTTAACATTTTTTAAATTTCAGCAGAAATTTATATAATTTATAAAAAGATATGTAAATATCCTTCTATGACACAATTATACATTGGCATGACTCTAGCGAACACCGAATGAGGCATTGCATGAATATTGTATTTTGATTGCATATTTAAGTCAGTAGTTAATTGAGAATGATTTAAAAAATAAACACTCAAATGAAAACAAATTAATCTTATTTATTAAAATTCCAATAAGTATGAACAAAATGAGTATGAATAATTGATATCATGATCTCTCCCTTCTCTTATCTGAGAGATATTCAGTTTGAAACAAGTTAATTTTGTGTTTTTCCAGAATCATATTTAATTTTAAAAAATTGACTAATGTTTTATTATATATAATGAATGCATAAAGATTTTATTAATTACAACTTTCCTGTTATAAGAAACAATACAATTAACTTATTTATTGCAATTACTTCTACCACTTAAAGTCAACCAAATAACCAATCGATGTTCAACCGAACGGTTTCAGTGTCAGTTTTTAATGGTTGACAAATATGCATTGTATATGATATGCTTTTTGTTCTTACTGATGGTGCATCTGGAGCAACGGCAAAACCAGTGAAGTAATCCACAGCCGTGGTTTATCTTGTCGAAGATTGTGTTACCGAACGCCAGCTTATGAAGATTAACATTAACTGATAACATTAACCATAATGTGACAAGATTCCGTATATACTTAATTCTTATATATTCTCTAATGGTCATCATTACTGTCTTAAATATCAAAATGATGGTAAAGAAATCCAATTTGAAACTGCAGTAAGTAAAATTGAATTTTCAAAATTTCTTTAAGACAGCTCTCTTTTTCCGCAGTTCCGCTTCAGCAGTAGCGCACATTTCTCGTAATGTTGGCAATTTTATCTCATTCGGAATTCAAAATGAGCTTTGCTTATTCGATTATAGAAGGAAATAGCTGCCTGTGGTTTTCGATTGGCCACCAATTTTCCCCAAATTTTGGGTTTAAAAATAAAAATAATTCAACTTAATATCCTAATAATTGTAGCACTATGAAATTGTGGTAACAAAGTATACACATTTTTATAAAATAATATATTGGTAGTTAAAAGAATATACAGCTTGGGCTTAGTCTCGAATTAAAGTTTTGAATTTTAATTTTATTAGTTACTATCATTAACCCTTAAACTACTGTTGATCGTTTGTCTAATTCTAGTGATTAATTGGGGATTTCATTATACACAACAACCTAATACCGATTGTGTTAATACGCAGAAAAATATAGTTTTCTGGGAGTAAGAGATGACACCAATTAATTATCTATAACAAGAAAAAGAATCTTTTCTCCCCTGTAGTTCTGTATTTTTTTTCTTTTGGATTTGGTTAGATTATTTTTTATTTCATTTTCTAGCATTTTTGCTAGTCTATTAGCAGGATAAACTATTTCTTTCTCTGTTCTTTTTTTCGCTTTAAGAACTTTTACTGTCCTCTTCTCATATAGTTGAAAATTAAAGTCAATTAATTATAATTTCTCTTATATTCCCTATTATCAGTATATTTTTAATTAAACTACTAGTTTGTTTGTGAACTGATTAAATTCAAGATTACCGACTTATTCTTAGTTATAAAATATCAACTTATCATTAATAAAACTGTTGATCACTATTTTTTACTCCGTGTATATATAACGATGCAAAATACAAGATTAGCACAAAATAAGATTTTAAATATTTATATTTTCGCTACTATTATGCATATAATAAATGATACATGAAATTAAAGAAAAAAATATTTAAGTTTATTTTTCAGTCATAAACGCTTGATGTGAGACCCTATGTTACACGAGAAACTTCGAATCAATAACCATGTTCGCTCTGTACATTTTGTCCTACCACTCTGTCAACGGTCCCTAATGTTGCCAGGGTTCCCACGGTCCTTAAAAGTCCTTAGGAACTCCTTAATTTTAGCTTTCATTTTTAAGGGCCCTTAAAACTACTTAATTTTTGTCAAAGGTCCTTAAAAACTCCTTAATTTTTAAATTGGAATGCGATCAATTTCTCCATCGATGATATCCACAGTCTCATGTGATTTCCTATCAGTTTTCTTATATCACAAATATATAATCTTTTGTAAAGGTTTAAAGTATAAAGTCAGCTGCCCTTTCCTAATAGCTAACAGTCATGTAGAGTTTAATTAAACGAAGCATGGAGGATGGGGGGTTGTAGATATTTCAGTTACTTAGGGAAGTTTAATTTTCCTTGCATTGAATGTAATAGAAAAGTCTAAAACTTTCTTCTTTCCCAGGCAACGCCGGGTATAATCAGCTAGTATAGTCATTTTTAAACCCTCAGAAAGTACTGTTTATAATATTGTTTTTATTCACAATTTAATTTCAATTTGATCACTCAAAAAACTTTAGAGTACATGTTTCAAAATTAGGTTCTGTCACATAGATTTATCTTGTATTAATTTTTAGGCATTTTTAAAAACTTAATTCTAAAATATTGTAGGGCATTTATTGAACATGCCTTGTCTGGTTCATAATCATTAAAATATATTCCTCGGGAAATAGGGTTTATGCCGTTATGTCGTGTATTTCAAGTAGGTCCTTATAAAAAGTTACTTTGGTCCTTAGAAAGTCCTTAAAAAGTCCTTAATTTTTGTTCTGGAAAAAGAGTGGGAACACTGGTTGCGCAAATGCGTCCTTCTCAGCATCGGTGGTACATAAATATCTTTGACGTAACTCCAAAATAAGTCCAGGAATCTCGGTGGTCATGTGATTAAGGGTAAATCACTGTCTCTCGCAATCTCCATTTTACACGAAACTACTCTATGTACTTACCCTCCCAATATTATGCCGTCTTGTTGGTTAATCAACTCAATAAAGAAAATGCATTTCCAGAGATTATTCCTGCCATATGCGTGCCGTATTATTAGAAATAATATAATAATTGAAATATTACTTGTAAATTAATAGCAGCTTTAAGAAGGTGAAAGAAATATAAAAACTATGTTCCAAACGTTCAACATGAATATACTTCATAATTGCAAATTTTAACTTCCTTCTCTTAATTATTGAACAAAACCATAAATTTTCCCCCTCAACTTTGCTTTAGATCAGAGGTGGGCAAAAGCCGGCCAGCGGGACGGATCCGGCCCTTTTGCTTACTTTATCCGACCCGTTGAAAAGTCCTGCATGCAATTTTTTTTAATCTCTTATATGCGATTTTGTTGAAATCAACAGTATTTGTATGCGTAGTGTACATAGAAATAATGAAAAATATATAAATAATAGAGAGTATTATAATTTGACGAAAATCTACACTCAATATTAAGGATTGCTACATCTGATTTGGATCCAAATTTTGAAGAAATTGTCAACGCCTCGCACGTCCCCGGCTGCACTTTCTGAAGTCTGCACGCCTCATTCTATACCTGCCCGCCTATTTTTACTGGAGCAGGTATCTTGGGTTCGATTAAAGCCTATGTGGCCGACGATAAGAACTGCAGCGACTAAACTCTTGGCTAAACATTTATTATTAAGAAGATTTGTTAAAACATATATACACTCCAAATCATACCCAAAACAGGGCTCAAATACGACCGAGGACAAAAATAAACTGTGCCGAGCGGAAAACACCTCCCTCGGTCTCAGCTCCTTTCACAAGAATGTCCGTTCTCTGTCGATCCGAGCGGTCCTTCCTCCTCTCCTCTTCGCGAGGGGCCAGGGTGGCATCCCCCCTCGGTCAAGTTTTCGCCTCCACGGGAAAATGTCCTTCTCCGCAGCTGGTGCGGGCGGGGTCGCATCTCTCGCTGCCCTCCTGTAGAACCTGCATGGAACAGGGCTTGCCCACCCCCTCTCGGAGTGTCCGCCTTCGGCCGCCGAAAAAAAACCAGGGGCCCATGTAACACTAACTCGAATCTTCAGTCTAGTATTACAGAAATAATATCAAATGAACATTCCTGATTTCACGTTTCGCATTAACTAAAACTATTCTATTTTAACGGTTGATGTTTGTCTTTCCTTTTTATAATTCTATTTGCTATTATATTTACAAAATGTAATATAAATATAAAAATGTAATAACTATGATCAAAATAAAATAATTTGTATCATTAAGATATAAATAAATATAAAAAAAATCTTACATTAACTGATTTATTTAATGACCATTAATTTAATATAGTGGATCATATTTCTTTAAAAATTACGTGACATATTTTACTGGGCACAAATTGTTCGCATATACACCTAAGTAAGACAATTTATTATTACTATTATCTTTTACCAACTGTCGAATTTCTCTGTCCAAATGCTTTAAAATGATACTTATAATGTTTTTGTCAAAAAAATTTCTTGGGCAATGAAATAACTCCACCCAAAACATTCGCGTGTGCTCAGCGTACGCGGTATAGTCCTCCGGCCCGGGAGACATTTTGAAAATTTCATTTTGGCCCGCACTAAAAAGTATTTGCCCATCCCTGCTTTAGATCAATGATTAATTGGTTAATTGGACAATTGGCTAATTGGTTAGCAAGCCGGCTGGTGCAACCCACCTGGCCTGCTAATAAAAAGATTTTTATATTTTTTAACTCATGTTTGACAGGAAATGCTCAACAATATGCCCGAATCGGTACTTGACTTTTAACTGAGAAGATATATTCTTTCATCACGAATCTTTAGTAGTACCAATGTTTGTGAAACGGTCCTTTCTTCAGTGAACTGGGTGAAACCAAAGTTCAGTAAGAGATTAAGTGATCCACTGTTGGTCTGTTTATACCCTTAGAATGATTACAATATCTTAAATAGAAGTGAACTTTGAAACGCTCTGAAAAAATATTTTGAGGAATTCCATTTTTCCATTCAATGCTCGATAGAAGAACAAATATTGCTTTCAAATATTTTTGTTTTAATATTTAATGAGTTGATCGCAATGTTAATTATTTTTTTTTGTTTATCAGTTCTAATAGTTTATTTTAAATCAAAAACATATTAGTCGTACAAAAATATTCCACGAACTGCTGACTTCACTCAACACTCCTTATCACTGGTGCCAGGTTCTCAATACAGTTGCCAGGGGGTGCAGTAACTTTTGCATTTTTTATTAGATGATCTGTTATTTAGTCTGTGTGTATTGGTTAAGATTGGTGAAAAGAAAGTTCGGACGACCCTCTGAGAGAATTTTAATATTAAAACTAAACTTGTCTTGGAGAACTTCTATGATTTCTACAACTTCATTCTACCGGAAAACTATCTGTGAGCCTACATTGTGTACAAACTTATTACCAAGCAGCTGTATATCGAGTTCTTAGAATTTTTTTCAGAGTAAATCTACTAATTACGAATTTAGGATAACGGATTAAGCATTATATTCATAGATTATTCTAAATTGTCACTTTATTAGTTTGCTGTATCATATATTATAATATTTATATGTGTGTTTGTGAGTGTCTGAGCACCAAAGTTACAATTTCGAACAGAGTCGGAAGTGTATACGTTTCCGTACGAGCGAAACCAGCGTAGTACAGGCAACGTCATCTATCGCGTCTGGAAAACAATGGCGACCCAGCAGTGCTATGTAATTCCGAGTTATGTAGATATATCTTAACCCCCCCCTAAGTGTTCGTAACCTTAATGCTACGACATCCTGCATATAAGTATGTTTTAAATTGAGGATGAGCTTTAAAAGGCTTAAAATAATTTACCTTTTAAGCGAAGGGGAGTGCCCATGCTCTGATTTTACTCTTTTTGTGTATGGTGACATGTTTCTATCTTTTTGCAGTGGAACTGGGCAGCAGCCAGAAGTCGTCGAATGAAGTGAAGATCGAGGCTGAGCCTCCCGTCCTGGATTGCCTCCCGCAGTCCTCCCCGGACGATAGCGACGCGACCGCCATGCCCCAGCTGGAACTGCAGAACAGCGTGTTCGACGGAGGCGGGGCGGAGGGGAGGGACGTCCTGCCACACCTCACACCGCAGCTCTGGCCCCCTTCCAACAGCGTCGCCTACCGGAGGCACTTTGGGGGCGCCCTCGAACAACAACAGCCCCAAGCGACCACCACCCAGGAGGCCGCGCCGCCGCCCCTACTCCTAGGGGGAAAGACCATGGTGTGGACCAGCAGGACGCCCCCTTCTTCCACCGTCACATCACCCACCCCCAAGAAGACCACGCCCAAGTTGCAAAACACGCCTTCCTCGTCACCCTTCGAGGTCAGTTGCTTTTTCATTTACCTCCCTCAGTTTCAATTTATCTAAAAACTGTCTATATGTACTACACTCCGCCTATGATATAGATAAACCTAATCAAATTTACACATGTCAAAGAAAAGCGAATCTATTTAGAAAATAGGGAAGTTCATTTTCCGCATTCAGTTTGTTTATAAAATATTCGGAGTTGTGAAATTCTTTAAGGGAATCTAATAGTAATTGAAACATGGAGTGGGGTTTAAAACTCTTTTCCATTATTTCCAAGATACGCATGACAGGATCTGAAAAAAAAAAATCAGCATCAAGTCGTCCAATTATATAACATCTGAAACCAGATCAATTAGCTGACTGAGAAGACTATTTCATTTATTCTGAAGAGGATAAAGTTGCGTAGAAACGACAGGGAACTTCTAATTAAAAATATTATCCTCTATTTCTTTTTAAACTATTTTTAAGCGCTAACCAAAGTTTCATCCTGTAATAGCTCTGCAAGTGAATTACGCGACTTCAAGTATTTTATGAACAAATTCAGAGCACAAAATGGATTTGTCTATTTTCTAAATGTATTGGTAGTTTCGTTATGCAATTAAAAACTAACTAAAGATGACATTATTAAAATAACAGGATTATTGTTGCACCAGTTTTAGGCAAGATTCAGAAAAAGGAAAAAAAAAGATGAAATAAGTACAAAACACAATTGTAGAATATAATGTGACTAGTTTTCTTTAACGATGAATCTTTATCTTTGCTTTAGTTTTTAATCATGTTTCTTGTAAAATTGCATCACAATACACACACACACACACACACACACACACATATATATACACACATATATATACATATATACATATATATATATATATATATGTGTGTGTGTGTGTGTCACGTTCCTATTAAACGACACTAGAGTCATGACATCATCTTCCTATCTTTATTTAAATCTCATCACACACTACTTTTCAATCTTCTTTAATGGGGTCTCACATTGGCGCCCAACTTTTAACAAAGGCAGGCTTAGCTGCTTCGTGTAACCATAGCTCTATCCGTGGAATGTGCATACCGCTCTCTGCCCAGATTACTGCGCGTGAGCCTTATTTATGTGGCTAACTCCTCACGCCGCGTCACTCTCAGTAAAAGAATCCCTAATTAAAATCTCTTAAAATTAATCTACATTTTAAATCCTGACATATATATATATATATATATATATATATATATATATATATATATATATATATATATATATATATATATATATATATAATAATAAAACACGAAGTGCATTTTAAACAGTAAATACTAAGGTATCAAAATATTTAAATGATAGTTCTAGCTATAGATTGGCAAGAGAAATTCTCCGAGTCAGTGTTGTTATCATTTTAATTATTAAAGATCTGAATGGAAAAGAAGCAATTCGGAAAATACAGTTATTCCTATATAGAAAAAAACCCTATTTTTTCTCTATAAACAAGCACATTATTGTTCTATAGTCTACCGTATTACCGTGTTGACATCATAGAAATTCCCTTTTTATGGCGATGAATGAATTGCGTGCTCCCACGGAAATCAAATTATATAAAGATCCAAGCAACTGTCGCATTGCAAACATCATTATACGAAAGCTAAATCATGCAAATGTTTTATATGCTTCTCAATTACATTTTGTTAACTTTTACTTGTGACTAATTGTAATAAAGCTATTGGCATTGCACAGGACAGTTGGTATACAGTTATAGGTTCGAACTTGTCTTTTATTATATTAAAAATGCTTCCAAAACTAAATTAAAGAGTAGGATTGATTCTGTATTGACGAGCCTCTCAGTAAAAGTGCCATAATTTTTTCTCATGACGGCGAAATTAACTCTCAATGAATCTTTTATTGCTTTTCTTTCCCAGGGTTTATGCCTTACTGTATAATAATCGTTTAAAAAAATAAACTTAGTTCCATTTTAATAATGTTAAATTGTTAAAGTATTATTTTAATATTTAAGGGTTTAATGTCCAATTCGTCATTTACTATAAATATACTTTTTCAGTAGCTTATGCTTTAAAAAGATTGCTCTTCATCCTATTTTTAAGATAAAGGAAACATCAAGTTTCTGGGTAAATATTTTTCATAATTAGATTTGAGATATGGCTGAAAAAAGATGCTTGCTTATTTCCCTGAGGGATCAGTCATTCAGCTTTTAACGCTTTATTCTTGTCAAAATGGAACGAACTTGTATTTTCTCCGAGTTGTTTTTCTTACTTTTATTTGTACCTGAGCCCCCTACGTAGTGGAAATGCGGGGATTAGAAAAAAAAAAAAACCTAACGCATCAGGATTACGTCATTTTGAATCTTTGCTTATCTCGTAACATTGTTGCTATGGAAACCCTAAAGATATTTCCTGGAAACTGGATTACAAACCAAAGTCCGTGGAAGTGAAATTCCTTCCGGTATAAAACTGTAATCAGGGAACCTCCTACAACAGCTCGAATCACCTCATATTAAGAATTTCTAAGCAGATATCTGGAAATATTTTTATTAGTGGAAATAGTTTCAAATTGGCCTTGAATTATTAAACAAAAAACACGCGGGAAGAATCTTTTCATAGATTTTCAGATTTATATTTCCCTTCGAAATTTCACCCTATGTAAGGTGGGATTTTTTTTTCTTTAAACCAGTGATTCTCAACCTTTTTTAAGCTACCGCCCCCCTAAGGAGCTGAAATGTGTTCAACGTCCCCTTTTGTAAAAATCCCGTAATTTAAAGTATAGGGTAGGAGAAGTACTTAATTATAAGAGGCAAAATGTTTAAGGAATTTTCTTCAATGGAGTTATAAACCAAATTTTTGTTACTGAGACTCACTGAAACATTACTGAGAATTTTTGTTACTGAGTTCGTAGGTTCGAATCCCACTTGGTAGCCCTTCAGAATCGGCTTTAAACACTAGTCCCGGTCTCATTAGCCCTCGTGTTGCAAACAAGTAAATTGTAGCTCTCCAAACCAAACAAATGATGTTGATTAAATATATATTTCTGAATGTCGGCTCAATTTCAAGTAGAACATAGGAAATAAAAATACCTGGTTCTGGTACCGTAATTGTGTTTTATTACTGGCAAAATCGTGCAAATTAGATAATTGATGTAATAAATTTATTTTGTATTTTTAAAATCTTTTGAAAACCAAAACCTGCTAAAATCGGCACCATAACCGCCTGAAGTTCACTGCCCTTCAGTATCGTCCCACCTCCCACCGGGAGGCGGTATCACTCCCGTTGAGAACCACTGCTTTAAACAAAGTATATAGGTGATTCTTCCTACAATATCAATAAGTGTAAAACTATTTAAATAAATCTATGGGGTCCTTCTTTCCACAGATTATGGCGACACTATGTGCTATAAGCATGGTTTCCGCGCACCTGGAAAGTCAGGGAAAGTCATGGAAAATCATGGTTTTAGACAGTGGATTAATTTTGTCATAGAAAGTCTTGATTTTTCAAGTAAAATGAGTAAAAGTCATGGAAATTCATGGATCCGCTAAACTACCAATTAAAAAAATGCATTGAATTGTTTAATTCTGTATTTACTTGTCATTTGGCTGAAGTTACTGAGTTTGGTATTTATGTATTATCCTATTGACCATATTACCAAGTAAAATTTGTTCACCAAGGAAATTTAAAGCAAGAAAGCTTAATGGGTGGGTAAATGTATATTATTCTGGTTTTTTCTTAAATTGTAGATTAAAATTTTATTCGTATAATAATTAATATTTTTTAATAAAAATTAAGATATTTGCACAAAATATAAGTTTATCTCTAGGGATACTGTATATAAACATTATAGAGTTATATTTGGCTATTATTCATGGTCACCTGTATAATACCAAAGTACCCTGAATTCAAATTGGAAACATTTTGATTGAAAAATTGCTATATGATTAAACTTACGTATGTAGATACAACAATTTATTTTTATGTGTGTGAGTTTATTAATACTTATAAAGTAAGTTTCTAGTTTTTTATGATAAAATTCCTGTAATTTCTCTAAAAGCATATATTTTATTTGTATGTACATTAGAAGTTTTATTCATATATACTTTAACGAAAGCTTTTTAAAGTCATGGAAAATGATCTGCTAAATCAGGGAAAGTCATGGATTTGAAACATTTTATTTTGGCAGATACCCTGTATAAGTGACTCTCCGACATAGTCTGTTTAAACAAGGAAGAAGCCTAGACCTTTCACATCAGACACTTGCAGCAATCCCAAGGGGTCTCATAACCCTGCTGGACTCGCAGCTCGATTTTCTCTTATGCTGCCTTTAGCAATCCACCCCCTTTTTTTTAACTTCTTAACTCTTAATCCCTGATTTAATTCTAGTGGTCAAGTGTATTTTCTTCTACTTTCAAAAAATTTTTATACAGTTACTTCTGTATCCAGTAACGTTGCCAGAATTGTTTTCTCGGGGAGGGATGCCGAAAGTCTTAAGCCAAAGTACAGTGAATTTCTCAATTCATAAAAAAAATCATTACACAGCCACACATACAAAGTAGATACTTAGGTCTTGTATATACATCCATAATTTTGCATGCATACATAAATGGTCTGAAAACGGGTAGCAACATGTACGTAATTTCATTGCATCTTGAAAAATATATTTACAACCACATTGTAACTTTTACTATAGATCCTAAAGTTTTTACCACTTTTAAATTTGCCTGAAAATCCTGGAGTATATTTAATTTACTCTCCAGTAGTTATCGGATGAATTTACGCTAATTTTATGATAACTAGGAAAAGAAAAAAAAATGAGAAAAGAATTATGATAAATCCTTTTATTTTTCTTTTACAAATTTATGTACAGAATGTCATAATTAGTAATATATAGCTACCATTTTATAGTAGTAATTCTTTTTTAATGCCATCGTGTTGAAACCTTCATCCACCTTATAGTCATGCCTATATGCTCGGAAGTAATGATAAATTTGTCGAACTCTTGTGACCTAGCTCTATTACGAAGAAGCTTTTTTCCTTTTTTCGTGGTTGAAATGGATCTTTCAACAATTGCTTCAAAAATTAGTAATGTACACAAATTTAGATAAGTTTAAAATCTTGTAATGCATACATTGAAAATATTTCGGGTAAGGTGTAGACTCTCTAGAAATACGTCCTTGACTGTAGAAAGGAGAAAAGAAGTTTTATTTCTGTGGTGCCAGTTTTATTCCTGTACATGTAATAGTAAATTTCACTTTAAGAAGTTTACTTTTAAACAGTTTCTCGCTGAAGGAGTTTTATTTGCTCAAAAATCTCCCTTTCCATTCGCTTGGAAGTATAATTAATTTTATACCGAACGGAGATACTAAAGATATATTTGTGGAATGATTGGATATTATAGAATAACAATAAACATCATAACAATAAACATTCATCAGAGTAACAGTTATTAGAAATTAAGATGTTTTGACACTATATTTGTAAGTCATGGGAAGTACAACCTTTTATGTGCGAAGTCCATTACGAACTATACCAAACGGATATGAAAGTAAATAAGTAATTATAACACTAAGTGTGTTATAAAGATATGAAGCACGAATTATTCAGAATAAAATACATCAAGATACATTAATATGATGGTATTATTCTAGTTATCCACCATCCTATCCCCCTCTTTTATCTTTTAGTTGTTTTAATTCTCTACTAATTGTCATTTCTCTGCTTACTGTAAGAAATCTCTGGATTAGAGGGCTAGGCGCAGGAAATCCATTTAGCCTATATCGTTGTATTATTCTAGTTTCCCTTAGTCTGTATCTCAACCCAATATTTCCAAAATGTAAAAACGATGCTGAATTATTTTTTTTTAAGGTTAGTGATTTAGGTGCTTTGAAAATATAAATTTAGTTAACTATAATGTTAAATTCTTTTAATGGGAAATAGCACTATATATATACGACAATACATTAAGAGGGGAACTATGGATGCATTAAAATATCACTATATTAAAATCTATAAAAAATATTACTATATTAATACTTTATGATGCATTTTTCCTATTTTCCCATGAAGAAGTTTTCCCTCTTAAAAAGTTTTAATATCTTTGACTTTGGAAAAAAAATTTAAGCAAATTCCACCAAAGTCATAAATTCTTGACTGTTGGTTTGAGTGTAATGTGTAATCTGAGTTGTGTCAGTTGATTTTAGTTTAGCCGATTGTTACTTTTTAAGCGGGTTTCATTATGTTCGCAATGTTAAAAATTGTATCGTGGATGTTGTATTTCCCAGCACACCCTGGCCTTAGGCTGTAATGAACTCTTGAATGTGGGTCTGAGTGTAATCTGTGTTGTGTAAGTTGATATTGTTTTAGCCGAGAGTAACTCTTGTGTTTGTCTTTTCCACAGCCACAGCAGTCTCAGCTGTACCTCTCGTGTTCGCCGTCGTCGTCGTCCATCCGGGCCACCTGCTCCAAGTCCGCGGTGGAGAGCACGGACGAAGAGTCCTCCGTCCAGCCGTGGCCGGCGGCGGAGAGCTCGTCCTCGTCCTCTGTGTCCCCGGACACGCAGGCGCTCAACCTGTGCGTGGCCTCCACGTCCAGGGATCCACCGTCCAGGGACGACGAGGGACAGCCCATGGTTTGCATGATATGTGAGGACAGGGCCACGGGCCTGCACTACGGAATCATCACATGTGAAGGGTGAGTAACAGTCTTCTAATTATTTAACTAAACCCCAGGGTGACATAGTGGTCAGTGTGCCGAGTACTCCCAGACAACGAGGAGGTTAAGTATGTGAGCTGGGATACCCTCTTGCTGGGTGGTCTTGAGAGAGTTACGGAATCAGAAAGAGAAATCTCCCCCTGAGGAAGATCAAAATTGATAGGATTCTCTGAAATCCTATAACGAACGCCTTTCACCCGTCAGGATAGGAGGCCCATTGCGAGGTATCAAACTCAACCCTTCGGCCAGAGCATGGATATATGATACGCACACTGTTCATTCGAAAAGAACGAGCTGTGTTCGTTTGATAGCGAAACATCGCCCACGTCGTCTCTCGGAGCTAGCGGAATCTTTGTGAAGTGCTGAAGCCTCGTTCTTGGGTCGGTTTCCACCAAGTCGGCACTTTTAAGTCAAAGTTTTGGAATGTTAACTTGACTCGAAGAATCATAACATCTTCAGGCTCGTGCGGGTTTCAGAAAGATTATGGTCATTTTAGTGTTTAATGACTCGATATGAGGTTCAGCCACCAGACTGTTTGACCATGATTGAGCGGGGGCTTCTTGTTTAACACTACTAACCCTTTACATTGGATGGTTGCTCTACTTTCGTTAGCGCATTTTCTATTTTCATTAATTTTGCACACTCCGTTTACATCGGGTTGGCTCTTCTTCTTAATGGCACTCTGTCATGTGACCTCCTGTTCAATCTTGTGAGGGGGTTGTGCTATCTCAACGGCCCTAGCAGTTCTCAACCTGTGTGTCAAAATTTTCACAATGATCACTTCAGTCCATTGGAAAACAGTCTGTGCGCGTCTTCTTTTTCGAACAACATATCTTTCTGAAACAGGTTTCTATAGCTTGTTGGCTATAAATTTCTAAAACAAAAGTAAACTTATAATATTCGTTTTGTTCTTGCATAGACTACCCCTAGAATCTGATGAGAAAGAAGCAATTTTAACCTTCCAAGTTACGTTCACTTTGTATCATACTTTTGCAAAACATTGTAAAATCATTGGCAGAGCTGCAGCTATCAAGACCCAGATAGGAAATTTCTATGCGGCCCCCTTATTGGAATGATCATCTTATAAATTCCAATAAAACATATAATTAATATTTTTAGTTAAGTTTAAATAACTCAAATAATTTGGAAGACTACGCAAAATCCTTAGACTTAACACCAAAGAGAAAAAAATCTATTTACATTTTGCAGACATAGTAAAAAGCTTTTAATCTGCCACTTTTGATTCTTTAAAATTGTTTCAATTTATCGGTCAATAAATAAAGCTAAACACTATAGAACTCACAAACTTTGAGTCTGCTTGCACAAATCTACCATCTCGAATTCACCCATATTGTTGTTAAGATCACAAAATTTGTTCATATGGAAGCACTTCAGATCGCTCTTGATTTTTTTAAACGCTACTTTCATATTTTTTATTCGACTTCTTTATACATATATTCTTCCGAGCACCGGAGTGGTCTGCATCCCCTTCCTACTATGATTACTCCTGTGAATGTAATTTATTGTTGTTATAACAAGACTGATACCCATTCTACACCACCGAATTTCATTTATTTGCAATTAGAAATAAATGTTTAACAATTTATAATTTTATATTGTTTTCATGATTAATCCCTATGTTTTTATTAAGTTTAATGTACAATAGTGAAAATACATCCTGCATAGATATTTATATTCCGATTTATAACAACAAAAAATTACAATTAGAAAGTGGCAATGAAAAATGTTGATGGTTGAGAGTCACACTGTGAGGAACTAAAGCAGAAACCAAGAAGGAGATATAATCTCTCATCGGCATGGCCTGACCTGCCATCTCCAGAGGTACCGTTTGGGAACTTGGAGGACACTGGGACCCCGAAATTATTTTAACGGACCCTAGTCCCATTAAAAAACACGGCTAATCTTATTCCTGCTCAACCCTCTAATTACGATATCAATGCCTTTTCCTACTGAGCTACCGCAACTCTCATCAGCAAGGTTGGAAACCACCGTTCTAAAGCATGCAAGCATCACGAGGAAGTAGAGGAGAGAGACGAAAACAAACCTGAGTAAGAACTGCTTTCTTAATCTGACGAGGCTTTGTCAAAATAAAATGATTTGTATACTCACACAGTGACAGGGATGGTATATTCGCAAAAGTTTAGGCTATAGAATGATCATTTGTAGTCAAGCGAATAGTTTACAAAACAAGTCTCAATTACAAAATATTTTTTTAATTTAACGTATATACTAAATATAAGTTTTTGATTAAATGTTAAACATAAAATATATTTTATAATGTGTCAAATACTTACAATTAACGTAGTTTACTCATAGCCACAAATTTTTATTAAATTTCTGTATCTTTCTCCTGTTGTGTTCATGGATTTCCCATATTCATCGTTATCCATTTTTGTCCCTTTGAAAAATGATATATTGAAGATTGAAAATTACTGATATATATATATTTTTAGTTCGTCTCTCGTATGCTTACAATCTTTCGTATATTTCATTCCCTAGTTGCAAAGGTTTCTTCAAACGGACGGTTCAAAACAAGAGGGTGTATACCTGTGTCGCCAATGGAAACTGCGAAGTTACCAAGGCTCAGAGGAATCGTTGCCAGTATTGCCGCTTTCAGAAATGTGTTAGGCAAGGAATGGTCTTAGCTGGTATGTATCTTAAATTAACTTTTTTCATGTTTTTCTTTGCTATTATTAAAAAGGAATAAATATGCTGTTAGAATAACATGTTAATACTTATTAAAGAATATCTTTCCTTTTTAAACGTCCTTTACTTTTTCTTGCTGAAACGAATAATTTTTTCTATAAATTCTATATATTGTTTTTGGTTTGCAGTCTACAAACTTTATCCAAATTTTAACAAGGATTGAACTATTTATTAAATTTTATATTTTAAAATATTTAAATTGACATATAAAAGTACCGATTTGTATCGACTGAAAAAAAATTTTTTCCTTAAGATTTATTTGTGTTATTAAGGTAGATTTACCGACTTGGCTGGTAGATTGCTGTCTTATCCATCTCGAAGTTCATACGGATTCATGTGCTTTTATTATTGCCCTTGCCATCTCCACAGTAATCTTTGAATAGAGTTTTTCCAGGAAACTCTCCCCTTGCAGAACTGCAAGTATAGTCGGACATGTGAACATACGTTCTAGTGAAATCTCTTCCGGACAATTGTTACATATTCTATGTGTCCTGGTACCATCTTTGTTAATTTTTATGCAACCAAAGTGACAAGTTCTCAGTCTAGTTATAGTCTTGGTGATTTCTCTATTTGCATTACAATTTCAAATATCTGATGTTCCAGTTTAATAGATTTTTCTTTAAATCTGTACTTGACAATGGCATTAACATCTGCTAAGGTGACGAGATTTGAGTTCTTTATGTTTAGCTGTTTGCTTGGCTAGTTCATCAGCTACTTCATTTCCATGAATTCCTACATGGGCAAGTTTTCATTGCAAAGTGCATATCTTTCCCATCTGATCTATTACTTCTAAATGTCGATTAACGTTTCAAGTGAGCTTTGAGCTTCCTTATATTGCCTCTAAGGGTACTTTGGAATCATAATAGATTATAACTCCTCTTGCTTTATTTATATCATTTAAATGAATATTCTCTCCCACGGTATCATGGATAGTTATTAATTCTGTTTGAAAATCATTCGTTTGTGAGAAGTCAGTTTTAAGGTTCGACAGACTTTCGAGGAGAAAGAGACAAATTGTCAATCAAACAAGATAAGGAAGGTATGAGTGAGGCATTTATATGTATTAATTCCTAATGATACAATACATAAAGGCAGATCTCTAAAGAGCCGGTCTTTGTCTACTCCTGGGATAAGAAGTTTCTGTGTTTTCCTGGTCTCGTTTCAGCTACCAAGGAAATGTTTGTTATGCAGACTAACATACTTGTAACAATCTCTACCAAATTTCATACACGGGAACGTCGTGTGGTAGTGAACATCGTAGACTTTATTTCATTTGATTCAAAGTAGTCGTTTTGAAGATATTGAGGAAAAGCTGCCTTAAAAAACCACTTAAGTATGTCGCACATCTAACATTGTCAAATTGGTGTCAGTAGTTACCATTCTCGCATTGTTGACATCTTTATCGCTCGATATTTTGATTCTGAAATCCCCATTGGCCGATTTTAATGCCCATTGAAATTAAAATTTGATAATCGTAAAGGGCTAAAACCTTACTACGCGAGACGTATGTAAAAATGCCTAGTCTATTCATAGTGAAGATGATAAAGCCAGGGGGTAATGGGAAAATTTAAATCCCTACTTAAAGCAGATAAAGTTTAATTATTTGACTTAGTTTGACTGTTTACAGCTATGCGCTATTTTGCAAAATTCAAATTTACTTGGACATCTGAAAGGTTTAGCAGTTTAGTAGAAATTTCTGCCTGGGGGCTTCTAATAGATACTGTAAGTTTTTAAGTCTGGCTTTTCTTTAAATTATCCTGATTAATAAGAAATGCTTTGAATCCTTCAAAGCGATCCCCAAGGCAACGCAATCGAAAGTACGTCTCTCATTTATTTCATTCTCTACCAGTGAAGTTACGGATTATTTTCTGAAATAAGCGAATGTCAAATAGGTAGGGTGCTTCTTTTCAATACCGGGGAGCGTGAGTTTGAGTTCCACTGCTGAAATGAATTTCATAATCCGTTTTTAAGCAGTAAGTCTAAATCCGTTTTTAAGCAATAAGCTCCCAAAGTGGTTCTTGTCCTCCAGAGGTCAGGGTTGCCGTTGAGGGGATCCATGGTACATAAAAATTTGAGAGTGCGTGGGCAACATTTAGGGTTTTACTAAAGTTTAACATAAAGTAAGATAATTATGACCATTTTCATTTAGTTAAATTAAATAGCAATAAATAAATTGGTTACCATATTCTTCACTTCAAACGAGAAGAAAATTTGTCTTACTTATTGTTAACACTTAATTGAAAAATGCATTTATTATTCCAAACAAGATAATTTCAATGGACATTATTATAAATATCGAAATATTTTATTTATATTTTATTTTTATGTCACTGTTAGAAACGTCAAAGTAAAAATTGTAAATTTTGGTACTTTTCCATTTCGCAGCACAAATCTTTTAAGCCGACTTCATTCGCCTCAAACGACCATTATTATTGTTTGTCGCCAGTACTATAATTCTGTACTAGGGAAAAGACATAACTGATAAGAAATGGCCGTGAGTTGTTTTGAAAATGTAGCTGTTAAAGGTTATCATCGGGTAATTCGTTTGTCGTCGGTTGTATCATTTTTGGCAACTTTATCGCCGGCGAAATGAAAAAGTACATTGATTTTGTTAGTATATAGCTGTATAGAGCTGTTTTACTTGGGGGTCACAACAAAGTGTTTGCTGTGAGAAAAGGTCCGTAAACAAAAAAGTTTGGGAACCACTAGTCTAAATAATTATACTCCCAAAGTAGCATTTTGGCTGTACCACTCCTCCAAAAAGAAAAATATAAATTGCATTTCGAATTATTATTATTAGTATTATTTTTAGCTTCGAATTATAAGTTGAAATTTAATATATATGATACGAAAAATTGCCTTCTCGAAGAAAAAAAGTCTCATTTTCTAAGAAAAATGTACAAAATGACTCCTCATAATTGAATAATCATAATGTGATAGAAATTTTGCTTTATTCATAAAAATCGCAGTTATATTCTACAGCTTAGATCGCATAGAAAGTTTGAATTATATTTTTATTAAATTTATGCTACTAGAAAAAAAACAAGAAAAATCGTTAGGTTACGATTTGACGTAGGCATTTCTCACAGAGTAATAAAATCAAGTAAATTCTGTGTACATTTTTTAAAAATATTTTAAACTGACTACGCAAATGAGTTACAAGTTTAGTCTTCTTATTTTATTAGAGTTAGGTGAATGGGAGGCATTACAATGCTTTTATAAATAAGTGGTTTAAAATTAATCATTTCATTAATTTAGAATTAGAGTTATCAAATATTGCACTCCTATGAATTGAAGTATAAGTAAAATAATTGCATTAAGTTTTTTCTTAAATTCCCTTAGTACTTTTGAATAGTTAATTTTTTAAGAAAAATTTTGGTTTGAAATTCCTCTCGCTACATAATTTTTCATACTCGATAAAAAAAATGATTACCAAACACTTCTAACATTCATTAAAATAAATCTGGGTATTCATTTTGAATTTCAACTTTATTTAGATAATTAAAATTCAATTTAAGGTTAAAAAGGCCAAATTTTTCACGAAAATTCCATTAAAGACAAAGATGCCTAAAAATTAACTATTTAATCAATAAAATAACTCTCAAATATGTTTAAAGTTTGAAGCAATAATAAGGCAAAAACAAAAGGAAAAAACGAAAACTAATTCTTAAAGTACCTTAAAATTGAACAAAATATTTTTTTAATGAATTTTGTTTAAGTTATTTGATTTGTAAAGTATTTTTAGACGTGATATTTTTATTAAATTATAATTCAATATAAAACTGTACAATGTTTATAACTTTAAAGTAGAAATTTACAAAACCGTTTTCTAATATTTCCGTTGCTTCAATAAAATAGTACTCTCTTTACATTTTCTTTAAATGCTATAAATATATTAACATTCTATAAAATCTTCTAAGTATTATAGTGCTGCCATCTGTTTACAATTCATTTAGTAACTTATATAGTGCTGCCATCTGTACACTACGGACATAATTTAACTATGCACTTTTAGCGATTTTAAAATTTTTACACAAACGGACATTTTGCTTAATAATGGATATTATCCAAAGTACAATCAGTAATACAAAGATTCAACAAAATCATTTTATTCAGTAGCTCCTTCCTAATCTCTAAATTTTGCATCAGGTTCATAAAATTTAACTTTATAAATGTAAAATGTTTCGAATACAATCAGCAGTTTAAAAATTGTTGGTTGATGCACTAGCAATTTATTTCTTCTTTAGATCAGACAACTATATACGTTCTTTTGGTATGGAAATAACTTACTTCTGAGAGAAAATAAAAATACAGAATAATTTATTAAAATAACTAGTCACGTACAAATGCTGAATATCATAGAATGGTTTGCGCAGGGACGGACTAAGGCTTAAGCAACCTAGGTACTTGTTTACGGTCCTTAAGTTTTGGGGACCGAAAATTAGGTTTCTAAATTTTTATTTTACAGAAAAACGTGATATTCATAATTATTTCTGAAACGTATCCAAATTATGTGGAATCGTTGATTGATAAAGTCGACAAGTGTGGACGAATGTTGCCGTGCTTATACGTCCACGCCCGCGAGTGTCGATGTGTGTAAATACGATCGAGCTTAGCGCTTATCAAGCCTTTACTATGCACGTCAGTACGTGTTTAAAAAATCAAACGCAGCTATTAAAAATCAGTGTCTCCTGAACTTATTATATTTTATGTGAGTTGTGATTGAAAATTGTGCAATTAAGACTTCACAAAATATTTTTTAATGAATTTTTTTTAAGTTATTTGATTTTTAAAGTATTTTTAGACGTGATTTTTTTAATTAAATTATACTTCAATATATAACTGTACAATGTTTATAACTTTAAAGTAGAAATTTACCTAGACTTGATTGCAAATAGATTGTTTTGAATTAATTGTGACAAACTAATTGACGAGTTTGCAGAATTAAAAGTGAGGAAAAAGGCAATATAAATAATCAATCTGGGTATATTTGTTTAAGTATTACTATTTTTTTTAAATAAATTATGTTTATTTAATTTGTGTACATGTATATTATTTTTTCCTCTTTTTTTCTTGGAATCTGATAATTAAATAGAACTACATACTATATGCTTTAAAACCAAACTACTAAGCTTAAAGTATTTGTTATGGCTGAAAAATAGGCAATGTTGCCGAGGGCCTGCTTTAGCCTTAGTTCGCCACTGGGTTTGTGAAATAACCATAGTAAATAAAATGACTTATTTTCATCTTAAGTTATTTTTCTTTAAAAATTAATTTTATTTCATAGTAAGATTTACAAAATTAAATTTAAGTGTTAAAGTATGAACCTTTTTGAATACTTCAAGCAGTTTTGTGATAAAGGTTATATTTTTTAATAATTATACTGAAGATTAAATGATAAGATTTTCAAAATATGTTAATTGACAATATTTAATATTTCAGCTGTGAGAGAAGACAGGATGCCAGGTGGTCGAAATTCAGGAGCTGTATATAATTTATATAAGGTTAGTATATTTAGAACTATTCATATTTCCTCAGAAATTGTGTCTTAAGAAGAAATAATATGCATAATTTGAAAAGTTAAAAAAATTTTCATACAATTTGTACAGTTTTTAAAATTGTTTATAAAGACTAAATAAATAAGTAATAGACATTTATAATAATGAAACCAATAGATACATTTGAGTTCTAATAAACAAATACAAAATTAAAATTAAAGGATTGTTTTTTATGTAATCATAATCATCCTTTTATATAATAATTGACATCATTAAAAGTAGCATTAAAAATATTATTTTAAAAAATATCAAAAAATACTTTTTTCTTCATATTATATTTTTTATATAAAGCTGGATTTTTTCTATCTTTTAACTATTCCAGGAAAACTTCATGTATGAGTTGCTAATATATATACCTGTTGTACAGTTTATTTAAAGTGTTAATGAAAAATAACAACTATAATAATTCTTGAAAGCAAAAATTAAACTCTTAGTATATAAAAAGAATATTTAATCTATTTAAATATATAAAAATTTGAAAAAATTAAAAAAAAATTACTTAACTTGATTAGCTTTTCAGCTAAAGCAGTCAAGTTTATTTTTTTTTTTTTAATAAAATGGCACTCATGCTGATAGGTTTAAATAATTTTTTTAGTTATTTTGTTTTTTTTTCTGCTACTAATAATAGTAATAATCATTAAACTAAATCTTTATTAGGAAAAACATCTTTTGTTGACATAACCATTTGTACTGTGCATAGCAAAAAATAATAGCACCTAGGTGAAGTTTAAAATTCATGAATAAATCAAAATTATCTTATTTCCTTTGAATTCGGATACTAAACAGGCTCTTATTAAGATACTTCTTGCAAATCTTTTTATATTAATAACTACAAGAAAAGTTACTTAAAAAATGGACAAAAATTCCTTTTTTCTTAGTGATAGATTTATTGTTCAGTATGGCTCAATGTATAAATTGTACCATTATAAACTATATAAAGTCATACTTAATATTAGAACCAGAAAATGTTAATATTAAAGAAGAGGGTGAATCTTAGCCTCTACTAACAATTTCTCTGCAACTGCTGAGATTATTTTTGAAATCATTTAAATCTGTCACATTCTTGAATAATATGCCTTTCACTTAAAATAATAATAATTTTTCTGTGGCAAATCATGGAATTCTTCAATAAAAAACTGCTAATAGTTAAAACACTCCTAAAATTTTTAACACTTTTTTCAATGTTTCTTTGCTATGCTTAGAAGAATTTTATGTAAAATTATTTGTAATTAAATATAAAGAATACATATCATGACTTAAAATATAAGTTTTTAATCAGTATAATCCTCAGTATATAGCCATTACAAATCTGTTTCAATATAAATATTTTTTTTATTTGAATCACTTCAACTGCAAACTAAGATAGCTGTTTCTTGCTTTTTAAAGATTTGTTGACTTTTAATGCTTAAATAAAATTAAATAGATAGGTAATATGATATAATGGTTATACCTTTAAATTTTGCTTAATTTTTATGTCAAGTCGTCTGGAAAACCATAGAAAACTTGATGAAAAAAGGTTTAGTATAAAAGTTCTATTTTTTTATTGTACATCTAATTTCATATAGAATTTACCTTGAATGTTTAGTGTTTTAAAGCTTTTATCATAAAAGTAAAGAAAATTAATAAATTAATAATTCGTGTGTTGAATTGAGAGAGTTCATTTTTAATAAATTGTTAATAATTTTTTAATAAAATTTTGTGCCAAATTGTTTTGAAATTTTTAGGCAAAATAATGTTTAATTATAACCCTTGTTATGGATTTTGTAAATAAATAAATAAATAAATAAATAAAATAAAATAAATGAACAAATAAATAAAATAGAAAATTTGCATAGTTCTATAACTTTTGTATACATGTGTAAATTAATAAAAGTCTTTCAAGGCAAAAGTTATATTTTTTCATTGTGCATATTTAATTTGTTTTTAATAAAAGACTATGTATTAATTGTCATTTTATTCAAAGGTGAAATATAAAAAGCATCGCAGAGGTCCCAAAAATGGCCATGTCTCTCAAGAGCAACAACAATTAACTCTTCCATCTAACCAGCGATTCACTGCTCATCAAGACTGGGCCAATGGCCAGATCTTAAAGACTGCTCTCACAAACCCTGCTGATGTGATTCACCTAAGGCACAGGACTGAAAATTGTGTCTCAAGCTCACGTCAAGAAAATAGAATGACACCCGAACAGGCAGCTGTGATGATTCAACAACTTGTAGACTGTGAAGCCTTTGAGGATGTGGCAAAGTTAAAAAATGCAAAAGAACTCCTACAGTGTAAAATGGAACTGAATGACAAGCTTTGTCACATTGGAGATAGTATTGTGTATAAGTTGGTGCAGTGGACCAAAAGGTTGCCTTTCTATCATGAGCTCCCTGTTGCAATTCACACACAGGTATTACCACACAGAACTATGATTTTCCTTATAAAACACATGTTATTTTTTATTTATTTTTAAAAGTACTTTTATAAAGTATTTGAAATTGTAATATGAAAAATAAGGAACAAAATGTTGCATTTTTTCTAGAATTTATGCAATTTAGAACAAATGCCATATCTTTGAGTTTATTTCATTCTGTGATGGAGATCTTTAACATGAACTATTCATAGATAAAATCTGTTTTTTTCATTCACATGCACTGAAAGAGACTTGAATACATTCTGGTTACCCTCTCTATCTAAAAACCAAAATGTTACATTTCTTTATATTACATGGTTTTCAAGAATAAAAATATGCTATTAAATGATTAAAGCTATTTTTTAAAAGTAAGATACCCTATATTTCCATGCATAAGCAGAGAATTTTTGGGGCTCTTTGAAGACCTCAAGTGGGGATGGGGGTCAGTTTATTATACAGATCTATGGAATACATGTGTTTTTTGCCACTGGAGACAAAAAGTTGCCAAATCAGCAAAAATTACTGAAACGGTAATAATAATTGAAATAGAGTTAAGAACAGAGAAGAAAATGCATAACAGCAAAAAGTAAATAGGCTAGTAAAAATTTTGTAATGAAAAAACATAAAAGTTGAAAAATTAATTTAAAATTACTCTTTTCTGTGTTATAATTGCTCCAAAACAACAGTACTATAACAGTATTGGATCTGCTAATTTTCACAATTCTGCGTAACCCGGAAGCAATCAATAAATTGTGAAATATAGCATTTGTTTTAAGCTTATATTGCTTAAATTTAAGAAAAAGTTATCTCTATATAGGGTTACCAGAATTGAAACTTGTTGTTAGCATCTAACTATAAAAATACCATTGGTCGCATAGTTAGCTCCGCCATTATCAAATTGTGCTCCTCGGCAGTAAACTAGAAAAGTTAGTGTAAATTGTAAAGCTAATTAAAATTTTAAATGTAAGTTGTTTTTCCTCGCAACTTTTGAAACATACTAAGAGATACCCTTGTAATTATCTCAAGATGTGACCGATCCTCTACATCTGTGGTATTTAAATTGGATGTTGCATCAAAAAAATTTTGAGAAACATTGGCCTAGCGTTTTAATTTAAAGCAAATTGATTGGAAAACATTTCTCTGCTTTACCTACTTGGTGACATTTTTGGCTTCTTGGTGACATATTTGAAATTGCTTTTTTCACTTCAGCTTATATACAGGTTTAAAACTTTGGGTAAATTTTTGAAGAAAAATAGTACTCTATACAGATTATATACAGATCAGCTTATATTCGGAAATATACGATTTTTTTAATCAATAATAATGCATCCTGGAGAGCAACTTGAAGATTCTAACAGAGGTGGAGAAGAGAGGATGAACTGGATAACTTTACGTGAAATTAATTCACGCCATTTTAAATGAAACCACCTCAAATATTTTTTGTTATGTATTTATAGCTAAAGAAAGGAGTATTTAATATGAATATTTACTGTTTACAAACATAATAAAACAAATAAAATAAAATATAAAGATATTAAATAAGGTATAAGCTGTATTTAAGCTGTGTTATTTATAGTTTTTGAATTTTATTTTTGCTTGGTTTTTTGTCTATTCTAATTTATGGGTGGATTTTTTTCCACATGAAATTTGATTATATCTTAAATTTTGTCTTTTTACTTGAGGTTAAAATTTAACCAAGTAGCTGTTTAGTACTCAATAAGGCACTTGTAAGTAGTAATTTGTAAGTAGTAAGTAATAATTTTAAGGTATAGTTCATAGGAAGAAACTGATGTTTATATATATGAATTTAAATATATTTATTTTAAGGTTAATTTAGGATATATTTTTCAGATGAATTCCATGAATTATATTTTATGCACCCAAAGTGATTAATTTTAGAGAATTTGTAGATAGCTTTTTGTTTCAGTAAAAGATGCCAATATTTATGACTATTTAAATCTGTACAACTTAACTTCAAAATTTGCCTTTGAAGGCCTTAAGATTCCCATGTTGTCTTTGAAATTAAATTTTTATGATTCTTTCTAAAACTCACGTCAAGAAGTTAATTTTAAAAATCAAACTTGACACGATATAAAATCTCTTCAATTTCATAATTATTCAATTTATGTGACTAATTCATAATGTTCTCAGTTTCTGTTAAGAGTAGAATTATATAAAGAAAAGGAGTGATTCACAAACACAAAGATTTTTTTTTTAAATAATTAAGAGTAATAAGATGATTCATCTTGTATTTGTGTATAAAAATTTTGTTTTCCTTTTTTCCAAAAGTATTAAATGTACCAAAATAAGTCAGATAGTTCTAGTAGTTTTAGAAAATTTTGCATCTATTGGGATAGAGTTTATTATAGTTCTCTTGTCAAAGTGGTAGTAAAAAATATATTTTAGCTTAATTTATCCATGCTGTTGGGTGTTTCATTCTTTGTTAGCCATTATATTTGAAAATATAATTCCAATCTGCTTGCATGCAAGGATTATTTTGATTTAAGATGCAACATGTTTGCATATTTGTAAATAAAAATAAATTATATTCTCATAAAAGTAATTAAGAATAAATTGTTTTATTTTCAATGAACATTTAGTAAAATGTGGTTATATAACTATTTTTTTTTCATAAATTCTGAAAATAACTTATAAAAGTCTTACTAAATTATCAATTTAATCGTTTGATCTCATTTTATCAGACACTTACTAGTATAAGTGCAGTTTTTCTTAATAGTATTAAAAAAAGTTTTAGTTGTGATTTTTCTTCTTTAAATATCCATTTCACTGGTTTAAATTCTATACTTGTGTATTACTTTATAGTTGGCAGGGTTAGCCTCCTACTTGAAAAAATAATAGAATAACTTTATATTAGCAGTTTATTCTTCTAAAGGTCAGAATATTAACACCAATATTTAAATTATTCAGTGAAACTAAAAATTTATTTTCTGTATGCAAACAGAATTTCTTTATATTTTTTTCTGAAAATTGATAAATAAAATGAAATGAAAACTAGACATAAAAAGCTGTACAATAATTTGTGTATTTATAAGTCCAGTTGTGAACAAGCATGAGGTCAATGACTCAACTTTTGTATCTATTAAAAAGAGCCCACTATTGTTACATAGTACCAAATACCAAAATTCAAACTTAATTATTCTTACAAATTTATACAAATTTTAAATGTTATATAAAGTGTATACTATCATGATCAAAAAGTATTTACTTTATAAACAACTAACAGCACTCATATTTGATTTTATGCTATCATTAGAAGATAACATTATTTTTAATGAGTTTAGAATTTCTATTCATTTACTAAATGGCAATTTGTATATGTGCAAAGAACATATATTTAAGATTTTTTCTCACAGTGAAATTTATCTTGATCAACTTTTGAAATGCTGCAGTAAGATTTTAATTATTAATAATCTAAAAGAGTATTTGAGTGACAGATGTTTTAAAGAAGGTAAAAAATCCTTCAGAAACGAACCACATTCCTATTTTCTTCATTTATTGTGATTATGTGAATTTTGAATTCCTCCCAACTGGACATGCTTTCAATAAAAAATGTTATTTAAGTGTTTTGCAGTGTTTGTAAGAAGTGATTTATCAAAAAAGACCTGTATTGGGAAGAGAGTACTCATAGTTTTTGAATCACAATATTGTGACTTATCACAGTGAAATTATTATTAAAAATTTTTTTTTGGCAAAAAATTCAACAAAGACTGCTCTATAAGCTTTATATTTACTTTCTATGACATTGTTTGATTTTCCTTCTTTTCATGTTCATTAACTGTTGTGTCATGGTTACTATTTTGAGTCTTTTGATGCAATAGTAGGAACTCTAAAGAGGTTTTTCCAAAAGAACATAAAATATATTTGGGAGATTTAAATGAAACAGAAAGAAATGCATTTGTTAGACCTTTCAGTGAAAGAGCTTTAATAAATATTGACTAATAACTTTAATGCTTTCTTTTCATGACAGTATTTTCAATAGTGTTTGATCATAGTAGTTTTTGTGTGTCAATATAATATGTATGTATGTACATATGTGCATATATAGGTATATACCCATAAGTAACTGTAACTAAATGAAAGAAAACACAAAGTAATTGATTAAGAAATATTAATATTAATAAAATTTAACAAAAAGACATTCATAAAAAGTATATTTAATAGGAAAATTTGATCAATTTTTTTAGATTTGGCAGAAAATTTATTAAAGCTGTTGGCAGCAATATATAACATAATGATTTGTCTTCTGGGAATGATATTTCAACTTCATTTACAGCTCTGACAGCTGTATTTGCAATTTGTCAATATAGTCACTGAACGATTTATTGGGAGTTTGTTAATAATTTAGTTGCACTTTCATGAAATTAAGATAGAGTTCTAAAATAATGTTATTAAAATTTATTTAATTATTTAAATATAATATGAGCTCTGTTTATTATTTATTATATATAATAAACATAATTATATTATTATTATTCATATGTAAGATTATAGAAATAGTTAACAAACAGTGTTTCATTAACATATTTATATAAATCTAATAGTGATGTATTAGTGCTTAAGAACTAATGACAGTAAAACTTGCATTTTATTTCATTTTAAAAAATTCTAGCTTTAATCTTACATTTTTATGTTTCACTTATACATTTTGTTAAAGTCAAAAGTATTTTTTTCTAATGTGCTTGTTCTTTGGTAATTTTCTAAGTAATAGTTGAAATTAAAGTTTCTGATGTTGAATTATTTATTATAATAGAATTATAGGAAACTTGTTTTTAAAATTACTTATTATTTTTTCAGCTTTCAGATTCAAATGTGTTTTGAGCATATTAACACTGTTTTTAAAGTTTTACTTAATTAAATACTGTTAAATTATTCTAGATTCTGCAAATTTATTATTAATAGCCTTTCATTATTTTACATTTTTTAAGTCTTCATAAAATTAATATAATTTGATCTTATTTTAGTTACTGACCCACAAGTGGCATGAGCTTTTGGTGCTCACAACGTGTGCCTTTCTAGCCATCAAGGGTTCACCACCTGTCAGTGTTCCCCAAGCTGTAGCAACAGCATTATGCTCATTAAGAGAATGCTTAACTATTATGGTTGGGGAACCAGTTGGTTTGGAAGAACTCCAAGAAGCCTTACCCCTTGTGGAGAGATTGGCACGTCTTGCTGATAACTTCCGCAGAATGGAGCTTTGTATAGAAGAATATGTATGTTTAAAAGTGATCATTATGCAATCACCAGGTAAAAAAATTAAATTTTTAACTTTTATAAAAGTTTAATTCTGTCAATGATATTACAGTAATAATAATTTCCCTCTTAAATGAACAAAATATATTTGATATTCTTTTCAAATCACATGAAAGTTTATCATTATCATATGGTGTAGCCGGCTGGGGGGGGGGCAGGGGAATCTGTCCCTAGGGGAAGCATCAAAAATACACCAAGCTGATGTTAAACAATTTTAGAATAAAATGTGTTCTATTCTTAAATCCACTAAGACATAAATAAAAACATATACACAGTTTATAAATATGAAAATATTTGTTTCCTATGATTTTTTAATACCTTTTTGATTTTGAAGCACAGAGCCTTAGAACAGCATGCTGAAAGAGTGAGTATGCAATAAAGATGCACATAATAGTTTACAGATAGGTTTTTATTCATATTCGACAAATGGAACCCTCTCTTGACTATTAAAATCACCTAAGTTTTGTTATGAAGAAATGGTTTTGCCCTTTTCATGGCTGAAAGGGATTGTTCAACTCTTGCAGTAGAAATTAGTAATGTATACATATTTTAATAAGTTTAAAAATCTTGTAATGCATACAGAAAATATTTTGGTGAGTGTCCAGATGCCTCTCACCTATAAATATCCTATAAATACATTCTTTGATAGTCACAATAACAAAGATTAAAGTTAGAAATTACATAAAATACAGAAATGACCCAAGAAAATTTAAACTGTATTAAAGAAAAAGGATGGTGGAATCATATTATGTGCTAGATAGTATTTTCTGTCACCAGATGGTTAGGAAATCTAACTTTTTTAGGGGTGTTCACTAGGGTTAAGACTACAGAAATTAATTTTAATATTTCAATGTATAGGCTTGTGATCTCAGAAATCTCATTTATATAAATACATCTTTTTATTAAATTGTATCAGAAGGTAATTTTGCAATGATCTCTGTGAAGTATCATGTGTAGCACCTAACACTGTCTCCCATTCACAAATTATCTTGGACAAATATTTCACATCATGCCTATAACTGATTAAAAGAAAATATAGTCACATAACATGTATGACTGAATGTTTTTTGTTGTGACAGTATTACAAATGTATAACAAAAGATAATGCATTTAAACTATATATAATTAAATATTTAGAGAAGATAAATTTTTTAAATCAATAATCATTTAAGAAAATTGTATTAATCTTGGTTTCTTTTTTAGTGTTGTCAAAACTTAAAATAACTTATGCTATTTATCTTTTAAATTAGAACTAACATATAGAGCAATCTGTCACAACATCACGAACTACTATAATGTCCTTCCCATTCATTTTCAGGTTTACAACAGCCAATAGACAAACAATAAACTGCCTTTCTATTTGAAACTAAAGTCAGAATTATCATAAATTGAGATTTGCCCTACTGCGTGAAATCTCCTTATTGATATTCCAATGTTTATGACTTCATTTGAACTCATTTATATTTATATTTTCAGAAGAGATTCAAGACCAGAGAGAACTTGAAGCCATAAATGACAGGTATAAGAAAGCGCTGCGAGTGTTTGTGGAGAATCGCTTTCCCCAACAAACAACCCGTTTTGCAGAGCTCCTCAGTTGTATACCAGAAGTTCAGGCAGCAGCCAGTTTGGTGGTCCAGAGCAAGATGTTTTATGTGCCTCTGTTTCTCAACACTAGCCTTAAAAGTGAGACTATGGGATAATGCAGTGGTCAACACCAAGGGTGCTCAAAAAAGCAGAATTTCATCAGATCTGCCTTTTTTTATACACATTTTTCGTTTTTGATAAATAAAAATATATCATTTTTTAAACAGGCATGTGCTGCTGGTGTGGAAAGTATCACAAAGGCATCAGAAGTGGGCCAAGAAATCTTTTTTTAAAAAAATTCCCAATAGATTTGAAAAAGTTTTGTTCAACTTTCGTTTTACCACCTACTGAAAAATAATTTTTTACAATTATCACATTGAAAATACTTGTTAATATATATCTGCCCAGCAAATTGCTGAATGCTCAAGACTGTTGGCATTCCATTTATGAAGAAAGTTTTTTGATTTGAATACTGTAAAAAGATAGCAGAATATGTTAATGCTTACCAGATTCGTAACATCTATACAGCTTACTAAGGCTAAGAATGCAGTGATGTGAAAGTTTCAGACTTATGATGCTTTATTTCATCCTTTCCCCACTTTTTGAACTGGGAAGTACTTGGCTGCACCATAAATATTGAAATACATTAGATTAAGATTATGAAAAAAATGTAGATTCAATCTTATTAGAAAAATGAAACACTTTAAAAGCTTTTAATCAAGTTATAAATTTACAGAGATAAGTTTTTATAAAGGGAACAAAAGGTATGTTTGGGGGATGGTTAAACATCATTTGTCACTCTTTAAAAGGTTGACAGATGGCAGCACTAGTTTTCTGGGTTTTCTTCTACCATTTGTATATACACCGAAATAAATAAATTTCAATTACAGTAACATAAATGATTTTTATATGTAATGGTTAAAATGCCAATAATTCATTACAAAGGTAGAGCTTTTTATTTAGTTTTTCTTTTTTATGGATAATGAAACACTGTAATCCAGTTGGTTGCATCAAAGTGTACTTAACTGAATATTTTAATTTCTAATATTATCTACAGAATATGATTTCTTGATCATATACTGGTATTACAAAAACAAGGTTCACAACTATGAAAAATATTTTAAGGTATGAAGTATTACTATTTTGATATAAATACAAATTTCCAACGAAAATGTGTCTTGTTTATGGTGCTTCCAAGTTGTATCTCATTTATTTATCATTTGAGAGATGACACAAGGCTATGACTGATAGACAGAAAATTACCTTGAATAATGATCTTGACATTTGAAGTTTGAAACTAGAATACTGACATGAGAATGTGAACATTGTTGACGATAGCATTGTGCTCAGCAATTTGAAAGACTGATGGTTTCTTGATAAAATTAGGAAATAAGGACTGAAGTAAACTATTTTAGATAGCTCTTACACTGCCATGTCAAGAGGGATATAGTGCACTGTAATGCTTGTATTCACAGAAGGACTCCAAAAGTCAAGTATGACGAGACTAATTTATTAATGAACTAGAGATGAGAAAGATATTTGTTTGTTGCATTTTGAGAGATTTTGTGGAAACTATGTGGACTAAATGATTTTGGAAGCTTGAACATGTAAAGACTTCGTTATTGTATGGTGACAGTTTGTCACATTGATGTTCTATGAAGTTTCTTGTGACATATATTATTTCGGGATTGAGTTCCTTTCAAAATATGGAAAAATAACTGTTTAAGTGATCTGTTAAAAAATAATAGTTGAATGAAATGCCAAGCAAAAAAACTTATTTTAAGAACTTTTTCTTAAACTTATAAATCCTAAAGCTGTAATTTAAAATTTTATTAAAACAAGTCAAACTGCATTGTTTTTAATAAATGAATTACTACTATATTATTAACTTATGTTGATATATTGTGAAAAATGTAATTTCATTTGACATTTTAATCAAAAAGCTTTAAATATTATTTTATTCATATTTGTATTAGAAAGATCCTATAAATAATTTTGAAATATGTTTGTTCACATACTCATTTCATTTAAATCTTTTTCCCTATTTGGATATAAAATTCTTTAATGTACAATCAAAGACTAGTGTTTAGGGTTGTCAGGGACATAAGATTTTATACAAAACTTTATGTTAATATTTGCTAAGTTTCTTAGTCATATTTCAAACTCCTGTCTCTAATGTAACCCTAGATTCATCACTTATACTTTTTTTGTATAGCTCTCTATAGATTATTAGATCATGTTTGAACTAATTTGTTCTGTTTATCATTTATGTGACTAAACAATGATCTATAGTTTATAAGTTAGCCTTTAGATCTGTTAATTAGCGAAACCCAAAAGGATGTTTTTCCATTAATTTAGAAATTTTTTTCACAGCAATTGAAGTTATTTTATTATTCAGAAGTTAGTTTAGCAGTTTAAATCAAAAATATGACTATATTAGTTTTCGATATATTCAGTATTAAACCTCTGAAGGTTTATTTTCAGATATTTTTTCACTCTTGTAGGTTGTTGAATAAAATTCCATGTTTTTGGTTTGGTTTGGAATGCTGCTGTCTTCTATTTTTTTTATGTGAGGGCTAATGAGACTGGGAATCTACTGCTTAAAGCCAAATCAAAATGGCTATAAACAACCATACCTATAGTGGAACCAAACCCTTGAGTTCCAGTAAAAGCAGCACCCTACCAACTGAGCTATCATCTTACTGGTCAATTGATGCCACAACTAACTTTTAATTTAAAAGATGAAAAAATGATTAAAATGTCAAGACTAACATTTTATTGAAAAGAATAAACTCAATTTATAAACTGATCACTTACTTATAAAAGTGCTGTATAAACTTAAAGGAAAATGTTTCAGATTTATTATCAGTTTTCCATTCTTGAAAGGAACTTTTCAAGCCTGTTTTATCGTAGTCTCTAATTAGTGAAATGGAATTTCAGAATAGAAAAGGATTAGAACTATTTATGTTTCAATGAGATGTGTTATGCATCGCAACAGAGCAAGATGAAACCCGGTTATAAGTGTTTGTCCTTTGTATGAATATCATGTGAAAGCTATGTTGAGTAATGATTTAAGCTTAGTGAACTTGTAAGCATTCACAGAACGAGTGATAATGTGTGAGTCTGATATGTGTGAAAAGTAAAAAGAAATTTTATCTATGCATATTAATTTAGAGAATTCTGTTTTAAATTGATTTATTTAACATTATAGTATTTTTTTTAATTGTTTAATATAAAAAGTTTAATAAAGATGTGATAAAGGTGGAATTTGAATATATTGAAACAAATGGCTAGTTATTAAAAAATTTGGTTATGAATAACTGAAAAATAATTCGATATATGACAAATAATTTTAAATTATTTTTTTCTTATGTTTCCTCTGTGAATGTATGCACACAAAAGTTATTAGTTATTGTGTCCAGAGTTCTTAACACTGGTTTAAATAGAGTAAGAAAACAAATATTTCTATTGAGTTGGATAAAATGCATTCTATTCAACTAAGTTTTAAAAAAACTTAGACTCTTTTCAAATAATACAATTTTGTTAAATAGTGTTCATACTTCAGTCCCTTTTTATGACTTAACTATCAAAATATTTTGATGTTTATTTTTCTTTCAATATGTTATTTTCTGCCACTTGTTGGATGATTTAAAATTATAACTTTTATATTATTTCTATTGGATTATATTATTTATAAGTACTAAATTTTGAACATAGTAACTTTTACCTTTTGTGTAGTGAATATTGGCTAAAAGCTATATTCTTATCCAAGCTCAACACCTCGTTTCATTCTAGAAAAATGAATTTTCCAAAGAAAAAGGTTCACAAATCCTAATAGCTCATATTAGCATTTGAAATTTTTTTCAGACTTTAACAATAGCTGTTTTCTGGACATTTGTAATGTGTGATGATATTTTAATCATAAAATATGTTGTGTAGCATTTATTGTATTAAATACTCCTGCGTATTATTACTATGTATATTATTATTTAGTGACTTCTAGTATAATTCATAGACCAATAATATAAAAGCATGAATATTGTGCATTTCTGTGTTTTTAAGTTTTTTGCTATTGACAATAGATTAGAATATTTTCTTGTATATTTTTTTTTCTGATTAGCCTTGTCTTGCCTACAGATTATGCCCTCTTTTATTTTCTTTTTAGTAACTAGCTTTATCTCTAGTTATAATGAAGTGAATGTAACTGTCAGTATTCATTAAGTTCAGATTTTTAATATAATCATATTTATTATTGATTAATGATAAACAAGACTATCAATCAATTAATTTCTATAAATACATACATGTATACTTATGCGTATATATATATATATATATATATATATATATATATATATATATATATATATATATATCAATACATACATATAGATACAGGCACACATCTAGGATTTATTCTTGGGGCTCAACAGAGTAAAGTGCAACCATTTCAGAAACCTTAACATGTTACTAAACTTTAAGAAATAGAAAATGTACTTGAAGAGGAAATTTCATTTGTTAATTATTTTATTAATATTTTTACATTGCACTTATTTGGTTGAAATACATGAAAGTGCACTAAAACTGAGTACTTGAATAACTTAATTTAAAAAATATATATGTAAAGAAATTATAAATTTAAATTTTTTTCTCTTCCAATTCATTGATTACATCATTTATGTTAACTTCAGTATTTCGACAAATATTTAAATATTTAACAAAGCTAAAAAGATGTTCTTGATATATTATGTTTCTCAAATAGGTCTTCATCATGAGTGCATAAAATGCTTTAGGGCTCAATATTTCCTCAAAGTACAATTTGTTTTGTCTGAAATTTCTCCTAACATGTCCCATGTTTTAATTCCTGTGTTAGTGGCTATTATAGTACAATATTGATGATTAAAAACTCTTTAAAACTATTACTTACAAATTTTTTACTCTGTTCGAGAAATTTTATTTTATCCTGCTTGAATTTCCCCCGAATCTTGTTTACATGTTTGGACTCCTGGTTTTCATCCTTCATGTTTTGCTTGTAGGCTTGGGGGAGTGGGGCTCAAGCCTACCTGCCTTTCTTCTGGATGCATGCCTGTATGAATATATATATATACACACACAGTGTTTAATTTTTATGTATGTGTAGGAGAGATATTGTAAAGTTTGAATTATTACCAAAAATTAATCAAGATAGAAACTTAATTTTTCTTTACTATCCTTATGACTTTTCTGCATGATCCAGATTTAAATATTTTCTCAACATTTCTTGACCTTTAGAAGGTTGTCGTTGTGTAATCACACTGCAAGCCTCTATCTCCTCCATACTGTGAGTTTCTTTAATCTATACCTTCCTGAAACCAAATAAATCAACACTAATTGCTCTAATTTATAACATATACATAAGGATAAATTAATATGCAGAATAAATTTTATCCAGATATCTAAGTTATTTAGAAATAATTAAAACTTTATTATAACTCTAACGTATACATGGATGTATACATTAATACATTGGTAAATTATATTTTTAATTAGTACAGCTGTAACTGTAAATATGAAAAATTGAAGGAATATTAATTTAGGAAATTATTGTAAATTATGATTAAAAAAATTGAATAGATATGTAGAAAATATATGAGTTGTACTTCTTTGTATTGTTTAAAATTAATATACTGCTTTAATTAATTTACATGTGTAGAATATGCTTTTATAAAAATTAATCTTTAAATAGTTACTTTTTATTGAATTTTTCTTATTTGTTCTGAAATAACTCTTAAAGGTTTGAAATGAGATGATAGAAAATAAATGAGTTTTGTACAAATAAATTATAGTAAATCAAAATCCTATTTATCTGTAGTGCCATACTGTGAAAGTTTGTAAAGGTGGAAGTGAAGAAGTTTTATGTAGTTTGACTTCATGTCATTTAATTTGTTATGAAGTATATTATTTGTATTTTAAACTAAAAAAAGATTGCATCATTAAAAATGTTATTTAAGTTTGAAATTTATTCATTGTATGTAACATTCAATATTAAAACTTTTATATCAGTGCTTTCAGCAATAGGGTATAACTTTTAAATTAAATATTATCTGTTCCTGGCAGCTTTTGTGATAATCACATATTACAAATATAATTATCTATGAATTAAGTGATTCATTTGAAAGAAAAATGGAAATTTAGATTGCTTAATCTTTAAAATTATTTATTAAAAATCTGTATGCTTGCTGAAGAAATTTTAATGTATTCTATAAATTAATATTGACATTGGGAATTAATTTAAATTTTTTTTTTCAAAATTATACCAAATGCTGTATTTTGTTACAGATGTCTGAAATGCCAAAAAATTGGGTTTTAAATAATAAACATTGAGAATTACATCAGTGTAATAAACATATCTAACATTAAGTACATTGATGAATGATGTAAATTTTATGGAATAGAAAAAGATTTCTTCGCCTCAAAAGACAAAGTTATATTAGCACTAGAACACATGTTTGTGTCATTTTGATCCCAAGCCATTTATATTACTTTGTAGAATGTGCATACATATATATATGTATACCAAATAAATATATATATATGTATATATATGTAAATATATATCAGGAACATAGCAAAAAATTTTTCATGTGGGGGATGACCCCTTTCTACTCATATTTCAGAATTAATACAGTAATCCTTACATATAACATATGTATATAACAATCCTTATGAGGAGGTTATAACACGTCCCCCGTTTTCTTTGCCACTGATATATATACACATACATATATACATATAGATCTATCTATACATTTATATAAATGTATACAAATATATATATATATATATACATGATTAGCATTCTTAGCAATATCGAGACTGGACATTCTAGTGTTAAATCATTATAAACGGCATTCAAAAATAAATTAGGGGACAGTTATGGTGCTTTAAAAAAATTTTTTTTTAAAACAGACTATACTGAATGAAAACTGATGTAAATTTTTGTATTTCAAATAGAAAGTTAATTTGTTCTTAATTTTATGCTTCTGTAGAATTTTCTGAAATCCGTATTTGAAAAGTTGTTTTAGATATTACATTGTACATGATTTATTTTATTTTCAAATTCATGTGAGTAATGTAAAATGTCAAAAGAGAATGTAGTTTTTTACTATTAGAGATTGTTAATGGAAATTTTTGTGGATATTTTAAATATCGCTTTTATGATTTCATTTCTTTTTATCAAAACTGATGACCTAAACATGGGTCCTAAAAATATTAACATTAACATACATTTTGTTTGTAGTTTTATTTATTTATATGTATATATTTTATGTTAAATTGTTTTAGATATTATTCTAATGTCCATATTTAGCATTATCATATAAAATACCAATTTTTTTTTACAATTTGATTTTTAAATTCTATATAGTTTACTTCAGAGGTTCTCAAAGTCGATGCCTTTGTTCCTTGGTGAGTCTTGATTTCCTCTCAAATGTACAATAAGATGCTATATAATTTTCACAATTTAACTTTTAATAAAAAATAGTACTCTTATAAGAAAAATCTAAAAATATGAAAAGGATATTGAATATAAAGAGAGGCAATGTATGCTTCACTCTGATGCCACAAATTTTGATCTCCAATGAAATTTTTTCTCATAAAGCAGGAAATCTGTTTGTAAAAAACACTTTTCATAGCATGTTATCTGGTTGATACATATTTTCAAAATTATTATATTGATAAATTTGCATGGATTCAAGGTTCACTTAACGTCACTGCTCTGTCTGAATTGACTGTGATATAATCACGAAATTTAATAGAGGCGTATTGAGCTAATTTATTAAAAAAAGAATTTTGCAGCATTATATAAACTGAGGTAGCATATATAGACTTCTTTCATTGTCAGGCAGAGTTAAAATTTTTTGTTTGTGATTCCTCCACCACTTTGTGCAGTTATAATACAAGTGAGTATTGTATTATAATTCGACAAAAATGTGGTACAAATACTTAAACTAAGGCAAAATCTTTATGTTAAAAATTAAAAACGTATGCACTTTTTTTTCAGTCTCTTGGTCTGTTCGTGAAGGATGAGATACCCTTTATGTACACCACCGATAAACTGCCAGCAAAAAATTATTATCATCTACTCTTAAATGCTAAAGATTATTAAAGTTTATTTCTATTCAGTACTTTTTACTTATGTGAAGATGAGATTTTAACAATTACTGTTATAAAATTGAAGTATTATTTGAGACTCATATTAGGGAATGGAAATTAGGATATCTGTGACCAGTTCAATACTAAAAGTTTGAAAAATTATACAGCAACCAATAGATTTACCTACGCTACTTGATTTTTTTTGTCACTTAAAATTTGATTTGTCGATTAATTGTTTTCTCAATTTTATGTGGCCTAAAATTTGTTTTATTTATTTTTATCTAACATTTACAAAAAATGTTTATTTTGTAAAAAATGCTTGTTGAAGTTTTATGTAGAACCCATTAAAAAATCTGGATTCAGCAAGGAGGTTGATAAGTGCAAAACTTTGAGAACTCCTGGTTTAGCTAGTTCTTAAAGGCAATTTTTTTTACTGTACTTCTAATGAATAGGATATCTTTGTTACACTGAAAGGAATCATTATTTTCTCCAACTGCAAATTGTCAAGGAAGGCGATGGCCTGTGATCACCAGGAAGCACTGTGTCCACCGGCCACTAGTCAGGCTGGCCATCTATGTGGCCTAGCCCCTTTTTGTGTCTCTTACATGTGTTCGTGTTGTTCATTCTTTGTGAATTTTTTCAGAAATACATGTCAGTGTAAAAAAAAAATATAAAAAATAAGAAAAGTAATAGCCAATGTAAAGAACAACTGAGTGAGTGAATGTATGTGATGTTTATAGTAATTACATTTTTCACCCTTTATACTGTGTTTTGTCATTTGGCCGGACATTTGGCTGCTTCCTGTTTTTGTTTTTCTTTCTTTTGCTAAATAAAATCATTCTTTTGATTCTGAGTCAAACTTATGTTCCTTGGGTATTGTATACAAAAAGTTGGTGATAAAATATTTATACTAGCATACAGTAGCACAGCTAGTATTTCTCTCTGTGGGAGGGGGTGCTGATATATAAACAGTACTTTTAAAGAAAGATTTCTCGAAGTTGAGAGATTGTGTAATAAAGGATTTGTGCCCAACTAATACTAGAAGAAAAAAATTTCCGGAGAAGATTTATCTTCATCCACTCATGATTATCTGTAAGTTTGAGATTTCCTTTCATAAAAATCACGTGATAAAGTAAAGTTGCAGAATTCCTTTCAGTAATTACTTTTGATTCAAGATTTTTACTTACAGTTTCTGTTTTCCACCACAGTTTGCTGTTCAAATGGATTGGATCATCACTGAGCCCATAAATAGATACATCGATTAGTTTTCTTCTTTAGTATTATAAATAATAAAAAAAAGCATATAAAGTATTCACTGATAATGCAGTCGACATGACTATCATTGATAATATAGTCAGTTATTCCCATTTTTAAAAGTTTAGAAAAGTAAAATTTTTGTGACGCCCACTGACTTTGACAGGTGGACTTTTGATCCAATGCAGTGCGCCATTTTAGATACTTATTTTAGCAAGACTTATTTTGCTGCGGTACAACGTTATGAATGGTCAGTACTCTGTAAAGTTTCATGCGCTTGCCGATGTAACTATAATCAAGAAATAGTCATGAAATTAGTTAATTTATTAAGTCAAATTTAATTTGTTAAGTTTCAATTATGCCTAATCCTAAAGAAATCATGCATGTATTTCTTTAGGATTGTAAATTATTATAGGTAAGTTTGAAACTAATTTTGTTGCAATAACTATTTTTGTTTATACAAGGACACGTAAACAAAATATTATAGAGTATCACCTGCTCATAGTCGTAATAAATTACCTGATAACATCGAAGTGCCACAATGAATAAAGCACATGGTACATAAAAAAAATCTGGAAAAAGAGTTCTTTAAATTCAGTGTAGTGTCGCCATCTGTGAACAACTGTGGTCTCCACAACTTATATTATTTCCAATACCCTTCATTTGAGTGTCTTTAAACATTAATATTCTGGCGAAATGATTATGGCTTGTCCCTACTTCCAATTACACACCTCAAAAGAAATGATTAATGTCATCGATTTCAGATTATTATTTTATATCATATATAGACACAGCCATAGCTGGAGGGAGAGGGGGAACTCGAGGGCATTACCCCTCCCCTTTCATAGAAATTAAATATTTTTGCTTTAAACTGTTTTATACATTTACTGAAACATTACAGAAGATTGTGCATGAACATAACAATCTTTATATATATATATATATATATATATATATATATATATATATATATATATATATATATATATAATTTTACATGGTTTATAATGCAATTATTAATATTAAATTTCCATATATTTTTACTAAATTTTATACTGCTAAAAAATAGTGAGGTTTCGAGGAGAATATGTTCAAACATTTTAGTTGAATTTGAGCCCCTTCCAAAATTAAATTGTAGCAACGTCCCTATACATAGATTGTGAAAAATCGGAGAAAAGTAAAAGTTCGTAAGAATAAGTATTATAAAATCTTTTATTTAATTACTTGCGATAGATATTTACCTTTCTAAAAATCAGACAGTATATATTGATTTGTCTTGATAAATTATTGGCATAATGTATCCCTTTATGTACGTGGTAGAGTCAACAAGTTCCCAAAATGGTCATGCATGTGTTCGTTGGAGGGGAAATATCTCTTTTGGAGGTTGGCAGCACTAAAGGGAAAAGACAGAGCCATCTAAAATTCATTTCCGGTACTGCCGGCGTTAACTGCAGATCGTCTCTGAGAAAGCGAATTTTTCATTAATCGGATTTTGAAATATCGTCTTTACAGCAACGTGCAAACATCAAATTCTGCGTTTTGTACGAGAAATCACCGTCTGAGATTCTTTAGAAAGCAAACATGAAAGGAAAAAAAAACTGTTGTGCAAGAGTGGCTTATGCGTTTTGGTGAAGGTCGCACAAGCATCGAAGGTGACACTCGGACTCTTCTTCCACCGCAGATGAGAATGTTGAGAGCTTTCGAGAAATTGGGCTGACAGACGAATGACCATCGATGCTATTGCCTCTGAACTTGAAATTTCACATGGGAGTGTTCACAGCATTCTTCAGAGGATTATCGAAATTGTCAATAAAAATCTTTACAATTAAATCCTTAAATGTCTGCAAGATGCAATCGAGCGAAAACGACCTAAAAAGTGGGTTTCTTTTACACGACAATTCTTTATCATATCGCTCTCTGATTATGAAAAAGCACCTTGCCAGAAAGTTACCACTCTGGAGCACCATTCTTATTCTAGCACCAGCAGATTTTTTACCTGTTTCCAAGGCTGAAAATGAAATTGAAAGAACACTGTTTTGTGGATTCAAGTGAGATGATCGGAAATGCAACGAAGCAACTGATGGACCTCTCAAAAATGAATTCCAGCAGTGTTTTGAACAGTTATACGAACTCTGGAACAAGTGTGTGGATGTAGGAGACAATACTTTAAAGGTCAATAAAATAAAATTATTGTCCTAATTTTTAATAATTTGTAATTGACCTATTCTGGGAACTTCTTGACCCTACCATGTATAATGACAATGCCTAAGTATATTTCTCCATTTTATTGATGGAAGATTTTCTTAAAATTTTAAGTATTCTTAATATGTTCCTCTACCTTTTTTCTATATTTGAAACTATTAAGAGAAAAAATTTTGCAAGATTTTTACATCAGACAGAAACAGAACTATTTAAACATTAATTTTTTAAAAGAATAAGACGTTCTTCTATAGACATTTCAAATTCGGTCAAAATTGACAATGAGGAAGCGGATGAAACAGAAACATCCATTAATTAAAGTATTTAATATCGGTTGAACCCGCGGCAAAGGTGGAGCTTTTGACAAAATATAACGCTTATTTTTATTTATTTTTTAAAAATTTTTAATCATTAATACGGTAGACTCTTTCTTTATCGACTTCCGTTTAACCGGATCTCTGCTTTGACCGTTTGCAATTATTTTAAGTACAAAAATAAGCAAATGTTAAAAATAACTAAAAAACTTACATATTTTAATCATTAGAAATGGCTTATGCTTTGTAGATCAACAAGCATTGGATTCCTTGATTGATGCGATGCTTTAAAAATGGCGAATTAATGCAGCGATTCATTGAATGTCAGCATTCAGTAGAATTAAGCATTCCTACTAATGAAAAGTTGAACTTATCTAATACATTGACACATTTAATAAATGTTTACTTTTACTGTAAAACAGTGCATTTCCATCAGTTAAATCATTTTTTTTTCATTCTTTAACCGAAATTTTATTGATCGGGTCCTATTTAGACTGGTTAAGTGGGAGTCAGATGCATTTATAAAGTGAAAGTGTAATTCGTACCTGTACAGGAGCTACTATTATTTGATACCTCCTTTGTAAAGATTGCTTGGATATGAGAGCGGCCTGAGGATATATATTACAAAAATATATAATCTACTGCAAAGCATCGTTTATACATGCTTTACATTTCTACAACGTTTTATCGTAATGCCGATGCTTTCATAATCATTGTAATGATAAAGTCTTTGGTGTATATGACGTTAAGGACTCAAAACTTTGGTTATAGGTCGTTTTCTGAGAAGAAGTCTGATATACTTTGATAACAGAATCACTTTTGTTGAGTATGTGAACGGTGATACCGATATCATTACTTCGGAATTGTGCACGCTTGGTAATAACTAATAGAAAACAAATTGCCTGGTGTTAATTTAAGTAATGATGACGAATATTTTAAAGAAGTTTATCCACCTTTCCTGCAGAAGCACTGGACTTCGTCAAATTTATTTAAACTTATTTTGAGGCCAAAATGGTATAAAAAAAAAACACTGTTGTACTTAATATTCACAGACAAGCAGCACATCAGACGACAATTAAAGATTTGTTTAATTAAATACCTACCTGAATGCGCATAGACATTATAATTTTAGATATTATTTTTAAATTGAAATAATGATCATTTTTTATCATTATGAATCATCAAATGTATATCAAAAAATATGAAAGCAGTTGATTTACTACCCCTCATTCTGCATAAATCATAATGTAACATGTAAAGTAGTATTTAATAAACTCTTCTTGGTACTTCCTAAACTTTTTATTAGAAGTAGAAATAGAGCCAGTAAATTCATTTTTTCTTGCATTTCCACTAATGGTATTTATATTTGCTTGTAAGTAGGACCCACCCCGAAATTTTATTTGGGGCGCCGCGTTGGCTTTATTCATAGCCAGTGGCGTACGCAGAATTTTTTCAAGGGGGGGTTCATAATTTTCAAGGGTGGGGCTTCATATTTCTAAAAATAATAGCCCACATAATTTCTACTAAAATTTTTATCTTTGCATTTTTGTCTGAGCTCAAGGGGAGTTAACCCCCCCCCTTGCGTACGTCTCTGTTCATAGCTGTAACAAAGATAGCATTTCTTTCATTTCCATGATTGAATTACATGGGTTTGAAAAGAGTTTAGAAATTCTACTTATAGTGCTGCCATCTAGTGATGAAATGACAAAAAGAAAAATGATCTGAACCTATCTCTAAGTTTTTTGAATTTTAATACAGAGATAATAATGATAATAATAGATAAAATGAAAAGGAAAAATACTAATTATAATATTACTTTCATGAATAATGATAAGTACAGTTTTTATTAAGTGAATATAGATATTTCACAGTATAATGGTGATAAAATATCAGTTGAGAAAGAGTCGTAAAGATTTTTTACAAAATGATAGAAGTTTATTTCTGTTCATTTTCCTACTCATTGCCCTAAACCTCTTTAATTATACTGAACTAAAGATAAAGAAAATATTAAAATAAGATAACTTATACACTGGAATCTCAATCTATCACTTTTCAGGTGAACGGAAAGGGACAATAATAAACGAGGAATATGAGTGTATGAATTCAATAATATGTGATATTATAAATAATTTAGTAATAATTTAGTTGTTTACGACTTTATTTGAGAGTTTTTAACATTTAATAAAACATAACTTGTAGTTAGACTGATCCTAACATTAAAAAAATATTTTGTGATTGAAACCTGCTTTTGTGCCAATGCATCACCTAACTCCAAAGATTCTATCAACTCTATCTGTGCAAGAGCAGCATAACTGCCTCTGTATACATACTTAAATGACTTTCGTTTTGACGGGGCTTCGTGCTTTTTTGAAAAATTAGATGAAAAACTGGAGAAAATTTTCTCTTAAAATAAACTTGAACTGCCCAGAGATGACAGTTTTAAGAGTTCTACTAAAGGTGGCTGTTTACCTTTCTCGAAACTTGTCTATAGGGTCAAACTAGCAGTTAACAATTATTCAAGAAACGCATGAGTACTATTATTGTGAAAGTTCTAGTCCTGCCTTGACTGCAAGGAGTAGGGGAGACCAGACACCTCTTGCTAGGCTCCGCAGTGCTTATTTTCGTGCTCTACTATGTCTGGCATTAAGAATTTTTCCTTTTGTCGGAATCGGAATTTGACTCAAGCCATTAGTTTCCTGAACAGTCAGCTGTATGAATAGGTGAATCTCAAAGATTCGTAGGGATGTGTGTAGTATTGGTGCAGTTCTTCATTGTTTCAAAACCCACGGGTTCGTGGACTTGATCTATATGTTGTTGTAGATCAAATGGGATATAAAACAACAATAGAAAAACCAGGTACTGAATATGATTCGTAGTGTAAGGCATAAGTGCATGAGTGGTATAATTGTTACCATTTTGGTGCTGCTTTGATTCGGGCAAGCAGTAGGCGCTATCAGAGGTTTCTTGCTAGGTTTCGAAGTTCTCATTTTTTGTGCTCTCCGGCATATGTCAGGCCCCTTTGCCCAAACTGCAACCTGACACCTTTTCTTTTTCTCTCGTGTAGCAAAATTGTAGCACTCCAAATCTATCAACTAACCAACTGTCATCCCTTGTAAATTGTACACACAATTCCTAATATAAAAACAACAAGCTTTTAGACTATGATTTGTGTATTCAAATAATGATATATCTAGAATATAATAAAAATTATCTCAGAGAAACATAATATTAACCTCCTTTCCCCCTTAAATTTCGTCCTAGTAACAGAATTGTGACCTTCTACAGAAATGGGTCCCTTTTTAACCTGTGAATTTACGCAAACTGATTCACAATTCATGTTACCTAATTCCTGTAAGAAATTTCCAGCAAATGGCAGAACGGAACGTTTTATCATCCCTAATGCATTTCTCTAAATACGTCTTCATCTCAAGGAGACAGCCAAGCTTTATGCGGGATTTAAACCCACGTCCTCCAGCGTAACAGGCGAACACGCTAGTCACTATGCTGAAGCCGGCTTGAACCTGGTATATACGCACAATTCAAACAGATTTCGAGATATTTGCACGGAATGTGACGTAATGAATATTGTTTTAACTAGTGTCAAATGCACGTAGACTCTTAAAATAATATCGAGGTATATATATATATTTAAAAAATATTCGTCAAAATGAAAAGCCATAATTTCTTTCATTATATCATAAGTATTTATTTAAGCGTTTTAAGATATTAAAAATTATTTTAGATAAGACCCAAATCGTTAAGGAACAAATTCAAGAATTTTTATTCTAGTTACATCGAAGTCACAAGATAACACTAAAATTTTCAAGTATCATTGAAATCGAGAATTTTGGTTGTAAAAGAATGAAAAACATATCACCCACTGTACGAAATCAGAACCTGTGGGCAAGCCCCATTTAAACCCCTGGAGGTCCAGGGTTAAAGCCTCATATGGGGGCCACCCTACATCTTACCTTTCTCGAACTCGAGAGGGATTTTATTTTATAAGCTTCTATATCAGTTTAAATAGTCCTGACATATATACATAACCTAAACATTTTGTGTATCTATTGAAATGAAATAATTTTTTTTTTTAATTTTAGAATTCCACTAAACTAACTTCAAACATATTACCTATCTCTGTGCAATCTACTCTCAAGAGCCAAAACATTATGACCACCCCTACATTTTGCAATGAACTCGCCTGGATGACGTGGAAGGCACGTGATCAGGTGGAAGTGATATTTAACTGCTGCTGGAGAGTCTGAAGAATCATTCTTTCACTTACTTCTGTGTGTGATGGGAAAGGCTGCGGATCTAAACGATTTTGATAGAGGGCAGATTGTAATGGCTCGAAGGCTCGGAACAAGTATTTCCGAAACTGCACGACTCGTGGGTTGTTCACAATCTACAGTTGTTAGTACTTATACAAAGTAAATGAATGACAGTAAAACCAGAAGTAGATGACATGGTGTAGGACGTCCACACACTATCAAATAATAAGGTTGTCAGAGACTGTCTCGCATGGTGAAGCAAAACCGGAGCCAGACAGTGGCTCAGCTGACAACCTAATACAATGCAGGGCCAAGTAGAATAGTATCGGAGCACACTGTTCAGCGGACACTGTTGGATATGGGGCTACGCAGCAAACGTCCAACTCGTGTGCCTTTGCTGACCAAGCGTCATCGCCAACTGCGCCTACGCTGGGCCCGGGAACATCGCGACTGGTCCATGGATCAGTGGGAGAGAGTTGCTTGGTCAGATGAATCACGGTTTGTCATTCATCACGCTGATGGCCGTGTCAGGATACGCCGTCTTCCAGGCGAACAGTTGCTCCCTCAATGTACAGTAGGTCATATACAGGCCGGTGGTGGAGGTATTATGCTTTGGGGAAAGTTATCTTTGGCGTATCTGGGATCCTTGGTTGTGGTAGAGCAGATCATGGATGCTACAGGGTATCTGAACATCACTGCGGACCAGATGCACCCTTACACGTCCTCTGTTTTTCCAGCTGGAAATGGAATGTTCCAACAGGACAACGCTCTGTGTCACAAGTCTAAAATTGTGTTGGAGTGGTTCCAGGAACATGCTGCTGAATTCCAGTTATTGTCTGGCCACCTAACGCACCGGATCTCAATCCGATAGAACACATTTGGGATGTTATGGGACAGCAGCTCAGAGTTCAAAAATCACCAATTTGCAATACCTCGGATTTGCGTAACCGTTGCTTAAACATCTGGTACAATATATCTTCGGCTATCTACAAGGACGTGTGGCATCCATGCCAAGGCGGGTTGAAGCTGTGTTGCGTGCCATGTGAGACTTCGTTTTACAAAATTACAAAAAATAAATACTTTTATTCTTAAATTACTAATTTTAAAACTTTCTGTTCAATCTTAAATCCTAAAAAGAGAAAAAAAATAGATATCAGATGGTTTTGGATAAATATATTTTCTCTGATTTGTTAACCACTTCAAGAGGGAAAAAAGTAGTTAAGATTTTTTCCCTCTCAGAAAAGATGAATTTGTAAATTGGTGTCACTAATAGGGTTGGTATTTCAATCTTTTGAATAATAGACACATTTAAAATGTTAACATTTCTTCAAAGTATTTTAAAGCAAATACAAGCTTTCTTTTGGCTTAAAATTATAGAATAAATTTATTTTGTTAACTTTTGAAGCCCACCAACAACATACACATTCTAGTTTGTCATTAACAAAAGAAAATTCATGTTTTCCAGCAGCATGTCGAAAAACATGAGCGAATTCTGAGATGTACCAAAAAATTAATGTGCATTATTTTTTTTATTTGGCTACCCCTAGAGTGGGGGCCCCTGGCCAGTGTCCCGAATGCTCCGCCTTAAATCAGGCCTTGCCTGTGGGCTATCATCGGATACCTTAGACTAGTTATTAATCAACATCTTGTTTACCCCCAAGGCAGTGCAAAGTCAATTTTTCAGAATAAATTAAATAGTATTTCTGAAAATGTAAAAGATCATTGGTATGCATATTTAGATGATGTTTGAATAACTATGACATGATAATTTGAATTCTATTGTTGACATAGATGGTTATAAATGATTAAAAATCAGCTTTAGGCTGATTTGAACTGATACCTACTACATAATGTAAGTCCTAGTCTAGATAGTTATTATAGCGACTAAAACGTTGATCGGAACTGTGACCGTAGTCCTGGAGAGTCAAACAATAGTTAATTGTGTTAAGAATTTTCCAGATTTCCGCAGCGTGGTGTGGATCACTGCGATTTTTAAAGAACTAATCAATCTTAGTAGAATTAAAAACTCCCTCGAGATAGGCAGAGAAGTGTTGTTTCAACTTTTTGACAGTGTTTGGGGCAAGATTTATACCCCATGATACTAAAGAATTAATGGACCTGCACTGCTGTTTCAAGCTCGAGTTTTTATTGTGTATTGTTTAAGTGTTTACTGATATTCACTAGTTCATATTTTAACATTTCTAAAATATTTTATTATTAAAGTAAATAAATACGAGCTATTGTTCAGTCTATATCCTCCTATCTATCACAATTTTTAATGAAATGCGACGACATTCGATATACCTCGTGATGAGTGTCAGCAGTGCTCGAATGTAAAAAAATATTTAACATAACTGAAATTCCACACATGCGTAAATTAAGTCAAACAATGGAAAAATAATAGTAGAAGAGAATTAGTTTAGATAATATTGCATTACACTGCATCCCGTCCCGCTGCAAAGGTGTGAGAGCGCCTTTTTCCGTTCATTTTCATGGTTATGTTATCCAAAAGAAAAACAGATCTTCCTTTCAGTTACAAAACAAAGACAAATTGTGCATGAGTTGAGAGGAGTCATGTTGCTTGAAATTTCCGTACGATGGATATTCTTCCCCACTGCTACGTTAAGGTTGACTGATACGGTGAAATATAGGAGAAGAAACTAGGAATGGGCGTCATGCTATGAGTGTGTCGTTTGAGACAAGATAAACATGGTGGAGTCGAAGCATTCTTGATAGACGGATGGCCGAGCCTGGAGAATCTGTCAAAAATGTTGTAAATATTGTGTAAATAAAATCAAGATGAGATTGAATGTAATACTGCACGTAGTTAACAAAATGGAGACGGAAGCTTCATTCTTTATTTTATATAGCCACTTGAAAGTTTTAGGGAATAAATAAATGGAAATGAGAAATCATTACAAAATCGAAGCAGTTTTTTAATAACAGCATTAAAAAATATTACATTCTTAAATAAGTCTTTCGTCGTTAGATGACCAGAACACCACACCCTCAGACCTGTCCAGGTAGTTGGAGCCCGTCACTGGAGGAGGAATGTCCTTGGCAATGGTTCGCAGCTCGACCGGATTGTGCTGAGAGCAGCCGTTGCCCCCCATGATGTACCTGCGACCCCCGTTCGGACAGAGAGAGTAAAACCCTCTTGGTGCCCCAGACGGCGGCATAGTGGTCCACATGTTATAGTCGATACACGTGCACTGCTTTTCACCCTCCCTCGAGTCCGAATCCAGGTCCAGTGAATCGTTCTCGTGGGAGGAATCCGTGTGTGGAGAGTCGGTCTTCTGTTGGTGGTGGTGATGGTCCTCCGGAGAGGTTCTTTTGCGGCCTAGCATGGACTCAAATCGGAGGGTAGATGCAGCACCGAATGGGAGTTTCTTTGGACCGTAGAGGTATAGGCTGCCTCGGCCTGCAGGAGGGCACAGAGGCCTCGTCGCGTCCAGGTTTCTTGCCCCCAGTGACCACGTGACACAGCGGCAGTTGCAGCTATCGGTGTTGCTGGAGCACGAGCTGTCTCCCGGTCGCCTGTGCAAGTACATGAAATGATCAAACATCTGCTGCTGCCAAGGCGTCGCCATGTCCTTCATCCGCTCATGTGCGTACATCCGCTTCCGAAATTGCGCCTTCAGCCGCTTCTCAACGAGAGCCCTCCTACACTTGATCGCCACCACCACCACGAACAGGCAGAGGATACTGAGACCGCAGCAGGTGCCTATTAGCAAATAGGCGAGCTTCTCCATCGTGAAACCGGCATCTACAGAATCCCGGTATTCGGCGTCGTCCGGATCGTCCTCGTTCCGTAAGTCATGCTTTCTGTCACTCGGAACTGTTGTCGATTCGATCCTGTTGCCGAACTTCATCGTCACGTCTTGCATTCTGAGTAAAGAAAATATCACATGTTAGATTAGTTAAAAAGAAGTTGATTTACAAATATATAATTGCATATGCTATATTTCTAACAAAACTAAAAACAGTTTAAAAAATAAGGAATACGAATACTATCTAAATGTTCATTTCAGCATGTCTTTGATAACAGCTTAACTCTGAACTTAGGTTGATAATCACGCAGAACTATGTAAATAAGAAGACTATCAACTTTCAATCTAGGTAGAGTACCTTTTAATAAAACAGTTTTTCTAAAGTAAATTCGCTGTACGGTCTTAAAAAAAAAGAGATTGATAATAAGAAATACTAAAAAACTGATGCTAAATGGTGCATGTGGCTGTTACCGAGAATTGAGTTAAGAGATAAAGAACTCGGCAAAGCTGATATTTCTTCTTAGTGACCTCCTTCGAAAATCTATTGCTTTCGAACAATATCTCCTATTTTAGAAATATACTCGTGTTTTGCATATATGCGTAAATCTGACGAAGAGTCAACGGGCAGTGACTATAATTGTCTTTAAGTATTTGGTCCTGGACAAATATAGCCTTTTGTTACAAATGTTGACCATAGAACTCCCAACCAACCTAAGAATCTTTAGTTAAAAACATTTAATGAAAGTGTCGATAGTGCTTTTTAAATTTAACCCCATTCAAAACGATAATCAATACACAACTCCAGTCTATCGGTATTGATATAATATTCGAATTTTTTCTCCACTTATTTATTATGTATCTATTAATGTTTTAAGAGTTTTGATTACAGTCAACATTCATTAATTATTTTCTAATTAATTGTAATTTACCTAATCAAGAGTTTTGTTTTTGTGTATTTGATTTCGCCCGTTATGTATCAAGCCGCCTACTGGGTAATGATATTGTAGCGTTCTGTTAACGGCATCGAAGAAGCTACCGCATATGCAAATTGCATAAATGCAAACTTCTCTCGATGCTGCGCGCTCGAGCATGTTGTAGTATATAAGGTGAGTGGCACAGTTCAGTTGAGAAGGGAAATCACTCTCGGCTTTGGAATCATCGGGCTTGAGTAAAACAACTTTTAGCCTGTTAGTCACTTGCAAGTCGCAAGTGTTATCAACGCACTGATGTCTTATACTTTACCTTTTTTACTATTTATTTACTTATTAGTATTTTAATAAACGTTTTGATCAAAAGCTCATGTTGAAGATTAGTTTGTTTCTCTTCAATATTTCCTCTACAATATAATATTTGTAATCTATATTCTTTATATACAATTTATAGTGTTGTTAATTATGTTTATGACAGTTTTGCATATTGCTAATATTCATAAGTTCTGTTAATTGTCAAGTGTCTATTCAAGAGTTTTGTCTATGTATATTTGTTTTAGCATGTTATGTCTTAAGCCACCTTCACGGTATTGATGTATCTCAGAAGACTCCATTCCGTATCAGAGTATCCCTTGCTATTAACTTCTAATGTAAATCAGTTTTTTTCTATTAATTCTTTATTTTATATTATATTATATTATATTATATTATTTATTTATTTTATATTAATATTATATTATTTATTTATTTTATATTATAATATATTATTTATTTATTTTATATTATATTATTTATTTATTTTATATTATATTATTTATTTATTTTTATTTTTAAATTCTTATTCGCCTTTGAGTCCGGAGTGTACTCTTCCCCAGGGCAGTACTTGCAAGCCATACACCCAATAAGGTAGGCTACTCCCTGAGGGCGCTCTAAACCATTAAAATGATAATAAAAATATATTCCAAAGATCACAGAAGAAAAGTGGTAGTGTCCTAATTAACATACAAAATCAACTTAGTCTTCCTTTTTCTTTTTCCAATAAAGTGTTAACTATATTCAACCAGCAGTGTATTGCATTAAATCAAATAATTTTTACAAAATGTTTAATGACGCAAAATCTCGACAGTGAAAAAGGAGAAATTATAAGAAAGAGCTACCAGCACGTATTCCATTTTAAAATGTAGAAGTAATTAAAATGTTTAAATATTTGCTGACATTGTATTTTATTGTTGTATGAAACTCAAAAATTAGTTCAATCTTTTAATGGGCTATTGCCCTTTAATTATTTTCAAGATGTCCGATTTTATTGGCCAGTTAGGCACACTTTTTTAAAAACCTATTATACTTCTAATTCGCAATTTGGGTAAGATGGCAGAAATTAGGTCAATGGGTAATAAGAAGAAGCTTTTTGATTTCCGATCTGAAAAAATTAATTGAAGTACATTTTGAAGGAAAGTTTTGAAATTAGAACGAGTTATAAGACCTCTTTTGTGCTATTTTCAATGTCACTGTAAGTAGAGTATTCTGGTAGGTAAGACCTGCTGTAAATAAAACACCGAAATAACTAATTAGAAAAAAGTCATTTCTACCACTACTGGAAATTTCAACATTATTTTTAATATTATTTTCAAAATGTCTAGTTAAAGTCAGAAAAAGCACACTATAAAAGAAGAAAAAAAACAAAAAAAAACTGAAAACATTTTATAGTCGTATATCTAGCATTTATAATTCTAAAGCATTTATAAGATCTTTATGTATAGAATCGTCTTAATTTGTTATATTTTTTTGTCATAATACAATTTAAAAATTTTTAAATCATATTTTGTTGGATGTTCACCTTTAAAAGAAGTTTTTGGAAGAGAACAAGTATTTTACGCTTCAACCCTGAAAATCTCCTATATAATAATAGCCTAAGTTATCTGTCCGTCTGTCCTCGAATTTATGAAGCGGTTGTACCTGGAATGGATAGAGGAATCCATAATGGATTTTTGTTGAGTTAGGGTTAATAACGTTCGAAATCCCTCCTTCTCCACTTTTCTAGCCTTTAATGCCATTATTTCAAACCCTATTTTTCTAGGTTAGGAGCAGGCGATTAAATTTATCAATTTATCACATAATAAATAGGTGAAAATAACATTTTCTTCTAGAGTTATGACGTCACTACTTTCATCTCATTTAATCATTTCTTATTTTAAGTTATTTAAATATCGTCAGCATTGTTTTCATACGTTTTATAACTGAACTTAGATATGACGTAAACAATTTTCTTTTATATTTGGCTTAAATAATAGATTAGGTACGTATGTGATAATTTTAAATTTAATCATCGATTATTTTTTGTTGCAACGAAAATTTTACCACCGGTATTAACAACAAATTGTATTTACCTCCAGGGTGTAATGGAAATGATATTTTCATTTCTTTACTTCCATTAATTACTGTGGCAAAAAAAATTGTTAAGAACTTAACGATAATTTTGACTTAGCTAAGAAAACTTTGAATTAATTTTCTAAATGAATACAACGTGATTCTAAACTGCATTCACAGTATCGGGAGATTTTAAAGGAGTATGAAAATAAACAAATTATTGAGAGTATACCAGATTATTTTCAGCCAAAAAACAAACCAATTATTTATCTGCCTTACAGAGAGCCGAACACTGGCCGATTGGCTAGGGTGCTGATCATCGGTACCGGAGTTTGTGGGTTCGAATCCCACTATAGCATGGATGTTCGTAGCCGTTCGGAATCGACTTTAAGCAGTAGGTCCCGGTCTCATTATCCCTCGTGTGCAAAACAGTAGGCAGTAGCGCTCCAACACAAACTAAAACTAAACTGCCTTACAGAGTACTTTACAATTCTGGAAAATTAAAAATTTTACTGATCCCTTCGTATGACGGGCTATATGCTAGTTAAAAATAACTGACATTGTTTTCCTCGAAATTGTATTTTCAATGATACATACGATTGGTGGTAATTCAAACTGAAAATTTTGAATAATCTTTCTATTGCTTGTACCCTCAAAGGAAACTTCCTGGGAGTGTAAAATTATCCATGTTTTATAATAACCAGATATCTCAGAATGATTAAAAATCAATACTTTTTCTCAATAATGACATTTTTGATGATACACACGATTGGTGGCTATTCAACTGCATCAATCACTATGAATCATCGATGATCCGAATTGCCGAACAAGGCAGTAAGTTTGAAACTTGGCCTGAACAATGATGTCATTCCTTAGTGTGATTGTACTGATATAGGTTACGAGCCTATGACATTCCCATAATGTTATTGTTTGTTATGTGATAATGTTGAGTGTTTTATGGGTGTCAGTAGTAGATATGAACTTTTTTGTACAAATGAACTCCTCTGAACTACTTTATCCCATATATTCTAGATTGTTAACAGCCTTCAGACACTAGGTTGCACACGGACTCATAGTAAACCATTTTTCTATTTTTTGAAATTGCCATAGGAGAAATAAACGAATTCTTTAAAATAACTGGGACCAGTATTAAAGACTTATATCAGAAATCGCCAAACGATCGATCACGAGATACCAGTAGCTCGAGGGGATATTTTAGATTGCAGTATCACGTTAATGTTAACTAACCAGGAGTTGCTATAATTAATTCAAGCAGAGAACTTGAAAAATCATTTCTCTGAAGATCTGAAAATGTATAGTCTTTAGTTTCTTTAGAAAAAAAACACCCAAATATAGTCCAGGTTGTTTAAAACTGAAGATAATTTTTAGCTCTACATATGTGAGGTTTCTTTTTCCAGTATGGAACCGATTGCTGGATCAACATTTAGACAATCAATCGCCAAACCGGGCCCATATGGCCGTAAGGCCCTGTAGACTTATCCCGGAGGCTGTGGGCAGATCGCGATTCTTCGGCCACTCAACCTTGCACTAAGCCGTTCGAAGTACCCGGATCGCGTGCGTCGCACCGCAGGCGCAATCCACGAGCAAAAGCAGAAGACGAGCACTACTGAGGAGAAAATTTGGAATACTTACTGGATGCTATGCGGACCTCCTGACGCCGGAATTAGTGAGGGAAGAGCGAATCACGAGGGCCGAAAGCAAAGAAATAAGTTAGAGGGAATTTAGCCCGTTGCACTAAAGAAGACAGGAAACCGAAGGGAGCCGAAAAGAAGAACAGGAAATTTTAAGAGGTAACAATCATAACCCTGGGCCTGGGCACCATCACTTAAGAGTCATTGTGACAGAATTTTGTCCCACCCTGCGAAACAACCGCCGTAACTCGGCTTGCTCGAAAACGGCTCACTGAAGCTTCGCTAAGCTTCAGGAGCTGGAAAATCCCTAACCTATGAATATAAATAATAATAATAAAAAAAGGAACTTGAGTGCCTAGAAAGAGTGTGGTCCCCAAGATGGGAGGGTCCCCTTGAGTTACCTGAGAGGGCCAGCTCATTGGGTCTTGGTCTCGAACTAATTGTTATTGAATTTGTTATAATTCAGCTTGTACCGAGGTACTTTCCGACGATGGTTAGCACGTGCATGCACAACTGTGGAAGAAATTTCCAAAAAGAATTTAGGTACAGCTGTTGACTTCTGAGTCTTAAGGACCCATGCGGAGAAGTTGTAGATCACGGAATGGCACAAGCTTAACGGTCAACTCTCACAGTGATGTAATCGTGAGTTATGGGGGCAGGGGCTAAAAATAATCTCAGCTTTCACAAAAAGGGCTATTTTAATAAGCCCACCTTGGTCGCAAACCACAAAGAGAGGAAAAGGAGAAAAAAGGGGGATCGTGGTCCTCAAGATGAGAAGGTCATCTTGGGTTAGCCCTTGGAGTCTGGTCTCGACTTATGTAAACCGAAAAAAATAGAAAGAATAGGCGCTTGACATCTCGATTGCTATAATTTAGAAATAGAACAGAGATTTCGTCAGGAATTATCTTTTTAAGTATAAAAACGCCAAAAATTTATTTTAGAATATAATTCTAATTAAATTTAGTTAAAACATAATATCATACATTATATATATATATATATATATATATATATATATATATATATATATATATATATATATATATATATATATATATATTTCTGTAATATAGATTCTTTTCATAGATCTCCTTTGAAACAATATTAACAAATAGGGTGCCAAAAGAAAGAAAATTTTACAGTAATAAAGAATTACCCTTTCAGTTTTTAAATATAAAAACGAAATAAAGAGCTTTACATTTACTCAAGGCTAATCTATATTATTTGTATCTTCCTTATATTTTGAGTTAAATTTAAGGATTAACAAAGAAAAATTCTGTTTACCTATTAGGATAATAAGTGCTCAGTACTCTCACCGACGTCCTCAGAGAATTGAAAGTTGTCGGGTTAACGGCAGTTTCCTCAGTTACCGTGTCTTCTCCCACTCTGGTCATTCGAAGAATAGAAGGCGGCGAACGCGTGGTAACAACATCGATAATTGGTTTCCTCTGGTACACGTCTGAGTAACGGAACATATTTCCAGGCCTGTATTCCAAATAAGGAAAGTCCTGGAGAGTTATATTTCCGATGGGTTTCTTGGCAAAATAATCGTAGAACATTTTCGAATCAATTTTCGGACTTTTGAAAGGCACGTTCTCAGAGTTGATATTTTCAGTCATTTTAGCTCTGCGTACTGAATCAGATTCGTAAAGTTGTGTCCTGTATTCAGAACCATCAGCCGATAGATTTTCGTAAGACGCATTTGAACGAGAGGTGGAGTTGCCTTTCCCCACATTGTAAATTTTTTCATCATTCTGTTTGGCGAGGATATCAGGAACAATGCTTTTTTCAAACATTTCTTTTTCTTGCTTTTGGATGTCACCAGTTCTGGAAGAATCGATGTCAGTACTTAATAAAATTGGTTCATTTTGCTTAATGAAATTGGTTTCAGTGCTATTGCTTTCTACATAATTTTTCGGAGGTTTATCCCCATCAACTTCTGTTGTATTAAATGGAGTTATAACTTCAGATTTATTTCTGCTTATCATTACATACTCAATACCGTACGTTGAATCACTCCTTCCTGGTACAATCAACACTGATTTTACGTTATTTGGAGTATCAAATTCTATGCCATTCGTCACAAAGGTATTATTGTCGAATTCTTCCTTCTCTGATATGATTACCATTGACGAATTGGTGGGGTTTTCATCCTCGACATCCTTGATTTGATGCGACACAGCGTCATTTTTTAGTAAGAAAGCGCTCTGGTCCGGTGAAAAATCAAATAATTCACTTATGTTTGAAGAAGTTTTTAAACGAGGTTTAAGTATTTCATAAATAGTTAAATTTTTAGCCTTTTTTTCAGTATAAGAATATCCAAGGTCTGACAGCTTTAATTCTGCTTCTGATTCAGAAAGAGACAAATGATCAGGATAAGAAGTGTTTCCGAATAATGATGTAATATTATGATTGGTGTAAAATAACTTAGGTGCTTCAGAATTGTTGATGTTATTAAATAGTTTTGTAGTGTCATAGAATGTCGAAGATGAAGTTAATGTCTCGGAACCAACATTTTGATTACCATCCGAATCGAAATCAGATAATTCGAAATTTCTTCCTTGCCGTCTCTGTTTCCGTTGTAAATTTCTGGAATACAAAACTTTAGGGTTTGCGGTTGGTAAAAATTGCATTGTTGAATTGGATTTTGCACTGACACCATTTTTCAGGTTCCTCTTAATATTAACTAACACCGTTGATTCAGGAGTTAACTGAGAAGTCATGTGCTCGGTTTTCAACACATTTCGGCTTTTTGAAGCCGGTAATGTTCTGATAGATTTTTGCGAGGATTCTGATATCCGCAACCCAAGCTTTCTTGGCGTGGTAGTTGTGAAATTTCGTGACGTATTTTGCTTGTGATTTGTTCGCGAAAACGAAGGTTTTTTCAATTTCGTCAAGTCTCTTGTGCGAATATTGGACCTAATAGTATACTGTTTTGGATCTAGCAGTACGCGTCTATGGCTGGAAACAATAACAGGCTGTAAACTTGTATTTACAGAGTTTCTAGAAAAGTTTACCATAGAGCGACTCAGTCTCGGAAGGTAAATGATAGTTGAGTTCGTTTCACTTCCATTCCGTACTCTTAGTTTTGAACTGAGCCTCACGTTAGGAGCAGGTTTGGTTCCGACATCCTTTCTAACGCCATGGTTTATAAATGGCTTGAGAGTACTTGTTGAAATCTTGACAGAAACTTGAGGTGCTTCTGTCGAAGATTTTGTTTCATTAAAGTTTTTATAGTCTTTGGCAAACGAAGAATGAATGGCATTTCTTTTTAACTTAAGAAGTGACCTAGCGGGGAGGTGTGTGGGACGATTCTGATGAATATGTGACTGAGGGGACACTGAGGAAACCCCGATGAGACAGAAAAAGATGAGTCCCACTGCCAGGGGACTCATCGTCCTCATCAGAAATGGACACCATTTGTGGAACAGCATTGACTTTTTCTATCCATGAGTCTCCCGAATCTATCTAAGATTAATAACAAAGTAGGATTCTTGCTTTGTAGATTTGCTTGAATGCATTTCAAGGCGAGAATAGATCAGAAATATATTCTCTTTATCTGTATTTTAAATTCGAAATTCTTTAGAAGTTTGTCTCAATTCTAAGATATTTTACAGATGATTTTTAAATTCAGTGTAAACTGATATATTCATTTTACTTTAAAATTAGCTAGCTTAGATACAATTATGACAAATTTATTTCCTTGGCAGAGTCAACTAAAGACTAAGCTGTCACAAATAAGCTTTTCTTCATTTCAGTAGAAACCAACAGTTTGGTGGTTCAGGTGTCACATTTCTAACTAGTTAATCAGACATTTCCATGATGAATAGGATCCTGAAAGGAAAAAAAAAGAGTATAAGTTACACAAACTTTAATTTTTCACTATGATACATAGTAAGCAGATAAAATAATAGGTGAAACGCCACAGCTTAACATTATTGGACTAGTTGGAAAGCATTTTATAGTAGGCTAAAGTATTATCTAGATAGGCAGATAATAAGGAAAAAAGCGAAATAATTAAATGCAGTGTTATAAAAAGATTTTTCCAATGAAAACACTACAAGTAACAATGTTGTTTGTAAGCAATATCTATCACAGGGGCCACTGAGAGAGATGGGGTGCGGTTAGTTGTTTCTATTAGTTTGCCGCAGAAAAATTTCTATGGCCGAGTAATTAATCAGAAAATTAGAGATATCGACGTCCCAATCTATTTTCAAAGAGTGACGATTTTATTAAATGTGAACCAAAACTGTATTTGTACAACAATAACAATATCATATATCGATATATTTAGGCATATCCTTCAAATTAAAGCGAATTTTACCTTAATGTTTTCATCATCAATAAGATGGTCCGAAATGTGTATATTTATGATAATTATAATAATTTTATAAACAAATCATGTCTAATTAATACGTATCTATTCTTTTGCAGCAAAGAAAACTATGACCAGTTATACGAAAAAAAATAAGATTTTTGCATATTTTAGTATAATTTGTTCTTCTCTGTTATAAAAACATTACCTCCATTTCCTAAAATTGAGAAATTCAACAAATTAGATAAAAATATAAATTAAAATGGTTTTGAAGTTGTTGTTGTTATTGTTTCTAATGCCACTTGGACAAACCAAGCACGATTGAGCCGGAGGCTACTCGTATTAAAGCAAAGGGTGCGCCTTTCGTTTTTAACGAGCACCTCAAGGGTGAAAGTACGACTTTGCTCTAGTGGGTCTTCGTAATTTTGAAGCAGGGGCAAGCAGAAGGCCCATAGTCTTGGCCTGCCATCGTCACAGGTATTGGTTTTGAGGTTTGAAACCCCATCTGGACTTAGAACTTCTTACTTATACTATTTTCATATGTTAACAGGTATTATGTCTTCCCTGTTTTTATATACAACCCATCTCAAACAAATATGTAAAAATCTTTACTATGTTCTTCTGTTTTCGTAATTTTGAAGCAGGGGCAAGCAGAAGACCCATAGTCTTGGTCTGCCACCTCCAAGAGGTATTGGTTTTGAGCTTAGAAACCACATTTGGACATAAAACTTCTTACTTGTACTATTTTCTTATGTTAACAGGTATTATGTCTTCTCTGTTGACACAAAGACGTTTATATGCAATCCATCTCAAACAAATCTGTAAAAATCTTTACTATGTTCTTCTGTAAAATTTCAAATTTATGACATAGTGCCCTTTAATTCAGTTATACAGGAATATTAACACTAGATTTACGGACTGAGCCAATTTGACTCATTAAAAATTTGATCACTATATATATATATATATATATATATATATAACTTTAATATCACTTTTTAAAAACATACGTTGGTTTTTAGTTAAGTAATAAAATATATGTTAACTTTCATTCCTCTTCCCAGCAGGCTCCTTCATTTCGCATTATCAAATGTGGTATACCTATTTTCACGATTGGAAGCCAATTTGACTCATAGAATGGTTTAACCCCTTTCCTGTTTTGCCCGTACCGTACGGGCACAGCTTTACTGATCTGCCCAGTACGGCATACGGGCAATCTGATTTCTATTTCGCTTGCACTGTTTCGGCCGTATTTTTTCCAATTTTAGTAACAAATTATTCGTATAGATGTTTTGTATCAGAAGACGAATTGTTATCTTTCAGTGTATAGCTTTCTGGTTATATTTTACTAACCGCCTGATAATTTTATTGATGTAAGAGTTGAATAATATATTTTTACTTTTAAATAATGGATAATTCAGAACGTATGGAGCTAATTTCTTGTGATTCGAACTGTGACTCGGAATCAGAAACTGAATTATCTGTAAATGATAGTAACGAAAGTTTACTAGATGACCTGGATAGTAGTGACTCTGATAGTAGTACAGATGGAATCAGTCAAGCAAGACAATTTTTTGAAATTAATTGTGATAATCCTTCGGATCCGCCTCCTAGATTTGATTTCACTGTAATTCCAAAAATTAACTTGGAAATCGAGGACACTAAAGGTAAACTTCAATTCTATGATGCTTTCATAGAAAGAAAAAAAAGTTGTAATAAATGCTTAAAAATATTAGAAATGTTAATTTTAATTACATATCTTTACTTGAAAATGTAAAATGAACAAAAAATGCAGTAAAAAAATGTGACATTTTTTTGACCGAATTGTGGAAAAAATGAAACTGTCAAAGGGTTAACAGTTAATCGCATAACATGAAATTTATTGGTCCTATCAGGTCTGGGAAACAGTCAAGTCGCACGTGATTTGTTTCTCTTCTCATTTGGCATTCATCACATACAATATTTGTGTGTATATGGGAGCTATTGTCACTTGTTTTCGAGCACTCCGCTATATTATTACCCACTTCTGTCATCATTTCGATTTATACATCCCGTGTAAGCAATGTAGTGCAGTGATTTTATATGTAAAAAATGTTTTCAATGAATATTTTCATAATAAACATTTCATTTAAATTAATTTGGAACTATTTTCTTTGCAAAAAAACTTCAATTTTCTTGTATGAGTCAAACTGTCTCACTTCAGTAAAAATAGGTATATGATCAACACCCGTAAATATATGTTAAAGGAATTTAGAAATAAAACCTCAGGCGAATCAATGAATTAATCGTCTTTTTCCCCTTTAACAGTCTGAGTTTAAAGTTGATCTTTGTCCTTTTTTGTATTTCCAGTGATTTAACAAAACATGCAAAAATGTGTTAGTCTCTCTATGCATTTTAGATCGCATCTCTGAGTTTTATTAGTAGTCTGAGATTTTATCTCCGTTTCATCGCCTTACTCTAGATTCATCTGTTACGGAGCATCCATAATACGCGGGTTTACACATGACTAACTAATCGTGACGATTCTGTAAACAAGAAAACTGACAAAAATCAAGGCCGCCGTAAGAAAAAGAACACGAAAAAAAAAACCCTGCTGTTTTCATTTTTTTTTTAACGAATATATAAAGCGATAAACGAAAATAAATTAAATGTCTCGATAGAGCGCTTTCGATTTAACTTGAAATACTTTTTTCCTGTATCTTGCGCAAGTCCTTTTGTTTTAAAGATTCTGATTTCATTTTTATTTTTCTCAACTCTATTTTGTAGTTATATATCTGACTTTCTTTCATAATTTGTTTACACATTTTTAAATTTAATACTCTTATATTAAATATTCAATTTGTTTACATTTTAATATTTCATGTTCACTATAAATTCTGTTGTTAATGATATTGGATTATATTTTGAATTCAGGTATAAAGAAACACAAATAAAGAATCAACCGAAAGGCAACCGAATAGGTAGGGCTTTATGCTTCATTACTGGAGTCCGTGGGTTTGAATCTTGTTAATGGCATAAGTATTCATAGCCATTCGAAATCAGTTTTAACTGTCGATATAAAAACTTTCATTGGCGGTATTAAGACCTTTTCCTAACATCCTATCACTTAATATCCCCTATATAATAATAGCCTAAGTCTGTCCGTCTGTCCTTAAATTTATGAAGCGGTTGGACCTGGAATGGATACAGGCATCCATATTGATTTCTTGATGAGTTAGGGTTAGCAAAATTCAAAGTTTATCTTCTCCTAAACTATCGATCCGATTCTAAAATAAATTGGTATAAATATGCTTCACATCACAGCGGAAAATACTGTAGTTTTTAAAACGTTCTAAATCCACCCCTTCCTCCCTTTTCGAGCGTTTAATACCATTATTTTCATCCCTATTTTCCCCGGTTAAGAGCAGGGGATTAAATTTATCAATTTATCACGTAATAAATAGGTAAAAATAACATTTTGTCCAGCATTATGACGTCATTCCTTTAACCATCACATTGAATCATTTCTTATTTTAAATTATTTAAATATCGTCCGCATTATTTTGATATTTTTATCACTGAATTTAGATATCGCGTAAATAATTTTCCTTTATATTTGTGTTACATAATATACTAGGTACATATGTGTTAATTTTAAATTTAAACATCGATTATTCTTGCTGCAATGAAAATTTCATCACCGGTATTAACAACAAATACGTTTAATAAAAGTCTACTAGTCTATTTCACGGACTACTAAATTTCTAGCCTTTAAGTTATATATCTTTGAAAATTAAGAAGTTTGTCCGTTTGTGTGTTTGTTTTTCATACATAACCACACGGTTTAACTAAATGAAATCAATTTGTTTCTAGACGGCATTCACATTATCGGGAGTCTTTAGAGGAATATGAAGATAAACAAATAATTGAGTGTGGACCAGAAAATTCTCATCCAAGAAATAAACTATATTTTTACCTACCTCATAGGGTACTTACAGTTCTGGAAAATTAAAAATTTTACTGATTCCGTCATATGACGGGTTATATACTAGTATATATATATAGTGTGTGTGTATATAAATATTTATATAGTACATTATATATGCATATATATATGTATGTATATTTATTAATAAATATTTGCATATACGAGGCGAATCCAGAAAGTAAGTTTCCCGGTGTTTTCCCCATTAAAGTAAACGTAATTAGCCATGTCAATTGCGCATGCGTAACAGATCTATGACGTATTAATCATATACCAGCTGGACAGGTCCCGACTCCTACCAACAGCGTGGTAACAGTGGTCCGAAATGGAAACTCTTAATTCCTTCTTCCGCCGCCTGCAAAGCTTGCTGATCTTGGAATGCACAAAGCATTCCGCCAATTGAAATTCATCTTCAGCTCTGCCAGATCTACGAGCCGAAACTGACACCTAAACACAAAATTCAATGCTTAGGAGCAGCACTGACGTTTCTGCAACGGTATCACGACGACGTCGACGAGTTCCTCGACAGGATCGTAGCGGTCCATGATACTCGGATTTCGCTTTTTTACCCCGGAAACCAAGCAACTGTCAATGCATTGGCGTCATTTTGGATCTTATATCAGGACCAAATTCAAAAAGACTCTGTCGGTAAGGAAAGGGATGTGCACGGTGTTCTGGAACAGGAATGCTGGTACCGTTCACAGGCGGCAGAGTTCTACGAGAGAGGTATACAAAAGTGCATACCAAGAATACGACAAGTGTCTCAATTCTGGTGGTGGGTATGCTGAAAAATAGCTGAAACATTGCTGTACTTGTTGCCAATAAAAATGTCCCTGGTTAAGTGTAAGTTCTTTTTTTCTTTTAAGTAGGGAAACTTACTTTCTGTATGCGCTTCGTATATGCATATGCACGATATATATGTACATACGTATATGCATATATATGTGTAGATTCATTAACTAATAGCCACTAAACTTAAAGACGAAGCATTTTGTTAGTCTGTTAGGCTGTCGGTTTAGATCCCGCTTAGGAAAACTGTGTTTACGCAAAAAGTGTTTTTTATAATCTTAAATCTCCTGGAATCTACATAAGGCATCAACTGAACTTCGAGGTTTCATTCTGTGGTTCTATGTTTGTTATTCAATAACTATTAGTCGCTAAACTTAAAGGCATCTTAAAACGGAACTAGGCTGACGGACTCGTGGCTTGGTCGTCAAGACCTCTGGCTCAAAGTACGTATGTAGTTTGTGATGTGTGTTCGAGTCCCGTCCAAAACATCTGATCTTGAAAAAAAAATCATTTTTGAAATCTGAATGGATCTTTAAGGCTTCGTGACGGAAGTTGCAGGTTTGATTCCCCGTTTATATATTATTTACTCTTAACCACTAAACTTAAAGGCGTCTTAAAAGAGGGCTTGGCAGAAGAAGTCGTGGCTCATTCGTGAAGACCTCTGGTTGACCAAACAGCTGTAGTTTAGTAGTGTATCCGTTCGAATCGCGTCCAAGCGAGTTTTTCTTAATAGGATAATTTAAAACGTGAATTTTTATTATCTCGTAGAGCCATTGAAGTTTCGATGAATTCCATTTATATTTGCTTACGATTTCCGCAAACTTCAAATACATCTAAAGGCTCTTCAGAACAGCGGCCCAGTTTGGCCGAGTGGATTAGAGCGCGTGGCTCGAGCGGCGAAGGTAGTCAGTGCTTGGGTTCGATTCCCTGTGACTGCTTGAGAGTTAGATTACCTGTTTCGGTTCCTTTGAAGAAATTAATAAAAAATGTAATTAATGGAATTGAGTTTAGAGTAGTACCCCTCCCCCAAATCCCCTGTGTGCTTTAGAATGCGGACAGCGGTGCAATGGAGTGTCGTGCCCGGGGTCTGTGCCCCGTTTCTCTGGAAATGCGGGGCTCGTATCCCGGCCCACTTCGCACCCTTCCTGTCCGCTAGAGTGCACACGGGTTTTGTCAAATTTTGATGTATCGATATATCTTCGATGACGATGAATCGATAGTTGATTAATCGATTACTGGTTAATAAATGTCAATTTTGAAGAGACATTAACTCTCTTGGCCAGAGCGATATTTCTATCTAAATATCAGTATATATCGATTAATCGATATCCGAACGATATATCAATTAATCGATAAAAATATGGATTCGTGCAAGAGAGGTAATAGGTCTTCAAAACTGACATTTATTAGCCAGTAATCGATTAATCTATTCATCTTCATCGAATGCATATCGACACATCAAAATTTGGTAAAACCCGTGTGTACTCTAGCGGACAGGAAGGGTGCGAAGTGGGCCGGGATACGAGCCCCGCAGTTCCAGAGAAACGGGGCACAGACCCCGGGCACGACACTCCATTGCACCGCTGTCCGCATTCTGAAGCCCACAGGGGATTTGGGGGGAGGTCACTACTCTAAACTCAATAGCATTAAATACATTTTTTTTATTAATTACTTCTAAGGAGCCGAAACAGGGAAATCTAACTTCCAAGCCGTCACGGGGAATCGAACCCGAGTACTGCCTTTCTTCGTCGCTCGAGCCGCGCGCTCTAATCCACTCGGCCAAACCGGGCCGCGACTCTGCAGCGTTTTTAGATGTATTTAAAGTGTGCGTAAATAGTAAGGAAATTTAAACAGAATTCATCGAAACTTCAATCGATTCTACGAAATAATAAAAATTCACGTTTTAATTTATTTTATCAAGAATAACGCCATTTACTTTAATAACTTTACTTTTTAGTTACTTTAAAACACTATTTACGAGAAGAACAGCTTGCGTGGACGGGATTCGAACCGATGCACTAGTAATCTACAATTTTGTTCTGAACCAGAGGCCCTGACGACCGAGCCACGACTTCTCCTGCCAAAACATCTTTTAAGACGCCTTTAAACTTAGTGGTTAATAGTAAATAATCTATCAACGGGTAAACATACATTATGATGTTTTAACCCTTTCGCTGCGAATTTTTTTTATCAAAATAGGTTTAAAAATTGCGTATTTTTTTATTAGATATTTGAAATCTATATACATTTTAGAGTTAAACTGTACAAAAAAACTTTGCAAAAGAGTTTTTTTAATATAGAATTAGGTCCTAAATAAAAGATGTTCAGAATCCCCTATATAATAATAGGCTAAGTTGTCTGTCCGCGAATTTATGGTACCTGGAATGGATACAGGCATCCATATAGAGCAGTTTCGTGAAACGTCACGAACTACTACAATGCCCTTCCCATTCATTTTCATGTTTACAACAGCCAATAGGCAAACAATAAACTGCCCTTCCGTTTGAAACTAAAGCCAGAATTGTCATAAGTTGAGATGAGCCCTGCTGCGTGAAATCATCTTATTGGATTTTTTATGAGTTAGGGTTAGCAAAATTCACAGCGAGTTCGAAATCCACCCCATCCCCCATTTACGAGCTTTTAATGCTATTATTTCAAGTCTTATTCTCCCTCATATTCTATACTAAATTCATATCAAGAATGAATTTAGTATAGAATAAGAGGGAGCAGCGAGGGCGGAGCGTAATATTTAAACTGGACTGTGTTTACTGGACCTCATATATACTGTAACTAATTCCTTTATCGAATGTAAGCCTAGTACGTGCGGGAGAGGATTCAGTGTAATCAGTGTACTTCTCGGGTTGACGGTTCTGATCCCGACTCATCCAAATTTTTCTAAATGTCTAATTTATTTAATATTTTCTGATTTTTCTTTTAAATACTTATTCCTAAAGTTATTTTATTATTTTCAAAATTGTTTTATTATTTTTAAAATAAATGTTTACTATTTTTTCAACTTTTTATGACTTAAACTTTCTTCTCGTATTATAATAATAGCTTAAGTTATCTGTCTATCTGTCCTCGAATTTATGAAACGGTTGGACGTGGTATGGATTGAGCATCCATATTGGATTTTTGATGACTTAGGGTTAGCAAAATTCAAAGCGAGTAAAGTTTATTTTTTCCTAAACTATAGACCAGATTCTAAAATATATTGGTATGAATAAGTGTCGTATCACAGCAAAAAATATTATCATATTTAAAACTTTGAAATTCACCCCGTCCCCCTTTTCGAGCATTTAATCCCGTTATATCAAGCCCTATTTTAGGAACAGGCTATTAAATTTATCCATTTATCACATAATAAATAGGTAAAAATAACAATTTTTTCTATCACTATGACGTCATTCCTTTAACTATCTCATTTAATCATTTATTTTAGATTATTTAAATACCATCTGCATGATTTCCATACGTTTTATCACTGAACTTAAATATTACGTAAATAATTTTCTTTTATATTTGGCTTAAATAATAGATTAGGTACGTATGCGATAATTTTAATTGATTATTTTTGAAGAACGATAATTCTCAGCCAAAAAACAAACCATTTTTTTACCATCCTCATAGGGTACTTTACAATTCTGGAAAATTAAAACTTTTACTGATCCCGTCATATGACGGGCTATATGCTAGTGATAGTATAATTGGTATTGACGATGCTGGTCGACAACAGATGGCAATACAGGGAATTAGTTGTTTTATTTCACTGCATTATAAAAATAGATTAGCTAGTTCATAATTTATCAATTAGTAATTTATCAGAAAATAGTTTACAACATGTTTAAGTGTTTTTCGCGTTGAGAAATATGTTAAAGGATAAAATCTTATTTACAAGCACAATATATTAAACCTGCGTCAAACCAACTATTTAAATAGAAGTTTAGCAGACAACCTAAGATCTTCTGTTGGAAATTGGGTTAGTCCAGAGGGCTCCATTTATGTTAAACATTTCTCTTCTGAATAACTAGAAACCATCGACAGACAGACAATTAGAGAAGTAAATCTCTTTCTGATGTCTATTCGAGGCTCACATACTCATTGTGTCATATTAACACATTGTATGCGGGTACGTTTTCTGACGATTGATACTTGAGCGCGGGACAAGTACTAGTAACAGTAGTTTTAATTGCTTTTAAAGTTGTTTAATCTTACAGTATTTTATCCTTTCTAATCTTGTGCCTGTAGCTGTATATATTTATATGTCTTTGTACATCTATCTTTTTAACTATGTATGTATAAAGAGTGCAACTACAGTCTTTTACTAGGCTTTTTTCTTCAACTAAAGGTAATTTCTATTGAAATATTATATATACATATATATACATGTATGCCTATATATATATATATATATATATATATATATATATATATATATATATATATATATATATATATATATATATATATATATACATATGCTTTGCATTGAATTCGATTTTATCTCGAGAATTCTCCTTTACTTAACACATTGTATGTGGGTCACGTACTAGTACTTTTTTTGACGATTGATACTTGAGCGCGGGTCACGTACTAGTACGGGTTAGTGTAACAACATTATTTGTTTGTGGGCACAAAAATAACGGTTTATACAGGAAAACGAAGCCGAATGTTCTTGTCTACTACATAGATTCTGGGAAAATTTAGACAAATAAAAACTAGTTTTTACATCAGTCGATGTGGAAACACAGAACGGAAAAGTTGATTAAAAAATCAATTTAGATTTAAAGTTAACTTTTTATTTATTCTTGCTAAAATGATATTATATATATATATATGTATTTATGTATTATATATATATATTATATATATTATATATATATATTATATATATATATATTATATATATTATATATATATATATTTATATATATTATATATATTCGTTTATTTGTCTATTTATATATTTGTTTATAGATTTCAATATAAAATACGAGAAGTTGGTTAAAAAATTAAATAATTTTCGATCTATTGAGATTTAACTGAATAACTAAATTTACGCTCCAAACGCCCGTTCCCGGTACAATTCCGCTGCAAAATGTACACTCACACAATGTGTTAATTGTTGGTTGGTTGGTTGATTGGTTTTGAGAGCTACAGAGTACTGTTTTACTGTATGAGGGCTGATGATATCGCAACCTACCATATTAATTTTTCTCACTATTATATTTTACTTCTTTAAAATAAATTTAAAGCTCTTAAATACGATTTTCTTGCAACTGCTGCTATTATCATTGATGACAAAACAATATAGTGATGATTTTTCTCAAATACTTGATTGGTTGGTTGGTTGGTTGGTTGGTGGGGAGCACTATGGTCTGTTTTTTACTGTACAAGAACTAATTGCGTCTGGATCTACTGCTTAGCCATTTCTGAACGGCTATGAACATTTGTACCATCAGTGGGATTTAAACTTACAAACTCCGGTACAGAAGAGTAGATCTCTAACCATTCGTCCGTTGGTCGGCCCAAAACACTCGGAGAGATATATTACATAAGGTTGTAAAATTTATTTTCAGTCCAACAGTTGATTTTGTTCTTGTAAAGAAATCTACTAAAGAAATCTCTGCAGGACAATAACTTTGTATAATTTGTTGTGGCCGAGTTTTATGCTTGAAATTTAATCAAAGATTTATCGGACTGAGTTATAATGATTCAGGAAGGAAATTAATACTTAATTACATAAATTAGGATTTTAGCATAATGCTGTTTTTCTCATGTTGAATTACAAATCTTGGACCGTGGCAATAAATAAATCCTTATCAGAAGAGAATTAAGGTGAGTAGATCGTTTATAAATCTCCAATTTGATAAAAATCTATGAATAAATGAGACAGTGTGGGAGAGGTAAATCTCATTAACTTAAATAACTTTGCAAAAAGGATGAAAATGGAATTCTTTTAAAACAAGGTTAGTGTTTCGGGCTGTGTTTAACGAATGGAGTTAATCAAATGGTATATTTTATAGTAAGAAGGCAACGAGTTCAATAATCCCAACTCTAACAGCAAACAAGTTTCACTGTACATCAATGACTGGAATGTCCAGTCGACAGGATGTCTAGAGGTAGTGTGTAGTTTGGTAAGGAGCCCCGATGTAGAGATATAAAAAACCCGGAAATTTGAAGAGGTTGGAATAAACATGGAAATTTGGGGGAATAAACCCTGAATTTTGGGAAGCAATCATTTTAACAATGTTTAGATATATTTTTTCCACAGTGGTTATTTAAGAACTAGCATATTTTTTTAACTTTTAACAGTATATATATATATATATATATATATATATATATATATATATATATATATATATATATATATATATATATATATATATATATATATATATATATATATATATTCAAGAAATAATAAAGCGATTTCACGTAACATCACAAACTACTTTAATGCCCTTCCCATTCGTTTTCACGTGTACAATGACCAATAGGAATGCAATATGTTGCTTTTCCGTTTGAAACGAAAGCTAGAATCATCATGAGTTGAGATGCGTCCTGCTGCGTGAAATTCCCCTATAGTAATGAGCATTTAAATGATTTTATTGTAGAACTTATGTAGTTAAATAAATTGTTAGTCTTATCAAGCACATAACTGGTTTCTTCAATTTTAATTGCTAATATAATAATTATATACATTATTTTTTATCACTATTATGTAAATTGGTTTATGCTAAACTTTTCCTCATTTTATAATATAAAAATAAATATCTTTAAATTTAAAATAACAGTTTATTATTTTTTGTAATCCATATATCATTTAAAGGTGTAATCAAATGACACCGTTGCATTTTATGTCCAATTCCTACACACACACACTTATATATATATATATATATATATATATATATATATATATATATATATATATATATATATATATATATATATATATATATATATATATATATATATATATATATATATATATATATATATATTTATTTATATATATATATATATATATATATATATATATATAGAAAGAGAGAGAGAGAGAGCGATGTTATCCAAGAAAAATAATGATTTATGGGTTTAGTGGCACTACAGATTATTGCCTAATATTTATGTAATAATAAAAATATTGAATATTTCTCAAATAAAAAATATACTCATACTTTCATGCTAAACATGATACCTTGCCAAATATAGTTAGTTAATCTCAATTATTTAATCTTTGTTTCATAGCATATAATAGTTATTTGTGAAATATAGAATTTTGTGAAAATATTAACATTTGAGGTCTACAACAAAGACAGAAAAATAGATGGTGGTTCTCATTGTGTTGCTTGTTTTCTTATTTTGTGTGTGAATTGGCGACTTCAAAATACTTAAATTCCCATGTTTTAAAAATTTTCAAAATTCCCATGTTTTGGAAATTTTCAAAATTCCCTTCCCAAAAACCCAGTTTTTTCAGGGGTTTAAACTGGGTTTTTTTCACTGCTCACAACTCTACCCTGATGTAGATCTGCGCTTGCGTCCGTAAAATGTGTGTTGATACCTTTTGCCAAACAAAAATGGTCAAAAATAGAATGAGAAATTGCAGCAGTATAATAAAATAATGCCAAATAACAACGGTATTTGGCATTATTTTATTATCATTAACGCCATTAAGCCTTCACATCTCCATAGTCAATTATATTTAACCATAGATTAAACGCCATAAATTTATATTTCAGATAATTATCTTTTAGCTACATTTAATAACAGTGAAATGTGTGAATTGCTTAAGTTTTTTTCAAAAGTTTCATTAAGTGATATGACGATGCCAACAGTATAGATTAACAGTTGAGTTATTTTTTTATGAAATGAAGTAAATCTATTTTATATTATGTGGAAATACTTAAGGGTTTGTGTTTGAATGTTTTGAAAACTACTGGTTGATGTAGGCTAATGCGCTCTCTTATGTTTCTTTAAATATTAAATTGATTTAAGCTTATAATGTGATCGTTTTTAAAGTATAAGTTAAGGAACGCACTATATTTTTTTTAACTTAATATATCTTTGCAGATATACACCATAAGTTAAGGACGTAGTATAATTTTTTAACTTAATATATGTATCTTTGCAGATCTACACCACTTTGAAAATTATTATATTTGTAGATGCATTAACTATACATGTATATGGACGAAATGAGAAAAAACTTAAATCAATTTTTAGAGGAACTGTTTATAGATAAAAAAGATCACAGCAGATTGCTTTTATTGTTATGGTTAACATTAATTTTTTAATCAAAAATAGATTCCCTCCACTCAAAAAATGGCTCAGTTCATTTATGCAATAGTTTCGCAGTTAATTTGTAAGGCGGGGATACTATGATATCCTGGCTACTTTGAATGTTTCATTCAAACATATTTAATATGGCAACAATACTATCTGAAAGAACAATTATATAAAAAATTTGGCAACATAATATATATCAATAACTCATACTGGCCAAAGGGAATTTATGATTGAAATTAGTTTAACCATGGAAACAAGGCTGATGATTTACTTTTTATCTGAATATAAGACTTATTTCATATTTTAATCAAGTTACAATTCTTAAAAAGGTATCTGCTATGCCCCCTAAAAAGAGAAAAAGAAGCAGATCCTCCTCAAAACGGGATACTTCAAAGAAGACTCAACACCATAACTATTTCTGCCTGCAAGACATGCACAGACATTTGCAAGAAGGCTTCGATGGAACCGTGGATCCCAAAGCCACGGTTTTCTTTCTTGCAGTAATGCAGTACGTAGCCACAGAGATTATAGAAGTTTCTGGAAATGCTGCCAAAGAAGAAAAACCACGAGGCCCGTTTATCATAAAGTTTGAGGACATTCAGAAAGCGGTCTCTGCCGACACTGAACTGAGTCAACTGGTTGGCCCCTTAGACACAGATAAGAAATCTAAAAAGGTGGAATAGGAGATTTGATTTGACCTAGATATATACTTCATAAAATAAAAATATTGGACTATTTGCAAGTAATCATTAGCATTAGAAAAGATAAAACTATATGTACAATTTAAAAAATGCGAACGAATTTGTTAATAAAGAAAAAGTCCTAGAAAATGAATGGGCATTTGCATTAATAATCTGATAATAAATTACTTTTCAACTTCACAGAACAGAAAAGACTGTGACAAACGTAAAATACACCTTTTATGGTTCCGAAAAGCATCTAAAACTACAAGTTTCTTCAGTGAAAGTGTAATACTAATTTATCTTTTGTGATGTAAAATTTGTTATTTGGTATAAAATGCATTAAAATGTTTGAATGATTTCGTAAAAAATGGCTAAATGGCCGGGAAAATTTCTGAATTAGTGCAAAAGCTGATGATGTTCATTTAAAAGACTCATGTTATTTGTACAAATTACTGGTGAAACATAAAATAAAATTTTTGTGAGTCAGTTAGAAAAATAATCGTATTTATTAAACTGTTTCGCATGCTTGTTATCTCAGATACGGCTGATGTTATATTTATACGAAAACAAGGTGAAAATGCAGTTAAAGATGCCTCTTGTTGTTTTGGCGATATTTTTTTACTTCAATAGTGCCAACATGCCATTTAAGATGACAGCGATAAATATCCATAAGAACAATAAAAATACAATGAAAAGCATAAACTATATTAAAATAATGAAAAACACTATATATAAAAGTACAGATGCCACATTTACGCTCCGGCTTTTATCGCCAAATTTGGCGAAATTTGAATCATTAATTTCTTGTATGTCCCTATTTCTTTTTTTTTCAATGTTTATTAAAATGTGTGTTTATGTATTTATAGTTGTTGTAATAAGTTGTTGTAACAATATGGGGGAGGAGTTGAGGGGCGGAACCCCCTCAAAAATTTTAAATTTGTTTTAAAGAATTTTGTAATATCTTTGGTTTCTTAAAAGCCATGTGGTGCCTTTCATGTTTTTTTCTTGGTGATCTTTCAGAAAACGCCATTTTCTGCCGCCATTTTTGTTTGGCAACTTTCAAAAATAGGGTTTTTTGCCAAGATCGCCAAGAAAAAAACATGGCGGCCGGAAGAGCGTAAATATCGCATCTGTTTCAGTTTATACACAGAACATAAATTATGAGTATTCAAATATTTAAAACGGTATACACAAATTTAATATCCAACTGCAGTCGGAAAAACCCTCAAGTTGCCATATGAGAAAACCGCATTCTAAACGTAGAAAAAGAATCAAATTCCTGGGTTTTCCTAAACTGTAGTGAAGTCTAAAACAATTGTAATAACTAAAGCTTTCATGTTTTAACATAAATTTAATTTAAGGGGAATAGTCACCTTTCTAAATTCCTAAATTTTAAATATTACAGCAAACATTGTGACTATTTTGTACGTCGGAATCCAATTTAAAGCCTATCCAAAAAAATAAAATCTGTTTAAACAGTTCAATGTATTAAAGTTAAAAATTTTAAATCTTTTAAAGTTTTTTAAAGTCTTTATATTTGAATGTTAATATTTTTGCTACAAAATTTAATTTCAGATCTATTAAAATCTTCTATTTAACTATTACTATTTTAACACTGTTACATAAATAGTATCAGTCTTTTCTCTATGTCTTTAACACGTTATTTTATGAACTAAAATAATAGAATCGGAAACCAGATAGTAAGGGTGCTACAGTATTGCAGTCGAAATATGTCACAGGTGACTTCCGCGTCATATTGACGTCAGAAGTCACCCGAGATAGAAATTTGGTACCATAAATTCCTATCTCTGCCCGTCATAATGACGATTTTTGACTTCATTATTACAGGAATGTCGCTTGTGACATATTTCGATTGCAGCATTGTTGATTCAAAACTCAAGAGTTTAGAAAAAACTATAATTTTGCTATACATATTCAAAATTTGTTCTCTCCTAGTCAAAATGTACTCGAGCTATCGTGTCACATAGACACAAACACGTATACACACTTACTTAATTTTTAAAAATCGTATTTTCTGACACAGGGAAGTCCAAAACGTAAAGATTAATTAAAATCCCGAAGTCAAATTTCGGAATTATGAAGATTCTAACCCAACCAAACTAGTGATCTTCTCAAAAAATGAAGACAAGCAAAAAAGAGGAAGAAACAACACCATGTGAATAGATTCTGTAGAGAGGGATTTAAGATTGCTTTGGTTTGTTTTGGAGCGCTACGGTCTACTTTTTGCAACGCGAGGGCTAATGATACCGGGACCTACTGCTTAAAGCCGATTCCGAACGGATACGAACATCCATGCCACTGTGGGATTCAAACCCATGAACTCCAGTTCCGATGGCCAGCAACCTAACCATTCGGCTACCGTTCGGCTAGGGATTTAAGAGAACTGGGAGTCCATTATTGACAATCTATTGTCTTTCATAGAATCAGGTGGAGGAAGCTCAAGGAGATGGACTTGGCCTGTAACAGGCTGTAGGGATGAAGAAAGAAGAAGTAAAAAAAAAAATAGTGTATAATACTCATTAAAATATATTTTCAAAATTTATCCTCAGAAATATTTTATAAAAATTTAAGTTATTTCTGTAATTACTTTCTGACATGGAATAAATCTGTTAAGATAACACAAAATTGTCGTTGGGTCAAAATGACTCCTCCCGCTGTTATAGTGTTAAAAATCTGACCATTAAAATCTACAAAAAATTAATTTTCTTCTATAAAATGGTAGTTTATAAATTACTGGTTATGCCTTTTTTCTAATTTCGCTGTCATACAAGGTATGTCATTTGTTAAATGAAAAATAAAAGGATATGTAATGATTCCTTTCACAATATTTTTTGATTTTCTTAGTTTTTCCTGAAACTATTTTGATTTAAATTCGTCTAAGCAATACTAGGCTGTAAATTAAATATATATAATTAAATATATTAAATATATATAATTAAATATCAACTGTTAACCAAGCAAATTTAAACCTCATGAAAATATAGAGCGTGCATTAAAAGACACAATATGATTGCACATATATATTTCAAGATAAAATGAAATTATGTGCATATATTGATGTGTGAACACAAAAGTATGGATATATGTAATAGATTTATGCATGTATGTACTTTGGAGGCTCATGGAGATAGCCTTGGGCTGTAACAGGCTGTAGTGCTGACGACGAAGAAGAAGTCACATTTGTCACACGTTGTGTACGAGAACTAAGTATACGAGGAAGCAGAAAAGGGTCACTCATAATAGACTGAGAGAATTCTACACTATGACATGTGATCAAATAATACAAACCATCTACGAGTAGAACCAGTTCAGAAGTTATGGGGCTCCACAAGAGCAGGGCGCTGGGACTAGAGGTCTATCGTACTCAACCTTAAGAAGTAAGATCCGATATAATTATCCATGACTTGACTATAGAGGTCTAAACAAAAATTCCCTCCCCTCCGAAAAAAAAGTCAACAGTTTTCATGTACGTTAGTGTTATTTTTCACTGATAAGTTTGTGATGTTAACATTTGCATTTTGTAGCGTCATTTTTGTGAATTTAGTCAAAAGTGAGGCTGCATTCAATCTGAGAGTGAAATGAAATGATTATATAGAACGGAGAAAATACAGTCGGCACGATACACGAGGAAAGAGGAAGAAATGGTTGCAAACGGTGCACGATACTAAGTTTTTGTATAAATGCATTTTGATGCTTAAAACCACCGTAGTAATACAACATTTCCAAAGTATAATTTTATCCGAATTTCTAGGTGCGGATCTTGCACTATCTATAATTTAAGGTAACGGACCCGTTCGGAACCAAAATTTTTAAATACGGTTTTTACGGAAGTATTTTTTAGTTATTTCAGTAAAAGGTTATAAAACATAAAAAATATGAAAATAAGCATAAATACATATATATTGTCTTAAAAATTGGCAAAAATAGAGAAAAAACTAAATAGCTAAATAATTTTTAAGTGATGATTTGGTAAATATTTTTATTTGGGGTGATAAGGGTGAATTATCGAATTCCATTTAAAGTAAGATCTATATTTAAATTAACCAAGGAAGAAAAAAATTAAATGTAATACAGTCATCTGTTGTTAGTTTAAAATCTTTAAAACATATAAAGAACATTCTAATGCCTTTAAGAAAGCACAGAAAAAGTATTTAACATGCAGTTTCGAGGCACAACCTCTGCGCATCAAACAGTTAAGTAATCATAATGGTAACATAAAATGGTAAATTTTACAATTTATTCTAATATAATACTTTGCTTGGAAATAGTTACTTTTCTCGGACATTAATTTGCATAGGCTTTACATAACATAATTACTTTTTGAAAAATTTTGGAATTTTACTTTAATAAAGCAGAAAATTTAAGTGTGTTTAAATTTTAACTTAAAAGCGTATTTAAATTAATAGTTTCCTAACCAATACCATCTTTTAAGTTTATTTTTATTTTTGAGGTTAAGGAAGATTTTAAACTATCTTGTACTTGGGATTTTTAAAAACATAACTTGCAAAAATTTTAATAATTATAGTAAATAAATAAATCCCTAGAGTTAACATTCGTCATGGAGAAATATATTTAAAGTGTTGTAAATGTAATTAAACGTCCCAAAGACAAGTTTAGAATATACATAAAAAAGTGTTTATGCAAAATTTAAGAGAATTAATCTTAAAAAAATATTCAGATATATCAATTAGAAGTGGAGATTGCTTGAAATAAATAATTATTAGATAAATTAATTTTAACTGATGGTAGACGCAGTAGGCAAATAAAGCATAAGCAAAATGACATCTTCTAATTTTATCATCGTAGAAACATGTAGTTTGTATTAGTTTTTGAATATTTAGCATAACAATATGATATATCTGAATTTTTATTAAGATTAATTCTCTTAAATTTTACATAAACACTTTTTTATGTATATTCTAAACTTGTCTTTGGGACGTTTAATTACATTTACAAGTAATAATTTAGCTAAAAAGGTAAAAAAAGACATTTGTTTTTGAGAGTTACATGTTCTGGACCCATTGGAAGCCCTTTTGCCCAATACATTTTCTTTAAGGAAAACTTTAGATATCTCATTTACAGAATCAAAGCTTCTTTTCCCCTTAAAATATTACCATTTATTTATAGATTAAAATATAGCTTGAAAATGATCGAGAACATTTCTTAGTTAGCAACGTAGTAAAAGGTAAACTGGTAGGATCATTGACTTATAAGATTACTGAGCTCACGATTAGGTAGAAAATAAAATCTCACTGGATACGAATTTCATATGTGATAATCGAAATTATATTAGTACTTATATATTCTGCTAAATTTCTCGGAGGAAAAGTTAGGATTTATTACTAAATCTCACTTTCAGCTTATAAGAGTTTCTGAAAACTGTATTAAAACCATCGATGCTAAATAATTATACGTATGTGGATTTCATAAGCTATTTTTTAAGATGGTAATGTCTTAAGCAAACTAAGTCTGTGACCTACGAGGAAAATTGTAGAGAAATCGAGGCTTTAGTTCATGTTATGCTTCAAAGAAAGCCATATTACTATTATTACGTGATTTTGAATTTAAAATAATCGTAAACCATTATTTTATCCACTATGCCAACAACTCTAGATATAACATTCGAAATAGATTGATGAGAAAACTTTCTCTCCGTCCCCCTATTTGTTTTTTAATCCTCTATAACAGCTATTATGAGAGAATATTCAGACATTACGGATAATTGCAATAACTGCATATTTACGTAGATGACCCAAATAATAAGGTAAGGGAATATATAAATCTCCATGGGACATCCATATTATCTTCTGAAACTTTGTCATTTTAATAAGCTTATTTTTGTTTTTAAGTTGCAGTATTTGAAAGAAATCCTTCCATGAAAGGATTTCTTTCAACACATTCTAATGCAGAATAACAGAACGATCAAGGAAAGTTTATTCTGAGTTGCATTTAATAGACATTGTTATCTAATAACTTCTGACTGATGACTGATACCCTTTTTCATGACCTGTATGTTATATTTTCGTTTCCAAAAAATAACAGTTATACAAAAACTAGTGATTAAGATGGTATTTTTCTCGACTTGTAAACATTTTTTTAACAAAAATAATAATTACACAAAAATATTTATATGTTAGAATTTTTCGACTTCAGTTTTGCGTATTTTTCTGGATAATTAGTATCAATTTAAAGACCAAGAAACTCCAAAGACAGTTAAAAGATTTGCTTCTGAACCAAAAGTTAGTTTTAGTTTCAGATACATGTAAAAGTACATTTGTTTTCTAGACGTATGATACTCTATTCAAAAATTTAATGTTTGAAAGAGGTCATTACACACAGAGATCATTATTGTTTCAATCATTTACAATATGCATCGTATATAATTCATACATAAATTATTTACATGTAAAAAAGTTTCAAAAAGCAAAAGTTTCTAAAACTTATTAAATTTAAACGTAGTGCTGAGTATTTCGATTAATATGTAATTATTTTCTACAATACACTGTTTACTATTGGACGTCAATGTAGTCAATTTAAAACATTCATTCCAGTTTAATTAGAAATTGGTGGATTGTGCATTTTTGAAAGAAAATTATTTGCATTGGTCCGAGCTAGCACATGTTAAAGTTGTTCCCTATTTTTGTTTCAATCACTTTGTATTTTGCATTCCCAATAAGATTTCTTTTACAATCATAATCAATAATTCTATGCATTTACAATATACATCATTTACAATTCATACATAAATTATTTATATGTAAAAAAGTTTAAAAAAGCAAAAGTTCCTAAAACTCATTAAATTTAAATGCAGTGCTGTGTATTTCACATACTATGTAATTATTTTCTACCACACACTGCCTACTATTGGACGTCAATGTAGTCAATGAAACATTTATCCCAGTTTAAATAGAAATTGTTGGGCTAGAAATTGTTGGACAGTGCATTCTTGAATGAAAATTATTTGTATTGGTGCGACCTAGGACATGTTAAAGTTGTTCCCCATTTTTTTCAATCCCCTTGTATATTGCATTCCCAATAAGATTTCTTTCACAATCATAATTAATAATTCTATGCATTTACAATATACACCGTTTATAATTCGTACATATATTATTTATATTTTAAAAAAAATTCAAAAAGCAAAAGTTTCCAAAACTCATTAAATTTAAACGCAGAAGAAATGAATAAAAAATAATAATTCTCCAAAGTGTTTAATTACCAATTTCTAATTAAACTGGGATGAATGTTTCATTGACTACATTGACGTTCAGCAGTAGACAGTGTGTGGTAGAAAAATAATTACATATTAAGTGAAAATGAGTTGATATTAGACATTTCTCTGCTGGCAATAAGTCATCCACGAAGAACGAATCGGAGTAGAAAGCAATCAGAAACGTATATATCGACAGTGAATGAGGTCACGAAATAATTAACTTCCACGTTTCAGTTGGCTGTCAAATTAAGCGAGCAAATGGAAGCTGGTTTAGATACGTTGGGGTGGGAAAAATATTAGAATATTATTAATGCACTCATGGAATATGTAACGTCATTAGAACCTGAATTAGTTTCCACTGAAAGATTTTTTTTTTCGCATTAAGGTATACATTAATTGCCTCCGTTCTCACATTAACTCGTAATTGCAGTTTTTAAAGTGCAGTGGAGTTTGGAGAAGTAAACTAAGCATTAAATGCAAATAAATTTGTTTCTGTGATGTATATTTTTCGTTTTGGCCTCATTATCCAATTTACGTAATGAAAGTCAGTCATGTGGTCAAGTGATACGGCCTATGATGTAAGCAGATTTACAATCAGTGCAGTCCGGGCCAGATTTCCGTCGGTGAGGGCTCTTTTTATAACGTTGAAAAACGTATTTAAAATATTTTAGGAATACAAAGTATATTTTACCAATTCATTTAATTAAAATAAATTTTTTAAAACATTAAAACGTTTTTTAAAAGCATTTATTATTTTTTAAATATTAATATTTTTAAAACCTTTTGACATCGTGGGGATCCTAGAACTGGAAATAAGTCTACCATCTTAATCCTTTGCACTCGAGGGCTCCGGAGAGGAGCCATTTAAAATTTGTCTTCAAACTCGAGGGCTCCGCTACGGAGACAATATAAAATAATTAGTCTGTACGATTTGTTTTTGTTCTTATGTTAAAAAGTGAAAATTATTTACATTGTCTCCGCAGTGGAGCCTTTTGAGTTTGAAGACGGATTTTAAACGGCTCCACTCCGGACCCCTCTAGTGCAAAGGATTAATGATGTATGTCCATCCTAAGCATGCAAGGGCTAAATTTACCGGCCATAATTTAAGTATTAATCTTTTACTGTCTTATATCTCCCCACAATGCTTTATTATAGCATTCATTTCAGTGTAGTCACCATCCTACGACATCCTAAGAATCGACACATGTAAATAGTCCAGCTTACTTTTGCTCTGTTTGCTAAGTAATATTCAGTGTTATCTCAGGTTTATCCAACTTTTTAAATCATTAAGCAAAAGAACAACGAAGACATTGTCTATAAAATATATTAACTTCGGTGCTATATTTGTCTAGAATTCTTTTACAGTGAATGTAGTATTTTTCAGAGAAAATATCATATAACACATATTTTTCTGTTACATTTAATACATTGTATGCCGGACACGTACTAGTACGTTTTCTGACGATTGATACTTGAGCGCGAGTCACGTACTACTACGGGTTAGTGTAACAACATGGTTTGTTTGTGGGTACAAAAATAACTGTATATACAGGAAAACGAAACCGAATGTTCTTGTCTTTCATTTTTTTTAATAATGTAAAAATGTTTCTAGATAACATAATTCGAGAAAGTTAAAACTCTATACTACTATTTCTATTTGGTATTTCATATTTACGATACTATTATAAATTTATCCACTAAAAAATATATTTTTTGTTTACAAAAATCTTATGGTTGTTATTTATATATTTCTATTTATATATTTGTTTATATATTTCAATATAAAATAGGAAAAGTTGTTTAAAAAATTAACTAATTTTCGATTTATTGAGATTTAACTAAATAACTAAATTTACACTCAAACCGCCCGCTCCCGGTACAATTCCGTTGCGAAATGTACCCGCACACAATGTTTTAATCTCCTTGGATAGTATTTTGTATAAAAAGATAAAAAAATCTTTTCGTAAATTGAAAAGGTAATAATGCTATTAAGATGATTAAATTAGCTCTGCCACATTTGATTCTTTTAACTAAATGATGATCTAGACATTTACATCCTTGCCTTCAAAACTTTCTTAAATAAATTTTTTCCCTTCTGACAGAACTGTAAATGCTCTTTATTTATGTCTGATGTATGTATGAGCCGTTTCCTTTGAAAGTGGTGTAAGTGTATTTTATTTTATATGGAGATATTTAAGGTTTTGCACTTGAATAATTTGAAAAATACGGATATATGTTATTACACTAGTTTTGTATTCTTATATAAAACTGATTTTATATAAAGTTCATAGTAAATTGTATTCATTTTTATCATTAACGGATTTCTTTGTCAAAATGGGTTTACATTGCTTTTAAATAAAACGACTCGTATGTTTTTTAAAGACAGCGGAAATATATATTGGGTTTCAAATTATTCGTGAAAAAATTTCCGCGTACTCTATTTTGAGTTTAATTGTAAGCATTTAACCGACATAATTTTTAGAAAAAGCAAATATATACTGTACAAATTTTTTCGTTCTATCACATGGAAATGTATGTTTAGAGAAATCTACAAATGTAAGCTTCTCATTAGTTGAAATATTTTTCCATAGGGCAATACTGATCTAAACGAATTCAAAGTCGATGGTACTAAATATTAAGTGTATTACATAGAATTCTCTTAGCTACGTAGGTTTAGGCAACGATTTCGTAACTAAAAGTTTGAGGGTTCGGGCTCGAGCAGGCATAAGATCCGCCGTGTTCGGTAAAGGTGACTGGGGCAAGTAAAATATATTCGTTGTTTCAATGGCTTCCTATTTTTCAAACGATACCTCTGGGGGTGGAAGGCCAAGCCTGGAGATCTTCTGCTTGGTTCCTGCTTCTAAATTAAGAGGACCAGCCGGGGTAATATTACTCATTGGTATACCTTATACATACCTTAGGCATTCCTTAACACATTGTGTGCGGGTACATTTCGCAGCGGAATTGTACCGGGAGCGGGCGTTTTGCGCGTAAATTTAGTTATTCAGTTAAATCTCATTAGATCGAAAATTATTTAATTTTTTGACCAACTTTTCGTATTTTATATTGAAATATATAAACAAATATATAAATTTCATTATATATACATTTATTATACATATTATAATAATTTATTATGTATATTATAATTTATATATTACTTGTCATAAGCAAATATATATATATATAAATACAAATATATATATATATATATATATATATATATATATATATAAATATACATATATATAATATCATTTTCGCAAGGATAAATAAAAAGTTAATTTTAAATCTAAATTGATTTTTTTAATCAACCTTCCCGTTCTGTGGTTTCGCATCGACTGATGTAAAAACTAGTTTTTATTTGTCTAAATTTTTCCAGAATCTATGTAGTAGACAAGAACATTCGGCTTCGTTTTCCTGTATATACCGTTATTTTTGTACCCACAAACAAACCATGTTGTTACAATAACCCGTACTAGTACGTGACCCGCGCTCAAGTATAATTCGTCAGAAAACGTTCTAGTCCATGTCCTGCGATCAAGTATCAATCGTCAGAAAATGTACTAGTACTTTTTCTGACAACTATTAACGTACTAGTACGTTAATCCTGCATACATTGTGTTAAGCTACACATGCTTCCCGGTTGGTGATAAATGGGGAACAGCTCAGCAGCCTTATATTGGCATAAAGGCACATTGTCTGTATTGCCAGCAGTGTTAGAAAAAAATTGAATTCTTGAATATTGTATTTAGTTTACTCATAGATACATGTTTGAGATTCACAGCACCGTTTTGTAACAGAGTTTTCCAAATTCTGCAACATAAAGAGAGAGAGTCAAAATACACTTCTTAAACTACCAATATTTGTTTTAACACATGCGCTTTTACTTTGTACACTCTTTTATTGAAACGAATTCCGCAATTTTTTCCCAACAATATACATCTATGACAATAGAAACTGTTTAACAATGGTTGATATGATCACAATAAAAATTTTGTAAAGTTATATTTAATCTTATTTTAATTATTTTCTATCAATGATTCGGCAAGAGAAGGAAAAAAATCAGAATGAATACAATGATACTTATGTCTACATAGTAAATACAGATATTACTTATACAACTTTACTTTAAAAAAGTTAAATTTAAATAAATTCATAGTGAAATTTCAAATGCTTTCCTTGCAAGTAAATTTGATGATAATCAAATAAATTGCGAAAGTATAAATAAAACAGAATCAGTGAACAAAATGTTTATAAAAAAACTGTTAAACTGTCTTGTTCCATGAACTTGATTACTATCTTTGAAATCCAGTGGAGCATCAAATTCAGCCTTGTAGCTTCAACTCGCATTGTGAATTGAACCGTTAAATGTTTGGAATGAATCTCTCCTTTTTCAGAATTAAATTACTGCTTTTTCAGTTTCACCTCTACAAGCATGTTAGAATGGCATATTCTTTATTAGTCAATATATACGGCAGAAGAAGTGTAACAGTACTTACAGTCTATTCTAAACATAACTCGTCATTGTTCTAGAATGGCAACTCGGAGGAATGTCCATTTGGTTCCATAAAAAACAATAGGCTCCGTGTATCACGCGTTATTATAATCTTTTAAGTTCTAAATGGCTCAAGTAATTGTTATCTAACGGCGGAATAAACGAATTTTTATGCTAGTGTCTGTTACTGTTTTTATATTTGACTACAGCCCAGTTTGATTGAGATGAAACTAAAAATTAACCTATGCGACATTAGCCACAATACAAACGTGACTGTGTCATCGATTTGGTCCACACGACTGACTCCATCTTTTATGACAAAGCAAAGCAATGTACGCACTGCAGGATTTCTCTAGAATCAAAAAGATAATTTAAGTTATGATTCTGATACCAAAGTCGTCCTCACTGGAAGAAGGAAGATAAGGTCAGAAAAGTCATTAAGAGCTAATTTTGGAACGCACAAAACTTGATGTGTGGATGGTAAAAGAAAACAAGTTTAGCAGTAGCTGTTATTAAACTGGTATTTGATTTCTCAATCTCGATCACTTAGCTTCGGTTTGACCTACGACTGACCACTGAGTTAAAACGTAACGCTTGCGACACCTGATCCGAAACGAATACGACATTTTCCCCCAGAAAAGATAACATCGTATTTCATGAAACTATAACTATCCGCGTGAAGAGAGAAGGACTAATCTGATAGAACCTAAATCAACCTTGTCTAAAGGAAAATGTTGATTCTCTACCTACTGGCACTATTCTTCGGAATTCAGGACGTAATTAATATGCTTAAAACTTCTCATTAATCTGCAGTAGGTGGATTAATAACAAGCATCTTACATCACTGAGGTGGGAATATCTTTCAGTAGAATTTGCAAAATATGCTGAAAAGAATTGAATATTCTACTTTAATAAATTTATTTAAACAGTAGTATTCCATTCTGATAAAAATATACGTATTCTTCTTATGTAATACTCATATAACCAGTCATGTGACGGGATCAGTAAAATTTTTAATTTTCCAGAGTTGTAAAGTACTGTATGAGGCATGTAAAAAAATGGTTTGTTTTTTTGGCTGATAATTATCTGGTACACTCTCAATAATTTGTTTATCTTCATACTGCTCTGAAGTCTCCCGATACTGTGAATGCAGTTTAGAATCACGCTGAATTCATTTAGAAAGCTAATTCAAAGTTTTCTTGGCTACGTCGAAAGTACCGTTAAGTTTTTTCCAATTTTTTTGCCACAGTAATTAATGGATGTAAAGGAATGAAACTATCATTTCCACTGCACACCAGGGAGTTAGTTACAATTTGTTGTTATTACCGGTGATAAAAGTTTCACTGTAACAAAAAAAAATCGATGATTAAATTTAAAATTATCCCATATGTACTTAATCTATTATTTAAGCCAAATATAAAAGAAAATTATTTACTTCATATCTAAGCTTAGTGATAAAACGTATGAAAACATTGCTGACGATATTTAAATAATTTAAAATAAGAAATGATTAGATGAGATGTTAAAGGAATGACATCATAACGCTATTTCTGCCACCTTAACCAAATTGCGAATTATAAATACAATAGAATTTTAGAAAAGTGTGCCTAACTCGCCTAATTAAATGAGATGGTTAAAGGAAGACGTCTTAATGCTAGGAAAAAAATGCTATTTTTATATATTTATTATGTGATAAATTGATAAATTGAATCGCCTGCTCTTAACCGGGGAAAATAAGGTTTGAAATATTGGCATTAAACGCACAAAAAGGGGCGAAAGGGATGGACTTCGAACGTCTTAAAGACGACAGTATTTTTCGCTGTGATATGAAGAATATTTATACCAATTTATTTTAGAATCTGATCCATAGTTTATGAGAAGATAAACTTTACTCGCTTTGAATTTTGCTAACCCTAACTCATCAAGAATACAATATGGATACCTCATCCATTCCAGGTCCAACCGCTTCATAAATTGGAGGACAGACGGACAGATAATTTAGGCTATTATTATATAGGGGATATAAGAAACATAACATTTATATACAAATAGATAACATTATATACGATAGCTGTGACTTAAACACATTGAACTGATTTCCCGATCTGACAGAACTGTACAAAACTACTCAAAGAATAAAAGCAATGGAACTTTTTTCTAGCGAGTCTGGCGTTCTCTTAATTTTTTTTAAAAGGTCTAAATAGATGTTATTCAGTTGTTTGACGGAACGCTTAACTTGACAAAAATGAACCGTTTAGAACTGTCATCCAGTAAAAAATGTAATACGATAAGCCCATATCCTGTCAAAAATCTTGCTGGAAATAATTGATCAGTGATAAACAGCTGAGAATGCATGGCCAAAGAAACTCTCAAATCAGTCACCGATAGATCTATAAACTAGAGATACTTTTGAGTTTTGATTTGTTGTCAAAATGATGCACAATGATTTTTACTGCTTTAAATCCCCAATTCTTTTGAAGAAGTAATAGGTAGTTTGCAATCAACTTAAAGTAAGGATACGTTAAGTTTAGTGGTCCGTAACACGTTTCTAGAGTATGGTAGTATCACTTCGGTTTGACCGCTCCGTTAGTATCGGCTGAACCAAACAGAAAAATAAATTATAGAGAAAATAACCATAGTTAGATAATTATGATTTTGAGTTATGGTTAATTAAAAAAATAAATCATGTATATTAAATCTAAGGAATCTTTTATAAGCTTCTGAATACATCCACGGGTAAATTAAAATGTATAGTTCATATAGTCAGAAATATATTATTTAATATATAACCTGATATTTGATTCCACGTATTCAAATAATGTTTTCATAAATACTTTGCACCGGATGTTATATATGTGTAAAGTAAAATATATATTAAAATCCAAATTTACAAAAGCTTAAACAGACCCATTCTTAATTATTCTGCTGAGAACTGGGCAATGGCAGAAAAAGTAAAAATTATTATTTCTGTTTTTGAAAGAAAAATTTTGAGAAGTATTTTTGGTTGCATAAAACGTAATAATATCGGGAGAAGAAGAACTTACTTTGAACTCTACAAATCTTTTAAAGATCTAGATATAATACAATATATAAGGATTCAGAGAATTAAATGGGCAGGACACCTGTACAGAATGGACGAGGATCATGTAACAAAAAAGATCTTCTCGGCCAGATCATTTGGCACCCGAAAAAGAGGGAGACCTAAACTTCGGTGGCTAGACTGCTTGGAATCAGACTTGAGACTTTTAAAATTTACTAACTGGATGTCTTTGGTCTGGAACAGAAGAGCCTGGAATTCGATTCTGAGGAAGGCAAGGACCCATCCTGGGCTGTCTGGCCATTGAAGAAGAAGAAAATATATTATTATTAAACGAATGTGCTACTCAAAACTGTGCATCTGGTACTAGACAGTTAATACTTAGCATTACAAGTATACACTATTTGATCCATTTGAGTGAGGATATTTTCAGTTTTTATCTGTATGTACATTACACGGCTAATATGGAAGAAAAAATAAACTTTTTTTTGTATGTGGTACAAATTCGATACAGTTTTTTAACAGAAATAATAAAATATTAAAGCCTTTTTTTCCACTAACGACTTTCGATTCGACAGTTTAGCAGTTCATTTAACTTCGAAGTTTTAAGGTTCGTAGCATTAAGCTTCAATAATTATCAAGAGTGGTAAGGTCTACCAAGAATAAAGGATGTTGATGCCTTTATCCCTACACCTCTAAATTCGTAATTGTAGAGTTCAGCCCTTTATTATCGTGGTATCAACGCACTCTATTGCAATTTTAGTAGCACTAAAATTGTTATACAACGCATAGAGAAAGCATATAGTGTAACCATTTTACATCCACTTTCTTTTTTGAATAATAACTTTTCACACTTGTAACTCCTCACAGATTCTCTTCAAGTCCATCAGCTTCCAATTGTTCTAGGTTATAATCGCGTTGTACTGAATCCGATGAATAGAGAATGAGCATGCGCACACGAACACCCGCAGCGCGTAAAAGACGATAATAGTTTCTTTCGAATCAGCGTTACCTTCTGTTACGTAGGATTAAACATGCATGCAATCAAAAACATTGCCATCTTTTAAAACAGATGTAATTTCATGCCTTGTTGCTGTTTGAGGCATCGGAAAATGATTACTCGTTCGGAAAAATTCGTTCAACGTATGAGAGATGTATCATGTCAAACGATAAGTTACCCCTATCAGACGCAAATCAATTCCGAAGGCGATGTTTGGAGAAGAATTTATCGTTTCGGTAATAGCTTGAGAGAGGTTGTAAATAAGTATTAAGGAAATGATGCACAAGTGATCGCAGATGATTTTGCCCAAACCTATCCTTCTGGAGCTATAGTTGTTTTTAATACCCACAAACAAAATTGGTGAACTGATGTAAGAATAATGATTCTACCTACTGTACATTACGAAAATTTGCCCCTCGAAGACACGGTTGAATTCAAATCCCATAATATTCGAGATGGTTCTGGTGATGCTTCCAAATTTAGGGTTGAAGCAATTTTGAGACTATGTTACAGATGTCACCTAATACATTTATTTCACTTGTTCTTTATAGTTTAGTATAACTCAGAATCAATAAATATAGCCATTTTATACGATAACCTACTAACTTTATTGTACTTGATTTCAATAAAATTGATTTTAAAATATAGACAGAGATTGTTCCAAAGTAGAAAACATTGGAAGTTTTGCTTGTTTTGAAACTTGGAAGTAGAAAAATATGTTCCACTGTAAATTTGAACTTTGAAATGCCACCCGAAATATTTTACATTAGAACATTCCGTATAATAAGTGTTACCTCTGGTTGTACAATATAAACAGTTCAGGGTTAAAACAATTGTGGACTATTTTCATAGATGTTGACTAATATATTTTACTTGTTTTTTAAAGTTTAGTATAACCTAAAATCAATAGAAATATACTTTTTTGTATGATGACCTATTAACTTTAATATGTTTCATTTCAACTGTAATTGATTTTAAAATGTAGATCGAGGTCGTTCAAAAGTAGAAAACAAAAAAAAAATTACTTCTTCTGAACTCAGTTTAGTAAAAATATCTGCCTTTGTAAATATGAACTTTGAAATGACACAGAACTATTCTACATTAGAACATTGCGTATAATCCGTCCTACCACTGGTTTTACATTAAATTTTTTTATCTTACTAATATAAATTATTAAAATTGGTCTCATTTAAGCTAGTTATCTTTGGTTACACCATTGATAACTTTGTTATTGCTTATTACCTGTTGTTGTCTATTAAATTTAAATAAAGTTATTGGAAATCACGATAATGTATACTCTTTCTACCAGTATTGTAGGTCCCGGCTTCATTTATCCACTTGCAGCAAAATTGTCGATCGTAGAGCACGAAACCAACCAACTACCCAATTCTACGGGTACTTGTAGCTTTATAAATCTGTAGAATAGTAAATGTGACTGCTAAATTCGGCAAATAATGACTGTAATTAGAAAAAGTAACTTGATTACATTTAAATAATCTTTTCACTGTAAATATAAACAATTTATCATTACAGTACATTTTAGAGGACTATCGCATCTAGTTATTTCCTGTCAAGAACAGTACTATTTGGGTTTCATTTTGACAGTCAAGATATTCAAATAATGGCAAGTTGTTACTCAACCAAAAATAATCATTACATTCGTAAATCATCACAAAATTAAAAACCGGATTAGTAAATCATAAATACTAAAGTAGTGATATTTTAAAAACTTAAATGAAATATTTATTATTAAAATTGTTCGAAGTATATGCTATAACAAATTCTGAAATGAAAACAGCCATTACACCTTTCCTCTGATGTATAATTTAAGAATTGATTGAAGACCCAATCAACTCTTTAATTATACTTTAATCTTTAATTATGAATTAAAGATCTGAGTTTGAAATTTATATCGCAAATTACATCATCACACTACTAATGAGATGCCAAACAAATTAACTTTCATAAAAGCGTGCTTAACTTCTTTCAAAATATCTAATTGAAATAAGCGAAAAATAAGTCCTGAATGCAACTTATCTTTTAAAATGACATCTTTCTAATTAAAACAGACTAGGAAAACATTTTACCATTTTTGATTTTGTGTCATTTATTATTTAAATATACGTTAGAGTGAAACAGCACCTTATTTCAAATTACTTTCAATAGTTATCGCATGTAAATAAATAATGAAGGTTATTATATCTACGGAAAAAGAGAAACCAGATTTAAATTGCATTAGATCCATTGTGTTAAGAGAGTGGTTCCCGATATAATTTTTAATTTTTTCTTAAATTTATAAAAATTTTGTATCCTATGATCTAATAGGAAGCTAGAGCTAAGATTCATATATTTTGGATATATCTGGGTAATATTTTGTTGATTGTTTGAATAGCTAATTCAATGGAAATAAATTTTTCTTTCCATAGAAATTTCATGAAAAATTCGGATTTTTTTAAAATTAAATTGAGTTTTAAAATTCAAAATACATTATAATCTAAAGTGGGGATACAGAGTTATTTTAATGTTTACTGGGGATGTTTGATATAATTTTTAATTTTCTGTTACATTTATAAAAATTTTGTATCCTATGATCTAATAGGAAGCTAGAGCTAAGATTCATATATTTTGGACATATCTGGGTATTATTTTGTTGATTGTTTGAATAGCTAATTCAATGGAAATAAATTTTTCTTTCCTTAGAAATTTCATGAAAAATTCGGATTTTTTTTAGATTAATTTGAGTTTTAAAATTCAAAATGCAGTATAATTTAAAGTGGGGATACAAATTTATTTTAAATTTTACTGGGGATGTTTGATGTAATTTTAAATTTTCTGTTAAATTTATATTTATAAGAATTTTGTATCCCATGATCTAATAGGAAGTTAGAGCTAAGATTAATATATTTTAGACATAGCTGGGCATTATTTTGTTGATTGTTTGAATAGCTAATTCAATGGAAATAAATTTTTCTTTTCTTAGAAATTTCATGAAAATTCGGATCTTTTTAGATTAAATTGAGTTTTAAAATTCAAAATACCTTATAATCTTAAGTGGGGATACAGATTTATTTTAACGTTTACTGGGGATGTTTAATATAATTTTTAATTTTCTGTTAAATTTATAAAAATGTTGTATCCCATGATCTAATAGGAAGCTAGAGATAAGATTAATATATTTTGGACATACTTGGGTATTATTTTGTCGGTTGACTGAATAGCTAATTCATAGGAAATAAATTTTTTTTCCTTAGAAATTTCATGGAAAATTTGGATTTTTTTTAAGATTAAATTGAGCTTTAAAGATCAAAATACATTATAATCTGAAGTGGGGATACAAATTTATTTTAATGTTACTGTGGATGTTTGATATAAATTTAAATTTTCTGTTAAATTTATAAAAATTTTGTATGCCATGATCTAATTGGAAACTAGAGCTAAGATTAATATATTTTGGATATATCTGGGTATTATTTTGTTGATTGTTTAAATAGCTAATTCAATGGAAATAAATTTTTCTTTCCTTAGAAATTTCATGAAAAATTCGGATTTTTTTTAGATTAAATTGAGTTTTAAAATTCAAAATACATTATAATCTAAAGTGAGGATACAGATTTATTTTAATGTTTAGGGGCAATGTTTAATATAATTTTTAATTTTCTGTTAAATTTATATAAAATTTGTATCCCATGATCTAATAGGAAGCTAGAGCTAAGAGCAATTTGTTTTGGACATATCTGGGTATTATTTTGTTGATTGTGTGAATATCTAATTTAATCGAAATAAATTTTTCTTTCCATAGAAATTTCATGAAACATTCGGATTTTTTTAGATGAAATTGAATTTTAAAATTCAAAATGCAGTATAATTTAAAGTGGGGATACAGATTTATTTTAAATTTTACTGGGGATGTTTGATGTAATTTTAAATTTTCTGTTATATTTATATTTATAAGAATTTTGTATCCCATGATCTAATAGGAAGTTAGAGCTAAGATTAATATATTTTAGACATAGCTTAGCATTATTTTGTTGATTGTTTGAATAGCTAATTCAATGGAAATAAATTTTTCTTTTCTTAGAAATTTCATGAAAAATTCGGATTTTTTTTTAAGATTAAATTAAGTTTTAAAATTCATATTACATTATAATCTAAAGTGGGGATACAGATTTATTTTAATGTTTACTGGGGATGTTTAATATAATTTTTAATTTTCTGTTAAATTTATAAAAATTTTGTATCCTATGATCTAATAGAAAGCTACAGCTAAGGTTAATATATTTTGAACATATTTGGGTATTATTTGTTTGACTTATTGAATAGCTAATTCATTGGAAATAAATTTTTCTTTCCTTAGAAATTTCATGAAAAATTCGGATTTTTTTTAGATTAAATTAAGTTTTAAAATTCAAAATACATTATAATCTAAAGTGAGGATACAGATTTATTTTAACGTCTACTGGGGATGTTTAATATAATTTTTAATTTTCTGTTAAATTTATAAAAATTTTGTATCCTATGATCTAATAGGAAACTAAATCTAAGATTAATATATTTTGGACATACTTGGGTATTATTTGGTTGGTTGATTGAATAGCTAATTCTATGGAAATAAATATTTCTTTTCTTAGAAATTTCATGAAAATTTTGGATTTTTTTTAGATTAAATTGAGTTTTAAAATTCAAAATACCTTATAATCTAAAGTAGGGATACAGAGTTATTCCAACGTTTACTGGGGATGTTTAATATAATATTTAATTTTCTGTTAAATTTATAAAAATTTTGTATCCCATGATCTAATCGGAAGCTAGAGATAAGATCAATATTTTCCGACATAATTGGATATTATTTTGTTGATTGATTGAATAGCTAATTCAATGGAAATAAATTTTTCTTTCCTTAGAAATTTCATGAAAAATTCAGATTTTTTTAAGATTAAATTGAGTTTTAAAATTCAAAATACATTATAATCTAAAGTGGGGATACAGATTTATTTTGATGTTTACTGGGGATGTTTGATATAATTTTAAATTTTTGTTAAATTTATAAAAATTTTGTATCAGATGATCCAATAGAAAGATAGTGTGAGGGTCACTAAAAATGTCCTTTTTATTAATAAATAATTTTTTAACTTATAGAATGTTGAAAAGTAAGGTTGATTTTGTAGCAGTTAGAAGGTACCAGATCCCTTAAATAACTTAGTTTTTCTCAACACTATAAAAAGAAATTACATTACCTCTAGATAAAATAAAGCTTCAGTGTTTTGAAACTGTGTTTTCGCAGTGTGCACTCATTTTGGATTTTCTTTTCCCATCAGGTCATCAGCAAATTCCATTGATTGCAGCTCTATGGGGTCTTTTATTACCCAGGCCGTGATGCTTTCGCAAACAAAAAATAAGCAAAAGAGAAAGAACTGGATTCGGTTGGTTTGTTCTGGTTTCCCGAGTACACAGAAATGGCCGAAAAAAATATAATATTGGAACCGGATTCATCCAAAAGTTAATTGAGGGAGTGGAAACAATTTGATGGCGATTAGTTGTTCAGCAGGTTTGGAACGGTTTTTGAAACTGATATGAGTTTCCAGTGTGTTTATTATCTTGTATTCTTTACCTTTAGTTTGCAATGTTATTCTACAAAATATAACATCAGAGTGCTGCTTCAACTAAAAGTTATATGCAAGCTTAAAAACAGAACATTTTATTTTGAGATTTGTATTGTTATCAGTGGAGGACTAAGGTTAAAGCGGATCTTAGGCAACATTGTAATTCCGGGCCTATTTTTCAGTCATGACACATACTTTGCTTTTGGTAGTTTGGTTTTAAAGCATATAGTATATAGTTCTATTTAATTACCGGATTCCGAGGAAAAACAAGAAAAAAATAATATACATGTACAAAAATTAAATAAACATTTATTAAAACAAACAATAATACTTAAAAAAGTACATCCAGATTGTTTAATTATATTGTCATTTTTTCTCACTTTTAATTCTGCAAACTCGTCAATTAGTTTGTCATAATTAATAGAGTTATTTAATACCTCTTTTTCTATGCAAAGTAATGATAAAATATTTACTTTTTGTTGGCCTAATGTGGATCTTAAAATTTTTAATCTGGTCAGTACTGAGAATGATACTTCACTGCTTACATTGCTTATTGGAAGGGTTAAATAAATTCTTATAATTATGTTTAAATTAGAGAATGTCTCAATAATATTATTTTTCTGAATAAATGACCACATGGATAGAGGTGAAATACTTTCAGTAAAGGCGAAAGCCTGTACTGACGTGCATAGTACAGGATTGATAAGCGCAAGGCCGATCGTATTTACACACATCGACACTCGCAGGAGTGGATGCATAAGCAGGGGAACGCTCGTCCACACTTGTCGACTTTATCAGTCAACGGTTCTGCTGTTTTTGATACGTTTAAATTTTTTTTTCGTTAAATTTGTTCAGCAATAATTATGAATAGCACGTTTTTCTGTAAAAAAAATTAAAAAGCTAATTTTGGGGCTTCAAAAATTACGGGCGCTAGGCACGTGCCTTGGTTGCCTAGGCCTTAATCCGCTCCTGATTGGTATACAACATCAAATAAAGGTTTGTGTATGATGCTAATGGATAATAATTAAATAATAATAGGAAATAAATTAGAATTTTTCTAAAGTAAGAAATTTTTAAAAGCATCAAAGGATTTTCGAATTGGTATAGGAACTGACATTTTTTACCCTTCAATGTTGTTTCGCTTCTTTTTCTTATTTTTTTAGGACACATGGCATCTTGGACATTCGTATCAAAGCAGAGTCTAAGCACGAGTTAAATAATTAAATGATTTAATATTATGTACGATGTCTAAAAGGATACATTTCTTGATGTCTCGGAGACGTCAAAGTCTACAATAGTACATTGACTAACGTCTCGCAACGTCACTTTATGTCAAGGTCAAGGGGTTAATTTTCATGTTAATAACCTGCATTCATATAAACATACATTTTTTTGTATAAAATCCTACTCGCAAATACATGCAATGGTTTTTCCTCTCGCATGTCATATAAGTGGTACCTATATGCTATACAGAGGGTATACTTCTACAGTTAAAATATATTAATACATCCGGTAGAAAAATTATCTGAGAATTGATCAATGAATTATCATATTAATGAAATTATATGAGTGCTTCTTAGCCGGTTTTAATAACAATTTAACAATATCTTTGCATTAAGCATCTTATGCTGGAGAGAGAATTACGGATTAAAGGATGCAATGTTTCTAATTTAAAAGTTATTTGCTGAGTTAACCGTAACTGCTTTTAGCTAGAAGGTTTCAGACGATGCTTAGTTTTTTGTTTAGTAGAGCCACAAAAGTTACGACATACAGTAGGTTCGACATCTTGATTTAGAACCCTAATCCAGTAGGAATATTAAAGTCATAAAAAGGAGATATATTAATGTACATACTGACCTCTTCCACCCTAATAATATTGCTTCACAAAGCCACCCTGAAAATCCTATAATAAGGATCGGATCTATAATTGTTTTTTGTTTAGTAGAGCCACAAAAGTTACGACATACAGTAGGTTCGACATCTTGATTTAGAACCCTAATCCAGTAGGAATATTAAAGTCATAAAAAGGAGATATATTAATGTACATACTGACCTCTTCCACCCTAATAATATTGCTTCACAAAGCCACCCTGAAAATCCTATAATAAGGATCGGACATTGCAGATTGACCTATTTGAGGATGTGTAATGTTTGTACGTGTACAGATAATACTTACATAATCTAGGTAAGAGTAATTCACTATATAGGTTTGCCTATTCGAGACAATGTCAGAATGTCATCATTAAATTTTACAGGAAATGATATTTAAGTGGTATTAACTTTTCACCGAGGGGAGATTAACTAAAACTTCCTTATCCAAATATATGATTTCATCTCATATACCCCAATTCTTCCCCCATGTACCTCTCTTTTGTGCCCTAATGCCTCTAAATCTCCCAAATTTATTCCTTTGTTTGAAACAAACAAAAAAAATATTGAACCTTGAAAACAAAGTATAATTTCCCGTCCGTTATACAGGCTGAGACGGAAATATAAATAGAATCCGGGGCCTATGTCAGCGTTACACTTTCGAGCAACGACGCGTTAAGTGCATCTAAATTGGCCCGTTTTAACCCGCATTCCAGGGTTTTAAACACAATTTTGAATAATAGTGCGGGCGGGCACACACAGGGAGTGTGACCTTGACGCTATCTGTGCGTGGAAAAAAAATGGCGTGCGCTTCCTGCGTGCTTTCCCTTCGCGTAGTGAAAACACTATGAAAATACCTGCAATTTCCATTCTGCTACAGAGGTCTTATTTGGTAACTGCGGATGGGTTGCGATGAGTGCATTATGTAATGGTTGATGAAAAAGAATATCCAAAGATGGGAAATTCATAATAACGGCCAGAACGCCCGAAGAAATTTTAAATGTTATTGAAAGGTAGAAAAATAGTTACGCGAAGGAAACATTACTGAACATACTTCCATAGTTTCCATTTCCGAATTTTATTTCCTAACTTGAAAGAGTAACATAGAATTTAGCCAGGTTTATTTCAAGAAAATGATTTATATTCTAAAAAGTTTTAGTGCCTCCACAATAAGAATGCGTATAATAATTTGTAACAACGCCCATACAACCTCCATGGTTTTAACGGTAACCGGAAATAGAATTAACTACATGACAATGTAACTGTAACCCTCAGAAGGAGGCGACTATCATTGAACTATAAACAATCACACACAGACACTCGCGCATTAGTCTGCGATGCTGCGTTTGTAATTCTTATAGTAAATTAGCTAGCACTGTTAAGTTATATTAAATATGTTGTGTTAAGTTATATTAAATAAGTAATTTTATGTAAATAGTTATTTTGTGTTAATGTGAATTCAACGCGTGTTCAATTTCTTGTGATATGATGGTTTGTAGGCATTTGTAATCGGCTTTAAGCATCAGGTATTGGTCTTATTAACCCACGTGTAGCAAAAATAGTTGGCCTGTAACTCTCCAAACCTGATTGTAAAACTGATACGTTCGAAGCACAGGGTTAAATAGTTGTAATTTGATTGTATTTATTTTCATGGGAAAACGTTTTGGATAAGATGTTTTCCCACGAGATACTACAAGATATTACTGGAGATTCTTGTATTGTTGTTGATATTCATATTAAAATTTTATATAGAGTTCTTAAAATCATAGCAACCTTATTTCAAAATATCACTGTGGCTTAAGTAAAGCAAAGTGCTGGTATGCTCATTATAGGAAAGCTCAGACAATATAAAACCCAGAAATACGAATTGAGGCAGTAAAATACTTTAAGTTTTTATTGAGGCACCTAAAAGTGATGTTTTATTAGTTAAATTTTTTATATTGAATATTTCATTTTTTACCATTTTTCTGCCATATCGTCCTCTGATGACTAATAAGAAAAAGTGTCCTGTGATAAGTACTGGCAAATTTCGTGTTTTAATCATGCTCAGAAGGGTCATCATTTTCCTACTTAAGTACATCCCCCCTTGTCTCTAGAGACTGACCAAAATATGTTAATAAAATTTACTACCATAATATAAAACGAAAGCATATTTCTTAATATTTGTTTTACACTTTTTATAATAGCTATAAATCACGTACCTGATAAACCAGAATTTCTCAGTTTATCACAGTTTTAGCCTGTTCAAAAGAAGTCTGATTAATATGAGCTAGAATTGAGGCTTTCACATACCACCATAGAGTAGATAAGTAAATAAAACTCAATGTCATAATGTTATAGAAAATTCATTGGTTATCCAGAGTATAATTGAGAGCTCTCAGGGAGCAGCCTACCCTATTGGGTGTTCCCTTCGCGTAGTGAAAACACTATGAAAATACCTGCAATTTCCATTCGGATACAGAGGTGTTATTTGGTAACTGCGGATGGGTTGCGATGAGTGCATTATGTAATGGTTGATGAAAAAGAATATCCAAAGATGGGAAATTCATAATAACGGCCAGAACGTCCGAGAAGATATTTTATATGTTTTGAAAGGTAGGAAAATAGTTAAGCGAAGGAAACATTACTGAACATACTTCCATAGTTTCCATTTCCGAATTTTATTTCCTAACTTGAAAGAGTAACATAGAATTTAGCCAGGTTTATTTCAAGAAAATGATTTATATTCTAAAAAAGCTTTAGTGCCTGCACAAAAGAAATGCTTACAATAATTTGCAGCAACGCCCATACATCCTCCATGGTTTTAACGGTAACCGGAAACAGAATTAACTACAAAACAATGTAACTGTAACCCTCAGAAGGAGGCGCCTATCATTGAACTATAAACTACCACACTTGCGCATTAGTCTACAGTGCTGCGTTTGTAATTCCACTAGTAAATTAGCTAACACTGTTAAATTATATTAAATATGTTGTGTTAAGTTATATTAAATAAGTAATTTTATGTAAATAGTTATTTTGTGTTAATGTGAATTCAACGCGTGTTCAATTTCTTGTGATATGATGGTTTGTAGGCATTTGTAATCGGCTTTAAGCATCAGGTATTGGTCTTATTAACCCACGTGTAGCAAAAATAGTTGGCCTGTAACTCTCCAAACCTGATTGTAAAACTGATACGTTCGAAGCACAGGGTTAAATAGTTGTAATTTGATTGTATTTATTTTCATGGGAAAACGTTTTGGATAAGATGTTTTCCCACGAGATACTACAAGATATTACTGGAGATTCTTGTATTGTTGTTGATATTCATATTAAAATTTTATATAGAGTTCTTAAAATCATAGCAACCTTATTTCAAAATATCACTGTGGCTTAAGTAAAGCAAAGTGCTGGTATGCTCATTATAGGAAAGCTCAGACAATATAAAACCCAGAAATACGAATTGAGGCAGTAAAATACTTTAAGTTTTTATTGAGGCACCTAAAAGTGATGTTTTATTAGTTAAATATTTTTATAATGAATATTTCAATTTTTACACTTTTTTTTCCGCAATATCTTCCTCTAATGACTAATAAGAAAAAGTGTCCAGTGATAGGTTTTGGCGAATTTCGTGTTTTAATCATGCTCAGAAGGGTCATAATTTTCCTACTTATGAGACGTACATCACACCGTTCCTAGAGATTGACCCAAAATACGTTAATAAAATTTACTACCATAATATACAATGAAAGCACATTTCTTAATATTTGTTTTACACTTTTTATAATAGCGATAAATCACGTACCTGATAAATTACAATTTCTCAGTTTATCACAGTTTTAGTTTGATTAAAAGAAGTCTGATTAATATGAGCTACAATTGAGGCTTTCACATATTACCATAGAATGGACAAGTAAGTAAAACTCGATGTCATAATGATACAGAAAATTCATTGGTTATCCAGAGTATAATTGAGAGCTCTCAGGGAGCAGCCTACCCTATTGGGTGTACGGCCTGGCGAAGGCCGTGCAAGTGCTGCCCTGGCGAAGAGTCCACCCCAGACTCAAAGGCAAATAAGAATTTAAAATTAAAAAATAAAATAAAATAAAAAGTCAATAGAAAAGAGCTTATTTACATTAGAAGTTAATAGCAGGGGAAACGCTGATACGGAACGGAATCTTCTGAGATATATCAATACCGTGAAGGTGGCTTAATACATAACATAACCAGAGTATGATAAAAAAATATTATTCTGTTAATTGTCCATTTCAGCTTTTTATGTAGTAAAGTTTTTAAATTTAAAACATGGCTGTTATTTTTGCCAACTAAAAAATGAAAGGTAGAAAGGCAATGAAGATTTTTTTTCTTTTCGGGAAGGCTTGTCGAAAACTACTCATGTAAGCTGAAACTACTTTGTTTTGTTAAGGGTATCTAAATACAGTAGTTCTTAAACTTTTTTCGTCGCGGCCATTGGTATACGACAGACCCACCCAGTTTGAAAACTGAGGAATAAAAGATTGTTCGCACCACGAAATAAGTTTCCCGTTTCATAAAGGTTTGAGAAGTAAGGAAAGCCATCTTAAATTTGAAATATTCCTTCCTCTTTGACTTTTTCACATTTTATAGTCAAATTTTTATGTTGCCGTACCATTCTTCGACACGCCCGAGGCCTTGGAATTCATTTTGAGCACCACAGTCTTGATGTACTTATAGATGTAATAACGTACCTTTGGTATATCTCTTTGAATAAATAAAAAATGCCTTTCATATCTTTTTAAAACTGTTTTTCTTCTTCGCTGCCACAGCAGCCCCGGGTGGGTCTTAACCATTTTGCATTTATTCTATTTTGACCAGAGTTTTACATCTACTGATTATCTAGTGGTTTTCAGTTCAACTTTGAGACAGTCACTTCATTTAAGTTTGGATTTTCCTCTCTTTCGTGTACCCGTAGGTTTGGCCAAGAAATTTTATTTTTGACAATTCTGTTGTCATCTATTCTAATGAGATGCACAGTTATGAATTCAATAACTGGATATTTATAGATTTAATGCAGTTCCAAGTTAGTTTTTTTTATTCACATGTTCTCAATCCCCACACCTCCAAAAATACCTCTTAATCATTTTTTCTCATATCGAGTCTGACTCGACATCATATTTCTTTTTTCGCAAGTACAGCGTCAAGTGGAGAGTGACACATTTTTTTAAATTTAGTAATTTATGATCCCACTTATTTAATTCAATTAAACTCGCTAGGTGAAAAATAAATTGATATAACTCATATATTAACTTCCAAACGACTGGGAAGGCGAAAAATTTATTTGGAGGGATAAGATTTTTCTCTAAAGTACTGCAAGTCTATCTTCCTTTGTTATAGCTCATGTTACTGTTAAATATGAAAGGATAGCTCTTAGGCTTTTATATAAATGTAATTTTGTTTTTCTTTTAAAAAAATGATTTTAAATATTTCTGCAGCCTAAAGAAACACCCAATTTGACTTTATTACGGGTTTCGGTATTATGTTGATAATCAAATGGTTAATTTCAGATCTCATTTATTTAAAAACTTATTTTATTCTGAAATAAATAATATCCAAATGTATGTACTTTATAATGATTTTAAAATTGATTTGTGTATGATTTAGGCATAAATTTACATTTCTCTAAGCTATTGTGTTTTTCAAAGAAGGCACTACACATAAAGCAGTATTTGATGTGCATGTTTAGCACAGGTAGCGTTTTTCGCGTGAAATTTGGTGGGAAATAAACGCGACACACTTCCGTGTTGTCCCAGGTTTAGCTGATGTTACGGGTATTGTGGCCATGTAATGTTGACCTTCCATTCTAGACATATCCGAAGACTAATGATGCATGACATAATTTCTAAGAATTGGTGCACCCTTAAGTTCACTAGATGTTAGCAGAGTAAGCAGGTTTTAATTCAAACCTAGAGGAGTTCTTTCCACTGATTTTAGAATATAGAACACTGAAACTGAAAAATGTCATACTCTAATGCTGAAGCACTTATTGTCTAAACCAGAGGCCAACTTACGTTCCTTCAAAGGATTTTTGATTGGCCTTCCAGCCCTTTCTCTTTACAAAAATGTGACTGTTTGCAATTTGTTTATCTATCGCATAACTTCCCCCTACAGCATGTGTTATTAAAAATTATGGAGATTGTCTAATAATGCATTTGTCCAGAAATAAGCATGATTTTAAAATGTTACAGAGGATTTAATACCATGAAATGGCAAAAACAGTTGCTAAAATATTGTATTAATTGAAATAATTGTGTTACATAAATGATGCTTAACGGGAGTCAAAATTTATACCTAGTTTTGTTTCTATATAAATTCTAAAAATCAGGGGATAAAATAAGAGCAATTGGTTGGTATTCTGTGCATTAGATGCAGTTTTAAGTAATATTGATGGAGAAATAATATATTAAGCGTGACTTCTATGTATGTCTAAAAATAAAATGAATGAAATATTTAATTTCACAATTCTTTTAAGTGCACTAATCAACGTGAAACCTCAATTTTAAAATTTTTAACGATAATTTTAATAATGTTAAATAATATATAATGTTATATGAAACTTACATGACACTAAAATATACTAGAAAATAATTTTTGTTTAAAATGTGAAATTACAATTATTTCTCCAACAATATTACTTAAAACTCTTTTTAATGTACAGCACACCAACTAATTGTTTTTATTTTATCCCTTTATTTTTAGAATTTATATAGAAACAAAATTGGGTATAAATTTTGGCTTAAGTTAAACACCATTTATGTAACAACAATTATTTCAAGTTATACAATGTTTTAGCGACTGTTTTTGCCCTTTCACGATATTAAATCCTCTGTAACAGGAGAAAAAAAAATTGCGATTTTTAAAAGTATCTCATTCTTGAGAAATGCATTAATAGAAGATCTACAAAACTTTTAATACATAGATAAGTCAAATAACTGAACTATTTTAAAATTTTCAATTCAATACTGAAATAGTCAAACTGAAAAATATTTTTTTTAGATTTAAAATAAAGGTTTACTACAAAATAAACATATTTCAGAGCTGTAAAATATTAACGTTATTCGAAAAATGTTTTTTGATAAGGAAGGTTATTCTTATATTGATTTTTTCAGGACAAGAGATCATTTTATACTTAGGGTCGATTCCTGTCATTTTGAAGGTTCCGTATTCACTTTATGCAAAGTTTATCACAGACGTCATAAAATATAACTTGTACCACTTCATTAGACTTTGGAAGTAATAGGCACAATTGCCGCTGAACAGTATGGAAAATTTAGAAAATGAAATCCTTATGTTGAGAATGAATCATCTAGGTAGTATGATTAAGGAAACTTTCCATGAAGACGAGATAACTCGTCCATAACAATGAATGTGTTAAAAAAAGAGAAACTATAAGATGATTCAAAACTTCTCCTTTTTGTCCCATTTTTTTTCCGCGGCACTAAATCTTGGGCAATGGATTACTAAGACTGTCACTGACAGAAATTCTGATTCATCCATTCTGAAAGTCATCTGTCAACCATAACAGTGAATAATCTAACTGTAAGTCACGTTTCAATTATTTAAAAAAGAGTTTTTCCAAAAGAGTAAATCGCCCGTTATTGTTTTGTTGTTCAACTCGATTTTCACTGGAAATCGACGTAAGTACTTGAAAGCAGTTGCACTAACAGACATTTCAGATGATATTTCAAAATTAAAAATAAGTATAATTGTTAGTGACTTCATTGAGCTTCTTGATTCTTTGAGCATTTCTTCTTGATGAGCAGAGATTTTCACATATCAATAAATTTACTTGTTAATTTATGAATAGTAGTGTCACAATATTTGAAATGCATTGTTACTATATTCATCGTTATTATATGAGAGGAGAGGGGTGATGAAAATTATGATTAAAGATTGGGTAGCAAATACTGAAAGATTGAGAAGCCCGGGATTAATAAGCCGCTGAACGATCTGAAAAATTCAGAAAATGAAAATTTTATGTTGAGAAGAAATTATCTTGCTGGTATAATTCATCGAAATTTCGTAAATAATAAATTATCGACATTTTAGATGAAATTTCAAAACTTTTGACTCAAAGAAAACATTTTTATTTCAAATGAAAGGAGTTCTTTGAATAATCTAAATATGGACAGTAAAATATATGAAAAGCTTAAAATAACTGATTGTATTTGAGGTTTCAAATGTTTTAAAAAGAATTAACTTTAGACTTTCAGTTATTATTTGAGTGTGTGTTATATGTTTATTTTAAATGGTTGTCAGTCACTGCAGCAAAATAACTATTTAAATTCTAGAATAAATATAAATTCCGGCTAAACTTATTAGAATAATTGGTAATCCTGTAACAAAAGATTTTTAAAAGATTCTGAGATTTTTTATAATATTATAGAACTAAAGTATGTTACTTCCATCTATATGGAGTACAGAGAAAGTATCATACATTGTAAAAATGTTCATCCCCTACATGGTTATTGACATTTGATATCCATTAGTCTGGGCCTTTATGGTTTGTGTATATTTGTATGTTCTAATGTGTATGGAAACAATAACTCAAACAATCGACAAACTTTATGGATGGAATTAGGCTAAATAAGTAATTCTACTTTATCTGAGCACAAGCAATAGGTTGTCAAAGTATTATCCCAGTCACTATCATTGACATTCTAACAATTTCCATTAATTTTACCCAAAGATTTATAACAACGAATGTTTAATTATTTTACACGTAACTCTATGATTATAATGGAACTTGGTACTTGCCGAACTACCAAATGCAGTTGTGATTTTGTGACAGTCTTTCTAGCAAAAACTTTTCTTGACATCAGAGAAAAGTATTTCCAAGAAACATAGTTTGAGTCACTAAGATTGAGTTTTAGTTTCATTTAGGGTAACAGTAGTGTACTCTTAGGTGACAAGTAAACGTATAGAAAGGAATCTACCATATATTATGATTTTTAGATACCATATATTATGATTTTTATTGCACAACTAAATTAGAAAATTGATGTCGACATATGAAAGTAAATTACAAATATAATTTCGTTGACTCAGTGCTGTGAGAATTCAAAAAATTTGATTGGCTGTATAGAAGCCCAAATTAGTGGGTGGTATACCAATAGGGAGCTGTTTCAATTCTTTAGCTGTTGATAACTCAGAAATCCAAATTATCTCCAAAAACGAAAAAAAAAAACATATTGGCTTCATTTTTGCCTAAAAATGACAGTGTTAATTTTCTTCTTCACCAAAAACGAAAAACCAAAAATCTGCTATTGGGGATGCTCATGGGTGAAAGAAAAGTACACAGTTTTAATTGATGAACAGATATGGATATATGTATACGAATTTTCTTATATGAATTAAATTTCATGTGCCTGTTATTTGAAAAAAATAATGTAATGTGCCTGGTATTTTTCACAAATACGAATTCTATTCCTGTCTAGGCTGAAATCAAGAAGGTATTTTTCGCGATAAAATCGTAACGTGTTAAACCAAAATTAATTGCGATTATTATAACACAATATTGATACAAAGAGAAATTAATTGATAATGGTATATTGAGCAATATTTTGACTTGAATATTATCCATTTAACGTATATTGCTACTAGATTTTAGATATATCTTTAGCCTTTTAGTACGTAAAACTGTGGTAAAGTAATTGTTTCTTAGTTAATGGGAAGAAGTGTATTTTACCTATAATTTGTGAAGAAAATCAGGAAACAAACATACATTTATGGTGATTGCATTGAAATGGGGTTAGAGGTTGTTATAAAGATTATTTCATTTCATTTTAATAAGTTGAATTTATCTTAAACTAAACATACTTTAGCCTTAATCTAATGTAAAAATTTGAAAGTAATGTAGGATAATATAAGTGATAATACCGAACAACATTGTTCAAAATTAAGAGTTAAATAATATATTTTCTTTTTTGGAAAGGATCTGAGTATTTAATTCTTTAACCACAGTTTCAATCCTTATGCTGATTTTGTAAGACCATGTATGATTAATTTCATTTTTATGATTATGTTCTTGTTTTACTATTCTATTTAAACTTATATGGGTTGTCATTCGTAGGAATTGCTTCTAAGTATTGATATATGCTCTTTGTGGAGAACTACTACTCTTGGTATTACTCTAGCAGTGAATTAGTGTATGTGCCAGCATAATGTGAAAGTGTGTTATCAGCCTTTAATGAAAACCATTAAAGCGTGTCACTGACCTTCAATCAAGACAGGCCAATTGAAAAAATTTCATTTTGTGCTCCCCTCCGACCTAAATTCGGATTCAGATCTTCCACCGGTGTGTGTCACAAATGTCAGGAAACATAATGATTGTGCCGCACACACAATGATGCCAACTCTGCCCCAAGAAAAAGTCACGCTCTTCGACCTCCAAGATAACGAACATAGCAAAAGAAATGAGATATTAGGATTCGGTCTCTGCAGTGTGCCTTTTATTGTGTCGCGCGCTAAGTCGAGCGTCGTATGGAAACAGGTACAAGATATCAGATAAGGCAGATTGGATATATACCGGCGTTTGCTAAGCCATGTAGCGTGCAAATGGGAGACAATGAGCGCATGCAGTGCTGTTTTGGAATGGAAATAGAATGGGGTTTTTCAATGGAGAGCATTTCCACCGGCTCCTAATTGACGAATGGTTTCAATGAGTTAATAATTTTTTGTCTTCCTTAACTATTTTGTAACAATAGACAGGCGGTTACAATAGAATTTTCCAATACAAAACGAGGACGCAGTCTCGTGTAGTTTGCAACTGATTGAAGAAATATTTTAAAATTGTTTTTTCAATTGGGTGTCGAGTATTACGAACCTCGTCTTTTCCTGCATAAATATTGATATGAGATCGGCAAAATCTATCCTAATATGTTGAGGAATGCGAAGAGTGTAGGGTGCAATTTTGACAATATAACCTTTTGAGGAAGGGCTTATCATATATTCAAAACTTTTAAAATTCATTTAGCCCATTTTGTAGTATTGACAAAATCCTCAATAGATATAGGGTTACATCTGAAAATAAGAAATTTTAATTGAATTTCTTACTTAATGTGCCATATATGATTAACCCTTCAGTAACTCTGAGTCAAATTAAAATATAATGCATATTGACACACCCGTTATCAAAAGGTTAAAAAATTAATCATTAGTTAATTCTCATAGCATATGTCTAATAGACAGAAGGTAAAAAAATTAATCATTATTTAATTCTCATAGCATATATCTAATAGACAGTTTCAGAAAGCCCAACATTTCAAATTAGATTAGAAAATAAGACTGTGTATTAAAAAGGTGATGTAATAATTTAAATGAAAAATATAAATAAAAAATAATGTTTAAGTGAAATGAATTATAGCTATCAACATTCATTCATCTTATAGTATAATGAAGGTGACTTAATAAGTTGAATAGCAGACTTAAAACAGCAGTTTATAGTAGAATTTACTGCAGTTGAGAGACGCTGGGCAAGGCATAAATTGATAATGATGATGGAGTCAAACTGCAAGTCTTGCAAAGTTTAAAATTACAGTTTCGAAAGAGCTAAAATTTGACTACATAACAGGATTGCAACACCAAACTTGTATTGATATCATTCAAAATAATTTACACAAATAATGTAATTTTTGAACTAATATTAGGTAAAAGGAATTAAGTCGTCTTAAAGTACAAGATTTCGAGAAATGTGAAATGAACAATCCTATATTAATTATTGAAAGACTTTTAATTTTTGAGATAATTTTGAATTATAATTTATAGTTTGATTACAGATACAAAATGCGCGACTTTACAGCAGTGTTTATATAAATTATAAATCTAAAGTACTTAATCGTAATAGGTGCCTTATATAAAAGTACATAATCATACGAACACCTTACAAGTCTTAGCTGTAAAGAGAGGTGTAAAATATGTTCCTTAAATATATTTAGCTTTATAAATGCTATCATTGCCTTGTAAAATAAAATAAATTTCAGGGAGTGATGCCATTATTGATACAGAAAATTCATTTGAGCATTTTATCATTTTGTCAATTTTAAAAGTTATGGGGAACCAAAAGAAATACATGGAATACTAAAAGAAACTTTAAAACATTAAGAGGGAAAAATGAGATCTGTTGTAAGAGGAGTATGTATAATTTTGTGTCTGTTTAAAGAGGAAAATATATTGCTAATATTAAAACGAAATCTTGAAGAAAAATGGAAATGTTTATTATTTATTGCTTATTACTCAATGTAAATTAATTGTACAGTTTAAAAACCACTTATAAATGATTTAGAATAAAACATTATAATTCAGTAAATTTATAAGAGCTTTGGAAAATTACAAATTAAAGAATTTTGCACATCCTCGATTCAAGAAAATATTTTACAGGTTGAAAGAACTTTTGAATTACACTTTATATTTTCTCAACAGATAAAATGCGTGGCTTTGCAGAAGGCTTGAGATAAAATATCATTCTAAATTACATACAGTCAAAGTAAAATAAGAATAACTTATGATTGACTTAGTTGTAAAATGGAAAAAGGTACAATATGTTTCTTAAATACATTCTAATTTTTAAGTATTATTTCCTTATAAATTAAAATAAATTACTTGTAGTTTTACCGTTATATTTACAGAAAACTATGTTATGCATTTTATCATTTTATTTTTATAGTTTAAAAACTATGAGAAATCAAAGAAAATGCATGAACATTTTTTAAACATTAATTATGAAAAATAAAATTTTCATGCCTGCTAAAAAGGGAAAATAATGTTGCTTGTCTTAAAATGAAATTTAAAAAGAGAAATGAACATGTTTGTTATTTACTACTTAGTACCAGGTACGTGCGAAGCTTTTTTTGCTGCCTTCGTTCAAATATCTAATGAATGCCTTTATGCTGGGGCCTATGATTTACCTTTTATTTTTTAAAACATGTTATTTTGTGCTTTGTTAACCCTTTAGGGTTCACTAGTGAAAATTCTTTGGGATTTAATAAAGATAGGTTAGAAATGTTATCTATGAATCTTATATATGTGAAAAATATTAAAATGTTTTTCGATAGTTTGGTGGGGGAGGGGCGATGATTTTTAACTGCAAAACTCTCAACAGTTCGAAAATTAACACATTCTTAAAACTTAAGCAATATTGAAAGAATATTTCATAATTACATGTAATAGATAAATAGCTAACTAAACAATTTATAAGTGATGTTTTGGGTAGGTATATTTATTTGGGGTCGTGACAAAGGAAAATCGAATATCTTTTTTTTTCAGGGAAAGAAGTTTAAACGCGTATATTTTAAAGAGAAAAATAAATTGTGTGTTGTGTTACCATTTATTAATAGTTAATGTGTCAAAACACAAAAAAATCATTAATACGCCTTAAAAAAGAAGTGAAAAAATATTTTAGTATGTGGTTTCACTACGAAACCACTGTTCTTTAAAGGGTTAAAAGCTACAATCAAATACATTTATTGAAGGATTATTGATTAAGAGAATAATTTTTCTGCTCAGTCAGGCAGTGAGACGGACTTCTTGTTTTACTGTGTATTAGGATTTCACCATCAGCACAGATATAATAAAAATGTAATTTTTTTTCAGGGAAATAATTTTTTCATTTACAGTTTTTAAAATTTTAGAATCTGGAAACTTTTAAACTCGTCAAACCCTGTAATACACGATCTTGTTCGTATCGATGGTATAAGCTTCGTAGTACTAAATGCAAATTTACTGCATAATTTAAAAATCTCATATAAATGATTTAGATTAAAATATTATAATCTAATAAATTACAACTTAAAAAGATCTAGACAACAAATGAATAAAAGTTAAGAATCTACGGATTACGCAGTCAGAAAACGAAAAAATAAATTTATCTCTTCACTCAACTGACGGGGAAAAAAAGAGAATAGATGTTATCTACTCAAACAAAACTTTAATGGGCCAAGATATATGAGATTAACAAGAAAAAAAAGCGAAATAGCAAGAAAACCTAAACAATGCTCACCGGCAGCAAGCTTTGCATTGTTTTTTAGTCTAAATATATTGTTCTTTCTTGAATTTAAATCGCGTTCCAGAATTTAGTAAGATAACATCTTCTAATTTAATAGGTGTGGTCAGTTGGATCATGCTCGATAAAACAAAGCTTTACTGAGCGAGGCACGATGGCCAGAAATTAAAGTGAAAGAACTCGTGTCCAGGTGCTTTTCATCTGAATAGGGACTTAATGAAGTAATTATTCATTAAACAATGAGTGGACAGCCATCTTTAGGCTGAGAGGGGAAATGACTTGATTTAATATCCTTCACGAAGTCTCGCAGAGGATGATGTGCAAAAATAGGTTCGATATCATGAATAGGGGCTTTGTTTAGAATCTAAAAATAAAAATAATAAATTTTATTAATACAATGTTGACCGATGCTCCACTTTATTAAATATGCATTGCCTTTGTGCACTTTCGTTTGTCAAAAGCTATAGTATATTCCCTTTTAAAATCAATATCAGGCATTCTATTTTAGATTATTTTAAGGAACTTTTAAATTGTTGAATAAACTCTCTTCAATTCAGAGTATGTGAGGGATTTAATCACTCGAGATAACGATGTTAAAATTTGTCATTAAACTATTGAAGATATTTTTAATAGTTAATAGGTAAACCACTTGATTTTAAAATGGTGCTTCTGCAATTTTGAAATTTTACAGGAGGAGGTTGGTTGGCTAGTTAGGAGCACTACAATCTAAATTTTGCAACACGAAAGCTAATGAGACCTGGATCTACTGCTTAAAACTGAATTCGAATGGTTACGAACATCCATGCCAGAGTTAGATTCGAACCCACGAATTGCGGTTCCGAAGACCAGCTCCGTAAGCATTTTGCCATCGTACAGGCTTACAGGAGGAGGAAAAAACACCATTGGATCATAAAAAGTATCAAAATAGGATCCTATATACCTCTATGTATTTTACAGGAATAAAAATAACCTATGGGCGAGTACCAAAAATACTGAAATTATCTAAATTATATACGTCTATAGTTTCGTAAACAATAAAAACAATTTTGGGCCACAACTGAAGAAGTCTCATTTTAAAATCAAGTTTCTCTTTTATAACAAATGTTAACATATTTTAATGTTTATTAATATTTTCTTATAATTATTTGCGTATAATTTATATATTTTTTTACTTTGTAGTGTTTGATTCCTATCTGTAAAATATATTTCATGTTAACAATCAAATATATCACATCCTGAGTAAGGCAGCTATTTTTTAAAACGTGTATTTGGAAGTAAAAAAAAATTAAAATGGCTGTTTTAAAAATTTAAATATCATTCCTGCTACCATTAATATGAAAGTTAATACAAATTATTTTGTTACCACTGTTACAGTTTCTTACATTTGCATAGTACTGTGTTTATTGTTATAAATATTTATTATTAAATATTTATGATTATAAACATTTATTATAAATATCTATTATTATTGTACTGTTGGTTTGAAAAAAAAATATAATATTTGACGAGTGTAGAATAGTTCAAATTTATGTAATGTAAGATATTATATTTCGTATCCAAAAATTTTAAAGTAGGGAACTTCAGACTCTTAAATGATTGTCATAAATGACTGATTTATTATTTTATAGGTTCAATGCATATGTTATTTCATATGTTAAATGATAGAAAACTTATTTAATTGCAAATCAATATAGTAAATAATTGCACTATTGAAAATTCATATCTAAAAGGTTACTTTTAAGAAGCCATTTATGTCACTGCTTTCATCAAACTTTAACGGTTTATATTGTGTGGGAAAGGCAATTTATAATTGCCTTTCCCACACAATAGCACAATTCAGTTTGAGCTCTTACTCTTTTAATATATTGTAACGAAATAAGAAATTATGTATACAATATATTAAAAAAGTTAGAGCTCAAACTGAATTTAAACTTTCAATATATGCTCTTATTGGAATATTTCTCGGGTAGGATTTCACCTTTCTAGATCCCAGCACGAATTTTTTTGACGACATAAACTTCCTGTAACAGAGTTTGTTTAGGTAGTAAAAATGATTTAAAAAATTTGTGCATGATAAAAAATCAGACATTGAACTTATCTTTCGAGAGTTATTAAAAAAGAGACGCATTTTCTTTAATTATAAGAGCCTCAAGTTATTGAGGTATTGATGAATTTTGCTAAAGAATGTCTATTTATATTCTTATATTTGAGTATTATTTCGATGCAATAAGTTTTGATATTTTATAGGTTCAATGACACAGAACTTATTCAAAAATATCATAGTAATTGCCCTTTCGAAAATTCACACACAAAAGATTGCATTTAGGAAGCAATTGCTTTAACTGCTTTCATAAAACTTTAACCGTTTCTGATTACAATCTATAATTGTCTTTCACACATATTGTGAAACCAAACGAGGAAGTGTGTATACAATATAATAAAAGCGTAAGGGATCAAAGTGAATTTCAATTTTCAATAACTACGCCTTTCTTTCGGATTCTAATCTCGGATACGATTTCACCTTTCTAAATCACAGCATGATCAAGCAAATTCTTTGAGGAGAAAAATATACTTAAAGTGGGTCCATTTAATTCGTGAAATAGATTTCAAATATTTGTCCATCGTAAAGCTATCAGATATTCAACAATTCCTTTAAGAGTTGTAAAAAAAAATTCTTCTAAGACAAGAGCCTCAAGAACTAAAGAATTTCAATTTAATTCCTTATATTTTAGTATTATTTTGATTCAAAAGATTTTGATATTTTATTGGTTCAATGACGCAGAACTTAATCCAAATCATCATAGCAAGTAATTGCACTCTAGAAAATTCATACGTGAAAGGTTGCATTTAGAAAGTAATTGTTGTAACAGCTTCGAGCAAACTTTAACCGTTTCTGATTACAATCTGTAATTGCCTTTCACACATATTGTGTAACCAAACGAGGAAGTATGCATACAATATAATAAAAGAGTGAGAGCTCAAACTGAATTTAAATTTTCAATAACTGCTCTTTCAGTCGGCATCTATCTCGGGTGTGATTTCACCCTTCTAAATCACAGCACGATCAAACAAATCCTTTTCAGGAGAGAAAGAAAACACCACTTTTCCTGTTCACACCGTGGAAGTAACAGGAAAGCCTACCCCTTCATCACTATTGAACGAGAGCGTGGCTTTGGATGATTGTTTTTGCGGCCGAATTAAAACTAGAGGTTTACGAGGGGTGAAATAGACTCATTTTTGTTACTCAATACACCAATACTTCGGGTGATTGAACCTCTCTGCTCCCGATATTGATGACTCCGTATACAGGTGCAGCCAATTAAAGGTAGAAAAATGTTGAAATAAGAGCTAAAATTGCTTTTAACTCATTCATTTTTGTAGATGTAATACCATGCAATTCAAATGGTAAGTTCAAAATGTAATGAATGGCGTTGTATAAAAGAATAAACTTTTTTTAATTTTGTTGTTAACAACTTTCATTTTGAAGGATTGAAGGGGCATAAACGTAATCAGAAACACGATACTTATACTGTAATTTACAATATAAGAGATACAAAATAAATTAATTTTTCACAGCAGTACTCCTTATCTAATCGTTAAACAGCTAATGTGAATTATTTTGTTCTGATAGGCATAATTTATTTTATAAAAAATAAATTATGTTCGCTGATTATATTTGCTTCAGTATTTGGGACAAATATAATCAGGAAATTTCCAAAGAGTAGTAAATTAATGTAATATTTCTCAAAAGCATTATCATGTCTTTGTTGAATATTACTGAGTATGTCTCTTAGGCGTACTGCAATGGAGAAAGGATTATGGCCTTTATTTCTTTTAAACTTTCATCATTTTAAATGCAGTGTTCTCAGATTACACTACGTATCTTTATTTAAACCATTTATTTAAGATCTTAAACAGATGAAAAAAGGGAAGTCTAGGTAAAAATGTGAACTAAACGAGAAATGATAATTTTAGGCTGATAATTAAAAAATCAAAACGAAAATTTTAGATTTTAGTCTCTGGTGACATTTGCTCTGTATATAGGTTATTACTGAGTATGTTTCTTAGACGTACTGCAATGGAGAAAGGACTATGGCCTTTATCTCTTTTAAACTCTCATCATTTTAAATGCAATGATCCTAGATTGCATAACGTATTTTCATTTAAAGCTATTTATTTAAGACCTTAAACAGATGGAAAAAAAGGGAAGCCTAGGTAAAAATGTGAACTAAACGAAAAATAATTAGGCTGATAATTGAAAAATCCAAATGAAAATTTTAGATTTTAGTTTCTGGTGGCAGTTGCTCTGTATATAGGTTATTACTGAGTATGTCTCTTAGACGTACTGCAATGGAGAAATGACTATGGTCTTTATTTCTTTTAAACTCTCATAATTTTAAATGAAATGTTCTCAGATTACACTACGTATTTTTATTTAAAACTACTTATTTATGACTTTAAACAGATGGAAAAAAAAATGAAAGTCTAGGTAAAAATGTGAACTAAACGAAAAATGATTATTTTAGGCTGATAATTAAAAAATTCAAATGAAAATTTTAGATTTTAGTCTCTGGTGATATTTGCTCTGTATATAGGTTATTACTGAGTATATTTCTTAGACGTACTGTAATGGAAAAATGACTATGGCCTTTTTTTTCTTTTAAACTCTCATCCTTTAAAATGAAATGTCCTCAGATTACTAACTTATTTTCATTTAAAACTTTTTATTTCAGACCTTAAACAGATGAAAAAAGGGAAATCTAGGTAAAAATGTGAACTAAACGAAAAATGATTATTTTAGGCTTAAAATCAAAAAATCAGGATGAAAATTTTAGATTTTAGTCTCTGGTGACATAGTTTGCTTTGTGCATAGTTTTTGGTCAGTTAAATATAATCACTCATAAATTCATTTTATTGGTATTTAAATCAAAATTTGACAATGAAACTCGATTATTTATTGAAAATAATCCTAGTCAACAAAACGTTACAATCCTGTTGAATATGCATTAGCAATTTAAAGTACAAAACTGCAATTCATATTGAGACAAAAAGCAAAAATGCAACTGATGTAGAAAATAATTAATATTTCGAACTTAATATTCCTATAAACGGACATAAACCATAGACTAGTTGAAAATACTGCTAACTTCAAACAGCTGTCTGTGTATTTTTTTTTCATTTTACTTTATATTTCTGAACAAATATTTTACCTTCTAATATAGACTCGTTTCTCGAGGAAGCTCTTGAAATCACAATATTTTCCTTCTTCGAAAAATTCAGATTATTCATTTGGAACACACATCAGATTCATAATTTACATATCCAAAAACGTATCAGTTTCGATACATCACTTTATTACCTTAAACACAGATTAATGTTCTAAAGTTTTGTTAGGCTTATTATTTTACTACTATCATACATAAATTTAAATAAGAATGTCAACATTAAACAAAGAAAAATATTCTAACCTTAATGAGAATTTTTTTGAGAGTCTTTTGCCTCCAAATGCATTCGATTGAGTTTCAAAATAACTTTATTGTTCTTTTTTTTTTTGATATGATCTCTCACCAATGCTTAATGTAACTCTGACACGTATTTTTATTTCCCGTTTGTGAAACCCTTTTTAAGGACTGTTTCTGTACAGAGGGAAATTACTTTTAGAGGGCTCACCATTTCCATTGTCTCAGCAGTGGAATATTTTCGCAATGCCATGGGGTTTTTCGCTTTTATTCGTCACTTGTCCAGTTTTCCGCATTTCATTGTGCGCACAATGCATTTAATGATCAGGTGTGTTCTATTTTTTTTTTTATTTATCTGTTGCGTCAATTTATTAGTAGTAAGATATAAGCGTGCGGGAATGAGGCACGAATCTTGGGGTAGATAGAGGTCAGAAAAATGAAAGTGGATAATCGTTTAAAGTAATCTCAGTCCTATCTATTTGTATTTAATATTCTAGATACGGAATAAAGGCCGTTACATAAAATATTCAGGACTTCTTTAGAATAAATCGGTGTAATAGATCTGTTCTTGATTTTTTCATAACAGATAAGAATTTGAACAAAGAAAAGGATATAAATTAAAACTAAAATTCTTAATAAAAAAGTATAAATTGAAATAACCTAAGGAAAGGTTTGGTTTCGAGTGCTATAGTCTACTTTTTGCAACAAGAGGGCTAATGAGACCGGGACCTATAGTTTAAAGATATTCCAAACGGCTACGAACATCTATGCCACAGTGGGATTCGAACCCACGAACTCCGGTACCGAAGGCCAGCACCCTAACCAATCGGCCATTGTTCGGCAAACCTAATGTCTGGAAATTTGTACCTAAGATCGAAACTCAGACAAAATATGCAACACAGCGAACTGTAATATTTAATATGGATTTTAAGAAACATCGAAATTAAATAAGTCTGTAATTGGTATATCTGCAATTAAACACACAATGTTAATCTGGTGCCTAAGCATCTAGTGAAGTGTCGAGAATTTAAGTCAAATTTAATTTTGACACTAATAATTGATGTTTGTTATGGAGAGATTATAATTACATCATGTCCAAAGTAATTTATATCATTGCAAAGGAATAATCCACAGATATTACAAATTACCGGAAGGATGAGCATGTGAAGTGCATGATGTTTTCTAGAAGTTGGATTATTTTGGCTTGGTTTGCTATCGATACTGTCCAGTGGCTTTGCAAAGGGGAGATATGGGGGTTTTAACTCTCCAATGAGGATTGTTATTTACATAGATTATCTGTGGCAAGGTTGCAGTATTAATTTTGAGATATAATTTGCATTAAGGCATTGGGAGTGCCCTCCTTCCCATGGAAAATTTCTCGCTACACCTTTTCTACTGTCAATTCTTTCTGTATAAAGGATAATTAGACTAGAGGAGTTTGTTTAACGTTGAATCCAAACGGCTACATACGTTTGTGCTAAAATGATGCTCTGAAGTAAATTTCTTTAAATTTTGAGAATCATCTCTTTCTTGAGGATGGAAAACGCAAAATAAAGTGATTAGAGATTTCGGGTATTTATGTTATTTTTTGAAACCCAGCTGTGTAATGTTCATTTTTTTATATATATTAATAGGGAAAGAGATTAGAGAATTTGGGTATTTATGTTATTTTTTTAAACCTAGCTGTGTAATGTTCATTTTTCTCTATATATATATTGATAGGAAAAATTTCAATGCACTCAGCTGAGAGATGGCAGAATGGGGAGGGTGATTACCCTCTGCATAGATGTTTGCCGGTTTGAATCCCATTGAGGGTATGAATGTTCATAGCCGTTCGTAATCTGCTTTAAACTGACAGTCTTAGTTTCGTTTGTCCTAGTGTAACAAAACAGTAGACAGTAACACTCTAAACCAAACAAAATAATAAGTTCAATGGATTAACATATCTGTACTAATCGGAAGCAAGTATAGTTTTGGGATGTTGGAGCTATAATAACAATGAATTATTATCAAAAATAGATTAGAAGAAAAATTATGTTTAGTCTAAAGCAGAGATAGACAAACTTTTTCTGCCGCGGGGTCAAATCAAAAGAAAGTAAATTTGGCGGGCCAAGATAAATTTTTCTAAAATTTTAAAAACAATATACAAGTACCTAACGGTTTAAATACGTTAATGAGATGAATGAAATTGCGATTTCATTTTTAAAAGTTCCTTATACTGAGGTTCGAAGTGAGATGTACTGATTTTAAGGAATGATGCTAAATGCTCATCTGTCAGTCTACTACTGAAATTATTCTTTCTAAGGTTCAAAGTTGAAAACACTTGTTCACATATAAGAAGCAAATATATCGCTGATCTTCTGGGCATGAGATAATAAATTTGGGATACAATATTTAAGCAAAGTAGAAAAGGAGATGGATACAATGTATAAATATATATTTATTTTAATTTGCCTAGGTCCGGCAATTTAATATTCTATATGCGGGCCGGATTAAACCTCTCGGCGGGCCACAGTTGGGCACAGGCCGTAGTTTGCCCATGTCTGGTCTAAAGTATATTGTACGCTTTATTTATTTAATAGAAGCAGGGATTTTACTTTATTTCTGGAAACATATACATTTCCTGGAAACCTTCAGTACTCATAGCCAATAAAAACAAATATATTAATTTAATTAATTAAGCATAAATTTATGATTTTATTTGTTTATGCTTTGTAAATCATAAGTTGAAAAATTTCAACTTTTAAATAACACATATGAAAGGAGAAACCTTGAATTTTAAACAACGATTAGAAATCTGAAAGGTGATAGGTTATATTTATAACTGTACAGTTTATGAGAATAACCTGTGCAGCGATCGCCGTACTATATAGGTTACGAAGAAATGGCGTGAGAAAATCACAATCAACCACTTAAAAGCAAAATAACAAAGAGCGCTAAGTATTCCATCAAACTCTCATTCATGGAACGGATTATTTCACTTGTAAAAAAAAAGACAGTAGAGAAAAAGAAACGATACGTTTTTCTTTCACTAATTATAAACAAATGCCAAACCAATTCCATTCTCACGTCTTAACACAAATTCCACTTTTTTTTCCTGTTCACACCCTAGAAGTAACAGGAAAAGAAAAATCGCTCCAGCTTGGACTTAACGAGCTCAACTTTTCCCCTCAAATGAATAAAGAAAACAGTTAGCGAGTGAAACAAAAGAAGAGAAAAAAAAGCGAAACCGACTTTTTTATTTTTCTTTTTTTCGAAAAGCTTTTGTCCCGCGATGCCAAAAATTGATAATTATGACTTTTCATTATAGTTTCTCTGTTTTGCGGTAAAGGCAGGGTGGGGTGGGGGATGTGCTTGTCAGATCATGGAGTGACCGAAATTGGTTCCGAAAAATGAGAGAGAAAAAAAAATGTAAACAAAAATCCCGCCATTGTAGATAGTTCGTTCAACCCGCGAACCGGGACCGGACTTAGCATCAAGGCATTAACGCTGGAAGCGTGAATTGGAAACAAACTTTTATTTCCAGGTTTCCGGATGGCTGCCAATCGGACCACTGCTGTGTTTGTTTGGGTATACTGGAGTAGCTGCTGGCTTTAGCGGTTAAAAAGAACAGAGTACTGTTATCGGTGGCTTTAGACTTCCTGATGTTAACCACAAACATCTGCAGGAATTCCAAAATAAAGGCACCCTTCAAGATGTTTGAAAACATCAAACTTTTTTTTACGTTTCCCTCTTTGAGTAAGTCGATATAAGACGTTTAGAATCAACTGTTACGGGTAGATTCAAAAGGAGCTGAAAACTTTCTTCAAGTCAGCAATTTTTGAGAAAGGTTTGCATCATCCACCATCAACATTGTTCCGATTGAAATCAAATCGATGATTTTGATTGAATCGATTTCATTTTCTATTGAAATCGACGATTTCTAAGAAAAATCGATGATTAAATCTAAGATTCTAAGATGATTTCTAAGAAAAATCGATAATTAAACCGATGATTGCATTTTCCCCCTACAGTCCGTCAGGACCTTCCTTTGAGATAAAGTTGCCATTCGGGTTTCCCAAAATAAAGATAACTAACTATCTAAAATGATAATTATTTCAGAAGTTACGGTTTAACCTTTTAAAGAACAGTGGCACTGCTAAAATATTTTTTCTCTTCTTTTTTAAGGTAATGATTTTTTCGGGTGTTTTTGAGACCTCAAACTATTAATTAATGGTTGCACAACACACAGTTTATTTTCTCTTTAAAATAGAAGCGTTTAAACTTCTTTCCCTGGAAAAAAAATCGATTTTCCTTTGTTATAACCCCAAATAAATGTATGTACCCAAAACATCACTTATAGATTGTTTAGTTAGCTATTTATCTATTACATGTAATTATGTAGTATTCTTTCAATGTTACTTAAATTTTAAGACTGTATTACTTTCAGATTTTAGAACGGGGTTGAGAGTTTCACAATTAAAACCTTACATTGGTATTTCTGTTATACAAAGCATATTTTTAAAACAATAAACTAAATCGTATATACTTGTAAACAGGTTTATCAATTGTGCACAAATTTTAAATTTATTGTGAATCTGAGAAAAGTTTAAGAACCCTAAAATATTAAAGCAATTTATAATTTATCATTTAAAATCTTCCAAAAATTTCAGGAATTCCAAAATACAGGTGTCCTTCAAGTTGTTTGAAAGCATCAAACTTTTTTTTTATGGTGCGATATAAGACGTTTATATCAACTGTTACAATAGATAGGTAGATTCAAAAGGAGCTGAGAACTTTCTTCAACTCAGCAATTATTGCGAAGGTTTGCATCATCCACTATCAACATTGTTTGTATTTCTTCCCTACAATCCGTTAGGACCATCTCTTGAGGTAAAGTTGCCATTCGAGAGTTTTTATAAATAAAGATAACTATCTAAAATGATAATTATTTCAGAAGTTACGGTTTAAAGCGTGTTTTTTCACCTACCAACGATGCACTTATATAGGTGTTTCTGTTATGCAAGACATCTTTTTAAAACAATAAACTAAATCGTATATACTTGTAAACAGGTTTATCAATTGTGCTCAAATTTTAAATTTATTGTGAATCTGAGAAAAGTTTAAGAACCTAAAATATTAAAGTAATTTATAGGTTTTCATTTAAAATATTTCCAAAAATTTCAGGAATTCCAAAATAAAGGTGTTCTTCAAGATGTTTTAAAACATCAAACTTTTTTTAGGTTTTCCTCTTTGAGTAGGTCGATATAACACGTTTATATCAACTGTTACAATAGATAGGTAGATTCAAAAGGAGATGAGAACTTTCTTGAACTCAGCAATTTTTGCGAAGGTTTTCATCATCTACTATCAACATTGTTTGTATTTCTTCCCTACAATCCGTTAGGACTATCTCTTGAGGTAAAGTTGCCATTCGAGTTTCCCTAAATAAAAATAACTAACTATCTAAAATGATAATTATTTCAGAAGTTACGGTTTAAAGTGTGTTTGTTCACCTACCACGATGCACTTACATCGGTGTTTCTGTTATGCAAGACATATTTTTAAAACAATAAACTAAATCGTATATACTTGTAAACAGTTTTATCAATTGTGCACAAATTTTAAATTTATTGTGAATCTGAGAAAAGTTTAAGAACCCTAAAATATTAAAACAATTTACAGTTTTTCATTTAAAATATTTCCAAAATTTTCAGGAATTCCAAAGTAAAGGTGCCCCTCAAGATGTTTTAAAACATCTAACTCTTTTTTACGTTTTCCTCTTTGCGTACGTCGATATTAAGACGTTTAGAATCAACTATTAAAGGTAGATTCAAAAGAAGCTGTAAACTTTATTCAAGTCAGCAATTTTTGAATATGTTTGCATCACTCACTATCAATATTGCTTGTATTTCTACCCTATAATCCGTTAGGACCTTCTCTTGAGATAAAGTTGCCATTCAGGTTTCCCAAAATAAAGATAATTAACTATCTAAAATGATAATTATTTCAGAAATTACGGTTTAACCCTTTAAAGAACAATGGTTTCGAAGTGAAACCACCTGTTAAAATATTTTTTCTGTTCTTTTTTAAGGTAATGATTTTTTTGCGTGTTTTTGACACTTCAAACTATTAACACATTGTATGCGGTATACTTAATAGTACGTTTTCTGACGATTGATACTTGAGCGCGGGTGACATACTAGTGCGTTTTCTGACGATTTATATTTGAGCGCCGGTCACGTACTAGTACGAGTTAGTGTAACAACATGGTTTGTTTGTAGGTACAAAAATAACGGTATATACAGGAAAACGAAGCCGAAAGTTTTTGTCTGCTTACATAGATTCTGGAAAAAATTAGACAAATAAAAACATCAGAACTATAGAGCGGGAAGGTTGAATAAAAAATGAATTCAGATTTGAAATTAACTTTTTATCTATCATTCCGAAAATGATATTATATATATGTATATTTATATATTATATATATATATATGTTATATATATATATGTATATATATATATATGTATATATATATGTATATATATGTATATATATATATATATATATATATATATATATATATAATATATATATATATATATATATATATATATATATATATATATATATATATGTATATATATATATATATATATATATATATATATATATATATATATATATATATATATATATATATATATATGTATATATATATATATATATATATATATATATATATATATATATATATATATATATATACATATATATATATATATATTTCAATATAAAATACGAAAAGTTTTAAAAAATTGAATAATTTTTGATCTAATGCAATTTAATTGTATAACTAAATTTGAAATTTAAGCACAAAACGCCCGCTTCCGGTACATTTCCGCTGAGAAATGTACCCGCACACAATGTGTTAATAAATGGTTGCACAACACACAATTTATTTTCTCTTTAAAATAGAAGCTTTTAAACTTCTTTCCCTAGAAAAAAATGTATTCGATTTTCCTTTGTCATGACCCCAAATAAATATACCTACCCAAAACATCAATTATAAATTATTTAGTTAGATATTTATCTATTACATGTAATTATGCAGTATTCTTTCAATATTGCTTAAATTTTAAGACTGTATTATTTTTGAACTATACAACGGGGTTGAGTGTTTCATAGTTAAAACCCACCGCCCCTCCCACCATCAAAGGGAATGTACAATATATACCTAATCATATCAAATATGTTATCAAATATGTACCTAATCTATTATTTAAGCCAAATATAAAATAAAATTATTTACGTAATATCTAAGCTCAGTGATAAAAAATATGAAAATAAT